>CM053562.1:28299715-28713188 GCA_028646485.1 Cryptoprocta ferox
AGGTTACGTGACTTGCCCAAGGTCACACAGCTGAGGGGAGCCCGCCAGGTTGGGATTCTGACGCACGTCTCCCTCACCCCCCCACCCCCCATGGCTGTGTGTGTGGTGGGGGAGGGGGGCTTTTCCAGCAGTGAGCCGCTTTTCAAACGCTCTGGTTACACCGGGCCCGAGGCCCAAGCGCAGACCCCTGCCCGCCTCGTCCGTCCCTTGCTACGTGCGTAGCACGTATTGAAAATACCTAAAGAACTCATTAAAATAAATAAAGAACATACCACAAAAAATTAGAAAAATGGGCAAAGGCTGTGAATTGGAAACCCATGGATGTGGCAATCAGGTGACTAAAACCATGTGAAATATGCCCCACCTATATGATAAGCAGAGTTATCTGCCAACATTAGATTTTTAGCTAAATTCTGGTCATCACACTTAGCAAAAGAGGACATTGTCCCCAAAGCAAAGATTTACTTTGAGACAAAAGAGAAGGAGGGTCTGGATTTCTGTGGCTGAAATAGTACTCACAGCAGCAAGTCCAGGACTCAGAGCATTGACTGAGAGTTCCTTGAGAGAGCCCAGAATGCCTGCTTGAGCAAGCTTGAGCAAGCAAACCTCTCAAAGAAGGACTTCTCCTGCCCATGTGGCCCTCTTGCTGCTGAGTGGCCTGAAGTACCAGGAGGACTATGCATTAAATCTCCTTGCAGCAGATGTCTTCAAGAAGACTTCATTATAACTGGGACAGCCAGCAAAACTTCTGGAACTGTTGTAAAATATGTCATGCTGTTGTCCAAGACCGTGTTGCTGGTTTTATGTCCAATGTTTCCTCATCACTGTGGACAGACTGCAGTAGTTCAGGCCTTGTATTGAAGTAATGAGTTACAATTGTTGGGAAAATTTATGTTGAAAATGTTTGCATGTTTAAGGTTGGCAGTCGCTTATTGGGAAGAAGATTTATTAGTCCCATGGTAATATGTTACGCTGGCAGTTTTAACTGAGGACAAAAGTGTTAGGAAGCCAATGGGACTTGCAACTCCAGCTCTTTTGGTGACCCACACCTCCCTAGGCAGCTCAACACAGGGACTAAGGGAGGCTAAAACTCAGGTCCATCAGATGGATTTGGGGTGAGTTACATAACCTCTCTGAGCTTCAGTTTCTTAATCTGTAAATGTAGAAAAAAATAGTGCTCTTCGGGCTTTGGGGAGGATGAATGAGATCAGACACAGCACAGTGCCCGGCACAAACTCAGCCTGCAAGTGATGTCTGCACTCATTAGTAATGTGATTCATGGATTGTCAGGTTTTCATCAATGAGAATGACTGTGCTTTTGTCTTCCAAGCCAGAGGGTGAGTGCTTTGGACTCTTTCTCCACCAGTGGCCCTTGTTTGCAGAAAGCCAGCCACAGCCTCGCTCACAGAGCCCCTTGTGACCCTGTGCTTGTATTGGTGAGACAGATGACCAGGACAGGGAGAGGCAAGAGTATGTCTGTGCCTGTGGAAAAAGCAAGAGCTAAGACTCACAAAGGGAGAATTTCTAGTCTCATCCTGCCCCCACTGCACTCTGCTGCCCCTCCTCAATTTCTCCACCCTCATCAAAAATTTGTACTCAGTTCTGCCTGGAGGTGGGAGGGGGGGTGATCAGACGATGCTCCCAGTGCCCTGGTCTTGCTTTAATTTCCTCCATAGCCTGTATGATTATTCAACATGCCACATAGTTTTCTTATTGTCTGTCTACATCAGAATGTCTGTTGTCTTCACTGCTGGATCCCCAGCATCCGAATAGAGCCTGATGCCATGTAGGTGTTCAACACATCTTATTGAAGGAATTGAATAAAATTCAATGGAGTATAATCCAACATTGCCCAAAGTCACTGTTATGGGTTGAATTGAGTCCTCTAAAATTTGTATGTTGAAGGCTTAACCCCAGTTCCTTAGAATCTGACTATATTTGGACACATGGTCTTTATAGATGTAGTTACGGTAAAATGAGCTCATGGGAGTGAACCCTAATTTAATATGACTAGTGTCCTTATAAGGAGAGATTAGGTCACATGCATGCATAAAGGGAAGACTAAGTAAAGATGTTGGAGGAAGACAGCCATGTATAAGCCAAGGAGAGAAGCCTCAGAATGAAACCAACCCTCTGACACCTTGACCTTGGACTTCAAGCCTCCAGAACTGTGAGGAAATCAATTTCTCTAGCTTAAGCTACCCTATACATGGTACTTTGTTATGGTAACCTAAGAAAACTAGTATAGTCACTGGACAAAATTTCTGTACCAGAAGTAAGGTCTGGGTTTCATTAGCTTGAAGCACTAACTCTTTAATAGTCAGCCATTCAGAAACAGAGTATTCTTAAAAGCTGTTATTCTTAAAAACAGAGTATTCTCTAGGGGGTCTAAGGACTTGAAAGAGTTTTCAGAGGACCCAGTCCCAGGCTTTCTCTTCCTTTACTAGCAATGTCAGAGCACACAGCTGTACCCCAGGCCTTGCCCTCTAGGAAGTTCCCTCTTCCCTCCCCCAAGCAGGACAGACACCTCGCACAGCTGCTTTGGACTCCTAAGAACTCATGTGGGATTGCTTATTGCACAGACAGTATCCCTTGTCTACTCTGAGTCTTGCTTCCCTGGAGCAAGAAGGTGACAGTCATCTGATTTACCTCCTTATTTTCCAGTCCGGAGATGTCAGCAGCGCCATTAACACTCTCCGTGTGTTGGACGCTGGCTGGGCAAGAGGAGATATGGTCCAACTCACCTCCCTAAGGAAACCTAGAGTCTAGTACAAATAATACAATTTAAAAATTCGAAACAAACAGAGACACAAACACACCCAAGGGGGGATCTAGTAATCCCCATCCTAAACTGTAGTTAAAAAGATGCTATCATAATTCAGAAAAGAAGGAAGACTCTGAGAGCTGGAATGGAGGAAAGGAGGGGCCAGGAGTAGAGTCTCCTTGAATTGTCATATGGGGACTTGTGGTTGTCATGTAGCCTTGCAATGTTGGGACTGATAGTGAGGCAGGAATAGGCTGGAGCATTCCAATGGTGGAGAACTGCAGAAGTCAATGCCGGGAAAGGGTTTGGGCATAAGGTGTGTTCGTCATGTCTCACAGAAGAGATTGGAGGTACGGCAAGATCAGCCACTTCTTTCCACACTTACATTCCTGGGGGGAAATGAGCAAAGCGTCTGAGTCAGGTTCAGTTACTTTGTTTCTGACTACAGGTCTTTTGCCCAAATCCTCAGGTAGACTCCTGGTGAGTTAGGGGAGAGCACATGGAGCAGCCTCTCTGTGTCCTTTTACATGCAGACCCCAGTGCCACCATAGTAGCACCACATCCAAATCTTGGCCTTCAAGATCTCAACACCTGGCAGCATGCACAGGGAAAGCGAAAGGAAGGAAGTGGGTGTGGAGGGAGAAACGTCTCATTTGAGGGTGAAGTAGTGAAAGTTACTCAGTCATTCATCCTAAGTCTTCATAAGAAAGATAGAGCCTCAACATGCCTTTCAACTCCAGAGAGAGAGAGAGAGAGAAAGATAGAGAGAGAGAGAGAGCATGAATGAGAATGAATCCCAAGAGATAACACAGTGTAGATTTAGAAGCACCACTAATAATGTCCCCAGAACTCTCCTTGTTTTATCAAAACTCTTCTTCTGGAGGTATGGTAGGAGAAGAGGGAGTAAGTGTAGACCTTTGTGATGCCTCTGAGATGTGGCAATCAGTGACTAAGCTGGTCTTCTTGGAGTAGAAGTGTCACGTTAAGTGATCACATGATGAAGAAGGTGGCACAGGAGGCCAAATCATGTTTCATTTTTTCCCATGCCTAGAACTAAAGCTTCACCATCAGTACCTGTCACCTTCCCTCTTCTCCCCAGCCATGCACAGATCTAGCAGACCAGACAGGAACTGAGATAGGGTTTACTTTTTCCCTAGGTGGAGTTCCATTATCCACAATTCCTTTGCCCCATTACCATGGATAAAATGTTATTACTCTTATTATTACTTGTTCAACTATTTTCCCAGAAGCTTTATAGAATTTTCTTCCATGAAACCAGAGTTAAATCAACCCATTTATGTATATACTTTAGAGTTGCACTGGAAGATTGCGCTGTGCTTTGATGCATTATTTCCTGTTTCCTAGTGATGGCAATGGAGGGCGAGAGGGAGCATCTCACTTTTGTACAATTATACAGTGATGTCATACGACATCAAAACACAGGACATGTAGTAATCGTCTCTTAATTTTTCTTGAGCCAAGGGGGTTTCAAACACAAGTAGATGTCACTACAAACTGAAAATAAGGGCATTGTCATAGTCCTTAGCCATCTTATGTGGAATCTTTCTGTGGGTCACCATCTCTACAAATCCATCTCCCAGTCCTCTGTACCTATAATGAGGTCTCTGGCAGTTTATTCTTTATTGTTGTGCTAGACGGCTGAAAATGTGAATTTATCTGAGTTACTTCCTTCTTTCTAGTTGTAATCAAGCTACACGATATGTGTTAAAATTCCAATCAAGAACCTTTGGAACTTTTTTTAAAAATTCCCTTAAGCCAATTTTTCCAACGTCAAGAAAAATTTGTGATGAGCCTCCAGGCTATCCTCTGTTGAGCTCTTCAATTCTAATGATAGATAGTGTTACTAGATCTTAAACACTCCCCGACTTCTCTTAATTGACTGGATTTGGCTTGGTTCCTAGAATCAGCTCCTTGGTAGCCTCTGACCATTTAGACTATTCAAAATAGTGGAACGAAGGTGGTAATTTCATGTGACTTTGAGCACCACATTTCCTCCTTATTGCCCACTTTACACCAGCCTGAGCAACATACCAGGAAACAAGATCTCCCATGACTCTTGTTTGAACCGTTGAACATCAAACCCTCCCACTACCTTTTTACTAAAAATTGTGTTCATGCTTCTTCCTCCAGAACTGTCCTTCTCAATCCTTTGCATTTCTCAGCTTTTACAGATTTGTCAATGTTTGGAAGAAAGGACCGTGGGGAGACATGTGGGCAGATGAAATGCACTGGTGGCAAAAGTGAAAATATAAGTGAGAAGTGAACAGAAAAGTAGGGAGAACAAGAGAGAAGCAGGCAGAAAGAGAGAGAGAAAAATAAAAAAATGAAGACTTTTGGCACAGACCTGTCTCCCAACACCCCTTATAAGAAACCCAATTGGCTCTAAACTTAACACCTCTTGATTTCTCACCAAAGGGCTTGGAGTGACAGCCATGGAAATTTCCCAAACTCTCTCTGTGACTCCTTGACCAAGGGTGTTCGGTCACAGATGACAGCCTTAGGAAATACAGGATCTCAGTTTGAAAATGCTTTGAGATTTCTGTGAAATTATCCTTCTCCAGACATATTTTTTTAAATTTTTTAATGTTTTATTTATTTCTGAGAGAGAGAGAGAGAGAGAGAGAGAGAGAGACAGTGCGAGCAGGGGAGTATCAGGGAGAGGGAGATACAGAATCCGAAGACAGTCTCCAGGCTCTGAGCTAGCTGTCAGCACAGAGCCTGATGCTGGGCATGAACCCACAAACTGGGAGAGTATGACCTGAGCCAAAGCTGGACGGTTAACTGACTGAGCCACCTGGTCGACCCACTCCAGACAGTTCTGATGGAAGGTCCAGTAGCTTTTATCCTTTGTATTTAACTTTAAATAATTATTGGCATTTTCCTGGGTTGCCTCAGAAATTCCCAGGTCAATGTTTTATGTTCCTGGATGGTGCTCTTGATAAGGAACATCCATTTTCAAAGCAAATACTTACTGAATATGGTATATACCCAGAAATAGAAGGAGAAGCGAGGATGGGCTCACGGGTAAGGAAGAGCCAGTCTTGCCTTTGTGCTCCTGTCGGAGTGAGGCAGACCAGCTAGTCATTGGTGGGCTTTGTTCTTGCCTAACTGATGGAGGAGGCAGGTGTTATGAAGCTTTCTTAGCATTCCAGTCTTGTGCCCTCAGAACTCTGCTTGCACGTTTGCTGGGCAGCAAGCTCCTACAGGAGGTAACATCTCTGCACCCTCCATATGCTCAAAGACTCTCTTTACCATTTTCCTTCTCACGTTGTTTGTCTCCCTTGGTTTTTTTTTTTTTTTTTTTTTTTTTTTTTTTTTAACCACGGACTACTCTATGTGTCAGTCTTTTTCTCCCAATACCTGACAAAACGAGTTTTATAGGAAGCTTCATTCTTCTCCCCCTTCCCAGTTCCAACTGCTCTTCCTCTCTCTGTGTCTTCCTCACTTCAGCACCCCTGCAGGAGCAGACTGCTCCAGAGAAGCTTCCTCACCTGCTCAGAAGCTGAAGGCTGCTGTCTGAAGATCCTGTTCTTCCCAGCTCTCTAGGTGGCTGATGTCCCCAGCTCTCCTTTCATCTCAATGAGCCCACAGTAGTGCACAACGTTCACTGTGCTGAGGGCAGGGCTGGACCCCAGGAGGATGCTCGGGAGCACCTCCTTGAATTAAAACACACTGTTCATGTGGCCTCAGTATCACCTGGGTTAGGCTGACCCTTTGGAGAACATGTGGTCAGAGCTCACTTCACAAAGACGCTGACCATCTGTGGGTTTGTCATTCATCTGTCTTTAGTGCTACCAGGAAATTCCTGTGGGTCTGGTCCTACTCTGACCTGTGCACACTGAGGTCTACAATGATTGTCCTTTGGGGAACTCCACTCTACATCTCTAAATCTACCTGAGAACTAGTCTCCAGTCTTGGATTCATTTGAAGGCCTCATTATCCCTGGATAGAAGAACTGTGAGTCATTCAAATCCCTGCTTCTGAAAATCTCCATTTTGCCTGTCACATGTGGTCATACTGGAAACATGTGTGGATATGTCCATCTCTCCCAATCTCATAGCAAACTCTTAGCTCATTCACCAATAATTGGTAAATAATTGTGCCATAATAAAAACGGGCAAATGACGGCCATGTGGATTGCCACTTTCTACTTCTAAACTGATTGCTGGCCTGATTAATAGATCACCCTTTTTTTGCCAACAAGGTTAGATTCTATCTCAGTATCTTTTTTAACGTAGTATTTCAGGTAACTACTGAATCAATTGAAACTGATACCCATGATAAGCTGCATTTGCCTTATTTATCCCATAGCAGTGTTTTTTAAACTGCAAGCTACAGCCCATTGATGAATATATTAATTTAGAAGGAAGGAAGGAAGGCAGGCAGGAAAGAAGGAAGGAAGAAGGAAGGAAGGGAGCTCTTCAGGCAATTCATTTGCAAATGAAAGTCAGAATGATACCTCTCCAAAGTCCAGCTCATGCTGGCTGAGGACGAGGCATCCAAGGAATGAGAGGCTGATTAACCAAGGAGCTTTTGAGACTGAAGAAGATAGTTACCAGCAGATGGTGTGTGTAGAGGATAGGACCCTTGGAGCCCCTGAAGCCTTGGAGAAACAGAGAAAATTGTCATTGCTTCCCAATGATGTCTCTCTCATCCAGTCAGCCTCTTTTGATAATAAAAATGTAGACTGAAAGGTTCCCAAGGGAGGGGCTACCATGTTTCCTGTAGCTCAGGTGAAGAAGGCATTGTGTAACCAGACGGAAAACAGACGGTATGAGAAGAAGCCAAAGTGGCTCACCCTCACAGGGCTCAGTTTTCTTATCTGTAAAAGAGGGATAATAACTGCCATCCTGGCCACTTGCGGAGATTCAATGAAGTCCCAGGTGTGAGGAGGCAGCTGAGTACCAGCCTCATGGCCTGGCCATTCACGTTGCTGGGTTGTACGAGGTTGGAACAGTTGTACCGCTTTGCCACAAGTACCTGCAAGTACAACCGATGGTTTTGAAAGGCCTTCATAAAATTCTAAAGTTGATCTTAAATAGAGAGCTAGGTAATTAAGCTCATTAGCAGAAGATAATTTGCTCAGCTTGTTGAAGGTCAGTGGCTCTAGTCGGCCTGTGGAGCACAAAAGGCAACAGAGAAAGAGGTGGAGTTGGAGCTACAGATGATCCCTGTCTGGCCTCTCTTAGCTGTCTTCATAGGTACCCCAGAGTCCAGCGAGGGTGAAAAGATGGTGGTGGGAAGCTGCAGTGGGAAAATAATGGTGGATGAGGAGGGTCCCTGAGGAATCTGTCCACATGACGATTAACATAGGGAATGGGGGGGATCTGATGCTCTCGGTGGAGGTTCACATCCAAGCAGAATCTGGTCTGCAAACTATTTTTGTAGATAAAAAGACTGGCCCTGAGGAAACATGTCTCTCTAAAATATACACACTTTAAAATAATAAAGAAAGAAAGAAAGAAAGAAAGAAAGAAAGAAAGAAAGCATCCAAACTGGAAAAGAAGAAGTAAAATGGTCTCTGTTTGCAGATGACATGATATCTGCGAAAAAATTCTAAAGACTCTAACAAAAAAAAAATGTTAGCACTAATAAACAAATTCAGTAAAGTTGCAGGATACAAAATCAATATACTAAAATCTTGCATTTCTATACACTAACAATAAACTATTAGAAAAAGAAATTAAGAAAACAATCCTGTTTACAATTGCATTGAAAATAATGGAATAATTAGGACTAAATTTAACCAAGGAGATGAATGAACTGTACACTGGAAACTATAAAACATTGATGAAAGAAAATGAAGAAGACGCAAATAAATGAAAAGATATTCTGTATTCCTGGATTGGAAGAATGAATGTTGTTAAAATGTCCATACCACTCAAATTGATCAACAGATTCAATGCAATCCTTATCAAGATTCCATTGGCATTTTTTCACAGAAACAGAAAAATAAATCCTAACATTTATATGGAAGCACAAAAGACCCTAAATAGCCAAAGAAAGCAATCTTGAGAAAGAACAAAACTTAAGGCATCACACTTCCTGGTTTCAAACCATATTAGAAAGTTATAGTACTCAAAATAGTGTGGCATTGGCTTAAAAAAGACAAATCAATGGAACACAATAGAGGGGTTAAAAATAAACCCACCCATAAACAATCAATTTTTGACAAAGGAGCCAAGAATTGACAATGGGAAAAGGATAGTCTTTTCCATGAATGGTGTTGGGGAAACTGAACAACAAAGAATGAGGTTGAACCTCTATTGTACATGATACAAAAAAAGAAAAATTCAAAATGAATTAAAGACTTAAACGTAAGGCCTGATATGACAAAATTTCCAGAAGAAAACATAGAGGGTAAACTCCTTGAGATTGGTCTGGGCAATGACTTTTTGGATTTGACACTAAGAGCATGACAACAAAAGCAAAAATAATCAAGTGGGACCACATGAAACTAAAAAGCTTCTTCACAGCAAGAGAAACTGTCAACAAAAAGAAAAGGCAAGCTATGGAATGGGAAGAGATATTTGCAAGCCACAATATCTGACAAGGGGTTAATATCTAAAACATACAAAGAACTCATATAATTCAATAGCAAAAGCCCAAATAACCCAATTAAAAAATGGAAAAAGGACCTGAATAGACATTTTTCCAAAGAAGATATAAAAATGGCCAAAACGTGAAAAGGTGCTCAACATTGCTAATCATCAGGGAAATGCAAAATAAAGCCACAGTGAGAGATCAGGTTGAGACATCTGGTTGAGATGTCTATTATCAAAAACATAAGCAATAACCAATGCTGGCATGGATGTGGAGAAAAGGGAGCCCTTGTACTCTGTTGGTGGGAATGTAAACTGGCACAGCCATTATGGAAAACACTATGGAGGGTCCCTTAGAAATTAAAAATAGAACTCTTACATAATCTAGCAATCCCACTTCTGGGTATATATCCTAAGGAAATGAAAACAAGAACTCAAAGACCTATCTTCATGCTCAGGCTCATTGTAGCATTATTCAATAACTAGGATATGGAAACAACCAAAGTGTCTGTTGATGGGTGAATGGATAAAGAAAATAATATAATAAATAATGTAATATAAAATAATATAATATATAATATATAAATATATACAATAGTAAGTTGAACTCATAGAAAGAGAGAATAGAATGGTGGTTTCCAGGAACTAAGGAATGGGGGAAATAGAGGCTGGTAAAAGGGTACAGACTTTCAGTTACAAGATGAAAAAGGTCTGAGAATAAAATGTATAACATGGTTATTACAGCTGAAAATTCTGTATTGTATAATTAAAATTTGCCAAGAGAGTAGAACTTAAGTATTCTTCCCCTTGCCAAAAAAGGTAAATAGTGAGGTGATAGATGTATTAGTTAACCCAATGGTGGGCATCCTTTCATAATATATTAAATATTATTAAATATTAAATATTAAATGATATATTAAATCATTATTTTGTACATTTTAAATATATTACAATTTTATTTTTCAATTATACCTCAGTAAAGCTGAAAAAACAGAAAAAAAGACATCTAAATTCTCTCTCTCTCTCTCTCTTTTCTTTTTTTTTTTTTTTTTGCCGTTCAAACTCTGACCCCAATCTACCTGTTAAACTCAACATTTATGTCTATGGATTTTCAATCCATCAGTTTAGTGTGTTTTTAAGGTATCATTAGCCTCACACACGTTCTTCCCTCTCTCTGGAATATCTTCTTTCCCTCTTGTCTGTCTGGTCCTTTCCTACTCATGTTTCAAAGCCAGTCTCAGAAAATATTTCTTGGGGCGCCTGGGTGGCTCCATCCATTAAGCGTCCGATTCTTGATTTCGGCTCAGGTCATGATCTCATGGTCGTAGGATCAACTCCCAAGTCAGACTCTGCACTAAGTGTGGAGCCTGCTTGGGTTTCCCTCTCCCTCTCCCTCCCCCCACCAAAAGAAGGTACTTCTCTATGTAGCCCCCTTGCTGACCTTGAGAGGGATGATGGCTTTCTCCTCTGTGCTTCTAACAGTGTGTGGGTCTACTGCACACTTCATTTAACTGTTTACACACAGCAGCTACTCCTGGACTATGAGCAACTTGAAGACAGGGTCATGTCTTTTTTATTTTCATACTATCAGACTTGGATCAAGGACAGAGCTGGAGCCATGACCCAAGCTTCTAAATCCAGTGTCCTATTCATTTTGCCATGCTGCTAACAGGCCAGCCTCACTTGGCACCTTCCGCCTTTATTAGCTGGGTTTTCCCAGCTAAAAAAGAGAACAAAGACAAGAGGATTTGGAAGCAGAATGTCATTTCTTAAACTTTCCTTCTAGCCCTCTGATTCAGAGTCTATGTAATTTGGTTTCTATTTTGTTTCTGCCATAATTAGTTCATCTTGGGAAAATGACTCAATCGTTCTAATTTGCCTCAGTTTCCCCATAAGTTAAATAGATATAACCAAACTTTCCCAAGTCTTTCTCATAGGGATGTCATAAATATTAGCTAAATGTTTAATAAGCATCTATTAAACCCCGATTGCGTAAAACCTAGTATGAAATTTTATTCAGGGGTAAAATAGATGAAAAGTCATAGTCCTTGTGCCTAGTAATTTATCATAAAATTGATAAGGAAAAATGTGTATCTTAATGGCAATAATAAACTATAGACAATGTTAAGTATTATAAGAAAAGTACAAATTCGGTGCTACAGAAGACTGAAGAAGAAAATCATAGAAATATAGTTTAAAGATATCTTTTATCGTATTTTAGTGAGATTGTTGAAGTTGCCAAATTATGTTAAAATATTTTGTAATAAGATCTGCTTAAAAACATGAGGTACTTTATTCACAGGAGGCTTGGGGAATTATGAAGGAGACTGTCTACCTTCCTAAGAATCGCAAGGGAAAGTGGTATCTGTTACCAGCATACCAGTTCCATGGTAAGTAGCTACTGGGCTGAGTTTTCAGAAGATCGAATGTTCTGGAGCAAGCTGTCTTCAGGGACATCAGAAAAGTGTCTCTCAGAATTAGGCAGAGAGCCCAGGAATCCTGACCCACAGAGGCCAGCTGCGGTCCTTAGCAGCATCCAAGTGGGTGCTTGGACCAGAGCCATGGGTTCAAGAGGAAAAAGCCTTCCTCGTGCAATCCAGGGGATGCTAGGAATTGTATAGACAAAAAGAACTCACATTTGGGAAACTCCTGTTTAAACAGATTAAATAGACATCTGCATTGTAGTTCTTAGATTGTTGAACCTATTGAAGTGCTTCAGAAATTTCAAAGAGGCAAATAAATAAAGCCGTATTTTCCAAATTCATTATACCGTAAAACTCTACATTTTATAAAACATTTCATGGAACTTGTATAGAATAGTTTGGAAAACACTGAAGAAAAATGAAACAGATCTAAATCTTACCACTTACTTCTCACATAAGTTTGTGTATTTATTATAAGTATGTAAGCATTTGAAAGAGAAGTTTGGACACAATGCACCTACGTGCACCTTACTGATTCATCAGAGCAAAGAGAAAAAGGGCTAACAGGGAGAATGAATGACTGATTTTTCAATCTCAAATGTCTTGGCTGACTTTATTATATTTTTCCTTCTTACAAATGCCACAGTGATGAAAACAGATGATGGACTAATCTTTCTGATCCAGTTGCATTACTGGGGTCCAGGCTGATCTCAAACAATTCAAGAAAAACACATACTTCCCAGAGTTTACCTCTTAGAGGGAGTTATCTTTGTTTCTAAGGGCCTCTGTGAATTTTCAAACAGCTAGGATCCGAGCCGTGAGTGCCAACTACAATTCTTTGGGCCCCCAGGTCTTATCTTGTTTGGTTGGCTTCTCACTTACCTTGAAGACCTGAACCAAATGCAAGGTGAGACTGTGCTGTGCATTTGGATTCATTAATAAAGGACATTTTAGACATTTAACCATCTCTCCATTCAGTCGAAATGTATAGAGACTTGTCTGGGACCCAACATTGTTTCAGAAGGATAGGAGCATGGTCTTGTCCACATGTGAAGATATGTAAATACACAAGTATACTGTCTCCTGGCTGTTTTAAGCTCCCAGATCTGCCTCTGATTTCTCCCCACATCAGAGACAGCTCCTCATAAAAACAAAACATGAGCTTCTGACACTTTTATAACATTTACAGTCACTTTTGCAAACCACTATGCATATTGCTTTCAACTTCCTTCCAACTGTCCCTACTTCTGACCTCCCTCGTCTTCATTTCTCAGTCTTGCCTCACAGCTTAGACCTAAATGAGAGTCTCAGTTCCCCAGGGTTGGCCTTTTCCTTCTCTCCTTGGCTATGATCTGAACAATCTCTGCTCTTCTGCTCTTCCCACCCCACTTTGGGCCCCTGCTGACTCAGAGAGACTCTTCCCTGCAGCCCCTGGCCCTGCTGCCCCCTTCCTACAAGGAGGTTTTCCGAGTGATGGCCCCGCCCCCGCTCCTCCCTCTCCCCCCTGCCTCTGCTCCTCCCTCTCTTCCCCCTCCTCTTCTCCCCCTCACCCCAACTCTCACAGAGCCCGCAGTCAGTCCAGCTTTTGAGGTCTGATTGGCAAACAGCCTGTGAATGGCTGCACTGTTGGACTCCTTCACCCCCAGCAGCAGCAGCAATGTTTATCTCCAGGTTGAATGGTGGAATACAGGAAATACTCTCCGAAGAAATCAAGCCAATCTGCCTAGAAGGGCCTAGAGTTCCCAGAGTGGAAGTTGATGCCTGAGAATAGGGCCCTCCTTGTTTTGGCACTGGGCGGAGAGAACGGATTCAAATTTCTGAGAGAAATGATTTGAACCTAAACTTGCACAGAGAAGGGAATACAACGTGAAGGGGAGCCCACACTATGCCATGCACTGCACACCTGCCCAGATAGGTACCCAGGGTTCTCAGGACGGAGAAAGGCCCATTTTAGGTCCAAAATGGCGGAAGAAACCCACGGGAGCCATCTATATAAATTGCCTGAATCTTTCATTGTCAAGTATGAATGGACAACTAAGGATAGATAGATATTGAGGAGCATGAAAGGGATAAAAGGGAAGGATGTGTGAAGGTGGCTAAGTCAGCACTTTCTTCTTCCCAGAGACCATCCAGAAGCACAGAGAAAAGTTTTAAAAACCCAACCTGACATCTTTGGTGAAAATGGTCATTATAACAAAATAATCACAGCCAACAATTATATAATAATTACTATGTACCAACTACCATTTTAAAAAATGAGCAAGCAAGGACTCGAGGAGTATTGTCCCAATGAGCTCTCCTTAAGGAAACTGCTGGAAATGAACCTGGGCCAAGCGCTTAACTAAGAACAGTATGGAAAAATGATATTCTGTCAGAATTAAATATACTTATCTGTAAAATCAAGATAAAATCACAGGTGGGGATTACAGTGATAAGCCAGACGTATATATTATTAGTCTGGCCATGTAGAAATGATCAGACTAATAAAATTAGAAAAAGAAGAAAGAAAGAAAATGGGAAGCAAATTAATTTCATTGATTGAAAGAGGCAAGTTAAAGTTTCTACAATTGGGGTGTCTGGGTGGGTCAGCTGGTTGAACCTCTGACTTCAGCACAGGTCATGAGATCGGGGTTCATAGGTTTGAGCCCCACATCGGGCTCTCTGATGTCAGTCCAGAGCCTGCCTTGGACCCCCTGTCCTCTCCCTGCCCCTCCCCTACTTGTGCTTTCTTTCTCTCTTAAAAATAAACATTTAAAAAGAATGAAAATAAAAATAAAGTTTCTACAATAGCTGAGAGTCAAATATATTGTTTAATAGTACAAAGGTAAATATTAAAAAAGATAACGTTATCTACTAATAGGAAGTAATAATGGAGAGACAAGGGGAATAGGAAAGAAGAAGAGATATGTTAATTTTGTCATTGCTCATAAGGAATTAAAAAATAGAGAACTAAAGGTATTACACAAAGTTATATTTTAAAGGTAACCACTATAATACAAACCTTCCTAAATACCAGAGGAACAATATACAAAAAGCAAATAGAACAAATCACATAATAGAATATATGTGTGTATACACATATATTTAAACAAAATTTAAAATAATATGACCAGACTAAAGCTAAACACATTTCTTGTGCTAAAAATATGTGTGCCAATTTATCATTCTAAAGAAAACTAATTTTAAATTTTAAAATTTCTTTAGAAAAAGAATAAAGCAAAACCTAATTTTATGCAGAGATATAGTCAGCAAATAAAAACAAATAAAAAAGGAGTGGATATTCAGACAAGGGGGAATTAAGACCAAAATTGGTTAAATAAAATAAAGAATGGTAATTTAAAATACTAAGGGGATGAAATTCACAGTGCAGAAATAACATAGTATTATAATTAAGAAAGCAGAAATTCAGGAATATAAAGGAACATTGTAACCCAGAAGACTTGAATTCACCCCTTTCAATTCATGACAGCTCAAGTGGGGGGAAAATAATATGGGTAGGTGACATAAAGGATCAATTCAGGAAGACTAATTCTCTTCCCCCAAAGAGAAAAATAGCAGAATGGAAAGGAGAGATTAAACAGAGAAATAATAGAAGAAAACTTTCTAAGGCTAACTATAAGGAAACAACTTGTACTAGCATGACTAATCAAAAAAGACACACATCTAGACAAATCCTCATGGAATATCAGGACATCAGTAATCACAAACAGTTATTAAAAGTTTCCAGAAAGAAAAATCATTTCTGATCTGTGGTGATGGGCAGGCTTTGAGAAGGCTCACAATGACCTCCATCTCCTGGAATTCATATCCTTGTTTAATTCCCTCCTTCTGAGTTAGGGCAGGACCTGTGGCTTACTTCTAACCAATAGAACATCACAAAGGTGATGGGATATAACTTATGTAATGTTATTATGTTACATAAGATTTTGACTTTGTCATGCAAGCAGGCTATCTCTATTGCCTTCTTGGATTCATGCTTTGATAAAAGCAATTCTCCGTGTTAGAGGGGACCATGTGGAAAAATACAGAAGTGAGGGTGTACTCAAGCAACATGAATATATGGGATCCAAGAAATATAGTGGAACTAGCCCCAGAGTATTCTTTAAAAAGTAATTTCAGGTAGAGACTCTTAATGATAAAGAACAAACTGAGGGTTGATGGAGGGAAGTGGGTGGGGGATGGGCTAGATGGGTGATGGGTATTAAGGAGGGCACTTGTGATGAGCACTAGGTATTGTATGTAATTGTTGAGTCACTGAATTCTACTCCTGAAACCAATATTGCGCTGTATGTTAACTAACTAAAATTTAAATAAAAATTTTGGGAGAACAAAAATGTAATCTCAGGTAGACAGGTGTGTAGCAACTCCAGACTCCAGAAACCAGTCTTTCAAAATTGACTATTTATCAAGTGGTATGATTACGGAATTGAATGAGCATAGTGATAAGGGGCCAAAGGAGCAAGAATGTGTCCAAGATGCCTCAGGTTAATAGAGTCCCAGAACCTTTACCGAGATGGCAGCTCCCTGTACTTTTATGGGATTTATTTTTCACTCTGCCGGCACACAAATGTCTTAACAAGGAAACGAGGGTACCTGTTACTTCCTTCTCTCGGGGTCTTATCAGCATAATATTTTTAATTTGGTATACTGTGGGATGGTGAGCCAGAGAAGTTGCCTGCCAATTAAATCATTGCATGGTCAATGTATCCCTGAGTACAGCTGATGTATCTCTGAGGTTTTAGAAAAGGTTTTGTTAACTCCTTCAGTAAAGACAAACTATCCTGATATTTGGGGGTTTGGGAAAGAAAGAAAAAGCTTTTTACTAGATTACTAGTTTTATACCAGGTTTCAGGGACTAAAGTGATTTATTCCAGTGAGGAGGCATATCTAGAATGTCATTTACATTTAAAGTCAACTGATTAAGCTTGTCATAATCTAATGGCAGATGTGTTAGAAATCTCGATCATTCTAGCATTTAACATATTGATGGTTGTACCAATCTCTGTGATCCCCTCAAGGTTGTAATATTTGATTTATCATTTTGGTAGGGAGGAGGAGAGCCTGGGGCTTCTGCTTGGCTTTCCCTACTAACATAGGCTTATCCTATTTTATCCTTATAAGTCAGGATGTAGTGTGGGTTTCTGAAGACATGCATTTCAACTGTATACTCAAGAGCTGGAAAATAATCAGTGTTTTACCTTGAGGCAGACTCAATTCAAAACTCTGTTTTTATCTGACTTCAGAAGTCCCCACTTTGACCAGAAAGATATTCTGGATCCCAAAGAATTAGTGAGACTCAGAGCCATTGTCTAATAATTTCAGAAATATCAAAGTGTTTACTTTCCATGTTTTGGACACATCTTATGCTTTTCTCAGATTCTCTTGGCTTCATCCATATCCTGATCCCTTATCCTTTTTCATGTATTTCAACTGGGGTAGCCAGACCAACGTATGGGCCCTACACAGTCCCTATGAGGACTTAGGGCTACATCCAGAATCCAAGTCTCCTCCAACTGCTTTCAAATTCTGGTAAGGCCTCACTCCAGTGATTGGAGGATTTGAATTCCTCAACAGCTGCAGAAGGAGCCAAGTGATACAATCCGGAAGTGCAAGGGAGTTAAGTTTCCATTGGACTAGCCAAAAGAGGCAGGAGACAGGAGACAGGAGATGAATTTCCTCTCTAATCCTCCATCTGATCACCTGTCCCAAGGAACAGTTGTTGCATACAACCTTTCTGGAAGATCCCCTTTGGCTGCATTTATGTCATTTTCTCCTCTTTGTTTCCCTTTTACCTCACTCCCATTACCCTGGGATTTTATTTCCCCCCAAAAAAATCCTTGCCTCAGGACCTCTTTTTGAGAGCTTCTGGTCTAAGACAACTGGGTACAGTTGCTTTAGTAAATGACATTCTTTGGGGGGAAGATTAGGAGGAAGTTGTACAGGAGTTCCTTGTAATGTTGTAGAATCCCAGCCAGCCCTCCCTCCATTCAACAGGCTCTGAATCTGTGAATTAACTGAAGTCTAGAAAGGGGTCACTCTAGGCCTTTATTCATTGTATTGAGAGTTTTGTTTGTTCTTTTTTACTTTTTGTTTTTTGTTTTCTGTTGCTTTTGTTTAGTTTCTGGTCATTCTTATCAAGTGGGACCTTTCTGAGTAACTCATCTGTTTTGGTCCTAGAGCACTACGAAAACTTTATTCTAGTTTTAATGATTTAATTCCTCCATGCTATATGAAGATTGCCATCTCTGAATATTAGGAGTGCTGCTGTCTTCATGCTGGGCCAGATAATCAACCCAGATTCCTTCCATTTCCCTTTTGTTACCAAATGTTTCTTACTGATAATCCACTATCAGTACCAATTGTCTATATAATTCAAGATGTCAAGATGCTTGGTTGTAAACAATGGACACCAACTTTGGCTAACTTTAAAAAAAAAAGGAATTTACTGGAAGAATTTTGGACTATTCTGCAAAAAGGTGAAAACTTTGAGAGCTCTACATTCAGAATAAAGGGCAAAATCCAAAGGAGGCAAGACCCAGATGAGGCCACATAGATGCCGTCACTACTGAGCACTGGCTATGGTGTTCTCTCCATGTTGCATTGCTGGACTCTCAGAGCTGCCACAAATGATCAGACCATCCTCTGTGAATCACTCCATCAAGATTCAAACCCTCAGGTTCATCCAAATGGCCTGGCTTCTTCCTCGTGTTCGTTCCTAGCTGTGAGGATTCTAGGAAAGAAAATATATGGCCCCTTTCAGCCTTGAACAACCTAAAAAGTGAACATCTCTTATAGAGAATGAAAAAAACATATTTATTTTCCAACAGGAAAAGTAACAGGTAATTAATTGGAAACTCCAAAAGTTACACAAGAAAATCATGGCCCAATATGAACTCTAAAATAGATAAAAGTACTGTTTGCTTTTTGGCAGTTAGACTCAAACTTTGAATAAATCCAAGAAAATTGAAATATAATTATACTCATAATGTACATGTAATACACCTTGACAGGGCCAGAGAAATATGACCAAGATATTTATGAGGCTTGGGGAGGGGAAGACATGGAGGGGAACTAAAGAAGTATTAGTTTCTTCAACTTACTAAAGAGTCAAGATATATTGTCTAAAATAAATGTATCAAGAAACAAAGTTTTAAGTATATTATTAAAATTTATAAACAAAATCAATAGAATAAATGAGCAGAAAAATGTGACATAATATTAGAAAGAGGTATACAAGAAGATAATTAGAAATAAGGTTGTTAATATTGTCAAAAGTTGAGAAATCAATACACTGGAGGATGAGCACACCAATGAGAATTATGGAGGAAACCACTAGAACCAACAGAAATGGGAAGAATAGGGTTGTGAGGCAGGAGGAAGATTTTGCCTTCCATTTTATATCATCCTGCTTTGGTCAAGCCAGGACTCTATAAATTATCACAGTCCCAACAGACAATGGTCCTTGTTAGATTCAGTCTCAGCCCTCAGGCAAGACTGAAGCCAGAGTCCAGAACTCAGGAAATGTGAGGCAGTGGAGGCTGAGTGATGGAGAGACAAGTGTTCTTAGAGCCCAAAGGAGATAAAACATGGTCCCTGCTGATTACAGTCTGCCCTGGGGTTGAGAGAGACACTTTCCTCCTGAGGGTGGTGAATGCCATGTTGGGTCAAAGGGACTCCATCCTATTTTGTTGGGTTTCTCACTAGAGGATTAAAATCTGCTGCATCCTGACACGCTAGCCTGTTTGGTCCTTTTGAGACTGAGGTCAACAGTTAGCCTCACATTTCTGTCCCCAAACTAACGTCAGTCTACACAGGAACAAACAACAACAACAAACAAACAAACAAACCAAGCTAAAAATCAGGAACTTAAATCTACACTGTTATTTATTTTCATGAAGATGAAGGCTTCCCCAGCGCTGGCCCTCTGATGAGTACTGACCTGGCTGTCTTAGCCTTGTCCACAGAGGTTGTGAGAAATACTGCTTCCCAGGGCCCCCCTCTTGGTATTCTGAAATCAGGAGGTTTCAGTTGGAGACAGATATTCTGCATTTTTTATAAATCCCCAGGTAATTACGATGTGCAGCCAGGTTTGGGAATCCTTGATACAAAATGGTATAGCCTTCAGGTTGCTTAAAACCAACCATGAAAGATAAACTGAAGTCAGAAATACAGCCTCTCCCAAATGGAACAAATTAATCTCTATTTCTAGTCCAGCTTTATGTTCTGATGGTATGTGTGGTGTGATTGAGGGGGGGAAATTCTGATAATTGTGGAGATGAAGGGAACGAGAGAGCAGGATTTGCCTCTTGATGTCATACCTTAAACAATATTAAAATAACCAGATGACTATACTCGTGTTTATCCCCACAAGGAACTCTGGGTCATACAAAAGCCTATAACCTTGGATATTCCTTTTACATTCTAATCTCAGGACCCAAGACTCAGGTTATGATTCATTTGTTCCAGTTCTGTGGGCACAAAGACCAGTTATAGTGAAATCAATATATATCCCCGATGTAGCTATGCATAATTAAAGTAACTATAACTATGTATAAGGTTTTACATAAATACAGATCTATATTTCCTAATCATATTAAACTTCTATTTAAACAGTGTTCTAACAATAACTGGGTACATGGTTCTTTGTCTAAAAGGGACAGTTTTAGAAAAGTTTCCAACATATATTGAACTGTCCATGATTCTGAGTCTTTATGATAGTTTCTGGTTAATTGAAGAATAATTGTATCTATTAATAATTATCAGATCACACTGTGCTTAGAAAGGTGTGAAAATATCAGGTTGAGAAAGTTACTAAATTGGAAAAAAAATTAAAGTTTTAAATAAGTCATAGACTGGACACTTCCAAGTTTTCTGCTCTTTCTCTCAACTTCTTTCTTAAGAAGAGAATTTCATGGAGAAAGGGAAGCAGGAATTACTTCTTCAGCAGCCTAAAGGCAAAGCAGTATCAAAAGTCACTTCCCATACTGGTGAGATCGTCAACAACTACAGGCTATTGCAAGATGACCTTGATTCCAGGCAGTGGAGGAGTCTGAAGGAAGTTCACTGGAGGAAGTTTGGATTTGAATCTGATCTAAAGGTTTGGAGGGATCCAAGTCAAAGCTTTCGGACAATTTGAGAGACCAGCTTTCTCATCTTTAAGGTTAAGATAAGAATTATAATAAAGTTGTTGACAACAATTTAAGAGGCTTTATGTTTTATTTAAACATATGTACACTTTGGACTTTCTACTCTACCCTGTGATGAATGTCCTTAGCTGTTTTAATAAGCTGTTCTTTTAAGTTGTCTCAAAAGGAATTGCAAGTGGGTAGAAAAGAATGCTGATGTCTTTCCCAGCTACATCTACAGAATGAGATGATAAAATGATACCACTGACCTGACGGCCACCCATTCTGGGTGAAGGCGAAATCCCCAGAAGGGAAGGCCAGCTTGTTGCAAGTTGGATTTGCAGTCCTGATCCTAGAGTCCTCTTAATAGAATGCTATTAGTGGCATCAGTGGGCTTCATACCCACTGAAAGCATGAAGAAATGGGGAGATAAAACCTCTTTTTGCAATGCATTCTTTCTGCTCCCAGTACAGATGCCACTTTCCTTTTTCATTTTCATCTCTGGAAACTCCTTCAGTGCATTTAGAGTCAGATCAACACTTACTTCTTAAAGTCCAGCTTCTAGCTTTGTCTTCTGACCTTCAGTTAGGTTGCCTTCTGCCTCTCTGCCACTCCTGCAATGACTCCTCATCAGGAGTTGCATCTACTCACCTACTACATTTTCAAATCTTATTTAAATACTGGCACCATGGAAGAGTAGCTGTTATCTCTCCTGCTCAAGATATTTGAAGACATCATTGCCCGCTGTGCCTACTATGGTACATATGCCTATACCACCAGCCTTCTTCACGATGATTATTCTTACTCACCTTTCAAGATTCATCTCAAGTGTCACTATCATTCATTGAACAAATATCTACGTTGTGGCAGGCAGTGTGACAGACGTTAAGAAAGCAACAATGAGTACGTCAGACAAAATGCCTAGCCTCATGGAATGTACCTTCAGTGAGGGAAGGAGCCATCTCTTCTGGGACCCCCTGTTTGGGTCAGCCATTTCAACACTGGGTTTCCCCCAACACTCTCTGGGCCTCTATTATGCCATTCTCACACTGGATATCCATGTCTACATCTCCATAGATCTGTGGGGCTTTGGGGAAATGAAATTTTCCTTTTTGTTTTTCCTGCCTCTCTAGTGCCTAGAATGCAGTAGATGTTCAATAAATGCTCATTGATTACTTGAATGTTAAAGAAAATGGCTGTCTCCCCAGAGTTCATTCTTTGTATTCTTCCTCCTTCTTAACTAAACAAAACACAATTACTATTGTTGAGGGGAATCATTTCTCCTGCATATGGTCCTGTGTTGCCTTAATCCAAAATCATAACAATACAAAATTTATACCAGGAACTGGGGTGGTGCAAGAAGCAGACCCTACAGTTAGGCTGGACAGAGGAAGGAAAGGCAGGAAGAAGGGAGGATCCCAGCATTCCTTGTGGGGAAGTTAGTGACTCTTGTTAGAGGATAGTAGATACACAGTCCAACCGTCTGTCTCCTGCCAGTCAGGACACCAGCCATGAGCTTACAGAGCCTGTGGTATTGGGGGAAATGCTAGGGGAAATACAGAATATTGGCATCTCTTATTTTCTGAAGTCTTCAGTCAAGTTCTACATGAATGAGATCAGCTCAGACTAAAGGTCACCTATCTTAAAACAGAGGGGGGGGGAAAAGACAGCTTTGCTAAGAGAGGCACTTTCTGTCTGTCTACACTCTGAGATCTAAATTGATTGACCAGGAGTCCAATAACTTGAATCCTTTCAGGGTTGAAAAAGCAGAATTCCCTACTCTTAGATAAAGTCAGTGGGAGCAGAGGCAAAGAGACAGGAGATTGAGCAGGAGATAAGATTGAGCCAAACTATAATCTGGATCCCCAGCCTTTCCAGCACCTCCTGTTAAGCATTCTCCACAAGACAAAGGAGACTCTCATGCTTTTTGTGAAGATGCTAGCTGGGAAAAATCAGATTATGGGTGGTATCTCCCCACCAAGCTATTGTTTCAAACTGCTTCAAGGTAGAGGCCATTGAAGTGGGGGCTGGGGTGATGGACAGAACCCAGAGGCCCGATGGGGGTTGTGGGAATTCTCAGACTCCAGGACCATGACTAGACAAAATCTTTGCCCCGTGGAATTAACTGGGCACTAACAAATTAAAAACCAAGCTAGTTTTTAAAAGAAATATATTATTGGCTGTTTAACACATAAGGCAATGCCCAGGCCCTGAACCCACACCAATAGGAAGTGGACTGCCAAGTTTCTGTTGTCCCCTTGAAAGGGTTTTCTTCTCCATGCCCTCCTCTGATTAGCTTTGAAAGACACTGGATAATAGTGATTCTCTGAAAAGCAGGACCAGGGGGTTGCCTGACACCACCAGATTCCTTCCTCAGCCAGGGCAGGATGGTCATGAGTTTTTCTCTGTGGCCCGGTAACCACCTGGTGTTGTTTCCCATTCCTCTTGTGTCTGAATGAGTGGTTTGATGGCAGCTATTGGGTTCTCTATCAACCCCTGAATGCTGGGTTTGGGGAACTAGGAACACACCCTTAACAAAACAAAGGCTAGTTGTCAGGGGGCTTGCAGTCAAGTTTAGGAGCAGACATGTAAAGGGCTGTTGCCATACTGCACACACAGGGTGAACCACAAGCTTGGCAGGAGGGGGTTGGAGGGGGGGGTGTCTCTCTGGCTTCTTGAATAACAAGAATCCTAAATTGAGATCTGAAGAATAGAATACAAGTTAGTCAGAATGGAAGCTGGGGGTGGGAGCCAGGATGGTATACCCAGAGGGTACTCTTGCGTTCTGGCAGATGAGAACAGACTGGAGGAAGGCAAGAGGGGAGGGAAGCCAGAGGACAGTTGGGAGGCAATTGACATAATCCAACCTTGAATACCAGACTTGGGATTTTATTCTTATCTGCCTTTGTTGGTGTATCCTGACGTCCTTGCTAAGCCCCTTAGGGCAGGGTTTTTGGTCAGTACCAGGAACTAGAGCCCCAGGGAAAGTGAAAGCAGGTCTTCTGCAGATACCCAATCCTCTTCTGTGTCACTTGTCCTTGAGCCTTCCTGTCCCTCTAGGGAAGCTCTCCAGCCAGAAGGTCAGTGCCTCCTGCTTACGGAAGATCCATTCTGATAAGGACTTGAGTCCTGATAAGCCTTCTTCCTCACACCTCTGATGAAATAGCCCTGAAAAATTCCTTCTCATGGGTACTTTCAGTACCCTACCACCACCCAGATTAACAGCTCCGTAACCAAAACTATAAGAAAACACAGTTTCCCTAGGGCCATTTTGTTCCTTGAATCTTTTCCATCATTAGAACACAAAGTAATTTAATTTGGGCTCCTGGGTCAACCACACTGTTTAGAAGGTACTTTGGAGGCAGAGGCACTTCTGTGAGACTGTGATTTCCACTAAAAGGAAGTATATCCTTGAAAAACTGGCTATCCAGATAGCAGCAGAAGTTTCTACAAGACGGAATCTAATAGAAAATCCTGCTTGAAATATTTATAAAATCTGTTTTAAGGGCACTTACCAATCCACTAAGGAGTCCCTTTGCACAAATTCATAATGTACGATTGCAAAGAGGCCTCTTTACTGGGACCCCAAGGTCTCACAAGAGGAGTTTGCTACAGACAGGAAAGAAAAGCATGAGATAAGAGGAAGGCACATCCGCTCAAGTATTTGCATTTGGAGGTTTACATTAAAAAGAGAATCTTTTTGTACTGTCCTGATTGGGGATTTTCAATTAAAATGTGAGTCTACCAGTTTTATTTTGGCTTGGAAGAACTGAGGATGGGGTGAGCTTGGGGTGGCCCTGAGCTCAGGAGGCTTCCAGGGGACAAGCTGACCAGAGGAAGGGAAGGGGGGGGTGCCTGTTTACTGGAGCTTGCAGGCTTGATTTGTAAGAAAAGGGAGGGAGCAGCTTTTGGAGAGGAGCCTCTCCAGGGAGGGACAAGGGGTTCCCTTCACACTGTCTCTTGTTCTTTGGATTATGTCCACCAGCAGATTGAGGGGTGGGGAGTAAAGCAGTCAAGGGGGAGTTGGCAGGATAATAAAGAAGGCAACTGTGGTGAGAGCCCTGGACTTTCACACAAGCAGAGAGCCTTTTTAGTGCTCCTTCAATGCCTGATATTTTGGAGTGCCCACTCTGTGCGAGTCACTGGATAAGGTGTCTCAATTGCATTATTTCATATATTTATTTATTCTTACCTCCCTCCCTCACGAACAAACCTGTGAGGTAGACACTATTTTTATCCCCATTTTCCAGCTGAGAAAACTGAGGCTCATAGAAATTGAGAAGTTCACAATATGTAGAGCCAAAATTGTGATTGACATCTGTCTCATTTCAAAGCCTAGGCTCAAAGCCACTGGGGCGGACAGCATCCCCTCCAGAGAAGAATAAGATCACCTTGTCTTACAGCTCAGTCCACCCTACTCCCAAGGCTAGGAGACCAACAATGGAAACTCTTTGATTGGCCAGTCAGTGAACTTGGGGCCACATTACAGGGAGCGTTTCCCTAGACAAATGTCTATTGACTAACTGATGAGATGGCACATTCTACAGGGAACTGGGAGGACATGGAGCATCTGGTTCTCTGCTCACCCCTTCTCTCCCTCCCTCCCAGAAAATCCACTCATTTACCTGCCATCAGGAAAATGGCCTGCTAGGTAGAAGTAGGCATCATTAGCTAGTAGACAAACAAATAGAAAATATTTTTCCTGAGCACTGCACTGAGCACTGAGGGAAGGAACAAATGAGAAGAAATAGAAGCCCTGAAGGACCTTGCTGCCTGATTGGAGAGACAAGATAAACATACAGGGTGAGCTATCCAAGGGACTTTCAAAGCAACAAACATGAGCCATTCCAACCAATGCAAAGGAAACACAGAAAGAACATAGCATAAGAGCAAGTGTCTGTGTGGTGGGGAAAGAGGTGAAAGGCCAAGGGGCATGTCTGGAGAAGATCGCTTACAGGATAGCTGCTTGGAAATGACAAGCTGGAACAGAGGAAAGAGAACCCTTCAGGAAAGTCTAAAGGTAACTATGCTCCATGAGACTGTTCTCATGTCCCTGGACCACACAGCAGGGGGGGTGAGGGGGCCCTTAAAAGGCTCCAATTTGGAAAGCTAAGGAGGCTGCCTACCTTCAGACTCAGCAACCTCTTAGTCTTTGGCTGGCTTAGCCTCTTTGTTCTACATGTCTTGCAACACCATGGTTTTTGCAGACCAAAACCTGTAGCTCCTCTGAGTTCTGCACAATTTGCATAGAGTATGTATTGCCAATGTTCTTTCTCCCACACCAACCCCCGAACACACAGCTTCTATCGGAGCTGTTTGGTTACTGTTGGTTGATAACATATTCCAGGAGAATGTGAATTGTAATCTGAGGATTCTTGAAACATTCAAACCTCAAGAAGTTTAATCTACAAAAATATTTGAGAGAAAAGACTGGCTATCATTAGCAGGCAACCACCTACTCTTTCTGTGCATGAAGTTCATCCTCCATGTTAACTCCCCTTTGAAAGAAAATGCCTAAATGAAAGTCCCAACCATCTTTTCCTGTAGGGCTAATAGTCAGGCTCTTGCCTTCTAGCGGGTTCTGCCCTGGTAGTCACCAGAGAAGCCCTTGTATATTTATTAATAGATATTCAGTTTGGAGACCACCCCACCCAATGTTTCTCAAAGAGTGTTCTCCAGATGATCTGCACCAAAATGAGGTTGGTTTAAAATGCAGATTCCTGGACCTTCCTACAGAAATATGGCAATAGAAACCCTGGGATCTGAGATGTGAAGCAGCTTTTGAAAAACTCTCCAGTAATTCTCATTTTAAGAGGAATTTGAGAACCTCTGATCTAGTCCACAATTTGCAGAAGAGGAAACCAAAGCTCTGAGAAGTTAGGGGTCTTTCCTTACACAGCCCATCATTACCTAGACCCAATAAACACAATCCTGGCCTTAATAGAATGGAATTGCATTGAACTGTGGAATCACAGTAGCCCAGTGTGAGAATGGATACCTTCATGGGCCCTAGAGGGAGGAGACCTAAAAGACAGAAAACCACTTCATGGCTGTATAGTTGGAGCCTGCCCTTCCATCCAGCAGGCAGGTCCTGTGAAAGCACCACCAGAGCTAGTCCTGGACCTGCGGGTGGGGGGTGATGAGGAAGCATTGAACACGAAAGGGAGACAAATAAAGGAAGGGACCTTAGGGGAACCCAGAGATTGATCATTCCTCCATTCTAAACCAGCACCCAGCCACCTGTGCAGGGGGTGGACTCAGGTCCACCTCTAAAATCCAGACAGAGGACATGAACTTCACGTTAGTGGGGGAGCCCTCCTCAGATTGTTGCCAGGAGCCTCAAAGAGGAAGATGGACATTCAATGAAGAATCCTCAACACACAATGCAGCATTTCTGTGAAATATCCTAGATTCACCTGCAAGATGATGAATCTCACTGCTATCTTGTTCTCTCTAGCCTTCCTATTTTCTCTCTTTCTTCCCCAAAATATGAGAAGGGAAAAAAAAGGAACATTAGTCAGAGGGAAAATAGACTGCAGTGCTGGAAAAATTCCCAGCTTTCTGAAAGTGTGTTTTTTATAACAGGCCGGGGAGGCTCACTACAGAGCAGGTGGTGATTGTGGTGTGGTGCCTGGATCACTGTGTGTGTGAAATGGAAAGGCAAGGGGCTGCCGAGAAAACCCTACTCACTTCACAGTTATGCCAGGGCTAGATACTGAATCAATATATAACACACACATGCTCCTTCAGAAAAGGGAGACAGGGAGAGAAAGACGGTGAGTTTGGGGGAGTTTGCTTATTTATTGATTTATTTTTTTAACATTTATTTATTTTTGAGAAACAGAGAAACAGAGCATGAGCAGGAGAGTGGGAGAGAGAGAGAGGAGACACAGAATCCAAAGCAGGCTCCAGGCTCTGAGCTGTCAGCACAGAGCCTGACACAGGGCTCAAACCCACGAACTGTGAGATCATGACCTGAGCTGAAATCGGATGCTTAACCGACTGAGCCACCCAGGTGCCCCAAGATTTTTTTTTAAGTTTACTTATTTATTTGAGAGAGACAGAGACAGTGTGAGTGGGGTCGGGGCAGAGAGTGATAGGAAGAGAGGGAGAATCCTAAGCAAGCTTCACGCTGCCAGCACAGAGCCTAATGTGGGGCTCGATCTCACAAAACCATGAGATCATGACTTGAGCCGGAACCAAGAGTTGGATGCTTAACCAACTGAGCCACCCAGGCACCCCTACAGGAGTTTAACTTAAGGAGTACTTAGGATAGTTCTCTGAGGAGAAGTGCAACACAACAGTGAGTCAATCTTTACCCATCAGGTCTCACAACTTGCCCGTTTTTCAGAAAGTTTTGGAAATACAAGCAACTAAGTTATTCCCTTCCAGCTTGCTTCTTATCTGAGAGTGGTTTAAAAGCAAACTGATTTACCTCTGGGCATGTTAGAAGCACAACCCAGGAGGTTCCCAGGTGTAGAGACTGAAAGATCAGAGAATCAGAGATAGTGCAAGGAGGGTGGGGACTAAGGAAGAAGAAGTTCAGTCGGGCCAGTAAAATGAAATAAGTGATATGAGTGATATTTATGACACCTGGGAGTTTGAGGACTGTCTCAGGTAGGGTATAGCCAGGACTACTAGAGGTGGCCTTGAACTGAGATTGGGGAAGAGGGAACTGAGCAATTGGATATAGGCAGAGGGAGAGCTACTTCCTCTCTGTGTCTTCCATATAGCATAGGGTGTCTTCCAAAAGGATGGGAACTGGCAAAACATTTCTTAGAAGCAACAAGAGCTTGCTTTTCCAGGGAGAAGCTGTAGAAAAGAGGAAGTCAATTAAATGAAAATTGAGGAAGCTTGGGACCACACACAGGCTGAGAATAATCTGGGAGTGGTCATCCATCATCATAAACTGTCACTTACTCAGCATTTTCCTCTCAAGGGTCTGCCTTACAGGCACTGGACAGAGCCAAGGCCACTGTTTCCCAGAGACTCCCTTGGAGCCTGAGCAAGAGTGAACTAGGTAGTCAGAACCCCAAACTGCAGATATCGCTATTATAGGGAGAACCAGCCCAGAGACATCTATCTGTCTGGGAGAATTAATGCCTAATGAGTTTATCATTCACTTGTCAATAATCATGGCTGTAGGGATTTCCTTAGAGTTTTTAGCTGTTCCTAGATGCTTTGTCTCTCCTGCTAACTGTCAAGGCCTTGAGGCCAGAGAACCTCTAGCCCATTTCTGTTTCCACATATCTCCATTCATCTACCGCCTACCACTGTGTGGCATATTTCCCTATGGTTTTCATCTACTAGAAATGCAGAAGAAAAGAGTGTTCAATCCCTAACTTTGATGAGTTTATGGTATTATGTATCTGTCCATATTTGTGGTTCCATACATAATTCAATGACGTGCTGGTTTAGGAAAAGGCATGGGCACTATAGATTCTCAGCATAGATGAAGGGGTGAGGTGTGACTGGGAAGAACTCAGACCCTAGAATGAAATCAACTTGGGCAGAAGACCCAGCTTTGCCACTTACTAGCAATGAGACCTTCTGTGAGTTATTTAACACTCTCTATAAAAGGTGAATACTAGAAACTCTCTCAGAGATAAGTTGAGAATTAAATAATATACTGCGTATTATGTGCTCATTATGAGGTCTACCAGACGTAAGTGCTCAAGATTGAGAGCAAAAGAAAAAAAAAAAAAAGGAAGTTCATGACAGGAGGCCAAGTTGAGACATTCAGTTCTCCTGATCCTCCACACAAAATGATTTAACAAACAACTAGTTCCTCGGGGCATTTTCAAATTCTCTGGGTGAAGTTCACCTGGGTGAGTGACCAGGAATCTGAAAAGGTCAAGGTTGCCAGGAGCTTGCTTTTGAACTACACCGACCTCAGTTTCCAACTCAGGAGTTCTCTCTCAGCTGGAACTAAAAAGGAGCTAAAGCTACCACACATTCCCTCAAATGAGTGTGCAAAAGCTTTATGGCCTCCAAAGGTCTGCGAAAAGGCTATGGAAACGCATGGGTGTCTTCCAGAGGGTAATGTTCTAAGCTGATCTCACTTCTCTACTTTTTCTTGATGGAGAGGGCTGGCAAATGTTTGAAACTAGGGGACTGGAGAGAGCAGCTGTGGACTAAGATGGTAGACACCCCCTCGTCTCCCTCTCCTCCAACATGGGCTCCTTCTAGAGATGTTGCTTGAGCCAGTCTTGTGTGCCGTCTCAGTGCCAATGAAAGAAAAAGCAATGCCTTATGTCTCCTTACCTCCCTCTGAGGCTACACAACTTCTCTCACCTGGTGATGGATGTCCCACAGTGAGGAACTCTACTGACAAATTTGCAAAAGAAGAAGAAGAAGAAGAAGAAGAAGAAGAAGAAGAAGAAGAAGAAGAAGAAGAAGAAGAAGAAGAAGAAGTTGTTTAAATTCCTGGAGCATCCAAGTGCTCTGGTCCCAATTTGCCATCCACCTGCATTTACAGCAAAGAATACAAGCAAAGGATGACAGTCCAGAAAAGCTGTGTTCATTAATTATTTTTATTTATTTATTTTTTGGTTTACCAGATACTTTTATGGTATTTACTACATGCCAGACAGTGTTCCATGTAATCTCTTACATTTGGAACAGCATTTTATTTTAAAGTTGGAGGAGGACTTTTATATGCATTACCTCATTTGATCTTCATCATAAGCCTGAAAGGTAGGGTGTTCTCTCTCTCTCTCTCTCTCTCTCTGTCTGACTCTCTCTCTGTCTCTCTCTCTGTCTCTCTCTCTGTCTCTCTCTCTCCCTCTCATTTAACTCATAGATTTTTTAAAAACTAAGCTTCAAGAAAATGAAGTTATTCATTCAATACCATTCAGCTTGTAGTGAAGGCAGGACTCATACCCGATTTTCGGATTCCAAAGCCTGTGCTCTTTTGACCGCACAAGTAAAAGAAAAGAAAGTGCCCTGTCCTCAAACTGCTTGTAATAATGTAGAAAAAAGACTCACACATGTTATACTGATAACGTTTGAATCCAGAGTAACAGAGAAGCAGACTATATAAGGGGATGTAGAAGCAAGGAATAAATGGAGGATTTCCCAATGGGGTGGGGAAGTTAGTCAAGGCTGTTTTTTTTTTTTTAATGTTTATTTATTTTTGAGAGAGAGAAAGACAGAGTGCGAGCGAGGGAGGGGCAGAGAGAGAGGGAGACAGAATCTGAAGCAGGCTCCAGGCTCTGAGCTGTCAGCACAGAGCCGGACACAGGGCTCAAACCCACAAACGGGAGATCATGACCTAAGCCAAAGTGGGACGCTTAACTGACAGCCACCCAGGCACCCCAAGGCCCATTTTTAATGCAGAGGACAGAAACCCGACTGAAACCAGCTTCAGGCAACCAACCATCTCGAATTGGCTTCATGCACCATAGAACCCAGTGACTTGAGCAACGTCGTCAGGACTTGGCTCCCTCCATCCCTACTTTGCTTTGCATTCCTCTTGGTCCGCTTTATTCTCAGGCAGACATCACCAAGTGGCAGCCCCACAAGTCCATGCTTACATTCTGCACATTGAGAAATCTCAGCAGAAACAGTCTCTTCCCAGATAACTCCAGCAGAAGACCTGGGATTTTGCATTTCACTGTGCTGGTTTGAGTCACACGTTCTTTTCTGAACCAATCTCTTTGGTCAAGGGGATGCACTGCTTAGACTGGCCAGCTCTGATCATGCGTTCACCAACAGACCCCAGGGATGAGGTCAGTCCCACCCAAATCACATGATCTGAGGGGATGGAGATTGGGGGAAATTGGGGTATTATAACGCAGGCAAAAATTAACCCAGGGGCTGAGTTGGGGGCAGGTCCTGGAGGCATCCTTCGGTAGGTGTTTTAGCGGTGAAAGGGACATAGCATGGGGCAGTGAAGAAACCCCAGGAGGGGGAGTCACAAAGTCCTTGTTCTAATTCCAGCTCTTGATGTAACTCCTGGTGTGACTTTGAACAAGTCATTGAGCCTCTCTGGGTCTCAGTTCCTCAAACGTAACAGGGAATAATAATTTAAATAATAGTAATAACAAAACCCTCTGGGTTGCTATGAGGATCATGATATGATCCAATTGGGTGAGATCACAGACATGAAAGCCTTTTGAAATGCTAAGTAAAAAGATTTATAAATATCAGAGTGTGTTTGAGGCAAGGGACTACGATCAGCGGAGACAGGACACAGGAATAAGTAGGGTGTGTACCGAGAATGGTAACTAGCTTGGACTGCTAGGTCAGAAAAATCAGGGCCACAAATGCACAGTCTTATATACAGCAATTTCACACACATCAAGGCTGAAACATGGTTTCAGAAAGTTGGTGTTTTCTCTCTTTGAATGATATTGGGGCAGAGGATTTTTTTTTCTTATGGCTGTAAGTTAGTGCCAGAAAGGAGCTCCAGGTAGTTCCAGTTAGGGAGGACTTCCCCACGCAAGGCCAGGTTTCCCAGGTAGAGGAAGGAAGCTGGCTCTGCCCATGGCCAGTGTTTGGTTTCTGGGAGGCCCTTTCCCCTGCCCACCACCAAAGAAATCACAGCAACAGGTGGGGAATGGAGAGTTGGGGAGGGCTGGGCCAAGGTCCCTAGAGGGTGGGAAGGGGGCGGGATGAGGAGGATCAGAAAGTAGCAGGTGGAACTCGTATAGTGCCAGCTCTCACGTGTGACCAGCCCTGATTAAGGAAAATCACTTTTGTTTTCTAACCAGTTCTCTGGGCCCTTCCAAGCTGAGCTGAATTGCCAGTTTATACCTACAGAGTATTTCTCAGTCCAGGAGGACCTGATGAGGGCATCAGATGGGGGTGGGAAGGAAAACATTGTTCTAACAGTGTGCCTTGTGGAAGGAGCCTTAACCTGGAGGCCTCGAGATACGGATTTCTCATCACAGTTAGGGGGTTGGTCTGTACCACCTTCAACATCCTGAGGATAAATAAAGAACAACGGAGAGCAGTGCTCATCCAGCAAACAGGGAAAGTGGATGCGAGGGCGGTGTGTCCCAGGCCTAGCTTGAGGACGAACTGGAGAGACTCCTGACCCCAGTGATCCCAGGCTGACTCAAATAAGATTCCAGAGCAAAACAAGAATGAAGATAAAGAACTACTTACTTGCTTGTAGCACTTCACAATTCACAGCGGAATGTCAAATAATTTACCTTAGTCAATTTTCCCTGTGATGCAGGCAGACACGTTTTATTACAGAAGCAGTTCATAAAGGTTATGTCTTCTGGAATCTTTATTCAAGATTCCAACCGATGACCCATGGGAGAGCCGTGATCAGAGTCAACTTCTTCTAACTCCCAAGTTCAGTGCTCCTTAGCTGTGGGGTCTGAAACCTTGTTAAGACGGGCACACTCCTCCAGCCTGGCTATCCCTGCCCTGGAAAGCCTTTTTGGGTTCTCCTGGCTTTACTTACAGGGCCTCTGAAATGGTTGACAGGGTACAGGGTAAGAAGTCTGAAGGTGAGTGCTATAATCTTGGGTCTGCTGAGTCCGAAATTGCTCAGCTGACTTGCTCCGGGCTTTAGCTTGGTCATTTGCATCAGGGAGGTTGCATTACCCGCCAAACCCACCCCCTCCCAAAGCTTCAGTAGTGAGTGGGGTGTTGCAAGTGCTTTGAAGAGTTCCCTGTGCTGTTCACAGGTGAGAAAGGCTTCCCGGTTTCTGTTATTCTCACTCTTCTCCCCTTAACTGTGGATGCCCCCCTAAGCCCCAAGCCAAGGGAGGGGTCTGTGTCAGTCTACGATCTGGGCTGCTGCTAGCTCCCCCTCTTGGGCAGCTTGTTTTCACTGACTCCATCCTGGGCAAGTTGCCCAGGGGCCCGTTTTGCTGGAAGGATGAACTGTTGGGGGAAGAGCAGCTCCACAGGTGAGCAAAAGAGACAGCCAGCTCTGAGCCTTTAAAATGTAAAATGTTCTCTTGGGAGTGTGCAAAGACCTGATTTGTGAAAGATCAAAGTCAGAAGTACCGCTCCTCCAGAATCAAAGCCTCCTTGCTCTCAGGAACAGACAGCAAAGATTTCCCCAGCCCGAAGAGCCAAGCATAACAATAGAGAGTGAATGGCTGCCTCCCTCCCCCAGGCTGGGATGGGGGCCTGGCTGTGTTTGCAAACATCTGCACCTGGGCTGCACCTGCCAGGCAAGGACTGACCTGGAAGCAGCCGAGTGCACCTGCTCTTCTGATTTCCCCTCGTTTGTGGTGGGGATGGTCCCACTGAATCACTCACGTCCCTTCTTCCCTCCAGCCTGTCGCTTGTCGGCTGGCTGAGGGCCGGGGGCAGGGAAGGCAGCTTCCATTTCCAGCGCTTCTACTCACTCCCTCTGTGACCTTGAGCAGGTCCCTAGCTTAGCCAGGTTGATGCAACAGTGTTGTGGATTCAAACCTTTGGTACTATTCACTCTCAGGGAAATGTGGGGCTCAATCAGGATGAGGACCTGCTCAGCGGTTTGGAATGAACAATTCGTGTGTGACTGTTGGCAGCTTTGATGGAAAAGCACAGAGGAGGGAGAAAATCTGAGCCTTCCACAACCTTCAGTTCCAACCAGATTTTTTTTTATTCATTAAGAAAATTGAGGCTAGCAAGGGTGATGGCCCTCAACTTTCCATCCCCAATCCCTATCTATACAGGTGTCTTTAAGCACACCCATCCCAGCATCAAAGGATGGGAAGTCCCTCTTCTTCAAGGCTTACCAGGATGATCTTGATTCCACCCTCCCCCATATCTTCAGAACCTTGTACCGTTGGCCATTTTCAACCTCTTCCTCTATGGGCAAGACTTCCTTTCAGCCCATGCACATGCTCAATATATCTCGTCCTGTAAAATAAGCAAACAAAAATATCTCCATACAAAGAAAACCATCTCCACACAAAGATGTCCACAACCCACTCTCTTTCCTCCCATTCTCATCCACTTCTTGAAAGATTTGTCTATACTCTGAGCCTCTATTTCTGTGGCTCCCTCTCTTTCTCATACTTATTTCAGTCTGCTGGCAGCCTTCACTACGCTGCTGAAATGACCCTTGCCAAAGTCATTAGAAAATATTAACTGCCAAATTCAAATCTTGATCATACCTCTTCACTGAAGTAACACATTTAAAATGCCATTTTTCTTCAAATTTTAGATTACTTTAGCTTCCGTGATTGCATGCCCCTTTGGCCTTCATCATATCCCTCTGATTTATTACTCCTTCATTTCCTGAGTGGGGATCTCTTCTTCTCCTCACCCATGAAATATAGGCATTCTAGAGTTTTATCCTAGACTCTTGTCTTCTAAACTTATCCAGTCTGAGTATTTCAACTACCACATGTAAACTAATAACTCTCAATCAACATTTACAGCCCAAATCTTTCTCCTCAGCTTCATTCTTGTATAGTGGGCTAGATTTTTTTTTACCCAGATGGACCACTCAACATATCCAATTGTAAACTCATCATTTCTCATCTCCAAACAGCATTATTTTGACCATTTCCAATCTCAGTTGCTGTCATTTTCGTCCACCCCATGACCAGACCGGAAATTTGAGAATCCCTGTCCCTCCACCCAAATGCCATCAAACTTGAAGTCCTGTCTATTCCACTTTCTTAAAAACCTCTCAAATCTGCCCCATCCTCCCATCATCATGAAACATTCTCCCAACTGATCTCCCTGCCTCTAATCTTATCCCTCTCAAATCCATCCTCTAGAGAGCCACCAAATTTTAAAAAAATCACTTAAATGCAGATCTGACCATGACACTTCCCTGGTTGAAGCCTTTCACTATCTTATCATAACCCCACCATGGTTCCTGGTTCCTCCAAGACCATTCTCTTGCATACAACCTCAGTCTCATTTTCTAGTTTTCTGCCTTGCATTTCTAGGGGTCTTTGTTCCTTCTAACTTCTCTACTTGGAATATTTCCATCCTGATGTTAGAACCTGGATACCAACAGTGCTAGAGAGAGTTTGGGGTTAAGTCATGCTAGGAAAACTCAAGAGCCTGCCCAGGTTCCAGGTTATACACTTCTTTCTCTTCTGTCTTTGTTTACTTCTTTAAAATATAAAAAAAAATAGAATTTTCATTTTCCAAGATGCAATATTTCTTATCCCATCAGCACCTAGCCCTGTGGCCTGGAAGAAAGAGTCTCCATAATAAGTCTCCCTTGGGAAGACCATCTATACAAGGAATCAGTCAACTTACATATGCTGCTCTGAGTGGGGCAGGTCTCCAAATTCACAATCATTCTTCTAAAGGGGACCCTACTAAAAACTCATCAGTGACTATGAGCCAGTCTCTATATGATGGGACAAAACAATTCAAATAGAGTTGCCTGCCTGTCCTCTGGCTTGGCCCATTCATTGTTTTTCCTCTCCTACCTTTTAAGGCCAAGATGGGGCAAGGACCAGGGATGGAGTTTGGGGTAAAAATCCCAAGAGGAGCTCTTGTAAATGGGACAGTGAATAAGAGAGAAAAAAAGGGGGGAAGTAGGGATAAATTGGTATGGGTCAATGTGTTTATTCATTAATTTAGTGAAAAATTAATGAATAATAATGTGCATTTAGTATGTATCCATCATTATCTTAGAGACTGAGGATATAATTGTGAAAGAGAAAGACAAAAGCTTTGAAAACACAAGTAGAAAATGAGTTATTTTGAAAGACTTTTGCTTGTTGATGATTTTTTTTTGTTTAACAGCAGTAACCCAATGGGACTGGACCACATGGTCCATAGTTACATAAAATTGTAATCTCGGGAAATGTCATCTGGAATTCTAGATTTAGGGTATCGTGACCACCTGTACCCGACATTAGAATGATTACTGTAAGTTGGTGCTGAGAATATTTGAATCCCTAGATGTTGAATATATGGATAAAAAATGTAAATATGGGCCCAGTTATGAGCCATGATGACTTTTGAGAAAATTACAGGCACTTTGAAGAGACCATGTTAAGATTTAAATTATGATTTGGGGGAGAATACAGTTAGGTAAAGAATTTTTCAGAAAAAAAAACCACTTAGACTTATATATCATATAAGTTTACAAAACCTAAGAGGGGAAAAAAGTAAAACTTCCCTAAGAAATAAGGGTCAGAACTGATTTTTATCTGGACCCTACAAATACACAATTTTTTTTAATGTTTATTTATGTATTTTGAGAGAGAGAGAGAGAGAGAGTAAGCAGGGGAGGGGCAGAGAGAGAGAATCCCAAGCAGGCTCTGCACTGTCAGCAGAGGCTCGAACTCAAGAACCATGAGATCATGACCTGAATCCAAACCAAGAGTCAGATGCTTGACCAACTGAGCCACCCAGGTGCCCCACAAATATTCAATCTTGTGGTAAGTCCTTCCAGTTTGAAAGAGGATATTGGTGCCAGGTATGCTCAGACCAGTTCAAGCCATTCTTTTTACTCCCCTCGTTGCCCCTAGACCTGATGCTTTGGATGCTAGTCTAGATCAGCCAAACATTCAGTCTGTAGAAGGACTGATGCAGACAAAACATATTATCTTCTATTGGATCCTAGAGAAATCTGCTAGAATGCAGCGCCAGCAACAGGGGGCAAGCACCTCCACAGAAGCTACACAGGGGCAGAAGGAGAGAGAGAGTTATGCACGAGAGAGCCTGCAGGGCTTACACTAAGACTTTTTCATGGGCCCAAAGCCATAAAAGACTGAAGTTTCCATGTGATTCTGATTTAGAAGCTCTCGCGCAGGGTTGACAGCAACTGGGATTCATATGCTAGATTCATAACCATGGATCAGTGGCCCAGTGAGATGTCCTGCACTGTTATTCCAGATTAGAAAAATTGCTTCAACTTCCCATCTGCCAGGTTACTGTAGAATAAGGCAGGAGCAGCCAAGTCAAGTTTTCTCCGGGGAACACACACTCAGACACTGTGTGTCTAAACCACCCTGGATTCTAAACAGCGTTGGATTCCATTGCTTCTCTAGAAGCCACTTAGATTTCCACTGTTGGTAGATCTCCTCAGTGCTGCAGAGAAAAGTGAGGTGAATCTGTCAGCCACCTGAGAACAAGAGAGACTAACAATGCTCACACTAGAAAAACCGCAGTGGATGTTGGAAGCTGGAAGTGATGTGGGTTTGATTCTACAATTTGATGACATATTCCTGGCAGGTGTGGCTTCTGAGCATGAAATAGGCATGTTCCCCAGTCAAGATCAGGCTCTCGTACAAGCACTATCTATAGAGATTCTGACCAGGGTGTCTACCCCATGACCAGACCTAGATGCTCAAAAGGAGGAAAAGACTCTTAGTACAAAGACATGTCGCTATGTTATGTGGTTTCAGTATGTGCTGGAGAAACAGCTCCCTCTTTGGCTGTTAGAGAAGCCCTCTATCTTTTAGTGTGAAGTACATTTATTTTCCTTTTCAACAAGTTTCTCTCTTTCTAATGCATCTTTCATATTGCTCCTGAAGTGATCATTCTAAAATATACGTTTAATTGTATATTCCTCTCTCAAGACTTTTTTTTTTTTATGTTCATTTATTTTTGAGAAGACAGAGAGCAAGTGAGGGAGGGGCAGAGATAGAGGGAGACATAGGACCCGGAGCAGGCTCTGTGCTGACAGCAGCAGATGTGGGGCTCAAACCCACAAACCATGAGATCATGAACTGAGCAGAAATCAGACGCTTAACTGACTGAGTTACCCAGGCTCCCCTCTTCTCTAATGCCTTTCAATGGCTTCTTAAATTTATCACTCAACGAAACCTACACTATCCTTTCTGGTCTGGCTCCTGTCTTCTTCTCTAGCTTCCCTTCCAATTCTCTTTCAGCTCTATTGAAACACATGCAATTCTCTGAATGGAACATACAGAATCGGTTAACCAACTGAGCCACCCAGGCACCCCTGGAATATGCAGAATTGGGGCCACCATACCTTTGTGCATGCTGTTCTCTTTTTCTAGAATAACTTTCTCTTTCCTAATGTAATAATCAGCTTAAGCATCCCTCTTCCCTCTCCAAGTTGGTGAGTGCTCTACGCACTACCCCAATGCTCTAAGCTCCCTCTTTTTAGCACTGGTCACGTGCGACTCTACTCCTGTCTCCTAGGGTCCTTAGAGTCCTTGAGAGAGCAACAGTCATTCATCTTTGTGTCTCCAGTGTTCCAGAATGGTGCCTGTCATGTAGTAGGCACTCTACAAATGTCTTATAGCAGCTTTGTCTGAGGAATGGAGACGAAAGAAAGGAACTGCATGTGTGGAAAGAGTTGTCTTCCTGTGGGAGAAGGAAGGTAGGAAGGCATTGAGAATACTGTGTAACAACTTAAAGTTGTGTCGAGGGCTGAGCTCTAATTCAGCAATGGACAGATGGTCACAGTCCTCTGCCCCATTGGCCCGTAGGTCCCCTAGGTCAGCTGTTCACACCACTCAATGTCACCTCCTCGTTGCCCAGTCACCCACTGTACTTTGCCCTTTCGGATGAGGGCTTTGGATTTGACCTGTTTGGAGCTGCCTAAACCAACACTGGAACTGTGCCACTTTTTCTCCAACTTTTCTTTACATCCCACCCCGCCACCCTGTACACCTGTTCATTTCTCTCTGATCAAGTTTTAAAATGCATCAGTAAAATATCCCCCAACCAGAGTTGATTCTTCCACTAATACAAAGTGGCAGCTTTTAAATAGGGTAGCCTTCAGTTGTCACTTTCAATCATAGGCTCTGCTGAGGGGGACTTAGAAAGACTTAATCGTCTTAAGAAAACGAACAGAGGCCCTCTGCCTTGGAACAGCATGCCGACAGATAGTCAGATAGGAGAGAGGACAGACACTGGCAGCTCCAAGATCCTTCCTGGGATCCACCAGTGTTGCTCCCACACTCACAGACCAGGTCCCTGCAAGTGAAACTGACAACTCGACATGTCCCTTATCCTTTCCAATTAGCATCCGGCTCCCGTTCTTTCCCTCTTGCTGTCTGCCTCCCTCTGTGCATCTGGCCCTTATAAAGAAACAAGGTCTGCACTGTTATTCCCCACCCAACCCTCCCTCTTCATCTGAGCTGACCCCAGATCATTAAAACTTAGAATGTGATCGCTGAAAATAGACCAGTCCATGAGAAATCCAGTCCAGCATCTTCATTGTACAGGTGTGAGGAAGCTCAGCCAGCAACAGCCATGTGTAAATGGTCACGTAGGCTAGAGTGAACCCAGATATCCTTCCAATTCCCAGCCCAGTTTTCTTCTGCTACAGTAGTACTTCTCACTGGGTGATACATTACATCACCTGGGGATCTTAAAAAAAACAAAACAAGAAAACAAAAACAACTTTGCCCAGATCCCTACAGAATTCTCATTTCATTGGACTTTGAGGGGATGCAGGCATCAGTATATTTTAGGAACTCCCTGTGGGATGCCAATGTGGAGCTAGAGTTCAGGATCACTGCACTGTGTGCTCCTTCTCAGCCTCTTTCACAACCTCTGTTCAAATTCATTGAGTCTATGTTTAGGATGGGGTTGGGAAGGGTAATTAGGAGGAGGAAGGCTGGGTTGCTGTATATTGAGAGGCAGAAAAGAACTCAAGTAAGAACCTCCGAGGACCCAGGACAGAGACCCCCCCAACTGGTGATTGCTTAATTCCTTCTGAAGAAGGGATTTTCCATTTTGTTCAAACTCATGTTATCAACCATTTTTACTAACCATAGAGCCAGGTACTAAGCATCATTAATTTGTACAGGATGTTTTTTAAAAACAGACAAAAGGGACTGGCCCTTGATTTCTGGGACAATAGATAACAGAAGAAACATTTGCCAAAAACATAAAGGCTTTACAAAGAAACATGCTTCCAGAAGCTTGCATATACACAGCCAGTGTGTGAACACAGTCATTCCAAGGGCCATAAGTTATTGGTCTCTTAGAACAAATGTGTCCTGCTCACAGTAGGTACTCCATAAATATTTGATGTGTGGACTGAAACACTGAGCCTGAAGGTGAGGAAGGCACCAGAGATAAAAATGGCCCCAGAGGACAAGGAAGTAATGAATTAAGCCATCTGCAAGGTCACTCTGGAGAGCAGCTGGGCATGTGTCTTAAAGCTGACTTCCCACACCTTGTTGATGACAAGACTCAACTGAGGATTTAAAAAATACAGATTTTTAGTCTCACCTAGACCTACAGAATCAGTCTCCAAGAGTGGTACCTAGGAATCTGCATTATTTTATAAGCTCCCTGGGAAAATCAGATAATCAGTCAGGTTTGGTTATTTCTGCTTAAGGGAACCTTAAACCTGAACTGGATTCACCATGTGGGCAAGCGATTTAAAGTCCTACTTGGGATAACACTGACTTACTAACTGATTTCAGTCATGACATGACAACTTGCTAGCTATCCTCTTTGAGCTAATCACTCCACCTCTCCGAGCCTGCCTGGTCATTTGTAACATCCACAAAGAGCAGCATTCATGTGGGTAAAACATTTAATAAAATTGTAAGCAAAAAGTGAGCCCTCAATAACTGGAAGCTGTTAGCATTTCAGCCTCTATTCTGTGTTAAAGAAGAGAGAGGAGTAGCCGCGGGTCAGAGACCTCACATCTAGGGATGCTGCTTCCCTCTCTAGCCCTGGTCAGAGGCTGAATAACTGGGTGCTGGGAAAGAAAGTGAAGAATTTCATTTTATGCCATGTTGCCCAGTCTCCAGGGGGCAAGGTAAAGGGCTGCAGTGTTGGAGCCCTTAGAACTCACTGGACTCTCTTCCTACGTCCTTCATTATGTGATTGGCAAAACCTAGAATCTTTTTGGGTTCTAATATTCTCTTTGCGAAATGGGATGATAACATCCCAAGTCCTGCCAACCTCCCTGAGAGCCTGGGAAGATCAAAACACACTGAATCACAGTCTACCCTGTTCAGTCTGGGAGTTAGCACATGCTTGCGATGATCAGGCACCATGCTAAGTGGCTTATGAGCACTATCTCGTATAACCATCATAGGGTTATAGGTAAGTCTTATCTTATAACCACTTTACAGTTAGAAAAGTGAGGCTTGATGAAGACTAGTAACTCTAAGTCTCACAGCTGGTAGAAGGTGGAGCAAGCACCAAACCCAGGCCAATAGGTCTTGCGAGTATAAAGTCATAACCATGACAGTGCCTCATGTCACTACAGTCTGTCATTGACACCTCAATCTTCTCATCAGCCAAAAGGGCTAAATAACCTTTCCCTCGGAGTGTCTGAGTGTCATATCTGAAACCCAATTTTTGACTCGGAGGCCTGAGTCTTTCCACCATCCCAATGCTTTCTCCCATGGCAGGACCTCCAAACCAAACATGGCAGATAAAGGAGAGCTTGCTACATCCAACTGCACTTTTAAGAATCTATTCATCATAAAAATCACACTTGCTGAATTTAGGTTTGTACATTCATTAAAAAATAAAACCAGTCAGCTGTTTCGATTTGCTAGGGTGCTTTACTGTGGACGGACCTCTATTTGGGAAAACTTGGCATCTATAAGTCCATGGTGACAAAATAGATATATTAAGGGTGAATATTCACACATTGTAAAAAGGATTTGTTTTAATGTTCTTTTCAACTGCTCTTTTCTAAATTGGTACCTTTTTCTCTTACTAAGTATTTGGCAGAGTGACTGGGGTGGGGAGAGGTAGGCAGAAAAAGTTCACATGTTACAGAAAGAGCAACCTGGAATGTCTCTAAATGAGTCACTGCAAACACAGGATCACGTTTACCCAAAGAAATGATCATCTACAACTTGTCAGGAATACGACAGTTGCGCAAAGTACACCTGAAGCCTCTTGATGTTTAATCGAAGGTTACAACGAAGACTCAAAGGGCTGGATTTGTGCCTAGTAAGTGAAAAACAGCACGAGATGTGAGTCAGTCGACATCCCTCTCGTGCTGAATGCTACCTTCTGAGTCCCAGTCTGGCTCTCCCGGTCCAGAGATCTGTTTCACAGCACCTGAAAACCTGCCAAATCCGTCACCGGTGATGAACAGGTGAGCTGAGGAGCCCCTGATTTATGTCAAACCATCCTAGGGGCAGAGCTGCCTTGCAAAGGACTGTCAGAACTGATCAATGAATAAACGAAGTCACTGACCACAGGGACAGCTCACTCTTCTCGTTTTTAGGGATTTTGTAATGAGGGAAATCACTAAGATTCATTTCGGGGCATGATGATATTAGCATACCCCCCCCTTTTTATACTTTTCTTGGGGCTAGGGAAGAGGGAAAAGGGAAGAATGGAAGTCAAGGGATTTTTACCAAGGGAAAATCTATTCACCCAACTGAGGCGGGGTGGTGAGTTTGAGATGCTGCTCAGGGACTTTTTGAAGTTGTGAGGCCCTGATCTGCATGGGAAAAGACCAGACGTGTTGCACAGATACTCATTTGTCAACTTCCTCTGCGACTGGGCTCAAAATGGCTGTGTAAATAACTCAGCCAGGGAGGATGGCAGAGCAAAGCTCTGGCAGTTATTGTGCTATGAAATATGCATTAATTGCATTAAACATTCAGTCTGAAACTCAGCAGTGAGGCCCTTTTGTCAGTTTTTATAGTGCACAGATAGAGAGACCAGGATGCGGATGGCAATGGCCTTCTGGGTGGACTCCGATGCTCTAACAGCCCGGCTTTTCCTCAGATGCTCCAGGAGTGGCGTGTGGGTCCCCGCTCAGCAGCACAGTGCAAATGAGGCCAGGGTCACCAGCTCTCATGCCCCAGGAGCCCCCCACCTCTGCTTTGCTCCCTGGATGCCGCCCGCCATGTCTTGAATCCCAGCCAGTGAGTCCTACACGTTGCCAGTCACAGAGGGGCTGCATGTGGAGCTGGAGGGCCCAGCGGAGGCTGTGTCCATGAGGGGTAAAGTGACTTCCCTCCAACAAGGGAACGCAGTTCTCACTCGCATTTGATTACTACATTTGAAAATTCGAGATGTGCTTCATAAGGGGTAGAAATCATGTCAGGACAAAAGAGCCAAAAGTGTAACAGATGCTTTTGAAGAGAGATATTGGAGAGAGAGAGAGAGAGAAAGAGGGAGGATTAATGTGTGCTAGAGGAGTCGAGCCTTAGGATTTAAAGTGTCCTTGGTCTTACTACTTATACAAAATGAAGTACAAGCGTCTCACTATAACATTCAAGGCCCTCTTCAATAAGGCCCAATGGAACCTTCCTAACCTTACTATCTGTGGTTTCCCTACGCTGAAGCCATACTCTGACCAAAGTGAATGACATGTTTCTTAACTTTGCTTTTCTGTCTTCCTGTCTTTGATTGTACAGTTCCACCAAGTAACCAGTCAATCCCGGTTTACCAAGGACCTTTAGGATTTTAACACTGAAAGGCTCAAGTCTTGGGAACCCCTTCAGTGCTAAGCACACCGCCTCAGTTGCTTCCCCCTGCCGCTCCCTCTGCCTGGTATCAGTGGCCTCCCACTCTGCATTTTCGCCTGGATAATTCCTTCAACATCATGCCAATACCATCTCCTCCATAATCCAGCCCATACTATTCCACCTTAATTTCTCTCCTTCCACAAACCTCTAATGAACCTGCCTCATGAACGCCTGTCACTCTGTCAGAGTATTCAGTCCCCAGCATTTACCGAGAACCTATCCGCGCCACGTCCTCCTCAGGCACCTGCCCACAAGGAGCTTCCAGTCTCTGGAGGCAGCAGAGACATCAGCGCTTGTAACATGGTGGAAAAAACCTTTAACAAGTGTATGTGCAAATTCCATGGTCTAAGGATGAAAAAGAAAGTGAAAACTGTCAAAGATCGGAGATTCAAGACTAGGGAAATTGCTGAAAAGAGATACAAAATTCTGAAAATTCTGCAGAATCCCTTCCGGAACAGTTAATTCCTGGGAGATCTAAGGTCTTTGTTAATGTTTTTCCCTCACCAGAATTCTTCGCGCAGTGAGTGAAGATTCTTTTGTGTTTATACATCTGATCTTTATGGGAAAAAAATAGAATCTCCTAATTCTATATTTAAAGAAAAATTAACATGTTTTTAAAATTTTTTAAAAATGTTTATTTATTTTTGAGAGAGAGAGAGACAGAGACAGAGACAGAGAATGAGCAGGGGGAGAGGCAGAGAGAGAGGAGACACAGAATCCAAACCAGGCTCCAGGCTCCAGGCTCTGAGCTGTCAGCACAGAGCCAGGCCTGGGGCTCAAACTCACAAACTGTGTGATCATGACCTGGGCTGAAGTTGGACACTTTACCAACTGAGCCACCCAGGTGCCCCAACATGGTTTTTTTTAGTGCAATAATAACAACGGTTATTTTGTAAGATATATATATATCTTACAAAATATATGTATATATATATACACATATATTTTATATACATATATATTTTATATATATATATACACACATATATATATACACATATATATTCATGTATGTGTATATATGTGTTTATACTATATCATCATCCAACGATAATCATCATTCACATTTTGATATATAATCTTCCAGACTTTGTATAGAAGTGAAGATAGAAATTTTAAAGCAAAATGAGATTTTCCTACACATATTATTTTAAACCTCAGTTTTAACAACAAAATACCTCTCCATATGTTTGATTATGTGTATGAGTGTGAATGTATACACATATCTGCCACATCATTGTTAATAGTTGTATATGTTGTATTGTGTAGACGTACCTCCATTTATTTAAGCAATCCTCTAATAAGATCTAATAAGATCATTTCTTATTTTTACCATTATAAATCATACTGTCATAAACCTCCTTAAAAATACACATTTTCATAATTATCCAATATTATCAGACAGATAAAACCTTCACAATGGAATTACTGGGACAAAGGATGGACATAGTTTAAGGCATTTGACACATATTGTGGTTTACCCATCTAACTTGCATTTCATAAAAATCTGTTTTCCTGTACATCTTGCCAGCCAACATATAGTTTGTCAAGCTACAACATCCAGAGTTCCCAGAGAGCATTTTTCTACGTGAATGCCAACTTCCACGACCACCAAACACACAAAAGCAGGAGAAATAAATCCAGGGGTGGCCTAAGTGAAGGAAACCCCCGAACAAGCATACTCGCAAGGCAACGTAGTTATGCTGTCTTCTTAAGCTCACTCTATCAGAGTTATGGCCACTTATTCATAAGGGCACCCAGCAACAGCTGTTCACCTGGCCGAGCAACCTCTCCAAAGAAAGATCCCCATATGTTGCAGGGAGAGGCACGTGAGCTGGTTCTTAGAGAGAAAATGACCTTATTTCCTGGTTCTGTGTGATGATGCTTCCATCAGAGTGATGGCAGGGGGGGGGGGGGGAGAGCCCAGATTCAAGTCTTGTGGAGGAAAAACTTGTCATCTTCATTATTTTATTGGGTTCAAAGGGCTCGCCCATACTTTGTTTCATCTGGACATGGACAAACAAAGCAGGTCTGTTAGTGACACTTTTATCACTGGGCTTGCCCAGAGCCCGCAGGTAGCAAGTGACAGAATCAGGCCTGGAATCCGGGGCTTCTCAAACAATCTTGTCACTATAAATATTGAGGGGGGTGGGGAAGAGTTCCGTGAAGTTACAGCAGAGAGAAAATGGGAATAGGAATCTAACATTTCTGTAAATTTTTATGTATGTAGTCACAATATGTTTGGGTCACTTCTAATTTTTTTTTAATTGTCGGAGGTGGTGTTGGGCCTCTGCTGCAAGGGACAGGTAAGTGTGCAAGCTGTAAAACTGTGGTTGTCTAAGGGCTATGGGGAAATGATGGGCCATGTACTCAGCACCACCTTGTGTTTCTAGATAGGTCTCAGTTTGGTCATCTGAAAAATGGGGATCTACTTCTCAGGATTTCTATGAGCGTGAAAATGCTTCGGAGCCAGTAAGTACCCAATGATACTCTATCCTCTGCTCTTTATTCTTGGAAGCCAGTTTTATCCCTTCTTCTGGACTGTGAGCTCTTTAAGAGCCAGAATAACGGGCTTCTGTCCTGTAGCTCCGCTGCTGAGATGGGGGTCCTGGATGACATTCCTCCCATATACCCACAGGCATAGGCAGAATACAGGCTATCTGATACAATTGTACTAGTACATTATTTTATGTTATACTCAATGTTTAATGGATATTAAGTAACATATTTATAGTAATATATAGAAGTTTTTAAATAAATGAGTTCATAACATAGATTTTTTTCTTCAACTTTTTTTTTTCCATTTAACAATATAACTGGGACATCTTTCTATGTAGATGCACGTAAATCTTCCTTATTCTTTGTATTGGCTACATAATATTTCATCGAATGGACTAAAATATCATGTTTATTTTAATTTGTCTTCGATAGATTGTTGGATATTTCAAATTTGTTACTTTTACAAACAATATTGTCATGAAACATTCTATATATATGCCATTGTCCACATATATAATTGCTTCTTGGAGTCAAACCTAGAAGTCAAAATTTAGGGTCAGAATTCTTGTACTTTCACATTTTGATCAATATGGTCAAACTGACCTTCAAAAGGGTGTTCTAAAATATTCTCCGATGCATCTGAATATTCCTGTTTCGCTAGGTTTATAGACCAGCCCTGGGTTTTATCATCTTTGACAATTGGGAGGAAAAAGTCTATCTGTTGTCATTTTAATTTCTTTTCTAGATAGTGAAACTGAACATTTTACTGGCAATTTGTACTCTTTTGTGTTAATTGTCTGCTCATGCTTGTCAATTTTTCTATTGATTTTTTTCCTTATTGATTTATTTGAATGCTTTGTGTATTAAGGATATTAACTCTTTTATCTACAAGTTTTAGATACTTTTGTTAGATTTTTAAATTCTTTTAAATTTTGACATAGAGATTGTCTGTTTACTCTTTCTGGCTTTGATATTATGCTACAATTGCCTTATTTTGTTCTAACCCAACTAATGCATTCTTCATTTGTAAAATGATAGGACTTGAACAAGATAATTTTTAAAGTATGTTCTATAGAGTCATGATTTTACATGATCTAAAACTTCATGGATTCAGACAAATGTATGGCAGCCGGTATAATTTTCTGAAATTAATGTACATGAAAAGGTGTATCTTAACAAAACATTTAGTCCTTCCATATGTAAAGTATAACCAAGACGTTGGCAAGAAAATACTGCAAACTAGGAACCTGAAAGGACATTTTTAATTTAAAAAATCAAATTAATTCATTCAAAATTCAATTATTTGATGAGCTCCAAACTAACGATGTTAATCGTGGTTTCCCTCCACAACCCCAGGAGGGGCCGCTCCAGGAGTCCATGTTTTAGGCTTAGCGGCTTTGTCCTCTAAGGCTCCAAATGATTGGATCCAATGGACACCTGACCTAAAAGCAGCCAATCTATTGGCTGGACAGCAACCAATGACCTATGTCACTTATTTATTTATATATTTATTTATTTTAAATTTATTTTTGAGAGAGAGAGCCCACAGAAGTGGGGGAGGAGCAGAGAGAGAGGGGGACAGAGGATCTGCAACAGGCTCTGCGGGACAGCCCAGAGCCCCATGCGGGGCTTAAACTCACTAACCCACTAGCCGTGAGATCATGACCTGAGCCGAAAGCCGATGCTTAACCGACTGAGCCACCCAGGCGCCCATATGCGATTTACTTTTTTAAAAAAGAATAAAGACAAAGAGTAGGGCCAGTCAGATTTCTATTTCAGTAATTTAATTTGGGGAAACTGAAAGCATAAACCAGCTTGCAGTAGAAGATGCAACCGACAGAGTCGTAAGATAAAACTATACTCTTCCGTATGCATGTTGCCCTTTTTAAACTCTGAAGAGGGCCAGCTTCATGGGCAGGCAGCCAGCCGGGGGTCCAACAGAGCCCCGTGCTTGGATTTAGTGCTGAATTTTATTTTTTGAGTTTGGGTTTTGCTAGTGAAGCGGATGGGACAACGGACCATGCACCAGGCGCTCGGCTTCCCGAAGCTGCCTCCCAGCCCTGAGTTCTCAGTCCTGCTATCCCTCACCGTCCCACCCTCCCCTTCCCTCCTCCTCCCCACACTGCCCAGCAGGGAGCTGAGTATGGGCTCAGAGGGTCGGGCTCCTGCGCCCTGCGGCATCTGGAAATGGGGTGCAGTGACAGCTGTCCCTGCCCGGGGCTGGCACACCATGGTTCATTTGGCAGGCGATTCAGTGGAGCAAATCTCTCCGCCTCTCCCAGTCCAGGTACTTAGTGCATCATCACCCGCAGAGGTTGGGCGCTGGCGATCGCTGTCTGCCTTGGGTTGGGGCAGTGGGCTCGTGGGAAGGGGTGATGCCTGGCTCAACTTAGTCATGGTGCCTCCTTCCTTAGGCGTGGATCTCCCATCTGGTGGTCGGCAAGGAAGGGGAACCCAGCTGTGGGCGCGAAGTTGCAGGCCTGGGCCCCTAGGCACCGAAGGGTCTGCACTGCCTTGCGAGTGTCCCCATGCCTGGGGAAGGCGGGGCTAAGTAGCAAATATAAAACACCAGGCAGGTGGGGACGGAAAGAGACAGAGAAGGAGACAAAGGGCCTCTGAAGAGAGACGTTTTACGGTTTAGTTTGCATTTTTTTCCTCCGTTTTAAACAAGGGACCCCTCATTTATGTTGCAATGGACCTACCAAATTATGTAATAGGTCCTGACTCTAAGTCAGCTGCAGAAGCCATTGGTAAGGAAGAGAGAAAAAAACAGATGTAGAGAGAGGAGCTGACACATGGAGAACACGAGCTACGTGTTCTGATCAGAGTTTTCACTTCCGGTCCAGAGACTTATAATCAATCCTCTTCTCCTGAGGTAACAGAGAAGATCTCTGTGTTTTGCAACTAAATAAACATGACTAAAATAAAAGATGAAAGCAAACACTCCCTGAAAGGTTCTAGAGGGTCACAGCCCTTGTCTCAGGGAGATTCAAATGAGGTATAATAACACAATAAATAATAATAGTAAGGACAGTAACATACCACATTTAATCCCCACATCAACCCAATTACCCCATGAGGGAGGAACTGTAGGTTCACAGATGGGGGGACAGAGGTGGAGACAGTCCAGATGGCAGAGCAAGGACCTGACTTGCAGTCTATGAGAAATCTTCTCAGAGTGGTATAAAACACCAAAATATCAGTGAGAGGGGGCAGGCGACTTCCAGCTGGGACAATCAAGGAATGCTTTTTTTCAGAGGCTGTGCCCAGCATTTGGTGGATACTTGATAAAGGTTTGCTAAAAGAACCAAATGAATGAATGAATGAATGAACTCAGATTGGATTTAAAAGGAAAGCTTTGGGGATGGGGGACAAAAACAGAGGTAGGCAGATCATTAGCAAAAGGCTGGAATGGAAAAAGGCAAAGGGAGCTTGCACATGGGCAAGTGGGTCAGCTTGGCTAGAGTTTAGGACGCTGAAAGGGAGCAAGAAGGATGTTTGGACCAGACTCTGAGATCTCCAGGCTGAGATGTGTATGCTGTATTTGGTAGGTAATCTTGAGCCACTGAACATTTATAAGCAGAAGAGATATGATCAAAGTCATGCCGTAGGAAAGTTAATTAGTTGATAGTGAGTAGAATGAATCAGAGGAAACAGAAACAGAGAGCAAGGAGATATCAATAATCTGCGAGAACAGACCAGGCAGGAGGCAAGGAAGGCTCCAAGAAGATGGAGGGAAGCGATCTGATAAGATACTCGTCACAAGAACAAACAGGAGTTGTCATGTAGGTGTGTGAGCAGGGTAAGGGGTGATCACAAAAGGTGGTTCTCGGGTGTCTAGCCTGTGTGCCTGGGAAAAAAGGGAGCCATACCAATAATACCAAAGTCAGACGGTGGATCTATTTCTTACGTTGACAAGGAGGGAAGGGAATGAAAGGGATTCTGGGAAGGGTCTTGAAAACACGGGTTCTCCCTGCGTTTAACTTTACCCTGGGGATGGATTTGGTGAAAGCTTTCTTCAAAATTTCAGTCCAGTTCCAATCACATGAATATGAATTCGGTCGGATCTAAATTTCAGGGTTTTATGAATATCGATCTTTAGAATCTTAACATGACAACAGTGGTATCACATTAATTCCAGCTCCGCTAATTTAGAATATGATTCTTCTGATTGGCTAGGCAAAAGTTTACCTTCATTTAAGCCAATTCATGCTTCTTAGACTGGGACACATTGCAAGTTTAATATTTCAGGGGGATATCTGAATATTGCAATGTTTAATATTTCAGGGGGATATCTACCACACTTGAGAGAGTAAAATATTTTCATGTTATTGTAAACAAGTATCGTTTACATAAAATGGCGGGTGTGATGTTCTTTATAAATCCCTCTTGTTTGTTCATTAAAGAGGATCCTTTTGCTTCTAAACAAGACCCGGTCCATGTGCCTGAGTTATCATACGCTCTCATAAGTAATAGAAGTGCATTTCTTAAACTCCTCCTCCATTTCAGACTCCTTCCTGATTCAGACTGACCTTTACCATACATCACTGTAAAGAAATCCCCGCGGGGTTGGTTATCATGGTGAGCTGCTAGTCATCTGAAAGGCGAGGTCAGTGCCTCTTTGTAAGGTCTGCTCACGCTCTGAAAAGGGCCATTGGAGGCATGACAAGGAGGCTCGCCCAGGCCGTTCCACCCCGCCGACTTCCAGATCGGCCCAGCACAGGGCCGAGTCGATTGCTTTTCATTTCCCTCTACCTAAGATCCTGCCATCACATTGGCCTCCCTGACACCGGCCCCGGGTTTCCATACTAGGACATGGCCCCAGCTCACCCAGTTCACGCACCAGTAATTGGGTCAGTCCTGTAGTTATCGACTTATTTGTAATTTCAAAAAGGCTGCATGTCTGGGAAAGGCTTTCGCGATTGCTAGGGTAAAGAAAGGGGGTAGCCTCAGCCCTTGGATCTGGAAGCAGGGACAAAATTAACCAGTCGTCTGAGTCACTGCAGCCATACAAAAAGAATTTCCTTAAGATGAAAATGTTCCAGACTAGAATAGACTCTCAGAGAAGGCTGTGAAAACAGCCCTCAAGGGTCAAAATACAGAACGGAGCCTCACGGCTCAGAGTTGGTTTCTAAAGGCAGAATGACCTCTGAAATCTTGCCGCAGGACTTAAAGGTTGCTAATTGGCACAGTGGGTAAATATGCCACATGACCATAATCAATGAGAACGATCTCTCCCGACCCTCAGGATGAAGCCAGTGGCGTTCGTGCAGCGCCCTACTGTGGACTGCCGGTCTGCCCGTTACTCCCTGATTTCTCCGTGCCATAGAATGAAGTGTAAATAAAGGGATAAAAAAACCACAATCAGAGGACACGGTTTTTCATTCCACACTTTTTTTTTTTTTAATATTCACTATGCCAGCCTTCTAGGCATTTGTGTTATTTGTATATGCAATGGGCTTCCTAAGCTCCTTAAAATGTACCACTTAGGGGCACCTGGGTGGCTCAGGCGGTTAAGCTACTGAGTCTTGATTTTGGCTCAGGTCTGATCTCCCGGTTGGTGGGCTCCGGCCTCAGGTCCGGCTTCGTGCTGACAGCGGAAGCCTGCTTGGGATTCTTTCTCTTTCTTTTTCTCTCTGCCCATCCCCCATGAGTGCACGCTCTCTCTCTCTCTCTCTCTCTCTCTCTCTCTCTCAAAATAAATAAACACTTAAAAAGAAATGAACCCCTTAGAATCTTCTACAATGTGTGCTGATTAGCTTTGCACACAGTAGGCACTCAATAAATGTGTGATTAATTAAATTGAGTCAGTGAGCAATGACTGGTTTTGTTTCGTTTCATTTTGTTTTGTTTTTAAATGGACATTATTTTTCTAAATGGAATTCCTGGGTCTGCACTTGTAGGTGAAGATCACTTTCTTCCCTTCCGCATTCCAGACGTGTGCCTGGAGGCCTGGGGTGGGTGAGGGAGAGGAAAGTCCAAAGTGAGCTCACTGGCATCAAAATCCCCTAAGGTTTCAGAACATGGAACTTGACATTTTTCACGTTCTCTAGAGATATTGGCTTACATTTAAACTTCATTCTCTTCCCATTCCTTCTCCCTGTCCCTCCAACTAAATGAATTATCTTCTCTTGTCCTTCATACAGTCAACCATTTCAAAGTAAACTCGCCTCCCGGACAGAGGGTAGCTTTAGGGATTCTTGTAAACAGGCCGAGGGATCCAGAGCTAATACTAAACCAGTGCTCTCGGATCTCCCCTAGAGCACACGGGGGCCACCACACCTGAGAAACTTGTTTTTTGAGCCAAGACACACACCTGCTGTAGGCACAAAGTGGATTTCCCATGTGAAATTGTCCCTGACGCCCCAACTTGAATTGACCCCTTTGCAATCTGACCTTAAAGAAATCAGTTAAATGCTTAATTGGTGGACATATTATCAGGTGTAAACAAGGGATGGAGGAGATAGCTTCCCTGAAGTTAGATAAACGACTTCCCTTTTCCCTATCATTTTCTTTTTTTAAAACTTGATTGACTCCAAGGTATCTGAAGGTATTTATTTCTGAGTGATGTTGTGAATGAAACGCCTTTACAGGCGTTTATGTGTCTCTGGCATATTCACATGTAATTATCTCTTGAGAATAAATGTTAAGAAAGCTTCGTTGTAGCAGACTGAAACTTGAACATTTGTGTCAGTGAGAAGTTAACCCTCCACCCCCCAATGGAAGCAAGATTCTTAAATCAATAAAGTGATTTGTTTCTGTTTGAATTTAAAGATTGTAGCAGCTTTCCTTTGGACCATTAGTAATATAATTGTACCCGATTATTACTCATTTCTTTCTGAGAAAATATTCTTTGGTACCTCATAGTCATAGAAGACAGTCTGAGAAGCAGAAATGAGTAACTGGTTCTTTGAATCTGTATTTTATATCATTGGAAAGAGGTCTAAAGGAAGGATTCTCAGACAGCATAGGGCACCTCGCCCCTAGCAAAGCTTGGAGGAGGACAAAAATATTATGTTTCCCCACATCCCACTCTCACCGAGTCCTACTTCTCTATAAGAATATCATCTGGATGAACGACTGCTACTAATGCACCTTTATTGTCGATGTGCAGGGCTGGCAACAACATAGAGAACCAAAGTCAAGGTGAAATGTGAAGACAAGCAACCAGAAGAGCTGGGTGGAAAGAGACAGGGAATGGAGAGATCTTAGCAGACATTTCCCCTGGTTTCCTTGGTCAAACACCACCATTCCCTTTCATCACTGAGTTAATCGCCTTTGACTTCTTCACAGTCCCTCTATTTATGCAATCCAGAATAACGTTTGATTTCTTTTATTGCTCCAGATCCTGGTGCCAAAGTCATTAAAATTTTATCTGCCTCTGCACTCGGACTCCTCCTCTCAAGTCTACTGCCTGTGACTGTGAAGGATCTGTTTTACCTCTGAATTTCTTGTCCCTAGTCTCGTTACCTTCTTTGTCACTACACTAAATTGGATAATCAAATTACTCGCCTCTCCTGGTGGAACGCTTAGAGTTTTATTGTCCTTACTGACCACCTTTGTTCCTGCCTCAGACACCTCTGTGCTCTTTGGCTCCCACTGGGGCTGCCCTCACTCTGGGTGGGGGGATGGGGGTCCCCTGAGACAAGGATGCTCAACTCAGCCCCTATACCTTTTCCCTGTGGGTCGAATGCTCACCCCTGCCCTAGTCCCCAGGTTCAGCGACACAGTCATCACTCACCAGCCTCCTCCAGGAAGGGATTCCCCAAGCTTTTGCAGAAATTACCACATATAATGTGATAGAAGGGGCTCCTGGAGTATCTACCCCCAGATAACCCTTACCACTAACACCTGACTTTATGGGAACCTTTCAACTCTATACAAAAGGAAATAAAACCCAGAACTCTGGGGTCATTGCTCTTTATTGTGATTCTAACAAGTATTAAATTTATTCATTTCCTCCTGCAGGTGGAATTTGATGGCCTCAGCCCAAAATGACCACCCAGTTCTCTTTTCCTACACCACCCACAGTTCTGTGGCTTCTGGCTGCATCTGATAGCTGCACACCGAGCGTGTCCCCTCCACTGAAATGTAAACTCCCTGAGGCAAGGACAACAGACAACATCTTATTCATCTACACACCTCCCCAAATAGGAAGCATAATCCCGAGCATGTAGCAAATCTTCAATATATATGAAATTTCCTTCCTTCTGGAAGGAACATAGGAAGGGAGAAGAGAGAAGAATCAAAGATAAGGTGCGTCTAATGCTATAAGACAGCTAGGAGCCATCACTGACCATTTGCTCATGGGATTTCCCCTGCAAAACCCTTTGCTTTTCAAATCCTCCCTTCTTCAGTTCCCGTTATTTATTATTCAGGTGTGTTTGCATATGTTCTTCCTTGGACTGAAGTCTCTAATGGTTTTTTTTTTCTATTTTCCATGCTTCATTTCTGAATCTCTTGAAGTGAGGTGGTCTTGCTAGTCTTCAATTTTTCTTTCGTTTCCCCCAGAAAATGTATGTCAGTTTCTAACGTTTGTTTCCCATCTTCCTGAAAGTTCCAGGGCAAAAATTTTATTTAAACCTTTTTAGTCACATCTACTGCTTTTTTCTCCCCAATAAATTACCCTTCCTGTGTTTTCGCCACCCAGCTGTCTAGTTCAATGACCCCTGTGTTCCTTATGCACTTGGAAAATTTTCCCATGATTTCTCTTAACCTTCAGTGCAATCTTTTTCATTCGCTACCTTTGCCTTTCTTATCTTTTTTTTTACACTCTCTGGACTTTGTTCGGTAATCCTCCCCATCCGCCTCTGTACCTGATGCTTAATGCCTCACACATGCCTCTTTCTTACCTTTGATTACTTTTTTTAACTTGTTCATCCACATTGTGGATTCTCTTATTGCCAGGACTGCATGTGAGATGACCCCTGGGTTTATATTAATTTATATTTGAATACTTTTCATTTCCAACCATGTTCTCCATTTCTTCCCTCACCTCAGCCCCTGTGCTTTTACCTGGCCCCTCCGATGCTCCTCAGAAATGCAAAGGCGTCTTCATGAAATGGAATAGTGACAATGAACTCTGCTTCTAGTCTCAGCTACATCACCCGCTCCCCAAAAGTAACATGAAGGAGAGAAGAGGGTGCTCCCAGGAAATGTGTCTATAAGGATATAATCCTTGTAGATAGTAGGACAAAAATTCTCCTCCATGTGTCATTGTCTACCCAGATGTTACCCGGGGAGCAAACACTTCATGGGAAGAACCACGGACAGAAGAATGCTCCTTTGCATTGAGCTTCCTCCCACCCCCTCAGTGAATCGGAGCCCCCAAGGAGACGCCAAGGCTACTTTCAGAGGAGAAGACCCGGGATCTAGAATCAGGGCAATGGTGCCCCAGTCCTGGCTTTGCCACTAACCCACTGTGAAGTCTCAGTACCTTCTTTTCCCTTGTCCTCAGTCTGTTCTCCCAGCCTCAGTTTCCCTTGGCTATAAAATGAGGGATTGAACTCCATAATTATGGGTCCTGCCTGCGGTTTCAAGGCAGGTTGTGACAATTTTCTCTCAGCTGCTGCAAATTAAGACATAAGCAGATTTTGTCCTCATTATTCACACCCTCCCTTTTGTTCTTTTTGCTTTCTTTTAGGCTTCCTTCCTCCCTGGTGCACTTGCTGCACCTGTTTCCCACCAGTGCTACCCTGTTTTGTAAGATGTAACTCCATTCACCCTCCCCGGCCTTCCCCTAGGGAGGAAGGCTCCTGAAGAATGCAGACCAAGGGGCCAACGAGGCGGCATGGTGCAGAAAGAAAGCCAGGACTCAGACTTCCTGATTCCACACATGACCCTGTGGCTTCTGACGTGTGACTCGGCCACTCTGTGCCTCTGGTCCTCATCTGCAAAATGGGAACAACATTCGCACCTGAGTCAGAAGGTTCCTGAGAGGATTCAGTAAATTACTACTCATAAAGCCTTAGAAGAATATCTAGCAGGAAGTAAGCACCGTACGAATGTTAGCCAGAGAAAAGAAGTATTTGTGTTACAGAAGTCTCCAAGTCTTAAAACAAGAGACTGAATCCTAATGCATCAAGTTTCAAGAAGTAGTAAACTAAATAAAATGTTTGGAAGCTAGAGAGGACTATTCCATTTCCCTAAAACCACAACACACAGGTCGGCATCCCCAACATACACACACACACACACACACACACGGCAGTATTCCAGACACTGATTTTCTAGCCCAGATTTCGGATTTTAACCTAGCTGTATTATTTTTTATCAAAACTTCAGTTTCCACAGAGATATTCAGTATATATTTTTTTTATTTTGAATGTAACAAACCAATTAAAGAATGTTTCACAGTAGGCCCCTTTTGGGCTCCCAACCAAAGACCGCGTATGATCTCCGAGACCTTTTAGTTTCTGTTATAGATACAACTTGTAACCATGAGGTGACCTAATTTTAAATTTCTCTCTGCCACCAGAACCTGAAATGTATCTTCTCCAGGAGGTAAACTCAGTCAACTCATACAATCTAACATGTTTTAGAATATCCTGCTCTACGGGTAAGGGGATAATGGATGAGGGAAATGCCTTCAAATACTAAAAAGCTCATGACTCCCAGACACTTTATTGTCAGATATCTGGACACAGGAGGGCTAGAGCAACTGTTGGGGGTCTCTGGTGCCATGACTGTAGATTTCAGGGACACTTGGGAAACATATCATCGTCCTCAGAGGCAAGTCACACTATACTGCAAGAATACAAGACTCGGGCAGTTTATTGGAGATTTAGCACCGTGAAAAGTGATTTTTTGTAGGACTTGGCTCTAACTTACTCAGTGGATGAAAACTGTCTCTTGAAATTAAGTTGATGAGAATGTCAAAATCATAGTGGAGACGCCTCAATGACCTTGATCTTCTAATATCTAGATACTAACATGTGAAAACCTACAGACTGATAATTTGGAAGGAGAGAGCTCTTACTTAAAGAAATAATAATGAGAAAGATGAGAGAGGCAGCAAAGATTGAGGACACATTTTAAGGCTCACTGTTATTAGAAATATGACTTTTCTCAAATATTAAAAATAAATCTTTAATTCCCCTCATGCCATCCAGAGTCTTTTCTACAAACATCTGGATAAAGGAATCACATCAAATCCACAGCGTTTTGAGACATTCCTGGGGCATAGATGTTCTTGAGATTATGTTTTTGGATTACTTGAATAGAAATAATAAATACTTTCAGTACTTAAAGCCGTAATGCTTTGGGTTGGATTTGGATTTTTGTTTCATTTTAGTAAAAGGTGGAGATTCAAAGTCAGCTCCTTAACCAGAATGATATATGGGATGTGAATATAGTTTATTGCTTTCTGACCTACATTTCCCCCTTTTTTCATCATTTGAAAAGTTACTTGACAAGTTGAACGCCTGCAGCTCAGCATTTCCAAACATCTGCCTTGAAGGAAGCACTTTGCTTCAGATTTTCACACAATGATCAAAAGTGGGTTTAACTTTCTCAGGTTAAATGGGAACAAGGGGGATGGTCTGACGAAGCTAGAAATATATTTGAGAGCAACATGAAAGGGGAAAAAAAAAAAACACTTGGAGCTGGCAGAAGCTTAACCCTAGAGTCAGCTTGGACTCACGAAGACAGATTTCAGCTGAGAGATGAGTCATCTGTGGTCTGGCACTGGCGCTGGCCCAGTTTGCCCATCTGTACGATGGGGACTTCAGAGTCTACCCTTTGGAAGAATGTATAGTCAGTGGATGATGACCATGTGACCTAATGTCCCGACTCTGCTGTAAACCAGCTGTGTGACAACGGGACAACCTGCTATCCTTTGAATGTCCTTTTCCTATAAAAAAAAAAAAAAGGTCCCCTACCCCCACTAGTATTCTATAATTCAGAATTTGGAAAGGAAAACTCAAACATGCAGATGAGGGCTTAATACTGGCCAAAGGAAACTGGAAGTAAGAATACATTAAAATTCACATTTTTAATTCAGGCCATGGGATAGTCTATACTGAACCCCTGGTAAGAGCAAGATGAGACGGGGTCCCTGTCTTGTCTAAGTCATAGGAAGACCCACATCAATCACACAATCATACAAACAAATATAAAATGATGCCAAGATAACGGTTGAAGAGCCTAAAAAAGAAGAGAACACAAAGGATAAAAAGTTAAAATGTTGGGGCGCCTGGGTGGCTCAGTTGGTTAAGCGTACGATTTTGGCTCAGGTCATGATCTCATAGCTTGTGGGTTCAAGCCCCGTGTCAGGCTCTAGGCTGACAGCTCAGAGCCCGGAACCTGCTGTGGATCCTGTGTCTCCATTCCTCTCTGCTCCTTCCCTGCTCGTGCTCTGTCTCTGTCTCTCTCTCAAAAATAAATAAAAACATTAAACAAAAATTTTTTAAAGTTAAAATGTCAACAAATGACTTTATAACCTATTCTGAAATTGGATCAATAAGGACCTGAAAGCAAGTACAGAAAACTAAGAGTGCCAATATTTTGAAATTATCATCTCTTCTGGGACTCCACAGGGCATCGTGTGGAATGGATTCCATAATGTATTGTAGAGCCAGCCACCATATTCTTGGGGTCACGCTAGTTCGATCCCACTTCTGTTTATTCAGTCAACACATTTTTACCATGAAAGCGCGATGTACCAGACATCTCACTAGGCATGAGGCATGCAACATGAACAAGACAGTTCTCGCCAAGGTAGACTTTGCTGTGCGACAGAACTTCTCAAAACTTAGTGGCTGAACACAGCCATGATTTATTAATTGTCATGATGCTGTGGGCCGGCTGGCTGGTTCCCCTGCTGCCTGTGCCTGGCTCGGTCGTGTGCTTGCATTCAGCTGGAACTTGGCTGGGCCACAAGGTCCGAGATGGCCTCACTCTAGTGACAAGTCCGGCTGTGGGTGCAGGCTGTTGGCTGCAGTGTCTCTGTTCTCCTCCAGCTTCTTTATGCAGTAGTCCCAGGGCAGCATTCTGAGAGACAGAGAAACAGAGAGACAGAGAGGGAGGGAGAGAGAGGGAGAGCAAAAGCTGCGAAGTCAAGCCCTTGCCTTGGAAGTCATATAGCATCACTTTTATGGCATTTTTCTGGTCAAAACAAATCACCTGAGCATCCCAGGTTCAAGAGGTGGAGAAACAGAATCCACCTGTAAGGAGTGTACAGACTAAGATGGGAGGAATCTGTGGCCATCATCATGATTAAGAGCATGGATTCATGGGCACCTGGGTGGCTCAGTTGGTTAAGCATCCAACTCTTGATTTTGGCTCACATCATGATCTCACAGTGAGGTCATGAGATCAAGACCCTCGTGGGGCTCATGGGGCTCATGGGGCTCCGCATTGGCATGGAACCTGCTTAAGATTCTCTCGCTCTCTCTCTGTCTCTCTCTGTCTCTCTGTGTGTGTGTCTCTCCCTCTTCCTCTGCCTCTTCCCTGTTTGTGTGCATGTGTACAGGCTCTCTCTCTAAAAGAGAGAGAGAGAGAGAGAGAGCATGGATTCTGGAACCAAAGACCTCCTGAGTTCATATCTGGCTCTGTCACTCATGCACTAGCGAAGTAGCATTGGGCAAGTTCCTTTATGTCCGTGTGTCTCATTTATCTGTAAAATGGGAACACTAACAGTTACTACTTCACAGAGTCCTTGAGAGGATTAAATGAGTTAACATATGTAAAACCCTTAAGATAGTACCAGGCTTGTAGTAAGCACTGAATAGAGGTTAGGTATTACTTTTAGTATTTATTAGTATTAGTATTAATCCAGTCTGTGGGAGACCGAGATTCATCAGTAAGTTGCACATGGAGATTAGCATCGGTGCAAGTGCTCTGAAGGAAGGGCTAGAAAATAGCAAGAACAAATAGCGCAGGGCAAGCCCAGGAGCTTCCCTGGGAAGTGGCTGTCAGCTGAGGCCTGAACAGTGTGCACAGGAGTCCAGATGAAGGCTGGAAGAGACCCTCAGGGGGCAGGAGCCCTGTCTACACAAGTTGGGGTGGGAAGGAGCACAGGACACGGGAATTGAAAATCCACTCTATCCTTCTTCTATTCCCTCAGCACTTACAGGAGTTGAAGGGGAGCCTGGGTGGCTCAGGCAGTTAAGCATCCAGCTTCAGGTCAGATCATGATCTCACAGTTCGTGAGTTCGAGCCCCGTGTCAGGCTCTGTGCTGACAGCTCCGAGCCTGGAGCCTGCTTTGGATTCTGTGTCTCCCTCTCTCTCTGCCCCTCTCCCACTTGTGCTCTGTCTCTGTCTCTCTCAAAAATAAACATTAAAAAATTTTTTTTAATTTTAAAAAAAGGAGTTGAATATTAGTAATTCCATGTTTTGCTGACCCTCTCTTTAAAGTGCAGTACAGCCATGGTTTGTGAGTGTAATTCATTCTGGAACCATGCTTGTAATCCAAAGCACTTGTAGTTCGAAATGAATTTTAAGAACCATCAGCTCAGCTGTGATCAGCGTCACGTACTACTCGTATTGCAAGACATCGCTTGTTTATCAAGTTAAAATGTATTAGAAACGTTTGCTCGTCTTGCGGGCCCACACAGAACAAGTTACTCACAATCCAAGGTTTGACTGTATTCTTAAAACTATTATTGAAGCAATGGAAATGAGCCGAAAGTGGTTTGTCTTCAGAATCAGACAGCCTAGTTCCCAGTTCTGCCCCTACCATTTACCAGCTGTGCAAACCTGAACACGTTGCTTAACCTCTCTGAATCTCAGGCTCCTCATCTATAAATGAAAACCAAAGTATTTTACCTGTAGGATTGTCGTAAGTAGAGTATGAGATGCAAAATATTCAGCCATCAGAACAGACACCAGTGGGCACGTGTACCAGCGCTTACCACCACGTAGGCCTGGGTGTGAGGATGAATTGATGGGTACTGGGGAGCCTTCGATAGTGCCTACAACTTAGGAACCAGTAAACAGTTGCTCTTATTATTATTATGGTCCGTGTTCCCTTTGTCCCCCAGCTCCCCGGTGGGGCTCTCTCAGCACCATATCCCCTCCCTTCTCCCAAGCCCCCTCAGTGGGACCAGCCTAGCTGCTGACTCCCTGACTGGGGTTAGCATCCAGGAGACTCAACCAGCCCCAGTGCCCTGGAGATGGCTAAAGACGAATCACACAGCCCAGTCCTGCAAGGAGAGGGGGGTTTACACTTGAGAGGTTGTAAGGGGCTGGGGCTCTCCTTCCTGGGGGCTCCTTGGGGTTCCCTACCCTTCTCTCCACTCTGTGCCCCCTCACTCCCAGAGGCACCTCCTCCCAGGGCAGTTCAAGTTCAAGAATTCAGCCAGCCTTTTTCTTTACCCCCTACCACTGTTCTCTCTCTCTCTCTCTCTCTCTCTCTCTCTCTCCCTCCCCCCTCTTTTTTTTAACATGCAAGTTGCCATGAAAAATTTGTTAATGAAATATTTGCTCAGAAGTCTGCTCTGGACTAGACTGATAACCTATCTGTGTTTGAGTTTGGCTTCCCATAGTCTAAATACTCATCTTCTGTCTGTTTAGCTTATTGATTGGTTTGGCAGGAAAAGAAGCCTTGTCATCAGTGACCAAGGTCAAACTAAACAAAAAGGGAAGGGTGGGGAGGAGGATGGGAGCTGATGGGCTAGGAGGAGGCAGGAGACTTCTCCAAGTTTCCCTGAAGGGCCTGCCCCCTCCCGTCACTCTGCCCCCAGCCCCGGGTTTCAGTTCCGCCTCAGAGAGCCACCGGGGAGCTGTGGGACTTGGTGCAAATGCTTCAAGGTGGGAGGTCAGCAGCTGGTATCCACGAAGGGGATTTCGTGGACCGTCCGGGCGGGAGTGTTAGGAGGAGTGACGGAGAGCTCGCATACCTTGGTGAACAGCGATGAAGGGCTTCTCAGCCTGCCCTTGCTGACAGTTCTGGTAAAGTCTAATTTCTCAGTAAGGTGGACCTGTTAATTAAAGGAACGATAGTCGCTAAATTAACAAAACGAAAGCACAAATTCATGGCCTCAAATATTGATAACCCACAAGCCCTTGTGTCTCTCTCGGGGTCTGAATGTACTACTTACTGCTTTTGCTTCTGCCCTGCCTTTTTAATTATGTCTCTAAAGGCTGACGAGTGAGATGGCAGTCAGCGGGCATACACCGGCTGGGCCATGGAGGGGTGCCTGGGTGTGTGGAAAGGTGCGGCGCTGGGCCGGAATCCTGCCTCCACCGCGATCAGCTGTGTGACCAGGGCAAGCTTCCTTCGACTCCCTGAGCCTCAGTTTCTTCATCTGTCAAATATAAGTCATACTACCTACCTGAGAGTTGTGATGAGGAAGAATGAGATAGCTTCTAGAAAGTGCCATGCATGCTCAGAGATCTAGAGGAAACTCTTGGGGATCCTGTATCTGCTACAGGGATGTCACAAGTGGACCCTCCACCCCCACCACTGTCGTGTGGGAACACTTAGTCACCCTGATGCGAACCTCATTCACTCGCTCACTGAACATGGGTCGTGGAGATGCACGAGGTATTCTGGACACTGGGAATGCAGGTGCAATCAAGCCACAGTCCTCCTAGCTCTCTGGGGGCTTATGATATTTGCTGGGGGGGGGGGGAATAAAGCACAGAAACATGGAAAGGAAATGGTCATAGACACTGTGACTCGAAGGACAGCTGAAAACACAATGGAGGAGTGACCATTTCTCCCTGGTGGGCGGAGGAGGGAGGGAGGGTCCAGAAAGGCTTCTCAGAGGACGTTTTGAAATAAGTGTTGCTTACCAGGTGGACCAGGGAGAAAGTGAGCATGGGGAACAATGGCATCAAAGAGTGGCCTGCACAGCCTCTTCTGAGAGCCGAATGTGACTCCTGCAGCTGGAGGGCTGGGTGGGGACAAGTAAAGTGACAGGCTGAGGCTGCAGAGGGGAGTGAGGGACTGGGGCTGCCTGCAGGGAGTGCAGGAGTGCAGGAGTGTGTGGGGGTCAAGAAATAGAGGCAGTGAGTCCGGACTCTTCGCCAGAAATGTGCCTGCCAATGCAAGGAAGACGGTCAGGCACCAATTACTGAAAGGATGTTTCCAGAGACTTTATTTTTAAGTATGAGACTTAAAATGCACTCAAAGGCTATATGGAAGGAATCAGTAAAGAAGGAGAAGTTGAAAATACAAGAGGGAGAGGAATGACTCAGTGGAGCCAGATGCTGGTCCAGGAGTCACGGGAAGGGAGGGGAATCAAGGGCTCAGAGCAAGGGTGAGCCTCTAGCATGGGGATGATACCTCTTCCTCGAGCCCGGAGGGACAGAGTGAGAAGGTGAGTGTGCAGGAGGGAGAGGCTAGAGCTTGGACGCTTGCTTCTGAGAGCTCTGCATTGCTCTGTGCTAGAGGGTTATCGGCTGAGCAAGAGAGGTTGGGACGAAGGAGGAGAGTGGAGAAACTGGGCAGTGTTTTACTGGGAGCTGGTTGGAGGGGGGGACGGGGGATTACTTGGCTGCATTAAAATGTGTCCAGGAACCTAAAGGCCCAGCTGAGGCCACAGATCACCACCTGCGGTGGCCCCAAGGCACCCATTTGGGGGATCACTTCCTCTGAACTCAGTTGAGAGAAGGCATGAGGCAAATGATTAGTTGGATGGAAGCGAGGATGAGTTTCTATAGGACTGTGAGGCACTGAGGGCGCTGGGGAGAAGAAGGCGGAAGTGACACATCCTAGCATTGGCCAGAGAAGTGAGGCCCCCTGGGGAGATGAACAAGAAAAAGTTAGGAGACTGCAGTCTCCGTGACCTCAAACAGCAAGCGGGCTGGGAGCAGGGACTGAGCCCAGGGGTGGGTAAGAGGACGTCAGAGCAGAGTCATATCCTGGGGTTTCAGAGGTGGGGGGTGAGTTCCAAGGGCTGACAAAGCCCAGTGTGCCCTGGGAGCAGTGGCCGCAGTGGAGTAAGGATGAAACTTGGCCATCTCTGGAATGTCAGTGCCCATTGCTGGGGGACTGGGAAGATCATCCTCTAGAGGATTCATTATTTAACAGGGCAGGATTCAGAGAGAGAATGCACTCAAGTTTTGAAAAACATCTTGTTCTGTGCTTAGCCCACGGATTCCAGAAATGTCTGCCACGGGGAAGTGCACATGGTTCCGTTAAAAATGAGAGGGAGACCTCATACACTGATGAAGGCCATGGTTCCCAAACTGTGCACCTAGGCACCCTGGGGCAGTGCAGCAAACTCACCAGGGGCTCTGGGAGATTTCTTATTTTCGAGGAAGTGCACCAACATCTGCCTGACCCAACACAAACTGTTAGTTTGAGGTTGTTCACTATCAAGATAGATGATGCTACACTCCTTTCGATGACATTACACCCTTGAAAAACTAGGTTTCAAAGCTTGCCGTGATAAAAAGCAAATACTGAGTAAAAAGCAATGCAGAATCGGAAATGAGTGCCATGGTCCAGTCTGCCTTGGAGGTTTGAGAAGTTGGGCAGTAGTCCAAAGTCACAAACACCTACGAGTGAGTGTGGTTATGTAGGCATGAAAGAGTTTTCAATCCGTGTCACTTCAATTTATGTGTGTTATTTTTTCAAATGGCTATTAAATTATTAGGACATAAATACTTATTGTTTGGACCTAACCATTTAACAGATGGAACTTTGGGGTATTTATTTTGACCTCAGGACACCATGAACAATATCACTAAGGCGCTAAGGATGCTGTGAACCTTCGGGTTAATGGGTTACCCAAACTTGGGTTTCTGGTGCAACTTGTTTCAATCACAGAAAGTTAGAGCTGGAGGGAATCTGAGAGCTGATTTAGAACAATCTCTCATTTTACAGAGGACACAGCCAAGCAAGGATAAGGAGTGTTGTCAAAGGTGATCAGTTTCAGGCGTGGGTAGCATAAGAACTCGAACTCGGGTCTCCTCCTTCGCTGCCTGACGTGCCCTGTGCTGAAAACAAGCAGCTTACGTCACTCATATCATTTGTGTAATAATAATCATTCATTCATTTTCTCTCAAAACCCTATTAATAGAAGTGAAAAATTCCAGCTCAGGAAGGTGCAGGTCATTCCTCGCTGGTGTGAGCCATTACTGACACCTGTTCATATTAACAGGGATACGTCTTCACTTGCTGACCCTCTTCAGGACCCTGTAAGTGAAAGCAACCTCTTTTGATGGCATGAGACTGAATTCTGGAAATGAAATCAGTGGCTCTGTGGATTCTAGAGGGCTACTTTCCCAAAACGTTTCTAATCCTCCCAGTTGGGGATATTGTTAAAAACAGAGCATGCCCAAGCACGTCGAGAATAACGAAGCTGCTCGGGACCCGGATGTGGGCAGTCAGCTGGGCTCACTCACTGGTTCCTGCACAGTAACTTTGGTAGTTCTCAGATTCAAACTGTGATTCAGAAATATTATGAATGTGGGGCTCCTGGGTGCCTCAGTTAGTTAAAGTGTCTGACTCTTGGTTTGGTCTCAGGTCATGATCTCAGGTTCGTGAGTTTGAGCCCCATGTTGGGCTCTGCACTGACAGTGCAGAGTCTGCTTGGGATTCTCTCTCTCTCTCTCTCTCTCTCTCCCTCTTTCCCTCTTTCCTCTCTCTCTCAAAAATGAATAAACTTTTAAAAATCTTAAAAAAAGAAATATTACGAATGTGAACACATCATTCTGAGTCACATTTTATAAGTGGATGAACTAGTTTAAGTGTCTCTCCTGAGAGATAGGGAGATTGGGTGCTTTCTCCAGGGTCTCTCCCTCAACCAAGAGAGATTGGGTGCTTTCTCCAGGGTCCCTGAGGATTCCTGGGAGAGTTCAGGGAGGCGCAGGGGATGGGCTCTGTTTTTGTCCTCTCCCTGCTTCCTCCTGCCCGGGGCAAGGGTCATGTGCCCTCTGCACCCTGCCTCCCATAGCGCTTCTCCCTGCTGTGCCAGGGCCTGGCAGTCCCACGAAGGGAAGACAACTCTTCTGATTAGCCCTCCAAGCACCGCCTGTATCAACCCAGACTAATAGTCAGGGGCCGGGGGCAGCACAGAACAGGAACCGAGATGTGTATGTTCGGAATCACTGTCTGGAAAAGTCACCAGCCGTTCCTTCCCACAAGGCTTTTCTCCCTGGCGTGGTCCCCAGCCTCCAGCCTTCTACCACCTTCCACATCTTCCCCTTGTCTGTAGACCGTTTCTTCTACCTTCTTGTCCCCAGTCCAGTCTCGAACCCCATGCAGAAAATTCCACATTGCTTTCACTGTGATAATTAGAGAATTTATTCCTTTTGTCACGAAGTAGCTCTGGTGCCTGGGTTCTCACAACCAAGTAGTTGTATCCAAACAAAGTAAGGTACCGACGCCTGCTTCATGGAGCTGCTCTCCTCCTCCTCCTTCTTTTTAATGTTTATTTATTTTTGAGAGAGAGACAGAGACAGACGGAGCATGAGCAGGGGAGGCGCAGAGAGAGAGGGAAACAGAATCCGAAGTAGGCTCCAGGCCCGAGCTATTAGCACAGAGTCCCACACGAGACTCGAACCACAGCCTCGAGATCATGACCTGAGCCGAAGTCAGACGCTCAATCGACTGAGCCACCCAGGTGCCCCTGGAGCGGCTCTTTAGCGTTAACCACAAGTCATGAAACAGGGTTGCTTTAAAATATTCAAAATTTCCCGGCTCAGAGGATACACTTCGCAAGCTAAAAGCAGCTGCATGAGAAGCAAAGGGATGTTCAAGACCCCAGCTTCAGGTGCTGCTGCCTTTGTTTCTCCCTCAAGCTACTGGAGCCCCTGTTTCCAAAGATGGACTGAGTCATCTCTGACAGTCTCAGACCCAGCAATGATGCCCAGAAGTGTGAGCTCATTTCTTTCCAGTTCAAGATCGTGGGAGGTGTGATCCAGAGGCTGCTGCGGCAGGCCAGGCATCGGAGAGCTTTATTTCGATAAGTCGGTGCTGCTGTTGACACATGAAGCTTCAGTGGCCCGGCCAAATTGATCAAATATAAACCCAATTTCCGATTTGCAGGGTTGGGTGGGCTAACAAATTGTATCAGAGGCTTTGCACCGAAGCCTTTAAGAAAACGGAGCTATTGCCACGAACCCATGACTCCCTACCCCTCCCTCTGCCTCTACTACTTCATTGCCGCTATTGATACATAATCTGGGCGAGCAACAAACCTTAGCCTGGGCAAGCGGATGACACAGAGGCGGGGCTACCACTCCAGGGACAATAGCTAATGACAGTAATACCGGATACATTTTGAGGATGCTCTCTTTGGTCCAGGCACCTTTATGCACACTGCTCCGTGAATTCTCACAACAGGCCTAAAAGGTAACTACTGTTATTATCCCTGTGTGTCAAGATAATTTTGTGAGAACCATTTACAAATGGATTTTTTGCCTGTAATGGTTTTTGTTTAGCTAGTCGGCCTCCACTTGCTTCTAAAATACACTTTGCCGGGTGCCTGGGTGGCTCAGTCAGTTAAGCATCCTACTTCAGCTCAGGTCGTGATTTCGCAGTTCGTGAATTTAAGCCCTGTGTTGGACTCTGTGCTGACAGCTCAGAGCCTGGAGCCTGCTTCGGATTCTGTGTCTCCCTCTCTCTCTGCCCCTCCTCTGCTCATGCGCTCTCGCTCTCTTTCTCTCTCTCTCTCTCTCAAAAATAAAATAAACATTAAAGAAATTTTTTTAATACACCTTGTCATGCAGAGCACTTGGAATAGGATTGCTATTTGTTTGTTTTGTTTGTTAAACAAAAAAATCAAAATCTAAACAAAACAAAAGCAAAAGCAAACAAAAAAACGTTCTTAGCATCTGAACTTTACAATTTATATCTACTCTGAATATAAGATTTTTTCTTATTTTTTTATTTTTTTTAAACATTTTATTTATTTTTGAGAGACAGAGAGAGACAGATCATGAGCAGAGGCGGGGCAGAGAGAGAGAGGGACACACAGAATCAGAAGCAGGCTCCAGGCTCTGAGCTGCCAGCACAGAGCCCAACGCAGGGCTCGAACCCACGAACTGTGAGATTTTGACCTGAGCCAAAGTTGGACGCTCAACTGACTGAGCCACCCAGGTGCCCAAAGATTTGGAATTTAGATCTAAATACTTTCCCTTGTAGTTGAGAGGAACTGAGGACAGAGGGAGGTCTAAGGGACCACAAGTGGCCTCACATCTGGGATGTGAAGGATGGAGAATGACAGGTGTAGACTGTCAACCAGAGACCAGTGAAGACTGTGGGTGTCTCTGCAGCTACCAGTAGGATGGAAGCTAATGTGTTGCGTCCATGTATCTTCCTGGTTTACTACTCACTGTGTAAAAGTTCAGTTTGTTTTATTTATTCTAAGATTTCCTTCATGAGCAAGCCCCTCTCTACCCTTGCGGCTCAAAGTGTGGTCTGGGGATCAGCATGGGCATCTTCTTGTATTTCATTCAAAATGCCAAGTCTGTGGCCCAACCCCAGACCTACAGGATCAGAGTCTGTGATTTAACAGGCTCTTCTGCTAATTTCAAGTGCGCATTCAAGTTGATGAGGCACCTCCATGATTTTCAATTCTCTACCAGAAATAAAACCCAGTGTGTCAGCGTCAGCCCCAGAAACCCTGATTAGCCAGTGGAAGATGGGGCTGGAGAATTCAATGTGCCCTCAGATCTGAAAACCACCTCTCTTTCTCTCTCTACTCTTAGTCAACCTAGTTATTATTCTTGGTGCTATGCTGGGTAAGAACAGAAACTTGGAATAGAATACTGTTGAGTATGAATGTTGGCTAAAGTGGAATTTCTGGTTCTGACACTTTCTCTGCTTCTGGGCTCAGCACCCATGCTCTCCTTCTGGGGAGCTGTTCTTTGTCCCATTCAAACCATTTGGTTTCAGTGGAAGCTGCCAATCACAATGCCATTCAAAGAAAATGATATTAGTTCCTCCCTGGAACAAGGCTATGAGATGTAAGGCCTAAGCAACTGGCTGTCCTGAGCCCTGGTGTGCAGAGAAATGAGGCTGACCCTGGGGAGGAGCGAGGAGGCCTCCAAAGCAGTTTCCGCTTGTTCTGGAGGCCAGCCGCCACTCTGCCTCCCCAAAGTTTTGTTAGCCTAACTCCTAAATTCCTTGTCCTGTATAAACTAAGTTACTTGCGTTTCTACCACTTACAATCATGGTAACACCCAGTCTGTGACCTTCAGCGATTAATGAGGTACAAGCCTCGGTTTCCCCATCTGCATAATATGGACATAGAGTATTCTCAAGATTCAGTAAGATATTTACATGAAATACTTTGAACAGAGGAAATACATTATGAGCTGTTATTTTTCCCAATTTTCCTTGAGATGTGTTTCCAATGTATGTCCTAAGAGTTTACTAAATGGAATAATAGATGTTTTTTCATTTGTTTCCAATTTTCTTCTTGATGCCCACAATTTATTTATATATATATATATATATATATATTTATATATTTATATATATATATATCCATTTGGCAGAGAATATGGAGGGTATGGACTATGGGAGAAGGATATGTCTTTCTTATATTGCTTTGGTTTTGCACTACTGAATGGACCTCATCTGATAAGTTCATCATTTGACAAATAGAGGTTGGATTATTTTCCTCTGAAAAGGTTTATGTATAATTACTTATACTGGCACTTTCCTGTTTCTTCTGTGTCCTGCCCCTCCCCACCAGAAACCCAGCTTCCGGAGACCTTTCGAAAACCTACCCTTCTAATCTTAGGGCTTGGGGCAAGGGAGTGAGCATTGGCTGTTTTAGTGACAGCACCATCACCGCCTCATTTTTCTTCATCTCAGTGCCCCCATCTGTAAAAGGGAGGCATTGGATTAGCTGAGCTTTATGGTTACTTCCTACTCCAGCTACTTATTTGGTATCTGTGGGATCCCTTGTGCTTAAGATGTCCTCCTTGCCACACCCACTTACCATCTTCTCTTTCTGTTCCGTCATCTTACGCATGTGTTCTTTGCCATCAGCTTTGCATTTACTACATTCTAGATAGAAAACGGGAAGAAGTAAAAGGTCTAAAAAACCCCCAAAAAAACAAAAAACAAACGGCAGTGGCTAGGCTGAGTCTACACCCACCTCCCTTTTATGCTTTCTTGGAAGCCATACTCAATGACTTTTTTTCACATCTCATTGGCAAAAACATGTCACATTGTCACCCTTGTCTATAAGGGATTCTGGAAAGTGTAGAAATGTAACTGGTCACAATTCTCTTTGATAAAAAGAATACAAATTAAAATTATAGTAAAGTACCTGTTTTTTCACCCATCAGATTGCCAAAAATCAAAATGTTTGATAAATAAAGTGAGTAGAAAGGAAACCACAAGAATTCTCTTGTGGGAATGTAAATTTGTGCAATTTTTATGAAGGCTGATGTAGCAACATTTATCCAAATCACAAGTGTCTTTTGACCCACTTCTAGGAACTTATCCTACAGATATACTCACCTGTGTGTAAAATGATACATGTAAGCATTTACGCCTTTTAGAAGTACTTGCAGTTGTCCACCAGGAGTGGGCTGACTAAATACATTATGCTCATTCATACAATAGAGTATCATGTGGTAACAGAAATTCTGATATCAATACTAGACAAAAACACTGCAAGAAATATGTTATAAGCCAATTTTGTTTATAAATATAGATGCAAAACTTCTAAATAATTTTTTAGCAAATTAACTCTCTTCAATTCAATTTTCATGTGTGAAAAAGAAATCATCATGACACAGTAGGATTTAACCTAGGAGAGCAAAAATGGCTCCATATTAGAAAATAATTAATAGGTTTATGCAATCTGAATAAAGGCTGAACAATCATTTGATAAAATTCAATATCCATTTGTTATTTTTAAAAAATTTATTACCCCCAGGGCTCCTGGGTGGCTCAGTTGGTTGAGCGTTCGACTTTGGCTCAGGTCATGATCTCGCAGTTCCCTGAGTTTGAGCCCCACATGGGGCTCTGTGCTGACAGCTCAGAGCCTGGAGTCTGCTTTGGACTCTGTGTCTCCTTCTGTCTCTGCCCCTCCCCTGCTCACTCTGTCTGTCTCTCTCTCTAAAAAATAGACATTAAAACAAATTTTTTAAATTATTACCCAACATAAATAAAAACATCTTCCTGAACTTGATGAATACTATCTACTGGAAATCTATACCAAGCATTACACTTAATGGTGAAACATTAGAAGAATTTCTAATAAAACTGGAATAAAACAAAGATTGTTTCTCTCTTCTCTACACTTAGCATTATACTTGGACTCCTAATTAACACAAAACACACACACACACACACACACACACACACACGCACTAAGAAGAGGAAAAGAGAGAGAGAATAAAAGAAATAAAAACAGTCATTATTTACAGAAAATATGATCATGTATACAAAAAAATCTAAAGGATTAACTGACAAACTGCTGGAACTAATAAGTACATTTAGTAAAACCCTGGAAACAAGTTAAGCATAAAAAATCAATAATATTCTCATATATCTACAATAACCAAGCATAAAATAAAAATAGAGGGACGTCTGGGTGGCTCAGTCAGTTAAGTGTCAATTTTGGCTTAGGTCATGATCTCCCGGTTCAGTTCATGAGTTTGAGCTCTGCGTCAGGTTCTGTGCTGATAGCTCAGAGCCTGGATCCTGTTTCAAATTCTGTGTCTCCTTCTCTCTTGGCCTCTCCCCTGCTCGTGCTCTGTCTCTCTCTCTCTCAAAAATAAATATTAAAAAAAAAATTTTAAAAAGCACTGTGTATATGGGAACTTAGTATTTGATAAAATCAGCAGATAAAATAATGTATAATAAATGCTATTGGAAAAAATGACAACATATTTAATAAAAAATACTAAGCTACATCCCTAACATACATCATTCACAAAAAATAATTCTAATAAATAAAAGATCTAAATATAAGAAAACAAACATATGAGTATTAGAAATAATAGGTGAATATGATAGAGACCTTGGAGTTAAAAAGGCCATCCTAAAAAAATTTTTCTTTTTACCAAAAGCAGAAGTCAAAGGAAAAGGTTAATAAACTCGACTAATTTATCAAATGTATATCTTGATTACATTAAAGAACATTAGCTATGAACAATTAAAACCAAAAGCAGGACGAACTCAATGGTAAAACATATTTGTCACATAGAAAATAATCAAAGCCTAACTATTCAGGATAAAAAAAAATCCCCTACAATTAATAAGGAAACAAAAACTTAGGAATTAAAATAGTCGTAAGACATGAATATTATTCACAGAAGAAAACACGTGATAGGAATTAATAATACTATGAAAAGACACTCAATCTCACAAATAACCAGAGAAATGCATATTCAAACAACAGTGAGGAGGCCACTTCCACATAAGATGAAGTGAGCACACACCATACTTTCACTTCCACTGGATGCTATTATAAAACCGAGACAGAATGCATGGTCAAGTACCAGAAGACTCTAAAAAGTAAATAACAGTCAACAGCCAAGGTAGAACACCGAGAATAAAATATCTTCAAACTAACGGTAAACTTACCATTTTTTTTTCTCCTGTGTCCTGCCAGCCTAAGCTCATTGGAAAACCTATACTGAGCACTGTGGTAGATAAGGAAAACTCCAGGAGAAACCTTATAGTTCTGGCTTCAAGAATGCTAAAAGGAATTTCTAAAGCTCAGAGAGACTAAGGGAAATTATTCAGCTTTCCTTCTCCTTTTCCCTCATTCTCTTGCTCCCAGGCAATTCTGTGACAGTGGCAGTGGACAGCAGCAATAACAGTAGCAATGGTAGGCTTCAGGAGCCAAAATTCCAAGGGAAGAGAACTTTCATCACCATTTAGTGAAGGATGGCTTCCATCATGAAGGTCAGGCCAAATCCCGCTGCTTTTTTTTTTTTATGCTTTCTTTCTGTCCTCCTACCACTTGGCCACAGACAAACTGCAATTATATGGAAGCCAAAAAACAAAAAACAAAAAACAAAAACAAAACTGAGCCTTAGGGAACTGAGAGGTACTGGGGAGATCACAGAGATGGCAGAGCTTAGGACAGTGACCCAGTAAACTTCTGGGCTCACCCCGACCTGCATATGTGTACACATGTGTGCATCTAATCCTAATAAGCATATCAAAGACAGTAAGAACTATACTAACAAATAGATGTCCACCCAGGTCCTGGAATGACGACTTGGTGGAATGATGCAGACCTGGATAGTATTGCAAAGACTGAAAGCAAAACTGATGTTGTAACCTCAGCTTATAGAAGGCAGGTAGAAACTTGTGGTCTAAATATAATCATCAATTGCCCACTGAAACGAAAATATCACCAGTATTCATATGATTCAAGCAAGATCCAAAGTCTCATAATCTAATAATCAAAATGTCAAGAATACAATCCAAAATTACTTACTGTGAAGAATCATAGAATTCTCAACTCAAGTGGAAAAAGACAGGTAATAGATACCAACAAGGCAATGATGGAGATACTGCAATTACCTGACAAAGATCTTAAAGAATTTTTTAAAAAATGCTTGAAAGGGCAATACAAATACTCTCAAAATAAATGTTAAAGAGAAAGGATCAGCAAAGAAATAAAAGATAAAAAGAAGAACTAAATAGAGATTTTGGAACTGAAAAGTACCATAACTGAAATTTAAAAACCAACTGAATGGACTTATTAGCAGATCACAGGAGTCTGTGAACTTGAAGATAGATCAATAGAAATATTCCAATGTGAACAACAGAAAGAAAAAAGATTGACAAACAACACCAGAGCCTCACTGATCTGTGGGACAGCAACAAAAGGTCTACTATTTGTGTCATCACACTTCTAGAAAGGTGAAGGAAAGAGGGAAGTTTTGAAAAAATACTTTAAGGGGTGCCTGGGTAGCTCGGTCGGTTAAGCATCTGACCTTGGCTCAGGTCATGATCTCACAGTTTGGGAGTTCAAGCCCTGTGTCAGGCTCTGTGCTGACAGCTCAGAGCCTACTGACAGGCCTGGAGCCTGCTTCGAATTCTGTGTCTACTGCTCCCCTGATCATGCTCTGTCTCTCTGTCTCTCAAAAATAAATTTTAGAGTTTGCTTAACCACAAATGGTTATATTAGTATCAAAGTAGGCTTCAGAGCAAAGAAATTTCCCAAAGGTAAAGAGAAATATTACATATTACTAAAAGTGTCAATTAACCCCAAAGGCATAATAATCCTAAATGTGTGTACACCTAAGAACAGACTTTGAGGATACATGAAACAAACATTGACAAAAATGAAAGAAAAAGTAGACAAACACATATTATAGTTGAAAACTTCAACACCCTTCTCTCAGTAATAGTGCCAGTGAGTAGAAAAAAAATCAGCAAGAATATAAAAGAATTGATTGATATCATCAACCAACTGGACCTAATTATTAACCAAAAACAGCAGAATACACATTTTTCCAAGTGAAAATTCCAGCTTCATAAAAGAAATATGAACAAATTTAAAATAATTGAAATCATACAAAGTGTATTTTCTGACCATAATGAAATTATACTAGAAATCAATAATAGAAAAACAACAGGAAAGTATCCAAACATTTGAAAATTTAAAACACTTAAATATAATCCATGGGTCGAGGAAAAAGTTTCCATGAAACTGCATAAAAAAAATGCAACATCTGAAAATCTGTGAGACACAGGTAAAAGACAAGGTAAATTTCCTTGGAGGGAAATTTATAGCACTAAAATGCCTATACTAGAAAGAGAAAAAGGTATCGAATAAATAAGCTAAGCTTCTACCCTAAGAAACTAGAAAAAGGATAGCAAAATTAACACAAATCAAGAAGAAATTAGGGGCTCCTAGGTGATTCAGTCAGTTGGGCATCTGACCTCGGCTCAGGTCATGATCTCACGGTTCATGGGTTTGAGTCCTGCATTGGGCTCTGTGCTGATAGCCCAGAGCCTGGAGCCTGCTTCTGATTCTGTGTCTCCCTCTCTCTCTGGCCCTCCCCCCATTTGTGCTCTCTCTCTCTCTCTCTCTCTCTCTTTCTCAAAAATAAATAAACATTAAAAAATTTTTAATAAAAAAGAAGAAAGTAAATAATGAAGATAAGTGCAGATATCAATGAAATTGAAGAAAGAACAGAGGAAAATCACTAAAACTAAAAGCTGGTTCTTAGAAGAAAAAAATCAATAAACTTGATAAGTCCCTAGAAATACTGACAAATAAAACAAGAAAGCACAAATTACCAATATCAAGAATGAAAGAGTCAGTATCATTGCAGAAGCCACAAACATTACAAGGATAGTAATAATAAAAAATACTACAGGCAACTCTGTGCACAGCAATCAACAACTTAGATTAAATAGACCAATTCCTTTAAACCACAAAATACTAAAATTCATTCTAAAGTAGATAACTTGAATAATTCTACAACTATTAAAGAAATTAAATTTGTAGTTAAAATCTACTCGCAAAAGGATCTCCAGTTCCAGACTGTGAAGGCCTCATATGTACCAAACATATAAAGAAGAAGCAACACCCGATTTCTATATACTTTCTTTCAAAAACAGAGGGGAATAATTTTGAACTCATTTTATAAGGGCAACATTTTACTCCTACCAAGACATAAAAATATAGTATAGAAAAAAGAAAACTATAGATCAATATTTTTCATGACTATAGATGAAATAAAAATCCTCAACAAAATATTAGCAAATGAAATACAGCAATATATAAAAACAAATACCATAATTAACTGAGATTTATCCCAAGAGTGCAAAGCTGATTCAATATTCAAAACTCAATCATATAATTTACCATATTAATCGACTAAAGAAGAAAAACTAAGTGGTCTTATCAAGAGATACAAAAAAGGATTTGACAAAATATAGCATCCATTCATGACAAACACTCATAGCAAGTTAGGAAGAGAGGGAATTTTTTTCACAAAACTTTCAGCTAACATTATACTTAATGGTAAAAGATTTCTCCCTAAGATGCTTTCACCCTAGGATGAGAAAGAGGGCTAGGACATCCATTCTCAATACTCTTAATCTCACACAATACTGGAAGTCTTAGCCAGTGCAATAATGCAAGAAAAAGAAATCAAAAGCAATCAATTTTAAAGGAAGAAATGAAACAGTCCCTATTCACACATGACATGACCATCTTCCACAGCTCTACCAAAAACCTTCTAGAACAAAGTGTGGCTAGCAAAGTTGCAGGATCCAATGTTGACACACAAAAATTTATTGTATCTCTATATACTAGTGATATGCAATTGGAAACTGAAATTACAAAAACCATTCCATTTATAACAACTTAAAAAATGAAATACGAGGGCATAAGTCTTACAAAACATGGACAGAATCCATATGCTGAAAGCTATAAAATGATGATTAAAGAAATCAGAAGACCTAAATAAATGGAGACACATCATATTAATGGAATGGAAGACTCCGCATAATTACCCTGAATCTATGTATAGCTTTAGTGCAGTACAAACCAAAATCTCAGCAGGCCCTTTTGCATGTGTTAATGAGAAGATTTCAAGTTCGTACAGAAATGCAAAGGACTCAGAATGTCCAAAGCAACTTTGAAAAGAATAAGGTTAGAGGAATCAACTATGTGATGTTAAAACTTACTATAAAGTTATAGGACTCAAAATGGTATGGTGTTGGTGAAGAGGTGGACAAATAGATCAAGGGAACATAATAGACTCCAAAAATAGACGCATAAAAATGTGCATTTAATCTTTGACAGCCATGCAAAAGCCATTCAGTGAAGAGAGTCTAACAAATGATTTTGTTTAAAAATGTTTTTAATGTTTATTTATTTTTGAGAGAGAGAGAGAGAGAGAACAAGTGGGGGAGGGCCAGAGAGAGAGGGAGACACAGAATCTGAAGACAGGCTCCAGGCCTTGAGCTAGCTGTCAGCACAGAGCCCAACATGGGGCTCAAACCCACGAAGCGCGAGATCATGACCTGAGCCGAAGTCGGATGCTTAACCAACTGAGCCACCCAGGAGCCCCTCTAACAAATGATTTTGAAACAACTGGTCATCCATATGCAAAACAATAAACCCTGCCTTATACCTCAAACCTTATACAAAAATTAACTGAAAATAAAGCGTAGATCTAAGTGTAAAATGTAAAACTTTTAGGAAAAAACTATAGGAGAAAATCATAATGACCTGGATTATGTAAAGAGTTCTTAGACATGACACCAAAAGCATAGTCCATAAAAAATAAATAGATTGAAGCCTATCAAAATTAAAAACTTTTGCTCTGAAAATGAAAAGACTACAACCTGAGAGAAAATATTTGCAAATATTGTGATTGCAAATCACAATTCCAACGATGGACCTGTTCCCATAATACCTAAAGAATTCTCAAAACTCAACAGTAAGAAGGCAAACAACCCAGTTAAGAAGTGAGAAAAATATTTAGATAGATCACCAAAGAGGATATATAAGGATGGCAAATAAAAGATGCCCAACATCATGAGCTATTAGGAAAATGCAAATTAAGACCACAATGAGATATCCCTACACACTTATCAGAACAGCTAAAGTAGAAAAACACTGACAATATCCAGTGCTGGCTGATGAGGATGTAGAGCAACTGGAACTCTCTCTCTCTCACATGCTGGTGGGAGTGCAAACTGGTACAGCTACTCAGGAAAACAGTTCGACAGTTTTTAGAGTTAAATATACACTTATCATTTGACCCAGACACCCCGCTCTGAGTATTTACTGTAGAGAAACAAAAATATATATTGACATAATGACTTGTGCACAAATGTCTAGAGTAGCTGTAATTTCTAGTTTTCTAATTTCCCAAAACTAGAAACATGCCACATGTCCTTCATTCAGTGGATAAACAAAACCAAATGGATAAACAAAACAAAAACAAAAAAATGGATTAAAAATGATAAACAATCACATGGTAGAATATTACTTAGAAATAATAAAGACAAAATTATCAATATTATGCAACAATTCTCCTGAATCTCAAAAGCATTCCACTAAGTAAAAGAGACAAAACTTAAAGATTAAAAATTCTGAAATTCCATTTGTATGATATTCTCAAAAAGATGACATTATAAATAGAAAATGGATCAGTGTTTGATGGGCTTTTGGGATGGGAAGAGGGTATTTTAATTGTGCAGGTGTTAAAATTCATAAAACTGTACACCAAAAGAAAAAAAGTCAATTTCACTGTCTGATAATTTTAAACATAGAATTTCACAGGGCAAAAATCTCTATTTTCAGATATAATATTATTTGTTAAAAGAAAAGAAACAGTGAGATCTCATTTTTATACCCATCAGAGTAGCAAAACTTAATACATTCGATAATAGCCTTTATTTAGGCAAGAGACTGGGAGAAATTGACTACTGGTGAGAGACTAAACTGGTAGATCATTTCAAAACATAATTTACATATTTGAATATTAAATATTCCTTACAACCCAATAATTATAATTATTGTCTAGAAAAACACTCATATACATACCCAAGGAGGTTCACAGAGGGTTCTTCATTCTGGCATTATTTGTTTTGTTTTTTGTTTTTAATGTTTACTTATTTATTTTAAGAGAGAGCGAGAGAGCATGAGCAGGAGAGGGGCAGAGAGAGAAATAGTGAGAATCACAAGCAGGTTCCACTTTGTCAGCGCGGGGCCCGACAGGGGACTCGATCCCATGACGCTGAATCATGGCCTGAGCCAAAATCAAGACTTGTCTGCTTAACCAACTGAGCCACCCAGGCACCCCCATTCTGGCATTATTTTTAATCACAAAAAAATTGAGAACCACTTAACCATCCCTTGGTAGTGGGGTGGCCAAGAATGCATATCTGTGCTCTGGAATACAACACACCGCTTAAAAGAAGGAGGCATTTGCAGTGGTGTGAAAAGAGCTCCACACATATTTTCAAGTGAAAAAAAAAAAAAAGCAAATTGCACGTCGATGCACATAGCCTGTTACCATTTATATACATTTACATATATATTTCATAAATGAACACAAATATAATAGCATAGTAAGGAGTCGATAAGTAACAAATTAGCAGCAGTACTTCTGAGAATTAAATGGGATAAGGAGCAAGTAAAGAAATTTTAGGGCTTTTCTTTTTTTTTTTAATGTTTTTATTTTTGAGAGAGAGAGAGCAAGCAGGGGAAGAGCAGAGAGAGAGAGGGAGACACAGAACCCTAAGCAGGCTCCAGGCTCCGAGCTGTCAGCACAGAGCCTGACACGGGGCTCAAATCCATGAACTGTGAGATCATGACCTGACCCAAAATTGGATGCTTAACTCACTGAGCCACCCAGGCACCCCAGGGTTTTTCTTTCTTTCTTTTTTTTTAATGTTTATTTATTTGTTCTGGGTGAGAGAGCACGCACAAGCAGGGAGAGAGGCAGACAGAGAGGCAGAGAGAGAGAATCCCAAGCAGGCTCTGCGCTATCAGTGCAGAGCCTGATGTGGGGTTCCAACTCACAAACCATGAGATCATGACCTGAGCCAAAATCGAGTCCGATGCTCAGTTGACTGAGGCACCCAGTTGTCCTCCTTTTTTTTACATTGAAAATGTATTAATGAATTTCTTGTGTGTTAAAATATATTTTTTTACATAAAATATAAATTAAAAAAATTTTTTAATGTTTATTTTTGAGAGAGAGAGAAAGACATAGAGTGTTAGTGGGGGAGGGGCAGAGAGAGAGGGAGACACAGAATCGGAAGCAGGCTCCAGGCTCTGAGCTGTCAGCACAGAGCCCGACGCGGGGCTCCAACCCACGAACTTTGAGATCATGACCTGAGCTGAAGTCGGCCGCTTAACTGACTGAGCCACCCAGACGTCCCTGTAAGATATAAATTTTAAATATGCGTGTGTACATATACATATATATTTTTTTCTTTTTAAATGGGGAAAATAACTCTAAAACAGAGTAAGAAGGCAGCGGACAAGTGAGAGGTCTACCAGGAAAGTTCAGTTACTGTAGATCTGAGAAGTCAGACCTCGCTGGGGAAGTCTTGGAAGGATAGGATCTGCCTCAGGGCTGTAATAAGTAGGGGAGCCCCGACTTTTCTCCAGCCCCAGAAACCTTAGTGAGAAGCTCTGAAAGGGCTTCACAGAAGCCAGGCAAGAACGACTAGGGAAACAGATCGGTCTCCCTGGCCTTGCCTTATTCTGGTCCTTGCAGCTTCCCCACACCCTGCTCCCTGCACCATGCTCCCTGGCTGACCCTCACCTTTAGGACAACGTTCAAATCCTCTTAATGCCATCAGGAGCCCCTGATGACCTGCCCAGCGTTGGCCTGTGGCTCCTCTGTGTGTCTCCTTACAAATTGACAGTGCACAGGGCAGACAGCCTTCAAGCCTCCCTTTGCTTTTGCTGCCATGTTTCTCCACCCGGAATTCTCTCTCAGGAATCAGGACAAGTGGTGCTTTCTTGAAAAAGCCCTTCCTGATTCTCTATCCACTCCAGCCCCTTCCTGTGTCCCTCTGGCATCCCACAGGGACCTCCGTCAAAGCCTTTGCCAGTTTACTTTGCTATCGATTGGTGGGCCCCTTTTCCTTGCCACCCCATCACGCTCATCTTCGGCTCCCTGGTACCAGCACAACGCCCACGAGGTAGGGAATGAAAAGTGCATGTTTTTGGAAATGAACTCTTGGACTGTTTGTTGAAATTTTAGATAAAAATAAAATCTGAATTAGATCCAGACCGAAAATTCTCCTCCCGGAAGTAGTGATTTATTTCTCTCCTTCCCCTCTCCTTTCCCAGGGGAAAACGGGTCAGGGGCAAAGCGTTGCTGAATAATCAGAAATCCAGGGGGAAAGACATTCCCCGATAAGAAGCATTTGCTGATGTCTGTGGTGTAAACAGTGCCATTCGGGTCATTTTCAAGCTACCTGCATTGTCACGTGGAAGCAAGTTGAGAAGAGATACACAAAATCGGCTCTCCCAAGCCTGTGCGAGCCAGCTCCAGAGCACCACTGGCTCAGAACACACGTGTACCAAGGACAACAGGTGACTGGGGCTAATAGCAGCCTGTAGGCTGAGGCACAGGTCCCCTGCCTGACCATATCGGACTGGCCAGTCTCTTCTTTTCTTTCTTTCTTTTTTTTTTTTTCCCAGCAAACCAGTGTTTTATTTCTAAAGCTCTGCCATATATTTCTAGTGGTGCTGATGGTCACCTGCCACACTCACACCAGGTTGTCTGTGAAGCCAGCAAACAGAGTCTGGCCATCAGGAGACCAGGCCAGAGAGCTACATTGGGGTGACTCCGCCTCGCTGCTGGTACTGAAAGCTTCCTGCTTCAGTTCATCTACAACGACCTTGTGTTCCATGTCCCAGATCTTGATGCTGTGGTCCATGGCAGCACAGAGCCAGTATCGGTTAGGACTGAAGCATTGGGCATTGACAATGTCCCACCATCTAATGTATAAAGGTGCTTGTCTTCATTGCGGTCCCACAGTATGGCCCAGCCATCCTTCCCTCCAGAGAGACAGTCACCATGTTCAGGTAGCCCATGTGGCCGATGTGATCTGTCTTCAACTTGAAGGCTGCCAGGTTCTATACCTTGACCAGCTTGTCCCAGCTGCAGGAGACAATGATGGGATTGCTGCCATTGGGTGAAAATCGGACACAAGACACCCACTCTGAATGGCTTTCATTCTGGACAGTATATTTGCATACACCCAGAGGATTCCACAGCTTGATGGTATTATCTCAGGAGCCAGAGACAGTCTGGTGGTTGTCGGAGGAGAAAGCCACACTCAGAACATCCTTGGTATGTCCTACAAATCTGCCTGTGGTCATACCTGTTGTGAGATCCCAGAGATGAAGGGCTCCATCCCAGGAGCTGAGAGGGCAAACTGGCCATCTGAGGAGATGACCACCACATCACTAACAAAGTGGGAGGGACCCCTAAGAGCGCACTGTGGGATGCCAGAGTTGGTCTCATCCCTGGTCAGCTTCCAGATGATGAGGGTCTTACCTCGAGGGGCAAACAGTATCATGTCCCAGAACTGGGGAGTGGTGGCGATCTGAGTCACCCAGGCATTGTGGCCTTTGAGGGGGCCACCAAGTGTCATCTGCTTGGTCATGGAGGCGTGAGTGCAGGTGTTGCCATGGTGACAAGGATGGAGTTGGATAGACCAGCACCACAGCCGCGGCCCTGTGGAGGAGAAGAGTCTGACTGGCCATTCTTGGGAGTCTTGTTCAAAACTCCCCTCCTGGGCACGCTTCCCGTGACTGCCTAGAGCAAGCAGGCACCTCTTCGGTACCGATGAGGTGAGTTTGGACTGCAGTTAACCTCTTCCCATTGCCATGACTCATTCACACTTTACGTGGACACTCACAATTGTTCTCATCACGCCCTGCTTATTTCTTTTCCATTTTTCCTCCTTTGCTCAACTGGATCATAAGATCTGTCAGGACAAAGACCATCTCATTGACTTCTCTTGGATCTTTCTCTCACCCAGCACAAGGCTGTGCATACAACAAGTGCTTAAAAAAGAATTAGTGCCAGCTTGAATGCCCATCTGGAGGTCAAGTCACAGAGACTCAGTGAGCACATCTGGGGTGTCTGTATGCGATCACCTCATCTGCTTGCCCAGTCTCTGGCCCCTGGCCCAGGCTTTGGGTTCTACGTCTGCGTCCTTCTCCATCTGCCACCAAACATCAGGCTTCCATTACACTGGCCCCCCTGTGATCCTGCTTTCTACTTTGCAAACACTGTCTAGCTCCTACTCACTGCTTTTGCAATGTCAGTCGCCCCTCCCGGTTTGCCCCTCACTGCCAGTGTGACATCATGGATGGATGACTAGATGGAAAGGATGATGATGGATGAAGAAACAGAACAGCTTGTTGCCCCCCTAGATTCACCAGACCGGCTGCTAGCGGTAACAGCCACCCACCGTGCCTGCACCTTGCTGTCGCTTCTGACTGTGAATTCTTAAACCAGCCTTCCCGGGCCTGTACCCATGCCCACCTTATTTAGCGGTTCCCAACAGATACCTATTGAATACCTAATGTGTCCAGTAATGAGTTCCTAATCCGAAGCTGCATTTTGTAATTTTTCCAACTCAGCATGACAGGTCCCTTTGCAGAATCTCGGGCACACCTCCGGTCAGCTTGTCTTGTTGCCTTTATCACAGTTCCCCTGGCCGAATCTATTTGTGTCTTTGCTTTTGCCACTACCTCCGTGAGGTGAGAGCCTCTTGCGAGTGACTTTTTATACATTACTACCTCTATATTTCCGGCATCCCTCGAAGGCAGGGTTTGTGGTTAGTAAAGCTCAGTGGGTATTTCTGATTTGGTTTGATTCACGAAATGGAATTAAGTGGCTAGATAAAGATGGATGAATGAGCTATTAATACATTGGTTCTGCAAATTTCCCCGCAGTGCCCGGTCCCTACTTCTTCACAGAATAGACCTTCAGTCGATGCTGTTGACACGCCTTTTGATGTGTTTGAAAACGAAGAGTGAAGATTCCTGGTGGGTGAGAGGTTTTCATTTGCTCCATGTGTTTTGGCTTCAAACCCTAAACCAGTCCTAGCCCCCGAGGTTTCAAAACCAGAACTGAAACCATCTTCCTTCTAGAGCCAGGTTGCCGCAGAGAAGGGCCTAGAGAATAAAGTGCTTCTGAATGGCTCCATCCGGGGCATATCTGAAGACAGAAAATTCCAAAGGCTTTCCCGGACGGCCTCTAGGATGGGCTCTATTATTAACCTCCTGCGCGGGGCCGAGCTTCTCTCTGGCCTTGTGTGACCGAAATGAGTTTCTCCCGGGCTCATGCCGTGGTTTTGTGGGCCACAACCACTTCCTAGAAGCCAAGTTCATCTGAGAAATGAGGGAGGCCCTGGTGTTTTGTGGTTACAGAAGGCGTTTCCTTTGACACTCAGTTGGGGGAAGGACAAGCAATCCACAGCAGGCCCGAGAGAAAGGGAGCAAAGCCTGGTTTGGGACGTCCAGTGGGCGTCCAACCCTTCTAGCAAGAAGACCCCCCACCCCCCGGATCAAGTGCTTATCGGGGGCTGTGGGAGCAAATGCCCTGAGACACGTGCAGCCACCTCAGGGTGTCCCCGGTATTCAGAGAAAGGACAGTGCAGGCCGTGTCCTCTGGAAGAGCTGAGTGGGCACAGAGGGGCAGGGCCCGGGATGGATGAGAGACAGACGACAGGTGTAGAACCAAAATGCAATGCAGCCTGTAGACATTCCCACGGACAGTGTCCAAACACATCCTGCTGTCCAGCCTAGAGACAGGGGAGAAGGTTCCTTCCAGTTCCATTCATGAACGACGAGGCTCCACTTGCGCCCTCCAGGATGAATGCTCTCGATAGCAGAGAGCCACAGTCCACCACCACTGCCAGAGCTAGTGGATGCCTCTCACAGTGTGATCTCAAGGGCTCTGGGCAAACCTCCCAGCTTAAAGAAAAAAAAATTTAATTTTCCCATGAATCAGATAATACCTGAAATTCCATCATTGCTTTGCCTGAGGCTTAAACGTCTGGAAAACTACAAACACGTAGGGGGGGGAGCACTCCAAATAGTATCAGTCATTTACACCTCCATGTCTGGAACCTTTCTGGATCCTTTCCTGCAGGCAGGTCTCCTGCGGGGCGGGGATAGAGCAGGGGAGAGAGCCAGAGAGCGAGGGGTGACTGAGGTAGAAGGAGGCCTGGAGGGGCGGAGGAAGGGACACAGGGTGGAAATTAGCTCCTAAAAAAACTGGCCCTGCACAGTTTTGCCTGGGGCCACCCCACAAGTCACTGTCAGATTCACTCACTGCTGCTCCTCTGTAGAAAAATCAGGCACCTGCTTCCTCCCAGCAGGGCTGGCTTCATGGACACAGACCTGCGTCCTGGCTCAGGGCCTCCGCACTCAGAAGGGCCCCATGCCTGTGTGGTTTAATGCTCTGTTGTCACCATCTTGAAGATTTTATTAAATGTTTTTTTATTATTTATTTCTGAGAGAGAGAGAGAGAGAGTGCACAAGCGGGAGAGGGGCAGAGAGAGAGGGGGACAGCGGATCCCAAGCAGGCTGTGCACTGACAGCAGAGAGCCAGATGTGGGACTTGAACTGGAGAAACCACGAGATGGTGACCGGAGCCAAAGTCGGACGCTCAACCAACTGGGCCACCCAGGTGCCCCTTAAAAATTTTTAAACAAGGGGCCCTGCACTTTCATTTTACGTTGCGCCCCACAAATTATGTAGCCAGTCCTGCTTAGCAAGTCACAAAAGCCCTCTGAAGGGAGGTCAGCTTAACCTCGCCATTCTCTCTTCATCACACATGTTATTTCCTTGGGTCTATTTTTACACATCAGGGGATATTTGAAGAAATGTCCTTAATTCCGAGCACTTTAATTCACCTCCACCAACTAAGCCTCTTTCGAGGTGACTTAGGTGTCATGTGATCCATCCTATTATTAGCCCATGCCCAGCCATTCCCAACCCCCAAACTCCTGTTTCCCTTGCCCTTATATATCTCTCTCTCTCTCTCAGTAGAAAAGTGGCACATGACCTCGTAGCCTCAAGAATACTTGGCACAGGTCCCTGTTTCTCAGCCGTATCTATTGTCCTCGTCCAGAATGACACTGGCTTCTAAGAGTCTCGCTGACATTTCTGACTTTTAGTGGGGAATGCCATTAATCAATCGGCTGCATCTGTTTTGGAAAAATTAAATAGCTCAAGTCAAGGCAAACACAGTAAATAATCCGTCAACAATCCAGGGGAGTAGGGGGGGTAGCGGAGGGAGGGTTTTGTCTTCTCATTATTTGAAATGCATTTAATCTGCTGCTGGGTCTCCTCCACGCTCAGGCTAGGGTTACTGGATGCAGAAAGAAGAGATCAAAAGCGTTTGAAAAATGTGGGGCCCAAACCAGGGCATTACAAGCATAAGTGGGCTATTCAACACGTGTGTCATGGAGAATGAGTTCACCAACAGGAGGGCTATGAAATGGTTCTTCAGAGAAAAGGAGTTCTAACCTTCCCTGTGGCTTAAAAATACAGAAACATATTCTGTCTAATTCTTGGTAAGTGTGGCCTTCCTTAGCGGAAACAGTAATGGTACAGTGGTTAAGTATGGTTGCCGGAGCCAGACTGATTGAGTTCCAATCTTGACACTTTCCCTTACTAAGCATTGACCTTGGGCAAGTTACTTAAGCACATTGTGTCTCCATTTCCTTATCTGTAAACTAATAATAACCACCTCAGGGTTATTGGGGGAATAAGGAATTAGTGTCTGGTAGGTTAAAGATTGCCCGTAAATTCTTTGACATCCTTCCCATTACAAAGTGGGATCTTATTCCCCTTCCCCTTGATTCTGGACTGGTCTATTAATGACTTTAGCTAAGAGCATAGGGCAGAAGTGAAATTTGCTAGTTCCGGGCCTAACCTTTACAAGAACTGGTAGTTTCCACCTTTATCTCTAGCTGATTACCTCATTGGAGAAGCCACACGAAGAGGCAACAGGACTACAAGGAGAGGAAGACGGGTATTGCCAAGCCGAGCCTTCTAGCCACTCCACCAAGCCACCAAGCATGTCAGTCCAGCCATTTTGGACCCTGAAGATCAGCCCAACCGCCAGCTGAATACTATTGTGCTGACACAATGCGAAGCTGAACGATCGCCCAGCAGAACCCTTCCCGAATTTTTGACCCGTAAAATTGTGAGAAACAATAAAGTGATTGTTGTTTCAGTTTTCTAAGCTTTAAAACAGTTGGTTGAGCAGCCATACAAAAATGGCACAATCTATACACTGTACAGGGCAACCGATCTAGAAAAACAGGACGGCACCGGCAACGGAGCCTGTAAGCGCTTACAAATTCTCTGGGGACATCCTTGTATTGGTAATATTGATGATATGGGGTAGATCAAATTTCCTGAATATTTTCAAATACTGGAAACTATCTCCAAAAATGCGTAGCCCTGAGTTCATGGCGGTTAACCGAATGGACACTTTTCCTCTGCTACCCCTGTTCACCAGGTTACCTCTCCCATTTCCTAGTCCCATTCCACTTTCATACACTTTTACTCAGCTACCTCCTGTTTTATACCGCCTACCTTTATGCTTTACATTGGGCTTCTCAAACTTCAGTGCGTATACTGTTCACCTGGGCATTTCTTAAAAAGGCAGATCCTGATTCAGTAGGGACAGACCTGAAATTCTGCATTTCTAACAAGCCCCAGGCAATGCCCATGCTGCTTGGCCACAGTGCCCACTTGGAGTAGCAAAGCTTTAGTCTCAGCGTAGGAATCACCTCCTCCAGAAAGTCCTCCTGATTCCTACTTTCTCACCTAACGCTGTTAGATGCTGTTGAGGACTTTTTTGGTTGCCCAGATTAAGACCAACTTTTCTTTCGTGCTGGCAAAGTCTGTTTTATTTCAGCGTCTCTACCCTCCCCCTCCTCCCCTGACTTGGCTAAATTTTGACAGATCTAAATGTCATCTTGGCATTGCCCTCCTTCTCTTTATTGTGATTTTTCACAGGTGTCTGTCTATGTGACTTGATTAGGCAAGGTTAGGAGAAGTCTGCTGTGGTGAAGTGGGATTTTTCACAAGGTTTTCTTCATTCTTTTTTTTTTATTTTTAAATGTTTCTATTTATTTTTGAGAGAGAGAGAGAGAGAGAGAGAGAATGAGCTGGGGAGGGGCAGAGAGAGAGGGAGACACAGAATCTGAAGCAGGCTCCAGGCTCTGAGCTGTCAGTACAGAGCCTGATGCGAGGCTCAGACTCATGAACTGTGCGATCATGACCTGAGCCGAGGTTGGATGCTCAACCGATTGAGCCACCCAGGCACTTAAGTTTTCTTCATTTTTTAAAAATTTTTTAAAGTTTGTTTATTTTTGAGAGACAGAGAGACAGAGCGTGAGCAGGGGAGGGGCAGACAGAGAGGGAGACACAGAATCCAAAGCAGGCTTCAGGCTCGGAGCTGTCAGCACAGAGCCTGACACGGGGCTTGAACCCACAAACTGCAAGCTCATGACCTGAGCCGAAGTCGGCTACTTAACCGACTCAGGTGGCTCAGTCATTTAAGCGTCCGACTCTTGATTTCGGCTCAGGTCATGATCTCACAGTCATGAGATCAAGCCCCTCGACGGGCTCTGAGCTAAGCACAGAGCCTGCTTGGGATTCTCTCTCTCCCTCTCTCTCTCTCTCTCTCTCTCTCTGCCCCTCCCCAGCTCATACTCACTCACTCTCTCACTCTCTCTCTCAAAATAAATAAATAAACTTTTTTTTAAAAAGAGAGAGAGATGCATGTGGAAGAAACCAGCCCGCATCTGTCCCCAGGTATTAGTCTGCTGATACATGGTGCCCGCGGCTACTGCAGCCATCTTGCGATCAGGAGGGGATCCGCACAGCAGACTGAATGACAATGGCCTTGGGGGGAGATGAAAAGAACCTGGGTCTGCATCCAGTCACTAAATGAGCCAACTCTGGGCTCTCCTCCATTAGGACTTCTTTTCATGGAAGATAACGCATCTCTTTATTGTTTCAGCTCTTTGTAGTCAAGCTTTCTGTCACTAGTGGCCAAGAGCATCCTATTGTGGATGGCTATGGCCCTCTCTATCCCCTCCTAAGCTGCATCCATCATCCAGTTATCACTGCACTTCTCGAGCTATCCTGTGAGTACACATCTGCCTCCTCTGGTCAGGCACCTGTTGAGGCTTATTCTTCGCATTCCCAGGACCTGGGATGGAGTAAATGATATGAACTTTTATGAACTAAAGTGAACTCACCTCAGGGATTTCAATTAGAGAGAAAGCAAGTGTTTACCACTTCAGGTATTTCCGCTGTCAAGGTTTAACCTTGAAGAACTGCCTCTTGATGCCCTGCACTCCTTGGCCTTACCTCCCACTAACATGGGTAGTCCTGGAGCACAATCTCATTTTGATATTAACCCGAATGAAATATCATTAAGAAGGTTGCCGAGAGGCCACATGACTCATTCTAAGGCTGAAAATAATAAAAAGAATCATTATAATGATTATAGTAATGCCTCGCTTTTGCATAATAATAATGGTTACCATTAGCTGCATCCGCCATATCCCAAACACTCCTCGATATGCGTAACCTCCAACTGACAGGGATAAATAACTTGTTAAAGGTCACAAGGCCAGTAAATAATGAACTCAGGATCTGAACCCAGGTGTCTGACCCCTGAGCCTGGGCTCTTCCCTTTCAGCTCCCAGAAAATGCCTTTCTGAGCACGGCACACTCATCAAAGTGCTCTCATGCACATGATCTCATCCAGTGTTCTCGAAGGAGCTGTGGGTATGATCCATCACGTTATTTGGATATTATTCATGCTGCTAACTAAATACAAGTTACAGTGGGATCATTATCGAGCCCCCCCCCCCCGCCCCATCCTCTAGTGTACTGTTTTCAAAATCTGTTTCAAATAAGAACCACTTTTTAAGAACAGAAAGTAACCTAATGTGACCGCACTGGGGGAACTTTTTTCAGTGCTAAAGGAAAAAAAAATTAAGTTGGCCCGGTTTTTCATAGTGGCATGTTGATGAAATGCCATGAATGAATTGTGGGATGAATGAATGAAATATTTCAAAGTGGAAAAATAAATCATGAGGAAGAACCAATTCCCCAAAGAAACAAGGCTGTAGATAGCAATTCCCTAATTTCCAGCTCCTCTACATTTTTCATTCTCAGGAGACCCCTCTGTCAAAAGCTCTTTGATGGAGGCATGGAGCTGGAGCAGTGAGAGAAAGCTCATTCCGTAGAGCATCTCTTTGCTTCCACCCCAGGCCTTAGGGCAGTGGAATGTCTTTGTTCCAGGGAACCAAGCAGTCAGCTCTCATCTTTGGCTGGCCACTCAACAGGTCCCTTGGAAGTGAAGACAGAGCAGGTATCGCCCAGTGCTTGTGGGAAGGCGATCACAGGGACGTGGTTTTATCTCGCATGAGAGCACGTGATTTTTCCTACTCAACATTCCCTTAAAAATAAAACCCCCTTTTCACAGATTACCTAAAGTATCATATTAATGCTTTCTCAACTCATAACTTCCAATATGTCATTATTGGAATCAATTTTTGAGTGGCTCTTTCCCCAGGAGAGTAGCACATAGTGGTAGCACAGTGCTAAGGCCAAAGAAGGTGCTTGGTGTGTTTTTTTTTTTTAACTAAACAGAATGGGATCAGACTGATGTCTCCACATCCAGGTCAATGCCTTGCCCTGCCCCCTCTTATCCTCTGGTATCAGTTGCATACGTGTGGTTGGCACAGATGCAGTTTATTTTAGTGGGGCCTGTGGGTGGTGCCTGGCCGTGATACCCAGCAAATTACAGCTGTCATTCTCATTAGACGTGGTGATCCCCCGCCCCCATCACAGAAGGGAAATGGTGCCAGGCAGCCACCATGTGGGCAGCTCCTGTGACACATGCCTGGGTGACCCCTGGATATAGGGTGAACTCTGCAGCACTGTCAGTTTGCATTAAGACATAGGGGCCAGCCTAGAGAAACGGAAATGGAATAATAATAATAACTATCTTTGTTGAGGGTTGTCTCAGTCCATTGGATTGCTAAAACAAAATACCACACACAGTGGCTTGTAAACAGCAGAAATTCACTTCTCATGGTTCTGGAGGCTAAAGTCCACGATCAGGTTGCCAGCATGGTCTGGTTCTGGTGAGAGTCCTCTTCCGGACTGCAGATAGACTGACTTCTTACTGTGTCCTCACATGGTGAAAGGAGCAAGGGGCTCTGTGGGGGGGGGGGGTCTCTTTTATAAGGGCACAAATCCCATTCATGAGGGCCCCACCCTCATGACCTAATCACCTCCCAAAGGCCCCACCTTCAAATGCCATCACATTAGGATTTCCACATATGAATCTGGGGGGAGGGTGGATATAACCATTCAGACCAAAGCATTTGTTTGGTCTGAATGTTTGTGCCCCCCTCCAAACTCATACGCAGTGGGCTAACGAGTGTGCCAGACTCATGACATCGATGTCTGACAGGTGATCGACATGGACCGCTGTGCTGTCTCCCTTATTACCAACAAGGACACTGAGGCCCACGGAGGTTATCACCATCTCGTGGTGCGAAACTGGCAGAGCAAGGGTATGAGCGCAGGCCTGTCTGCTTCCGGAACCATGCCTGCTCACCACGCCCTGCCACCACTCACAGATCTGTCCTCCGGGGGTCAGGGACTCTCAGTGGCCTCAGCCTCTGGTAGCTTAGCCCAGTCCCAGCAGATACCCTAAGCAGATGCCTTGCCACACATACCCACTTCCTGGCCTGGCATCCACTTCATGGTACGTGTACCTGCTGTGTGGGTCGTATATGCCACCAAGGATCAAGGGTCTAGATCAGGACACTTATTAGCCAAACATCCAGGGTCTGCGGTGACTGTGTTGCCCTCCAACCTGACCCCTCTGTCCTCCCCAGTCGCCTGCAGAGCTCATTGCCCTGGTCTCCCTTCTTCCCACCTCCAGGCCTCTCCCCTGCTGCCATGCCCTTTGGGTTGTCTCCTTCCCTCCTCCTTCCCACCCAGGCCTGTGTGAGAGCCTCCTGGTGGCCCAGCCCTCATGCACCCCCCCCTTCCCCGAACCCCCACAGCATGTACGTGCTGCCCCACTCAGCATTTGCTTACGTTCTCTCATGTACTGTGCATTAATAGCTTTCTGTTTTTAATATCCTTTTCCTGATTGGATTGTAAGCTCCTTAGAAGCCAGGACCAGGCTCGCACTTTGCTTATGCTGCTCTTCCAATCGTGTCCTTACCAAACTCTCCCCACCTCCTGCAGTGGAGGGAGGGTGGAGAGGACACACATTGTAACAGGATTCCTTCAGGCACCCGACCCAAGAGGCACTTTGCTCACTTCGGGTGCAGAACTAGAGTTCCACATCACATGACCTCCCCCCATCCCAGAACTGTCTGAGGTGGCATTCCGTCCCCACCTCCAAGTTGCCCCTTGCAAAGAGGGGCTCCCTCTCCCCACGGTCCCCATGGAGACTGACAGAGCCATGCTCAAAGGGAGGTAGGCTGGATGCCTCCCCTGGACTCAGTGTACATTCTCACAGGGACACATTCTGTCTTAGCAGCAGTTCAGCCGCCTCCCAGAGTCCCAGCCATCTCCTGCATCAAGGCCCCCAGATGGCACGTTCTGCGGAGCAGGCGGCGATGGAGGGAGCCACCAGCTAGGGAGGAGAGCAGCCTGGTGGCTCAGTGCCACCAAATCATTTGTCCCTTCGTCCTAGCCGTTCCACAAGATGTCTTGCTCTTAACAGGCATCCTGGTGGTGAGAGAAAGCCTTGGCCACATCCAGCCTGCAAGCGCTGGAGGCATTTTGGGCAGAGGAGGCTGCTTTCTTCTTTCTAATCAACCCTGCCTTCCTTCCTCTCTCAGGCTGAGTTGGAAAGCTCTTGAAAGGTAGCAGATTGCAGGCACTGAAAGCTCATGTCTTCTGTTTATCCACAGAACGGGGACATTGGCCAATGCAAGAGCCCCAGTCCTGTTCCTTCCATGTGCTCCTGGCCCCAGAGCCCCCCAAAGCAGCCCGCCTGGGCTGCACAAGGCTCCAGGTCCCCTGCCCCCAGCCTCCCACGCCCCATGCTGTTTCAGAGGGAGCTGTGTTCTTGGAGGTGGTGGTTTTCATAGCGTGGGGTCGCGACCCATCAGTGGAATCGAGCATCAATTTACCAGGTCACAAGTAGCGATTGTTTTAACAAAATAGAATGGAATAGAACGTATCAGAGCATCACACATACAAGTGGTACTGTTTCACTGGGTTTTTGTTAAACACACACACATGCATGATATAAAATGCACGTCGTCCTGTGTGACACAATCCCAAGGTTTGTAAGCCCTTTTTCCATGGGCTGGATAATCCAAGTCTTGCCCCTGACCCTGGCTCTCATATGGTGAATTTTCTGGGAGAGCGTGGGATGCTACCTTCAAGCTGACCAGTCCTCTCCCCTCACCACCAACAGAAAGGAAATGTCAACTGACCGAGAAATGATTAAGAAGTGATTTCTGCTCTCCGAGAGTATGAGTTGGGAATAATGTTGAAACAAAGCTGGTGGGGAATAAGATACACAAAACATCTGGTAATAGGCTGGAGGGAGATATTATTTCCCACTGCCAAAGAGACCCTCAGAGTTCTGGTTTGACCAAAAGCAGTAAAGGAGCTTCGTGGTAGAGGAGCATTGCTGTCTACAGTGTGGCTCTCAGATTAGGGATGTGCTGTTAACTTGCCTCTAAACACCTAAATTTTCTTAAGCTGGGTTATTAGCCCTCCATGGCCCACTCTCTGGAAAAGCCAAACTGGGGCACAGGGCTCTCAAAAGATACCCCTGCGGGAGTATCTTTCCCCTTGTAGGTATCTACATATCCATGTAATTCCTAGAAAAATTAGCATGGGGATCAGGAGACCAGACTTTACGCCTGGGACTGACATATTTTTCTCTGTGACTCTGGGTGAGCCATTTCACCTCTCTGGGATGCAAATCTTCAGCTACAAGAGTGGGGTGTGGACAAAAATGGCCAGACTCAGTCAATGACTTTGTGACCCAGTGAACTTGGCTGGGGACAGCACATGTCCAGAAAGAATGAGGGTTAAACAGACCCACACTGGTCTTTGACATAAGATCTTTCCTCCACTTAGCCCTGGCCAATTCCCTGCTGTCTTGGACATGTGTACCCTGCAGCTGTGAAAAATGCCTTGTTTAGCTGGTGAAACACAAAGGATTTTTGAGCACAACTGTCTCGCATATGAACTGATGTTCACGAGTGGACCAACCCCACTAGCCTTAGGAATGGCTTTGCTGGGTGAGAGCAATCCCACCTGGGAAAGTGGGCTGGTGTCCACTGTCTGGCCTTCTTGTGCTTTGCCCAGAGGTGTGTTTCCAATACAGAGACACTGAGGCACTGTGGTTCCACATGCAGCAAGGGTAGAGTCATCCCTAAAGCCCTTGTTTGCAAGTAGAGCTTCCCTGCCTTTAAGGTCACCATTAGGAAATCTAGACAAAAGCAAGGGGAAGCCAATAGATACATTTTTTTACTGCAACACTGGCCCACTGCCAATTATCATATTGATTCTAAAGTCTTAGATGGTCTTTCATGACTAGCTAGCTAGAGTCTAGAGCTCACTACTTTCCATTTATGCCATTGTCCCCATGTTTTTGTCCCAATTTGTCTTAACTAGAGCCTTCACCCCGATCCAGGACTCTTAACTCTGATCCTTCCTGTCGCTCTAGGCCCAAAGTCCAAGCCCCTCAAGGAGGTAGGTCATGACTGTGCTAAGTTTTCATAGTGGACAGTAAGGAGTGACAAAGGTGAGCCTGCAGGACGAGGGGTCTGGTGGTGGAGAGCCTGGCACAGTGATGCTGGGTAGTATAATTTGGGACAGAGAGAATCATCTTGGAAGTTCTTCTGCTCAGGGCCACCAAGGCAACTTTGCTAATTCTGCCATTCATAATGATGACTAGCCCAGTGAAAATGCACTGACATCCTGATGAAGCCTGCCCAACAAAGGCCTTCTTGGGTGGTTGGGGAGAATGAGCTGGGAGAGAATGAGTTATAACTGCCAAGGACATGGGCAATCTATGCAAATGGCAGAAAATGCAGAAGTGATGACAGTCACCATCCTGGGGGAAAGGTGTGTTGATTTCCTCAATCCTTATGCAGAGGGCTTAGTTTGGAAAATGACATTAAAAAGTGGAAATTGCCTCACTCTCTTTTTTTTTTTTGTCATTGTTCTCTAAAGGAGAAGCTAAGATTACATCATGAATAATTTGATTAAAATCCTATATACCTTCCTTAGCCAAAGCAAAGAGACTCTGTGATGTTATGTTGAAAGGAGAGGATCTCCTAACATCGTCCCCAATCCCAAGTGGTTATTTGAGTGAAGTTTCGGTGTAAAGGCAATGCCTGAATCCAAAACAACTTTGGATTTGAACTGAAACTGTAATTATTGCCAAAACAGCATTCAAAGACTGTTGACCCACTACGGGTCTCTACACACGTGAAACACCTTAACTTTTGTGTAGCAGCCTTAGTTACATGTTTCAATTACTGTGTATACAGTTCTGTGAGCCACGCAGGGTGCTCTTAGCCCCTCTGCTTTACCCAGGAGGAAAACAAAATGAATTTTTGGAGGGTGGTCAGCAGTGAGGCTTCTCATCGGATCTCCCTTCTCAGTCCTTCCCACTAGGCCATGTAGTTTTCCCAATTTCTGAGGTCTTTTTTTCATTCACACAATTCATCTGGAAACTGGTAGTAAGCAGAGTAACTGATTATAGAAATGTCTGATGCTGAGGCTCTTAATGAGAATGCAGACGTGGGTATTACATAAAGCAAGGAGTTCTAAAACTTGGACATGTATCCAGAACCCCTGGGGGCTTTCTAAACCTCATCACTAGGCCCCAGCCCTGGAGTGTCTCATTCAGCAGGTCTGGGGTGCTCCTGGGAATCTGCATTTCCTACACACTCCCAGGGAATGCCAATGCTTCTGGCCCAGTGCCCACACCCGGACAACCATGGACCCAGAGATTTTCTCATTCTGCTGAAAGCACCTTAGAGGAAGAGGCGAGTCTTCCCTCCTCCTCTGCATCTGTCTGTGCTCTGGTCCATCCCTCTGGCCACTGCAGAAATTCATAGCAGGATTGTGGCCTCATCTCCCAGCACCTCTACTGCTGAGGTTTCTCCAGGAAGGAGCCTGTACTGTGAATGCCATGGGCCTCCTTCCCTCCCCACATTTCAAATCTACGCCAGTGACAACTTTTTTTCCATTGTGGTAAGATTCCAGTTTGATGGTTTTGATTATAGATCCTTCCCTTTCACTGTGGGTTCTGGGAAACATCAAAGACTTTAAGACAGGAATGAGGAACTCGAGCTTTAGCCACGGGAGCAGCTTTGTTCCAGGGGCTAAATACCATCCCATACCTCACAGCCCCCCAGCACCCCATCAGATCCAAGGCGTGCATTAGTCCTGAGAAGTCCTGAAGGATGTAAACCAGTTTTACCTTGTTTAACGTGGTTCTTCCCTATTTTGCATGACTACAGACCCTTTTACTTTCCCTGATAATACTCGCTATCATTTCACGGAGCAAAAGCGTTCTGATAAATACTCATTAGGAAATATTCCATTAAGGTGTGAGTCGTAGGTCCTAGGGAGTTGGCCAGATAATTTCCCAGTTTCGAGGTTAGTCCTCAACCACCTCTCCCCCAATGGCCACACATAGGGGGCCTGTCCTGTGAAACCTAAAGTGTGGAGGGGCAGAGCAAAGCCTGTATTTCCTGTGGGCAGCTGGACCCCAAGACGGAGGAAGGAATTTCTCTCAAGTTGACCAGGCAGATGAACCATTTCCTCTTTTCTGGAAAGGGGGGAGTGAGGAGGCAGAGAGGGGCCAGGACTGTTACACAAATGGAACCTGCATGGAATGAAAGAAAACAAGGCAGGGAAAGAGCATCCCCTCTGGCCCCTCCAGCAACAGACCTGAGTAAGAATCAAAGAGACAGAGACCCGTCGCTAAGGAGCCTTCAGTATTATCAGGGAAGTTTCCTGAATAAAGCAATACAAGATATTATAATATAAGCATTTACGGTGTCACCACCTACAGGCAACCCAAGAAGAGCGTTATCATTCATGGGACATGCTTCAGACATTGGGATGCCACTTCTGTCAGTGCAGCCGGCAGATAGGCCCCACACAGGAAAGGGGCGAAGTTGCTTCTGGTGGCCAGTGCAGGTGACCGACTGACTGACTTGATCTGTTGAGTCCTTGCACAAACAAATCTGTCCCACGAAAGCAAATTAACCCTCAGGGAATGACGTCTTCCTACCTGAACGGTCCACACGTGTTAGTCAGCCGACAAATGTCATGTATTGTTTTTCCTGCAATCCAGGATGACGGGAGCGTGTTTCGGACCCTAATCACCTTCCACGATCAGAACACACTTCAAGGTCACAAGCCAAATTATATTTTCCTGTGAGAGAAGGACTGAATCATTCTATAGGAAGCCCTAAGATGGCCAGGGGTCAGGAAACGAGTCCGCGGCGTTTCCTCTGTGGAGGCAGAGCTCATATCTCTGACAGTGGATGTTTCCACCCCATATCCTCCCGGCCCCTGCACAGACGCCTGGTTCCTCTGGTGCCCCGCTGGGGACTCCTTCCATGCCTTGGTGCTCTGCAGCAAAGCAAGAGCTAGTGCCCAGCAGTGGGGATGGGGCACCCTCAGCTCTTCCTCCGTCACCAGCCCAGCTCCATCTCTCCTGTCTTCAGGCCTCCGAAAGCACTGTGGTAACACCTTCAGTAAACAGGCCAGCGACGTGAAGGGACGATGCACCGAAGAGAAAGCAAGCTGGCTCGTGAATGTATGGAGACACGGTCAACCTCACTAGGAATCAACAGTAAATGTCATCTTTTGCTCATCACATCAACAATTAGACAAACATTCAAATGCTCCCTCTGAGCAGGTACTTGTTTTAAAACAAGGTACCGAAGGTGAGAACATAAAACCTTACTGGAAGACAGGTCGAAACATCTTAACAAAAGTGTTCATGCCTGTATGTTTATTAATTTGGAAATATGCTCACAACACCTCTGGTTTTTTAAAGACGATTATAAAATAGCTCGTACAGAATAATCATATTTGTGGGGGGGGTGAGTGTGAGTATGGGTGTAGAAAAGTGTCTAAAAGGATAAATTCCCAACTTCTATTTGGGATTTTCTTGAGGTCTATCCCACCCATCAGCCTGGGCCTCCCCAGAGCCCCATCATCTGGAGGGTCTCACTCTGGCCCTTCTCCAACCTGCTTGTCTCCCATTGGGCAAGGACTCTCAAGGCCAAATGATGAACTCCCCTGAAGACCTGGCCCATCCTCCTTCTAGTACACAGTCTAGGACCCAGGACATTGGAATTCCCATTTCTAGGACCCCACAGGCTTCTTCCTGGTTCCCTCTTCCTGAGGGTAGATGGTGTGGCTGGTGTGCATGTCCAGGACCCAAGGAGGTGGCCAGAAGGAAGCTGTTTGCAGGGGTGTGGATGGTCCACACTCACCTGGTCCTGGGACTGGATGGTCCACACGTGCCCACAAACGACCCTCAAGGTGAAGGCTGGAGTCCTGGCCGAGACAAGAAAAGAGGTGGCCAGGGCCTGAGGTCAGCTCTCCCCATGCAATTGCACTCTGGCCCGGAACTTCAGGGAGGCCCAGAATTCTAAATTTGGGCCTGTACTTCCAGATTGTCACAAAAGGAAGGACAGAACATATTTCATGTAGCAGTCAGCTGGACTTAACTACTTCTAAATACTTAGATATAGAGGAGGTGGGCCTTTGCTTATACTCTTGCTGAAGACCACAAAAATGCTAAGGATGGACCCACTTTGGCTAGAATTAAGGATCATTTTAATTCTCTTTCTCTCTTTCCCTCTCTCCCCTCCCCTCTTTCTCCTTTTCTCTCCCTCTTCCTCTCCTTCCTCTCTCTCTCTCTTTTTTAATCCCTCCTCATGTTCTTATTTTTTTTGCCATATGCTGACAAATTGATGTTCTTTGTTTTAATAGTTCCAGGCCTATGAATCTAATCTTTAAAAAAAATAGATAAGAAATGTTGACAAATATTTGTGCACCTAGAAACAAAAATAACCTAAATGCTAAACAACGGGGAAACAGTCAAATGAATTATGATATATCCATACCATACAGATAAACATTTTAAAATTGTATTAGTGAAACCATCGTACATTAATAAAAAATTTAATGAAAAAAATGCTCAATACAATATTAATTAAAAAGCAAGGTACAAAACTATATAACATAGAATAAAGATAAATTTAAAAATATAAATATATGAGATTTTATACACACACACATAAAGTAGAAAATTATGAAGATATACTGTGTGTATGTGGGATGAAATTTTTAAAAATATTTTTGGCTTTTCTCTACAATGATTAGGGATTACATTTATAATCAGGAAAAACATGTTTAAAATTCTAAACACGTGCCTTTGTCCAGGTCTGTGTTTCCTGGTGGCCTTTGATGTAATCCACAAATGGACCCTCCGTCCTGTTGCCACTGTGGAATCCTGATTTCCAGCTGCGATTTCCCCTTGGTACCTTCTGCCATTTGGGTTCCTAGAGCAGTTCTGGAGGCCTCGTGCTAATTGTGCCTCCTTACGCGGCCACCGGGAGGGTGGCTTCTATGGGGAAGCAGCACGGATACTCTTACAAAAGCCAAGGAGACCCACCTGCCTTCTCTCTGAAGGGCCCTGGCCTCTGTGGGCTGTGAGGTCCTCGCTGCATTCACCCTAGGTCCCCACACGCCATCATCACTGCCCCCCCCCCCAGCCATTCTCCATGCTCCAGGGACTTTCATTATTTCTCGCTTCCTGTGAAAAAATCTGCTCAGTTACATCACACAAACACCTACCCTTTTAGAGGTCTTCACTTTTAATAGGGAGATGACAAACTCAGCCAGGGGAGGAATCCCCAAAGGCAGCATGTCTGGCACATGTCTTCCAAATGTAGAAGACATTTGGGGACAGCAGCAGGAAGCAAGCTTTCTGGTGTCCCGAAACTCAAACCTTGTCCATTACCTCCTTTCAGCAAAGCCCACCAAGACCAGAGGATGGAAAGATTGAGAAAACCTCCCGGAACGAAGCAATTGAAAATGCAAACCGGAAGGAAAGCCGGAGGAGCCCAGATATCTCCTGCTCAAGCCAGACATAAAGCATACAGATTAAGATGAGAAACTTCTGTGAGCTGCCAACCCTCAATCTGGGCCCAATGTTTCTATAAGTTGAGAGAAGAAAGCTATTTTTCTTGTTACTGCTATTGCATTGTTCTTGAAATTCTTCCAAATCACAGACTGCCACCTTAAATGCTTTCCACTGGTGGGGGCTCCCTCTTGCCTGGTGTCCCCCAAATCACACACAGAGCCTTGGCTGAGGATGGTGGGAGAGGGCTTCGTTGGTCCCACGTTCTCCAGTGCTAGGGAGGCGGGCGGGGAGCCATTAATTAGTTTGGAAGTTCATTGTAAATGCTGGAATACAGACCACTAGAGACAGGTGTCTACCAAAAAAACTATAGAACAACCATATGGCCCTTAATTTAAAAAAAAAAAAAGAGGATTATATTAAATCTCCAAATCCTTTATTCCTCTAAGACTATGTAGTTCTATATAAATTTATGTCCTTTTTTTATAAAATCTAATCAATTTTTCTAATTTGTAATGATATTGCCACACCCCCAAACTTTGCTGAAATTGTACTTATTTCCAACTTGGCTCTCAGAGGGCAGCATGTCTTCCTCTATTTCACACAGCCTCTTCAATGCTGAAAGCACAGCTCAGCACAGCTTTCGGGTTCAGGAAGACTAACTGGACTGACTGGATGGTCTCGGCATCACTTCCCAGCAAAAACCTAGGCTTTCCAGACAAGCTGGCCCCAGAGTGAATCCTGCTCTGTTTCCTCATCTATAAACAGAGATAATTGCAGCCCCCCTGTGCTGTTGTTTAGTGAGCTTTAAATGAGATTATACACAAAGCGTTTATTACAATGCCTACCGCAGAATAAGAGCTCGGTAACACCGGCTCTTATGTTTGATTATCATCATGAGAATTTCTCTTCTCTCCTGGAAGTACAGAGTTTAAAAACCATCATCCCCACGATGAGAAAAACAGTTGGTGTCAAATACGCCTCCGACGTGTCTCTGGGAGGCCTCCCTTCTTGGTTCGGATTTCCACCTCGGCGCGGCAGCCGGGGCTCCTTCGGCGTAAGAACAGCTTGGCTGGTTGCCTTGAAACTTATTGGCACAATAAGAGATGATGATTTCCCTGTATGCACTCCCTCAGAGCACTTATTGTTTAAGCATTTCCCTTATTCCTCCTTTGCCGGAAAACAATACCTTATAGAAATCAGCTGAGGAAGACACTATTCACAACTTCAAAAGTGCAGCCTTCTCCCTGCCCTGACTTGGCCAGGAAGCCTGTTGGGAGCACTTCACCTCCAGACCCAGGAACAGAATGTGACAAAATGAGTCCCCGAGGACTGATGTGGGCACCAAACACTTGGCAGCATTGGGGCCAGCGAGGCCAGCGATAAGAGATTGGTTTCCTCAATTGATGTCCCATTTGGACCATTTGCTAGCTCCAGAAGGTCACAGCCATGCTATGAAAATAAGGGGGTTTTTCTCTTTCCCACTCACCCTCCATGCCTTCCAGGATAGTTCTTCTCTGTCCCTTGGGAAATTTGTGTCTTTGTGGGATCTGTCCTCTGCCCTGCTTTTGTGAGCATACCAAGGCAAAGATCCATTTAATTTTCAGAAACTGTGTCTGTCAATAAATTGCTTTTGCTCTATCTTGGAGGGGGTGCTGCCACCGTCTTCCCGGAGCGGACATTCCTTATGTACGGGAAGCATTTCTCATTATCTGTCTTGACCCCTCGTGCAATCTTCTTTTCAGCCTCTCCTTGAGCTTTTCTTATCGTGGCTCACACTCCCTCCACCTCATTCTGTAATCGGCAGCATCCTTCTTAGCACCTGGCGGCGTATCCCTTGCATATGTCCTCCGCTATAACCTTGATTATTCCCCCTCATCATCCGCCCGAGCCTCTCGAATCAGGAGCACCGTCCTTGATCTTACCAAACCCAGCGCTCCGGCTCCTTTGCTTCTGAATCCTCCAGACCTGCCTCGGGAAGGAGATCAGGCATGAGAAATTGGAGAGCTCTGTTTGTCCACTCCGTGAGCATGAGCGTTGACTCACTGAGCATCTCCTATGTGCCAAGCACTGCTGTCTTGAACAAGACAGACATGTTGCCATACTCGCTGGGCTCACAGTGAAATGAACAAGGAAAGAGACAAGCCAACAGACACCGCGGGGTGGGGAGCCCCAGGAGTCCAGACCACCACAACAAACTCACGGGGGTTCCGTGGGGTATCTGAAGTCTGAGGGTCACACGGCAATACTCAACGTCTGTCAGATACTATTGACTTGAGGAGGTATATGTGTCCACATTAGATCACAGTGCATTCCTTTCCACGATGTCTCTGCAAAGCTGGATTTTTCTGCAGTTGCCGTGACAATTAGAAGTACTGTGTAAAAACCAGTGCAGTGTCTTATCTTACTGTAAAGTTTAGGAAGGTGGACAGTGACCAACAGCTCCATGCATCCCAAGGGTAGGTAACTATGTTAGTTGAGAATAAATTTTAGGGGCGCATAGGTTTAAGGGCACAGTTGGTTAAGCATCTGACTCTCGATTTCAGCTCAGGTCATGACCTAGCAGTTCGTGATATCGAGACCTGAGCTGGGCTCTGCACTGACAACATGAAGCCTACTCGGGATTCTCTCTCTCTCTCTCTCTTTTTCTCTCCTTCTCTCCCTGTCCCTCCCCTGCTTGTGCTCTCTCTCTCGAAATAAATAAATACAACTTAAAAAAAAAGGATGAATTTTAAATACTATATTTCCTTCAATTTGTGAGAGTTATCTTTCAAATGAGTTCTTACGGGTGCCTGGGTGGCTCAGTCGGTTAAGTGTCTGACTTCAGCCAGGTCATGATCTCATGGTTCATGAGTTCGAGCCCCATGTCATGCTCTGTGCTGACCCCTCAGAACCTGGAGCCTGCTTCAGATTCTGTATCTCCCTCTCTCTCTGCCACTCCCCCACTCATTCTCTCTCTCTCAAAAAATGAATAAACATTAAAAAAAATTTTTTTAATGGCTACTGAGTTCTTAGGACATAAATACTACCTTGTTCAGACCTAACTACTTAATCAAGTAACTGTTTGGGGATTCTCTGGGCCTTGAAGCTCTATGAAAAATTAGAGACACTAAGAACACTGTGTGAGAGAAAATTTGGAAATCTCTGATCTACACTGAGACCCGCAGGGTGAGGGTTTGTTAACTGGGCTGAAGGAAACGGAAATAAATCTCCAGGCCAAGTAACTCTATATCCAAGTCCCAGACGTGAGAAAGAACAAGGTGAGTTGGGGAACTGTAAATTGTCTTGTAAGTGTCTTGCTCCCCCAGAGGTGAGCCACCCGCTCTGCCCAGCCACTGCTGCACACATGCACACTCACGCTCTTGCACACCCTTCCCCTTCCCCGAGCCCCTGCCCACTGCCTTCCCTCTTATTCTCAGGCCTCCAAGGCCTGGGATCATGCCAGAGCAGGGAAAACAAAGACCTAAAGATTTGACAAGCCTCCTGGGGTGGGGCCCAGTGGACGGTGGCCCCGCAGGTCCCAGACCCTCATGGCAGGTCTGGCAGCAGGTGGCAGAGACTTAGCCAGGGAGAGACAGGATTTCAGAGACAGGACTCCAGTCCCAGGAAGGAACTGAGGCCCTGAGCAGGAAACCAAGCAGGGACACAGTTCCCAGAAATGGGGCACAGGGTGGAGGTTCAATGACAAAGAACAAAGTAGGAGCCCAGTTACAGAATCAGGCACCAGAGCTGAGAGGGACCAGCCGAGAGGAAGTGGTCTATTTATAACAGGGGAAACTCAGAAACAGCTTTCATGTCCGAAGTAGGGGATTATTAAATAAATATGGTAAAACTGCACTGTGGAATACTGTGTGATATGGAAACACACACACACACACACACATTCTATAAGAGCACGGACAATGGGGGGAAAATCCCAACTTTGTATGGGACATTAACTGACTGCCTAATTTGTAAAACAAAATGTCAATGTGGTATATACAGTTAGAGACAGTAGAGACGAAAGAAGAAATGGAAAAATGACTGGAAGGAGATATAACCAAATGCTATCTAAATGGGTATAGTGTAGCTGATTTCAATTTTTCTTTTTTCTACTTCTCTGTAATTTCCAAATTTTCTAAAGTGGGAACACAAAAACGATCGCCTCAGTTTCTTTAATGAAAAAGAAACAAAAGCAAAAGCTATTTGGAGTAATGACGTTTCCCAATGCAGACCAAAACCATTGGAGAAATCCGTGTCCCCAAATGGGTCAGTTCTCCATACAAACGTGGAAAGTCAATAATTAGGAGGTACAAGGTGGGGCTACCAGATGTTTAATATAACACCAAGGCCAACATGGAACTGGGAAGGATGAAAAATAAAAACCCAACAAACTGGAAATCTCACTGCTGCTAATTCTTTCCAGAGTTCCCTTTCCTTCACTTCTTTTTTATTTTTATTGAAATTCAAGTTAACATGCAGTGTAGCCTTGGCTTCAGTAGTAGAACCCAGTCACCCATTCTGAGGTATGACACCCAGTGTGCATCCCAAAAAGTGCCCTCCTCAATGCCCAACCCCCCACCCACAGCCCCTCCAGCAACCCTCAGTTTGTTCTCTGTATTAAGAGTCTCTTGTGGTTTGTCTCCTTCTCTTTTTTTCATATTATTTTTGCTTCCCTTCCCTTATGGTCATCTGTTTTTGTATTTTAAATCCCACATATGAGTGAATCACATATCTGTCTCTCTCTGACTACTTATTTCGCTTAGCATAATACATTCTAGTTCCATCCACATTGTTGCAAATGGCAAGATTTCATTCATTTTCATTGTTGAGTAGTATTCCATTATATATATAAACCACATCTTCTTACTCCATTAATCAATTGATGGACATTTGGGCTCTTTCCATAATTTGGCTCTTATTGATAATGCTGCTATAAACATTGGGTGCATAAACATTGCCCCTTTGAATCAGCATTTTCTAATCCTTTGGATAAGATAGTATGGTATTGGCACAAAAACAGACACATAGATCGATGGAATAGAATAGAGAACCCAGAAATGGATCTATAAATATATGGCCAACTGATCTTCGACAAAGCAGGAAAGAGTAGCCAATGGAAAAAAGACAGTCTCTTTAGCAAATGGTGCTGGGAGAACATGCAGAAGAATGAACCTGGACCCTTTCCTTCACTTCTGCTCATGACCAGTTACGATTTCTGTTCCCAGTGGCATCTGTTGCTCTAACTACTTCCAAAGCCCTGAGCATCTGATGCAAGGAACCCAGGAGGTGAGGGCAAAAGTTATAGTGGTAGCATCAGGATGGCACTGTCTGGGCAAGTGACATAGGATGGCGTCCGGGGAAGTAGCCCTGGTTCTGAACATGACCATGTCTTAGGCTGGCCGTATGACTTTGGACAACCCATGTCTGAGTCCATTGCCTCATCTATCAAATAGGGAGAAGTAATACTATTAACCTTACTGGACTATTGAGGCTTAAATGAGACTAATCTGCCTGGCTGTGCTTTGGGAACTACAAAGTGTCATGCATGTGTCAAGTTTACTATCACAAACTGCTGGGTGGAGGGTCTACTCACATGGCAAGACACATTTCTGGAAAGTTTCAGAGACTTCACGAACTCCATAAAACACATCAACTTTACATACTGCAGTTAAGCCTTGGTGCTTCTAAGAAACCTCATCCAGACAGAACCTGTGGCTCTGATCTTCATGGGGAAAATGCAAATGAGAATTCGTCTGTCTCCATTAGGGAAATTCCATAAAATAAAAGCCCCTAGCCTAGAACGCTACAAGGGAACTAGAGAAAAGCTAATGAGAAAAATCTTTGTCATTTTTGCTTGGCATCTAATGTTTCTGGCCTAAGACATCAACATGTCTCTGCTTCCCAGTGACCCTAATCTTGATCCGAGCCTTAGGTCATGACCTAGGAAATAGACAGCCTCAGAATATTAATTGAAAAATCAAGTCTGACATAACCTCTTCTCTCAGAGATCCTAAGAAACCCTGAAGAAGGTCATAAAACATTGTTCTCTCATTGAATTCAGAGATTTTTACATTGAAAGATGAATGAATGGATGAATAAATGGTGAGTAAAGACTTGAAGTTTTATTATGAGGAATGAGAATTATTCTCTAGCTCCTCAGGAAAAATATAGCTTTAAAAGATATGGCCAGTGGCACATGGGTGGCTCAGTCAGTTAAGCACCCAACTTCCGCTTGGGTCATGATTGCGTGGTTGGTGAGTTCAAGCCCCACGTTGGACTCTGTGCTGACAGCTCAGGGCCTGGAGCCTGCTTCAGATTCTGTGTCTTCCTCTCTCTCTCTCTGCCCCTTCCCTGCTTGTGCTCTGTCTCTTTCTCTCTCAAAAATAAATAAACATTTAAAAATTTAAAAAAAAAGGATATGGCCATTTTAACAACCAAAGAACCATAGAGAAAGGACAGAGTCCAAAATGGAGGCATGGAGTTCTAAGAATACTTTCAGAGAAACCACTCTGTTCTGAGACACATTAAGTGTCCCATCCAAGGGAGCCCCATCCTCAGTCACTGATCCAACAGACCAGAGTCCCTGTCCCCTCCCTCTCTCCCCCTACCCTGACTTTCCTTCCCAGAAGATGCCCAATACTGGTCCCTTTCTTCAAACTGCCACCTGTCAGATTTGGACTATCTTCTAAGCCAGCCTCCTACCCACCCTCTGCCTGTTCCCACTTATGTTGCACACGGCGCTGCTGCCTGACCGGGGTACCCTGTGCTGCCAGCCTGGAGCCCTACCCTGATACCCCAACCCCAGGCCAGGTGGGAGCAGCATAATGTCAGAAGCTCCAGCCCCAGGAAGAAGAGGTGCCTCATCCTCAATCCTGGCTCCCACGTTTTGAGGAGTCAAGATCCTGGGACCTGGGACTATCTTCTTAGTCCTTGACTATCTGACACCTTTTCATGTGTCTTAGGACTCTTTTTTTTTTTTCTTACAAACATATTCAAGTCAAATAAAGAGAAATATGAACCGCTGCCTTGAATTTAATTCATTTGGACTGAACCAGACTTTTGTTCTAGAAAAAGAAAATCAACTCATTTTGTGGAATTTTTCACCTGTTTCTGAAAACCCTGAATCTGGCCGCATGCCAGGGTGCGAGGGGTCAGGATGTATCCACCTTCTCTGTTCCTTTGTCCTTGCCTCCTCATTTCCTTCCAGCTCACAAAACACTGCTTCACCTGGGGTGCTTCACAGGCAAGTCACAATGCCTCCTCCACCCTCCGGCCTGAGGGGCCGTGGATCTTTCTCTGGATTCCCCCCAAATCAGCCAGTACTTGGGGCCACATAACACCCTCCCACTTATTCATTCATTCACTTAACAAATATTACTGAGTAAATTGTAGGTTCTAGCGGTTCCGTTTGAGATGATCTCATCAAGTAATTTGATCAAAAAGGTACCCGTGATGATTGCTTATTTTTTTCCTTCTTTTATTTATATTTTTTATTTAAATTCAAGTTAGTTAACATACATTGTAGTCTTGGCTTCAGAAGTAGAACCCAGTGATTCATCATCTCTATGATTGCTTTTTAAAAAAATTTTTTTTTAACGTTCATTTATTATTGAGAAACAGAGAGAGAAAGAGCATGAGAATGGGAGGGGCAGAGAGAGAGGGAGACACAGAATCAGAAGCAGGCTCCAGGCTCGGAGCTGTCAGCACAGAGCCCGACGCGGGGCTCGAACTCACAAACTGCGAGATCATGACCTGACCCAAAGCTGGACGCTTAAACGACTGGGCCATTCAGGCGCACCTGATTGCTTATTTTTAATGCATAAACATTTCAAGTCAAAATGTGGGTGAGTCTCTTGTTAATGGGGAGATGTGAGGGTGGTGGGGACTGAGAGCTGGCTGCCAGTGATCTGAAGGTGCAAACGGATAGGGAAAGCTCTTGCCTCGACATTTCTCCAAACAGACATCTCCCTCATCGCTTTGGGCTTTGTAGGAAAGGAGAGGCGAAGAGGAGACTCAAGAGCTCTGTGGATGTGGGTTAAGAGAAGGAATTCAAGGGCACTCAACCTTTTCCATGGGCCTGAACAGAAAAACAAACTGTTTTCCCAGAGGAGAAATGCCAAAATGATAGTGACACCTCATGGTTTTCTGTCTGTTTCAAAAGTGATGATCACAAAGGCAAAGGGGGTAGAGAGGGGCCTGCTAGGTGCTCCTGTGGGGCAGCCTGTCATGAGTCTTCTACCCAAACAGACAAGAGCATCTGAGGTGTGTCTGAGCATCTTGCACCACCACCGCCGAAATCCTGAGCACCCACGCCAGTCCCAGGCTTCCCCAGGCTCCGCTGCAGAGAGGAGGCGACGAGGGGACAAGAAGCCAAAGATTCTGATCTATGTCATGAGTCACAGCCGCTTTCTTGACCAGGCCCTTCGAATCCACGTTCGACTCAAGAAATTCCACAATCGGCACAAACAAACAGATTTGAGGGGAAAAGTAATAACGCAAAACCGCCAGCTAGAACAGATTTTCCTGCATCTGAAGATGGCAATAATAAGACAAAAGACAGATTTTTGCCTTCAAGAAACTCTCTTTTCATTGCAGCCAAAGCAACACAAAATTCAAGGCAAACATTCCATTATTTTCCCCCCACTGTTTGGAAATATGGAAAAAGAAAATCTTGCCATGATTTTTCCCCCCTAGTTCTACCAGAAGTGACACTTTTGGGGGTTTTTTTGTTTTGTTTTGTTTTTTCTCCAGCATTAACAAATGACTGGGGATGATTCTTCTGGTGCTTGGAACAGAGGACAGACCCGCCAAAGAACAGAGCCTGGATGGGAGACAGTCTGCAGGAAACTGTCAAGCCGCTAAGGAAACAGAGGCCCCCTCGACAGGCTGTCTTCACAACATTAGTCTTTTTGAATATGATGAAAATAGTATCTGCCTTATTGATCACCAGCTCCTTAAATAGAACAGAGTTGTTTGTAACAAATGCAACCGCAATCATAAATGTGCAAAACAGTAACACGCTACCCTCGTATCTTAGCTTCAGACTCACTGCCAAATACCAAGGAGGGCGAGTGAAACTCCCATGCATTTTACTCATGTGCAATTTGGGGAATCGCAAGAATCTAAAAATGTCACAAGATTAGTTAAGTGTAAGACACAGTCTGCTTTGAAGGACTGAAATACTGTCTCAAAATTAGTTTTTTCCAGGAGAGTTCGGGTTTTTCCTCATCTTCTGACTTCCCTCATTGTGGATTGCTAAAGTATAATAGGGAATAACTGGCTATCATTTTGGTGAACCCAACCATTCTACATCTGGGAAAACTAAGGTCCCAAAGAGAGGAATTAATTCCCCAAGGTCACAGTAGCGGAGCTGGGATTAGAATTTGGATATACCTCCAGAAGATTCAATCCCCTGGTTAGGTGAGTTCAAAGCTGGTTCCATTTTTGCATGGGCAGGGTAGCTTTGCACAGAAAGAGTTCTCTCTGTTAACATGAGATTGTCAGCCAGCTGGTGACTTCCCACAATTGTGCTGTTGGATAGTGTGACTTCCTCAGCACCTTCTCTCATTCTCCCATCCATGTCTAGGGAACACAGAAGATGGGTTGTAACAATATCGGCAGCTCTGAAGGCAAAGATACCCTTCCTCTAACGGATATTCTCCTGGCACTGGTACCATTGAATTTTTATAAATTGTGTTTCTAGAAGTTCTGTTTTGTTTTGTTATGCATCTTGGGACAAGTTATGACTCTATGCTACTTTTTTTTTTTTAAACAGCCCTGAGATAGATAGGTGACTTCTTAAAGCCTGACTTCCTTTTAGAATTGGGCTTATGGTCATTACATTTCAGTCCAACTATGTATGTGCTTAGCAGGGTAGGCATTATGGCGATGCAAGTGCCTCTTTCAACGCACCCTAGTTTCTCCTGACCCTTGTCCCAGCTCTGTCCTTTCTTTAGTGCTTACATTGTTTATTTCCTCCATTGTTCTATTAGTGTCTTTCCTCATTAACAACAGAGTAACTGGGTCCTTCAGTCAGAGCAGCCCTGGGGTCCTCTGTATTTAGAAGGTCCCAGAGAAACAGGCCAGTGGGCACCTAAAGCCGAAAAAAACATCAGAACTGCCCCCAATCACCCAGTGCCCATCCCAGACAGCAGCTGACCCTCTGGGTAACTCACTCCTGGAGCCTCTCTGAGCTTCGGTTTCCCCTTCCTACATCATCCCACATGGATGACCCTGCTTAACTTGGCATGGATCAGGGTGCTTGGGTGGCTCAGTTGGTTGGGCATCTGACTTCGGCTCAGGTCATGATCTCACGGTCTGTGAGTTCGAGCCCCGCGTCGGGCTCTGTGCTGACACCTCAGAGCCTGAAGCCTGCTTCAGATTCTGTGTCTCTCTCTCTTTGTCCCTCCCCCACTCACACTGTCTCTCTCCCTCTCTCAAAAATAAATAAACATTAAAAAAATTTTTAATAAATACAAAATAAACTTGGCATGGGTCTTTATCCCTCTTCTGTCAAACTTCTCCTTGGGGTTTCCATGAGCTCTCTCTCTGGGTTTTCTTGCCCAGCCTGCCTCCATTTTCTTCTTTGAGCCATCTTCCTTTTGATGCCTTAAAAGACCCCCCCTCTCCCAGACATGTGGCCTTGGCCCTGCTTCGCTCACTCCTACACTGGCTGATGAGGCCCCAGCCTGAGAATCTGCATTTGTTTTGCATCTGAGCACCGACCTGTATCTCTCCTTGTCTCTGGAAGGGTATCACCTGAAAGGGTATGTATTCCAATATCAGGTTCCTTTTCTTAACTCATAGAAAACACAGGTGAATATCCATAGGTGAATTTTCTAACTATGTGGATGGGAAATAACTTTCTCAAACTAAAACAATAGAAGAAATCACAAAGGGAAATAGATTCAATTATAAAAAATATTGAAACATCTATATGTTAAAGGAAAAAAGTACTCGACATCCTTCCTTTCCCTTGTGGAAATAAGCCATCCTCCCTCGCACTCAGTCTATACAGCCTCTAATCAGTACCTTGGTTTTGAACTGTCTATCCTGACCCTGGCTTTGGCTCCCCTTTGAGCAATGCCCCTGCCCAGCCCCCATCACCATGGTCCATCCACAGGGTCTCTCTAACTGACAGGAACAGCATGTCAAACACAAGTGTTGAACACTTAAAGTAATCATCTTCCTTGACAATTCTCTCATTGTTTTACTCAATATGTATGTCAATATTTGACTTCACAAGGATATAAACTATCTTCTGCTCTGGGCATCATGCTAGATTTGAGAAAAGATTTGCTAACTAATTGACAGAACGAGAGAAAGGAAATTTTAAGCCCAAGTGAGAGGAAGTTAATTTAAGGATTTGAATTCTTCAGAAGTAAGATTTTAGGAACAGCTGTCAATTTTCAATACTAAGCAATGATTAGCCAAAATAATTTAAAAGATCAAACTGTGAATGATGGACTTCCCACCCAAAGGTCCCTTTCCTGACAAAGGGGACCCATGTTGATACGCTGTGCACAGTGAAAAGCTGACGCTTTGTTCCATCACAGCCAAGCCCATATAAACCAGTTCCTTCAGTTCAGCCATGCTCACACTGAGCCCCATCTGCCCATGGGACAGCCCTCACGGTGTAATCCCAGAGCATGACCAAAGAGGAACTGAGAATTCCTTCTTCCTTTTTACTAAGTCATCCTAAACTTCTTCATTCCCTCTTCATAGCTTATCTGAATTGGCAGGGCTTTCCAGTTTACTTTGTGATATTGTCTTCATCCTTCTGATCAAGCCAGACTTTGCCAATTCTTACCATTTTCGTAACTCAGTCTTGAACTACCTGGCATTCAAAATTAACTTACCTCCTACACTTATTTTGCCATGTCCCTTTCTCTCTACACTTCTGCCTTTGTTTCTGGTATTTTAAACACAACAAGACAAAACAAAAACCTTCAATGTAACAAAATTCTTGGGGGAACTGGGCATTTTGCTATTCAAGCATCACTGCAAAATGTGGAGGTTCCCACTCAGCTAAGGCACACACAGTTTCAGGCATTATTAGGTTAAAAAAATCTATGAAATTATCATTTTGGTAGGTCGAAAATGGTTGGATATTGAGACCATCTCGTGGTTCAACATCATATGATAAATGTTCCATTCAACTTTGACTTCACTACGACTCTCCAGGTAAAGGCTTTGGGAACATCCAGCAAAAATGAGCAAAGTGCTTCATGGTGTCCTGGGCAAGCCTCACACTGAGGGGCTAGCAGGATAAAGCCAGTGGCTTCTGAGAGGAGCTGAGGAGGGTGTGGGGGGCTGATGGTCTATGTCCTGGACGTTCATGGTCAGGAAGGGGACACCTGTGTACCCATCTGCTCCCTTCTCCTGCCTGCCTTTTGCAGAGGAAATGCATTTGTAATGTCCTCTCACTACAACAAAGAGGAGAAATGGACAAGAGGCTGCTTCATCACCTTTTCCTCTGCCCTGATGCCCCATGGGGGGTTGGAGAGCAAGTATCAACTGTGTTTTGGAGGTTGCAAGAGGAAGTCACTGTCATTAACCCCAAACAGGTCATTCCATCCAGGGGACAATGGTTGGAGGTGGAAATTTTAGCAGGAAAGCAAAAGAAATTCTTTGACCCACATGCGGTGCATGGGTCCGTGTTTGAGGCCACATGCCACATTCATGTCACCGTATATTCACAGTGGAGCTTCACCCTGAAAGTGAAGACAAAGAAGAGGAAGAGTCTGGGAGCTGGTGTTGGTGGTGTCATTGCAGCCCCAGAATGCGGCCCAATTGTGTTTTCATAAACAGGAAACTTCTCTTTTCACAGCTTAAGATGGGAAATAAAGAAGTATTGTTCTGGAATGGTGCTCTTCCTTCTTCTATTTGATGTTTCTAATGTATTACCCTACCCTTCCCCCCTACCACCATTCTCAAGGCCAAGAGAGACAAAAAAAATTTTTTTTAACAAAATCTAGCGTCAGGCCACTTTTCCAAGAGGAATGGGCTTCACTTTAACATCTTCTCCAGCCTACACTCACTTCATATTAGCCTTTCTCTGCCTTCCAGTACCTTGCCCCTGACCCTGGGTGCATGGCTCTTCCTGCCAGGAGTCAGTCATCTTATTTGGCCACCCACACCAAAGCATCCATGCCTTAATGAGTCTGTATGTTGCAGGAGGATTAAATGTACATGTATCTCCATAGATATGGAGAATAGTTGGAACAGCACTACATAAGTAAGCACTATATAAATGCTAACTAATAGTGTGGTAGGAGATGATTAATTAACAGATTGTTATTTTTATAACAATAAGGGTGGTATAAGCAATCACTACTTGAGGACCTTGATTAAAAGTCAACTCTAGGGACACCTGGGTGGCTCAGTCGGTTAAACATCTGACTCTTGATTTTGGCTCAGGTCATATCTAACGGGTTTGTGAATTAGAGTCACTCTCTCTCTCTGTCTCTCCTTCTCTTCCCTCCCCCACTCACTTAAGCACTCTCTTCCTCAAACTAAATAAAATTAAAAAAAATTAACTCTTAACTGAGAACAACTGAGGGCTGATGGGGGAGGGGGAGAAAGAAAGGGAGGTGATGGGCATGGAGGAGGGCACTTGTGGGGATGAGTACTGGGTGTTATATGGAAACCAACTTGACAATAAACTATAAAAGAAAAAATCAACTCTAAATTTCCGGATGAGAAATTATGGGAGCTCCTCACCTTGGCTCTCTAGAGCAGTGCTGTTAAATAGAATACAATGGGAGTCATGTGTAAAGTTATGTTTTCTAGTAATCACATTTTAAACAACAAAAGAAAACAATGAAATTAATGTTAACATATTTTATTTTACTCACAAATCAAAAACATTATCATGTCAGCATGCAATCAATATAAAATTAGTAATGAGATATTCTACTTTTTTGTGTGCCATGTCTTTGAAATCTCGTCTGTAGTTTACACACACAGCACATCTCAGTTTGGATGCTCATTTTTCAATGGTTGAACTCAAATGGAATCCAAAACAGTGGAGTTGTGTTAAATGGAGAAAAATAATATGCATTGCTTCAGTTTTTAGATTTAAATTTAAATTTAAATGAACTTAAACTTAAAATTCCATTCCTCCAGTGCACTGGCCACGTCTCAAGTGCTCAATAGACACAGCCAGCCAGTGGCCACCATATTGGACCGTGTAGGTTTAAGCTGCCCACTGACTTCCTCCACTCACCTCATGCCTCCCACCTGGCCTACAGCACACCCTGGCCCAGCCATGCTCTCTTCACTCCCCCACACTAGCTTCTTCCTACACTAGACCTATGCTCACACCTTTCCCTTTACCTGGAATACCTCCTCCTCCTCTCTTTCAGGGCCCTTGCCCCCTTTAACTGCCAGCTCACCTCCTCCATGACAGCCTTTCCCAACAGCTGTCCCCTTAGGACTTATTAGCATTCCTTCTAACCTGGTGTGGCCAAGGCTCTGTATATGCAATCTGAACTATTTTGTCTGTGTGTTTGCTCTGTGTAGGTGTGTGTGTGTGTGTGTGCATCCTACTTTCCTGACCTGATTATAAAACCTTCCAGGGAACTACCCCTGACTTTATGAGCCATTTTCCACTGCCCGGACTATTGCAGTAGCCTCCTGCTTGGTCTCACTGCACCCTCCCCTAGTCCCCCTGAAAGTCCTTCCTGCATATAGAAGCCAGTGTTACCTTGTTGAAAATACAAAATTAGATCATATATCTCCCCAGCTAAAAGCCTTCTAGTGTCTTACCATTTTTCTTAATATGAAATGCACATTTCTCATCCAGGCCTTCACAGCTCTCCTGGATAGGCCCTGCCTGCCTCCTGACTCCATCACCAGGCACTACCCCCTCACTGTGTCCAGCCACACCGGCCTACCTCCTGCTTCCTGCTGCTCAAGCACCTTGAGTCCATGCCCACCTCAGGGTCAGTGCTCTTGTTGGACCCTCTGTCATTCTTTGGTTGGTTTCCTCTTGTCACATGTGAGGCCTTGCTTGACTCCACTCTTAACTCCTGGAGTCACTCTCTTTCACAGCACCCTGTCTGATGTTCTTCATCTGTTCTTACAACTTTGTTAATCTTTTATTCATCTTTTCTTGCAACTGTTTGAAACCACTGTTCATCAATTGATTGGCTCATTTGATGTCTGCCTACACAATAGAACGTAAGCAGCCAGCTTGCCCCTTTCATTCACCACTGTGCCCCAAGGCCTAGATGCCCAGCAAAATGGAAATCCTTCATTAATAGTTCCAACTTATAACCAATATAAAAATCCCATGTAACTCCTGCAGTTGGTAAAACCCAATGATATATTCAAGGGGAGCTAAATTGATATCACAATTCACAAATCACCAAAAACAGTGCTTGCAAACGCAAATCCTGACAGACACTTGGCAGCTGTACATGAGTAAGGCACAATAGGGAGGGTGGGGACTGTGGCCACCAGAGAGTGCCTGCTTCATTCAGTTGAGGCAAAAATCACTTAGCTCAGATCATTGGCTGCCTCACAAGAATATTGGCCGAATGTTACCTGAAATTCTGATTTTTCAAGAAAAGCTATACATTCAAATTTTTTAATAAACTTCTAATTATTAAAACTGTTCAACAAAAGAAGACTGCTAGATACATTTGGCTATCAGTTTGGAACTTTGTATTTGAATGCCTTTGGTTGAATTTTTATTTCTTATTCAATTTCAACTGAACCTTTGATAAAAAAAATAAAAACCACCATAATTTTCTCTTTTTTGCTTTTTCACATTCCTCTTGTAGTGCTTCAATCCAGTAACTCAGAAGTCATTGGGGTTTGAGGACCAAATCCAATGACTTTTTATCACGATCTTCATTGTCTTTAATCATTTCATACCTTGGGAATCAGTCATGTACTGGGTATTAAAATGCACCACCCAGGACCCCCTTCAAGAATGAAAGTCTGGTACTCCCAAGCTTCTGGGAGTGTTACTGTGGACAAATCTTAGCTTTCAGCCCCTTTGGGGACAGCCTAAGCTGAAGAGAGCTACCCTTGCACAAGGTTATATCCCCTTCTTGGGGTGGCCCACATTCACTGACTGATTGACACAGGGTATAAAGTCCTATCTCACTGCCCCCAACTCAGGAAATCTCTGCAGGGGCACACCCATTTTAAGTACCCCATAGTGTCTACTGAGGCCTCAGCTAAAACTCTAGCAAAGCCCTACTCCCCCCCCCCACGCCTAAACTTGTTTCATTAACCTCCCTTTCAGAGACATTACTTCCAAGAGAATCCCCTAATAAACCTCCTACACATAATCTTCATCTGAGTCTACTCCCCGGGGACCCCAAGTGTAACTGTTGATATAAGACATGAGAATGTTGACTGGACCTCCTACAAGCTGGCTGGTGACAAGGAACCCCATCCCTAGGGGTGGGCCAAGCACAGGTCGTCCTCCATACAAGGTTGGAGGGTCACTGTCACAACTTTCCCACCCAGTGAAATGGGATGATGTGCTGGTGGAAGGGGATGTACCAGTTGGGGCAACGTATCAGGTATTTGAGAAACATGGCGGGAGACATACTTCTAAGAACAGCGGAATTTGGTGGTTCTTGGGAAGTTCACCTGAAGCTTTCAAAAGATAACAAAAGCCTGAGTGTGAGTAACTGGCACTTAGGGGTCTTGTGTGCAAGGACGAGCTGTCAAGAAGAGGAATCCCCATCTTGGCAAGGAGAGTGGACACTGACCTTCAGGAGGAAGTAGGGCTGTTGTTCCAGAATGGGGATACAGAAGAACATGTTCGGCACCCAGGTGATGCTCTGGGGCATCTCTTGGTTCTCTTTTGTGGGATTGACAGTAAATGGACAAAGATAGCAACTCTGATCTGAAAAGGGTATAGGGTACAATGGCTCAAACTCTCAGGAATAGGAGTATCAGTTATAGTACCTGCTAAGCCAACAAGACCAGCAAAAGTACTAGCTAATAGTGATGGGAATCTAGAAGGACAGAGGAGAGGAGGAATATCAATTATGTCTCTGAGACCAGCCGCAGTGGTGGGGGCTCTAGCTTGTCCCACTAATTCACCTACCTCTTCCAAGTTTTCCTCAGGAAGAGATTCAATTCCCATTGAATCCTGGAGAAGCTATTCCCAGAACCTATATGAAGTGGTTCTGAAAGGCACAAGGGGTGGACGCTGGGGGACACTGTAATGCACTACCTAGATTTCCCTTCAGGAATCACTAACCACCACCACCACTGCCGCCACCACATAGCTGCCAGGAGTGTAGCCAGAACTCCTGGGATATCAGTCACCTTTGGGAATAGCCTCACGTGAAAAGAGCCTTCTTGTCCAAGGTCATATCTCCTTTCCAGAGCGGCCCACTTGCTATGTCTAATCAGCATGGGATATAAAGGCTCAGTCCCCTCACGCCAACTGAGGACATCTCTAAAGTGTGTTATCCCCATTTCAGACCTCCCATATGTCATCTGAGGCCTCAGCTGAGATTGCCTCATGGCTCAATGTCTCCCTCTGCCCAGCCCTGCTTCCTTACCTTCTCTTCTATTCGGGTTGGTTCCAGAAACATTCCCTAAAAAACTCTTGGACATTCATCTTCTTGGGATCTTTATCCCTGAAAATTCAACTTCTGACATGCTGACTCTTCTTTCTTTAAGAGCCCCTTAATTCTCATATGCTGCATTTCTCCTATCTCTCTGATGGCTTGGACCTCTATCTCTGGATGCCCTTCTTCTTCCTCCCATTCCTTAAAGGTAAATGGAGCTCACCATAGTCACCTTTCCTCAAAAGAGGGGATTTTCTGATGATAGGATGCTACCTACTGGCAGAAGATTTATGCCCACATCTGCATAAATGGATTGCTGTGACATCATTAGCTCTCCTACTTTTCACATTTCTTAGAAGTAAAGCATCATTTCTCTTGTCTGTCCCTGGGAAATATAACAGACGGTAATACATAGGGCAAATAGCCTTCCCAAGTCAAGAGGGTACTAGAAGTTTCTCTAATCTTCCACAAAAATCTATATTATGTAATGTTATCCTCTCTCCATCATTGCTGGTCTACACACACACACACACACACACACACACACACCCCTCTTACCACAGAGACAAGACAAAAACATACCCACAAAAATACACATGAGTTCCATCCTACAGCTCATTTTTAGCCCATTGCCTGATAACTTCCAGCCTCTGGGAAGCAGAGCCAATTCCTTTTTTAAGTTCACAAAGATTCTCTGATTCCTTATGACCAACGGAATCTTGGAAAACTAACAGGTAGTAAGTACAATGTAATAGGAAACTCAATGATCTGAGAGCAAAGTGACCTGAGTTATAGGCCACTTACTAGCTGTTCTTAAGCAAGTTCTTTGTTTTCCCACTTTAAAAAGTAAGGCCAACCAACCTCTTGACCAACCAACCCTCTTTTTTGGACCATCAAGAAGCTAACCTAGGGATGCCTGAGTGGCTCAGTTGGTTTAGCATCCAGCTCTTGGTTTCGGCTCAGGTCATAATCCTGGGGACATGAGATTGAGCCCCACGTCAGGCTCTGTGCTGAGCATGGAACCTGCTTGGGATTCTCTCTCTCTCTCTCTCTCTCTCTCTCTCTCTCTCTGCCCCTCTCCCTACTTGGGCATGTGCGTGCATGCTCTCTCTCTCTCTTTCTCTCTCTCTCTCTCTGCCCCTCTCCCTACTTGGGCATGTGCGTGCATGCTCTCTCTCTCTCTCTCTCTCTCTCTCTCTCTCTCAAAATAATTTTAAAAAAGAAGCTAAATTAAAAATTTACATGTGAAAGTTCATAGGAATTGGAGACATATCCATAAAGGCAAATTTAAATTCAAAATCTCTTTGAGTTTTCTCTTCCAATGTATATGCTGCCTAAAGGAAACATTTAGATTTGAGCAAGTGCAGGTGAGTACAGTTCAGTGGTCCCGAGCCTCTTAGAAGACCCCAGATGACTCAGGTCTGAGTTCTTCATTCAACGCTTCTGATCCACTACAGAAGGAGATCTCTGCAGGCATGAAGCCTCTGCCGAGACCTCCCACTACCTCCCACCTCTACTGTAAGAGGCCAAACTAGGGCCGTTCTTCCAGGAGCTGATTCCCAGTGCTGCTTATAGATTTATTTTTAAAAAGTTGCCTTCCTCCAAATCTCCTTCCCCTTCTGTTTACTTCTGGGAGCCTACTCTGGGAAGCTCATTCTTTACAAGTCTCATCTGTGTCCTCCCACCTAGGAACTCATGGAAATGACCACCTATCATGCTCATCTGTACACCAAGCCGATTTATTTGTACCTCCTGCAGAGGTACCTTCCCTTTACCAGTTTCCACTGAGGGGAAGAGAACCATAGAGCGCCAGGGACTAGGGCCAGGGAGATATAGTTTTAGGGCACAGGACATGAGAGACACTGCCACCTACTTAGAAGAGAATTTCCCACCCTATAATTTGGCTGAGTTGAAGGCGGAAAGGAGCACCCAATGGGACTTCCAACAATTAACTTGCTCAGACTTTTGCTTTCTTGCAGCAGGGTATCAAAACTCAAACAGGCACTTAATATTTTCAGGACGACCTTCGGAGATACGGTTTTCTCAGTGTCCAATGCTTGAACATCTCAAAGAGCAGGAATTTCTAAAGTATTGCCAGTCAGAGTCTAGATTGCTTTATCGTAAACCCATTTTATTCATTTATTCTTTTATCTATCGAATATTCCCGTGCCTACAATGGCCGAGCATTAGGTTAGCCCGTTTCTTTGGCAGAGTTATCAGCAGTAATGGATGACAGCACCTCCTTGTCTACCTCCTGAAAACCCATCATCTTCTTGAAGGCATCTCTGTGCCTCTCATCCCGCTCCATCTCTGGCCTTTCAAATCTTCCCAATGTATTAGAAGACCAACAAGAGCCCAAGGAAAGCTGGATGCCCCCCTTTCTATTTAGAGCAGGTAGCCAGGGCTGCCCACCTTCCTCCCCACCCCCACCCTATTGTGGAACATTGACCTCTGAGTCATGGGCACTCAGTAAATAGTTGATATAAATAAAAACATCCCTGTTCTTCACACAACTTCTGTCCCTGCTCAGGGCACTGTTAATCCCTGGGAAGGTCCCAGGAGACATTGATCCTTAACATCAAACATCGCAGACAATAAAACAGGAGAAAGGCGTGGGATATGCGAATTATTGTGAAAGGTTTCCAGGGATACAGAGGAGTGCCCAAGAATTCAGTTTGGAAGTGAGTCACCCCAAAAGGGCTGGGGGCGGGGGGAATGAGGGTGCACGTTGAGACAGATGAGAACAAGGAGAGCTGGGCACACACCTTCCTCTCTCCTCAGCCTGAAACTGTGGGAATGTGGACTGGGTCCACAAGGCCCGGGTGGGAACCCCCTGCTGGGAGCTGAGAACTGGGCCATGTGACTTCTCAAGGCCATCACCAGGACACTCTCACACTGTCACTTAGCACCCCAGTCCCTGGGATCTGTATCATCTACTTCCTTGTTTTGAGGCCCAAGGAGGTGGCAGTGGGGAGGAAAGAGCCACAAAGCCAGGGGAGTGAGCCCAGGGATGACGGCCTTCCCCTCATCTGTGTCACTCTTTTAAGTCGGAGTCTCTTCCTTCACTTTGCTAATAATGTAAAGTATCAGCTAAAAATTGCAATGCATGCATTTCATTTGAGTTTTATTGCCCTAACAGACAGCATTAGATTACAAAAGAGGACATTTTTCTTCTCAGTTTTAGCTTATTCTGATGATTTATGATTAGATACAGCAAGAGTTCATAAACTTCCCTGACCTGCTGACAGTTTTTACAGGCTCCCAGATTTATTTCCATCTCAAACTTAACAGCTTTCATGTGACTGATATTCCCAGCGTCGCAGCGTGGCCGAGCCAGGGGCTGAGAGAGCGCCTCTAATCTCCATGTTACTAATTTAAATGAAGTCTTGGTCTGTTGTTTAAAAAAGACATCAGTCATCCCGGGGAGGTTTACAGATCCTCTTGTAATGTAATGTCAGCCCCTTCTGAGATATGAGGTTTATAAAGCCTCACGATGTTGAGTGTTGGCAGACATGCCAAGGTCACTGTGTATGGTAAAGGGAGGGGAGGGGAGGGGAATGCACTTCAGAGCAGGAGCAAAGAATTCCAAAGGAAGATTGTTCTTCTGGAGACGAGGGACCGGCAAGAAAGAAACCTGAGGGTTAGTGTCTGGGGGAAACGGGAGAGAGGAAAATAGAGTCTCACTCTGACGTGAGACCCTGTGCTCTCAGCATGCCCCGTCCCCACCTGAGGTTGGGCAGCCCTGAGAAATTGCAGCCACTGGCCCCTCATCTGAAGACTGTCCTGGACACACACTCTTTGTTCAAGTGGCACCCTCTGCAATGAGCAAGTTGAGCTATGCCACGGGTCTGGGTAGAAAGACCTAGAAAGGTGTGTCCCTGCCTCTACCTACGGACACTGTCCCGGGGTTGGGAATCCTCAGGAGGGGAGACTGATTCACCAAGCTACAGAGGCCCCCTCAGAGGTGGCCAGAGAGGGGCAGGATTCCAGCCAGGGAGTGAAGTAGAGCTGGGAGAAGACAGATTCCTTGCACCAGCCTGGGCTGTTCTCACACATTCACACGCCTGGGTGTCTGAAGGTCACTTGCAATCAGAACTTCACTGGGCAGGAGTTGCCTTTGTGTTATTTGGAGATCAGATAAGAAGTGACAAGTAGCAATAAACTCTGGCTCCCTGGGGAAATGGGCTGAGGCCCCCAGGGCTCTCGGCCGGCCGGGGGAGGGGTACTTTTCATTCCCCTGGGAGAAGAGGAAGGTGTGGAAGAAATGCTTCACCCAAGCACTCCCTTGTCAGAAGGGGGGAAAGGCCAGTGCCACGAGTCTCTGAAGACCTAGGTTCTACAGCAAGAATGTCTGTATGACGAGGATTCACTGTTCACAAGCCTGGACCATATGGGCCAGGGGAATGAGAGCGCGTGTACTACTGCTCTCACTCACATTCACTGAGTGCCAACTGAATGCCAGGCTCCAGAGAGGACCTCAGGCTTTGCAGCCACTGAAAATTAAGGAGGGTGAATAGACTCGATGTTATTACTGCCATTTGACAGATGAGGCAACTGAGGCTTCGGATACTATAGAACTAGCCCAGGATCACACAGCTAGTAACTGGTGGAGTTGAAGTTCAAGTTCACATCTGATTCTATTATTAAGATTTTTTTAATGTTTATTTATTTTTGAGAGAGAGAGAGACAGCACAAGCAGGGGAGGGGCAGAGAGAGAGAGAGAGGGAGACACAGAATCTGAAACAGGCTCCAGGCTCTGAGCTGTCAGCACAGAGCCTGACACAGGGCTCGAACTCCGAATCGACGAGATCATGACCTGGGCCGAAGTTGGACGCTTAACTGACTGAGCCAACCAGGCGCCCCACATATGATTCTAAAGCCCAGTTTCTTACCCATCACATCCTAAGCCAACTAAGAAGACTACAAATATAAATATAAATATAAAAATAAATAAATAAATAAAACTATATATATACTCAGCTTATATAATCCTTTGGAACACAAACATTGAACCATTTTTTCTTGCCCTGGAGAGAGACTGAAAAATGAGTTTATTTCAGTGTTTTTCAAAGTGACGATCATGGCCCACCACCATCATCAGCTCTAACTGGGATGTTAACCAAATGCAGTTTTCCGGTGGGAGCCCTTTCAAAGTCTGCATATTAACACATGCCCTAGGAGATTCGGATGCACAGAACATTTGAGAGCCATGCATCTTTTCAAAGCATATAGCTGCTGTCCTGCAGGACTTGAACAGCACGGGGAATTAGTCAGTTTCCCAGCAATTCCTGACTGTCCTCCTCCAAGTGAAGCCTGTTGATTTGTTTGACATGAATTCCTACAGCACGATATTAGAAAAAATAAGTATAAACATACATTTCAAAGTCACTTCCGAAAGATTTGGAAATTATCCACCACTCGGTGTCATTTATCTCTTTATCTAGAGCATCCATAGATAATGGTGATATAGAAACAGCTGGGCCAGCCAGATGTTGGCATTTGTTAACTGCAGCCATTTCTCCGTTAGAATGCCAGATGGCCCTGTTTAGGGGGATTTTCTCGGGAATATCCAGCGAACCACCCAGCATGGGTTCTCAAGGAGTGCTCTGTGGACCATCAGCCTGAAACTTCTGGGGTGCTGGTTAAAAATGCAGATTCCCAAGCTCTACTGCAGGCTGACTCAATTAGATACTCTGGGGACTGGGGTCCTGAGATCGGTATTTTTAACAAACACCCTGGATCGTTCATACATACACTCGGATTTGGAAATAGACATGGTACCCAGGAGACAGAAGATCTGAGCTTCACAATCAGATGGGCCTTAACTCAGAGCTCACACACACTGCCGCTTGGAATGCAAATGGTCCAACCACTCGGAAAAGCAGTTGGATGGTTTCTTATAAAATTAAACACATGCTCACTATACAACCTAGCAATTCCACTCTGGGGTATTTACCCAAGATAAATGAAAATGTGTTCACACAAATGTTCAGAGCAGCTTTATTCACAGTAGCCCCAAATTTGGAAATAGCCCAAAGCCCATCACCAGGTGAATGTATAAACAAATGTGGAACACCCACACAATGGAATACTACTCAGCCATAAAAACCAACAAATTACTGATACGACAGAGGTGAATCCCAAAAACAATATTCCAAGTGAAAAAAATCCAGACATGGAGGACTACACATGGTATAATTCCTTTTAAAGAAAATTAGAAAAAACAAAACTAATCTATAGTGAGTGACAGAAAGCAGATCACTAGATACCTAAGCTAGGGACAGAGGAATTGGCTACAAAGGGGGCTTGCGGGAATTTTTGGAGATGATGAAAATGTTCTGTATTTTGATTTTAGAGGTATTACAAGGTGAGTGTATTTGTTAAAGCTCATCAAACTCGACACTCATCATCAGGGAAATGCACCGAGATATTGCCTCACACCTGTCAGAAGGGCTAAAATCAACAACACAGGAAACAACAAGTGTTGGCGAGAATGTGGAGAAAAAAGAACTTCGTGCACTGTTGGTGGGAATGCAAACTGGTGCAGCCACTCTGGAAAATGGTGTGGAGGTTCCCCAAAAAATTAAAAATAGAACTACCCTATGATCCAGTAATTCCACTACTTGGTATTTACCCAAAGAGTATGAAAACACTAATTTGAACAGATGAATGCACCCTTATGTTTGTTGCAGCATTTACAATAGTCCAATATGGAAGCAGCCCGTTGTTCATCCATAGACAAATGGATAAGGAAGATGTGGTGGAGGGGCGCCTGGTGGCTTAGTCGGTTGAGCAGCCAACGCTTGATTTTGGCTCAGGTCATGGTCTCATGGTTCGTGGGTTCAAGCCCCGTGGTCTCTGTTGGGCTCTGCGCTGACAGTGTGGAACCTGCTTGGATTCTCTCTGTCTCTCTGTCTCTCTCTCTCCCTCTTTCTCTGCCCCCCCCCGTCTCTCTCAAAATAAATAAATAAACTTTAAAATTTTTTAAAAAAGAAGATGTGATGTGTATATATATACATATGTATATGTATATATATGTACATACAATGGAATATTACTCAGCCATAAGTAATAAACTTTAAAATTTTTTTAAAAAGAAGATGTGATACACACACACACACACACACACACACACTGGAATTTTACTCAGCCATAAAAAAGAATGAAATTTTGCCATTTTCAACAACATGGATGGAGCTAGCGACTATAATTCTAAGCAAAGTAAGTCAGAGAAAGACAAATACCATATGATTTCCTTCATATACGACATTTAAGAAACAAAATAAACAAGGAGGGGAAAAAGAGAAACCATTCTCTTCACTATGGAGAAGAAACTGATGGTTACCGGGGTGGGGGCATGGTTAAGGTAACACTCATCTTGATGTGCACTGAGTAGTGTATAAAATTGTTGAATCACTATATCGTACATCTGAAATTAATAAAACACTGCATGTTAACTGTACTGGATTAAAAAAAAACTTTAAAGAAATGAAGGAGTGTTCAACAATATGCCACAAAAACACAAAAGTAACATATTTTCAAATACTTAAAATAATAAAATAATACTCAGTGCTATAAATCAGCATAAATTTACGTTGTATATTGATGTTTAAAACAGTACCCATTTGCTAGACTGCACAGAGAGCTTACAAACAATATAATTGTACTGAATTTTTTAAAAATCTCATCACACACTACACTTCAAGTGGGTACATTTTATTGTATGTAAATTATAACTCGATAAAACTGTTGCATATTTTTTAAAGTTCAAAGAATTCTCATCATTTATTAGCTGTGTGACCTTGGCCAAGTTACTTAACTTCCCTGTTTCCTTCTCCAAAGTAGTTTTCCATATTCCACTGTGCCTCTCACCCCAAAACCATTCTTCCCACTTTAAAAATCTAGAAGCCCCACTGATTATATAAAACTGCCTTTTAAAATCAATAGGGAAGAGTCACAGTTCAAATGTTTATATTCATTTTTAAGTGTTCTGCTGTTTTAAGGACATGCTTCCCATCAATCATGCGATCCTGGCTCATGGAGGTTAGCACCAACGTCACATGCAGTCAGGAAGGATTTTAGGTTCTTTTGGCAAATAGTAGATAGAGGCCATCTTTGCTTGGGTTTCGTTTTTGCTTAGCGGGAGCATCACAAGCCACTGGAGAACAGGGTTTAGCTGGAGGTGTCCAGGGGCTCACATATTTACAGATAGTGCATCAAGGCACAGGATTAAGCCCATCACCCAAAATCATCCATGCAGGTAGCACTCTATGGGGGAAATAGGGGTCAATTGTACCTTCCTTCATGCATTCAATATAGCCTCATTTCACACACATGTAGAATATGTGCCAGGCACAGGGGACAGCCAGCCACTGGGCGTTCAAAAACGAATTTTAAAAATACATACATTTCCTGGGGCACCTGGGTGGCTCAGTCAGTTAAGCACCCGACTTCTGCTCAGGTCATGGTCTCCCAGTTCATGGGTTCGAACCCCATGTCGGGCTCTGTGCTAACAGCTCAGAGCCTGGAGCCTGCTTCAGATTTTGTGTCTCCCTCTTTCTCTGCCCCTCCCCCACTTGTGTTTTTTTTTTCTCTCTCTCTCTCTCAAAATTAAACATTTAAATTTTTTTTTTAAATACATACATTTCCCATCCTCTAAGAGCTCAAAGTGTATTTGGAACACAGATACACAAGAAAAAAAAATTAAAGCAACTCTTTGCCAGGCTGTGATATAGGCAGAGGTCGAATGCTGGGTGCTACAGAGTCAGTCAGTCAGCATCAGCTCTTGCCTGGGAGAAGGAAGGCAGGCCCCACGCAGGACCTCACATTTCCTGCACCTGAAACGATGATGGAGAGTGCAGCAGATAGCGCAGGGGGACCAGTGCTCCCGAGCACAGGGAGTACGAGCATGGAGAACAGCACGGAGCCTGAAAGAGTCTGGTAAAGGCAGGGAACGCGGACAGTTGACCCCGGGAGTGAAGACCGAAGCGGACCCCAGGAGGCAAGAGCCTCATGTGAGGGTGGCTCCACGTGCACACCGGGAGCTCCTTCCTCCCCCACTTGCAGCAGACACTGCCTTTGAGGGCCTCACACCTGCACTCTTGGCTGGCGGTTGCCCTCGGCTGATTGGAGCCGCCTCACCCGCTGAGGCCCCAGGAGATCCTAGCCAACAGCGGACTGACCTGCAGCTGTAGAGCCCATCCCCCTGGACTCCGGGCGGGACCACCGCCTCCAGGTACAGTCGGTGCTCCCGAGCGCCCCCTGGGATCGGACAGGGGCAGTGCAGCTCGTGAGCGCTCTGCGGGCCTCTCCGTCCTCCCCGGCCTGCTTCCCCCCGCTCCTCGCCGGCCACTCCCGAGAGCCCTGCCGCCCCCAAATCACTCGCGTGCCGCTTCAGGGAAACCCCACCCAAGCATCGGAGCCAGGAAGCCCGAGCCTCAGTCTCTAGGCGTAACAGCACGGCCCTTGGGAGCTGCCGTCCGCTCAACGGTTGCCTTACAGCCCAGGGCTGCCTGTATTTATGGTGTTTGTGGTTTTCTTTCATTTTTTCACTCACTTGTGCGCCCTGCACACTCACCCATGGAGGGAACACAAGAACTTTCATGAAATGAGTCTCCTGCTTTTTAGAACATGGCTTTCGGGCTGCCATCTCTCTGTGGACAGATTACTTCTCGAGCTGCAGAGGACTCTTGACACCATCCCTCCCTCCTTCTCTCCTTTGCCTCCTAACTGCTCAGCTCCCGCCCCTCCCCCTGTTCATTTCAGCTTAGGACCCCCACCCCCACCCCCACCCCCACCCCCTGCCTCCATTGCTGTGTCCTTCTGTCTGCCCACCGTGCAGGGCTTGTGACCAGCGGGCAATTCCCTTGCACCCCGTTCCTCTGCTTTCCCGGAAACTGTCTCTCCACTGCCCTTTCTAAAGCAGATGTCTGGCCACATCCCTGTCCTACTCAAGAACCTCTGCTGGCTCCCTATTGCCATCAGAATAAAGTGACCTGGTCTGTCAAGTTTCTTCCTAATCCTGCCACAGTGTCTTTCCAGACTTAACACCCACCATTTCCCTGATACAAACCATTGAGTGCAAGAAAAGCGGTGAGGGATGCTGGGGGCAGGTAGCAGCTATTCGCCTCAGACCAGACACTGAAACTTTCTGTAACTCAGTACAGTTACCTATGAAATGGAGACAAAATTTCTATCTTTAGTGGTTTCTAAAGATGAAGAGGAATAGAAGTAAATGGCGAGGTCAGTTTAAAGTACTTGGTCAGTTACATTCCAGCCAGACCTGCCACATGCATGTTTTCCTCAAGCTGCTCTCCCCATCGAGGACCACAGTGACAAAGTACTTCAATACATACCCCCTGATAAGGGGGTAATATCCAAAATATATAAAGAACCCGTACAACTCAATAGCAAAGAAAGAAAGAAAGAAAGAAAGAAAGAAGAAAAAGAAAGAAAGAAAAGAAGAAAAAATCTGATTAAAAAATGGGGCAGAGGAGGGGCGCCTGGGTGGCTCAGTCGGTTAAGTGTCCAACTTCAGCTCAGGTCCCGATTTCATGGTTCATAGGTTCGAGCCCCGCATAGGGCTCTGTGCTGACAGCTCGGAGCCTGGAGCCTGCTTTGGATTCTGTGTCTTCCTCTCTCTCTCTGCCCCTCCCCTGCTCATGCTCGCGCGCTCTCTCGCTCTCTCTCTCTCTCTCTCAAAAATAAATAAACATTAAAAAAATTTTTAATGGGGCAGAGGATTTTCATAGGTATTTTCCCAAAGAAAACATATGCATGGCCAACAAGGCACATGAAAAGATGCTCAACATCACTAATCATCAGTGAAATGCAGATCAAAAACCACAGCGAGATATCGTCTCTCACCACTTACTGTTAGAATGGTTAATATCAAAAAGACAAGAAATAACAAATGTTAGAGGCACCTGGGTGGCTCAGTTGGTTAAGCATCTGCCTCTTGATTTCGGCTCAGATCATGATCTCTCCGTTCATAAGATTGAGCTCCATGTTGGGCTCTGTGCTGACAATGTGGAGCCTGATAGGGATTCTGTCTCTCTCTCTCTCTCTCACTCACTCAGAATAAATAAATAAACTTAAAAAAAAATAACAAGTGTTGGCAAGGATGTAGAGAAAAGGGTACTCATACAATTTTGGTGGGAATATAAATTGGTGCAGCCACCAAGAAAAACACCGTGGAGCTTCCTCAAAAAATTAAAAACAGAACTACCATCCAATCCAGTAATTCCACTTCTGGGTATTTCTCTGAAGAAAATGAAAACACTAACTTGCAGAGAGATCTGCCCCTCCATGTTCATTGCAGCCTTATTTATAATAGCCAAGACTTGGAAACAACCTTAACGTCCATTGATGGATGAATGGATATTTAGTCCATGAATGGAATATTGTTCAGGCCTAAAAAAAAAAAAAAATTAGAAGAAGAAGAAGAATCTTGCCATTCGTGACAACATGGATGGACCTTGAGGGCATTACGCTAAGTGAAATAAGACAGAGAGAGACAAAACTCCTGTAATTTGACTTATATCTGGAATCTCAAAAAAAAAAAAAAAAAAAAGCTCGTAGAGACAGGGAACAATTAGCCGTTGCCAGAGGTGAGGTTTGCAGGGAGGATAAAATGGGTAAAGGGGGTCAAAAGGTACTAACTTCCAGTTATAAAATAAATAAGCCCTGGAGATGTAAGGTGCAGCACAGTGGCCATAGTTAATACTGTGCTGCATATTTGAAAGTTACTAAGAAAATAGAGCTTAAAAGTTCTCAAAGAAAAAGAAAAGTACCTTTTTCTTTTTTGTTTCTCTCTTTGAATAAAGGGCTCCTTTTCCTGGCTTTTCACCCCCCACAAGAGGCTGTGTCTTGTGACCCAAAACAATACAGAAAAGAGCTAGTGGATACATTCTGACTGGCGACTAAGGAAAAAGGCAACATTAAAATGTTATTTAATGACAGCGGAGGTGGGGCCGGCTGAAGGGGGAGAATGGGGGAGGGGCGGCAGAGAAGAGCAGAAGCGGACACCTTGGGGCCAGTCCTCTTTCAGAGGGTGACATTTGACCTCGGTCATTGGCGCCTCGGAGCTGGGAGCAGAAAGTGAAGGCTTCAGGCCCCGAAGCTTCTCTGGGCCCCCACAGTCAGCATGCCCTCCCTTGAGCGAGTGATCCAGGTCGACCTGCGATGGGCCAGCTCACCCCACCCACCCACTAGCGATCTTCATCCAAACCATCCCAGAAGCGCTGACAACCTTTTCCCTCTTGGGAACGGAGAGCCACCAATCCCCGTTTCACCCCGGGGAAGCCCACCGTCCTGCGGCCTGTACCTCTCCGTGTCTAACTGCACGCTGAGCCTGTTTCCTATTTTTCCCGAAGCGGGAAGGGGAGGACGGAGTTGAAGGCTGGCACCTTCCTGCCGAGACGGGCGCTAAATTCCTCGACAGATGTCCAGGGGGCGAAGTGAGACAAAGGTGCCCACGGACAAACACACAGGCTGCATTGGGTTTCGGTGGGCGCGCCCGTCTTCAGCAGATCCGGGAGCCACCCGTGGGGGTCTGAAGACCCCCGCCGGGTCTCATGGGCTGTTTCACCAGCATGGCCCCCGGACACCCAGGGCCCGCGCTTCCCTTCCTCCCATCTGGATGCCAGCCATCAACACTAACACTGGGAGCGTGTGTTGGGTGCCAGGCACGGACCAGGTGCTTCACAGGATACATACATACATTGACCTACATATTTATATAGGTTTTTATTTATAAATACGTTAAACTTCATTTCCTCCTTATCAGAACACGGCAAGATAGATGCTAGTATACGCCATCTTCCAGAAGAAGACCCCGGTGGCTCAGATTAAATCATCTGCCCAGGGACACACAGCCCTACACTCCAGGCATGGGGATCGGGGTCCTCCCCTCCCTTCTGCCATCCGGCACTCTCACACAGTTTATCTGGCTCTGACACCCAGTTGACCTACATGCCACTTTTGGGGCCTCAGACTCTCTCCCATGTCACCATATCCCTAAAACTTGGAGCAGAACTGCTTGCGTCAGATATGGAGGTGTGACTGAGCCTGCATGGCCCCACCTTATTACCGACCTTCCACCATCCATAGGCCATAACACAATCATGACCTGGTTTATCTGTAAATGTTTCAGGTAAAAATTCTGGATCTCTGATTTTCTTCCTTATTATTTTGCAAACTGACTGAGGGAAAGGACTGTCTGTCTTTCCTCAGCAAGGTTAGTAGAGCTCTCCCCTGGTAAAATTCTAGGGAAATGAAATTCTGCCCACCAATTCATAAAATTCCACCATTAGAGATTCATTTCTTTGACTCGCTCTTGTATTCCCTTAAAATGAAAATGCCCTTAGCAGGAGTTACCAATTGAGCATTTCCAGCCATTCATTCTTAGAATGGGAAAGTTGAAAAGAATCTAATCCTGTGCCAGCATTTGAGGGAATGGAGGGAAATAAGAACAAAGGAGTATGAGAGAACTAAACGTAAAGATTAAGAGAAAAAAAAAAAGATACTATCAAGAGAGAAAAAGGCGCAGAAAGTGGGTGTCACTAATGCCCAGAACAACTTATCTGCCCGATCATTTTGTTGCCCCAAAGCACACCAACTTGCCCCTGTCCCTGCCACTTGCATTTTGAGCTCAACATTTTGGCAATGATTTTCTGAAGCGTGGGCTCAGGCTCTTTTTCCTTCTGACTTTTCCTCCCCACCCCCTAGCAGCTGATGCAGCAGGCCTATAGCCACAGAAGCAGGACTCACAATCGGGACTGTTGGCCATTGGGTTGGCGTCCAGCTGCGTGTCTGCCTACCTGCCCTTCCTTCACCAACGTTTCTTGGACTTCCGCCCACCTCCGACATTTCCAGGACTGGATTCTCTGAGTTGAAGGCTTTTGTTGCAAGCCAGAGTTTGGGGCATGAAGCCTGGCATCTAAGGTCCTTCAGCTAAGCCATTGTTTAGATGCTTTCATTTCCAGGAACAAAGGCTCTCCTACCCCCACCTCTCTGTCCCTTCAAAGGACGCCACTTTGTAACGGCAGCAGCACATCATGATATCATTTCTGATATCCATAGTTTTCAGCATTCAGTAACTGGGTTTTGTTCCAGGAAAAAGCAATATTCTTTGACAAATAAGCCATTTGCTGAGCAGTTTAAATGACATTGCAAAGAGTGACACTACAAACCAATGAGCCTGTTTTCCCTGCCCCTATTCACTGCAAAACAGCTAATGCCCCAGATAAAGAGTGTAGATCACATGTGACTTATAACGTGAATTCAGCGCTGTATAAAGAGCCACACGAAACGGCTGCCCTGATCAGTCACTCTGCTTATGAGAGAGCCGACCAAGCTGAGTCTCTTCCTTTGAAATCTTGGAATAAGAAAACACCATCACCCCAGATCCTTGAGGGGTTTCTTAAATGGCTTCCATTCCTTAAACCTTTCCCTCCTTGTCACTAATGTGGCAAAGCCCAGGTCTCTGTTAGCCCTGGGACTATTGTAACCTGCTTTCATGCAGGGCGTTCCCAAGAGGCAGATGTTTTAACTAGCAGGGGAAAGAAAGGTCTGTTTCTTATTGACGGAACCCTAGCATATGTAATAGAACTTCAAAGATGTGAGGCCAGATTGGGCAGGCAACATCAAAAGCTTTTGACTAGTGCTGAGTAAACCTTGTATTCTGACATACAAGTTCTTATCTATTCTGCTCCAGACTTGAGAGAAGGAGGCTGCATCTAACCAAATCACAGCTGCCAACTTGGAAAAATATCAGGGCACAAAGGGACCATTAAAAAAAAGAAAGACACACACACACACACACACACAGACATGTTTTGTTAGTTCCTAAGCAACACAATATCGCCTAGATGGGGGCTCTTAGAGAAAGGAGAAGACGTTTGCTACACTTCCCTATGGAGACCACTCGCTGATCCTAATTTTTATCTTTTTATAAAGAAATTAGCCGAACGAACTTGGACAAAGTCTGTGTCTCCCCCCTTCCCCCCACCTACAACCCTGCCACAGTGTCCCCGTTTCTTTGATAAACACTCACTTTCCAATGAGGCCAAATCAATGGTTTAATTATATCTTAATTCAAACAATGAAGCTATTTCCTGGTTTAACATAAAAAAACACTAAATTCATTTATTTTTAAATGGCTTAAAGGAATTATATTCACTTCTTCGGATTACCTGCTTTTTCCATTATTAAAAAAAAAAACTTTAAAATGTGTTTCATTTCGACGTAACTGGAACATAATAATATTTCCCCAGTCTGGGAACCAGAGAAAATCAGGATGGCCATCTTTCTGTCAAAGTCTGTATGTGCCTGCCTCATGTGGGTTTGTTTCAAAGCACCCAGTTATTTCCTCTGAGAATGTCTATGTGTGTCAGTACTGGGGCAGGGAGGAAGAGCCCCACAGAAGGAAATTAGTTTTAAACCTGGAGTTTTCCTCCTACATGGAGAACATATTTATTTAATCAATGGGTCCTTCTGAAGGTCTTGCGTGTGGGATCTGTCAGGGATGGAATCAGCCCCAGCCCGCCTTCTGCAGAGCTCGGCCACCAGGAGCTCTCTGAAGCAGACGGATCTGCTCGTCAGTCCCTGTGCTTTGAAACACTCCGCTGGCTTGGCCCCGATGGCCCAGCCCCATCCTGATCTCCTCCTGCCTCTCCGCTCTGTGCCTCTGTGTCCCCTCCAGATGGTTGTCTCTGTATTTACAGAAGCCTAAATAAGAGACCATGTGGACCAGGGAAATGATTCTCAACCTCGGGTAAGACTCAGAAACCCAGAACTCTGCTAGCCTGAGAGTACCAGGGACCAGGCGCTTCAGCCTCACCTGGATGCCTATAGGAAATGCAGACTCCAGGGCCCCGGCCCAGGCCTGCATTTACCAAGCTCCGCAGGGGGACCTGTGTGCACATGCAGTTTGAGAAGCTCTACCCCAGAGTCTTTCCATGTACGAATGCCCAGGCTGCCACCCGAGGTCTTGGGGATGATCTGGAGTGACATCCTGGATCCTGTGTCCCAAAAGTGCCCCCGGGTAGATCTGCTCTGTCCCAAATCTAAGAACCAGCAGTGAGATGCTCGGAAGCATCAGACAGACCCAAGTTGCAATTTGGGCTTCTCTACTTAGTAGCCAGTGACTGACTATGCGTTTGTTAGAAATGAGTTAAAGGGACACAGAGATCCTTAACATTCAGGGAACTGTATGTATTAAGTTCAAAGAGCCACGGGAGATAGCCATCCCTGAGTGTCCTGATTTCCTTCTATCCTTCCCTGTCCCTGCCATGTCTTTGACCTAGAAGACTCTCCCCTACCCACTTCCCTGTCTCCAAAGTCCAGCCACCTACAAGGCATTTTGAAAATGCTGCCTTCTGTGGAGGCTACTCCTCGAGTCCCTTTCTGCCTCCTCTTGCACTCAGTCCTCATCACCGCTTCCCTTCTCTGTCCCCATGTCCCCTTCAGTGGCTGGCCCTGTTCCTTACACTGAACAGATCCCCAGTAGAAATTGGCTAAGTCTAACTGGAAGTCATGCTTTGCTGGTCATTTGAAAAAGTCCTCCATTTTACAGATTGAGGCCATGAGAAAAGGGCGGGGTGGCAGTATTTCTACTGAATAATTGGTTTCTTTTTTTTAATTTTTTTATGTTTATTTATTTTTAAGAGACAGAGACAGAGCATGAGTGAGGGAGGGGCGGAGAGAGAGGGAGACACAGAATCCGAAGCAGGCTCCAGGCTCTGAGCTGTTGGCACAGAGCCTGATGCAGGGCTCAAACCCACGAACCGTGAGATCATGACCTGAGCCGAAGTTGGACGCTTAATTGACCTAGCCACCCAGGCGCCCCTGAATAATTGGTTTCTAAAGGGCCCATCTTTCCAGGCAAAAGTCAGCAGAATACGGCAATTCATGTATTCGGTGAAACAATTATTAGACCAAAAACTTGTAATTGAAAGAAACACGAACATTTAAAGACTTACTAGCATAGTATGAATTATCAGAGTATGACACTATTTTAACTTTGGTTTTTGACATAAGTTGTTTTATAGTATCTTTCACTCACCGATGCTTTAATAAAAGACATCTGATGTGGCCCACCCATTCTCATTCGAATGGTTTTACAGTGACAAGGAAGAGGGGTGGCATCAGAGTTGAAGGCTGTTGTGCCCCCGAAGCGGCATAGGCGTAGACTAGATCGCCCAGATTCATTACATAATTTCTTGCCCCTCCTCATCGTTTGACCCAGGTCAATAGATTTTTAATTCACTTGATACAAAGTGGACAGCTGCCCTAGATGATTCATGGGCCACATGATATTGACCCAATGACCCAGCAGTCCAATTTCAATTATAGAGGCAAATGAAAAGTTTCTCACTAGCAAAAACTGAAGACTGTAGCAAAGGGTCTTCTACCCTGGGCAGAGAATGCTACAGTCTTCAGGACTCGCACACAAAATTCGATTCTTCTTTGGGTACCATGAGAAAACTCGAGTCTCTTTTTCAGCTGAGACACAGGTCAATAACCAGAGCAGGATTAGACCCTCACACCTCTGGGCTTCTGAGCAGTCCCACTGTGAGGCTGGCACCCCATCTTTTCATGTGGTCCTGTATTAAAAGCATCATGGCCACACTTTTCTTTGAGCATTCACTATGTGCCAGGCATTTTCCATACAATATCTTATTTAATTCTTACAATAACCCTGAGGCGAATAGTATGATTATCCCTTTTGGCAGATGAAAACAAACAAACAAACAAACAAACAAACACACCTGGGACTCACTGAGGTAAAGTAACTTGTCCTAAATCATATAGCTAATAATAAGTGATACAGGTGGGCTTAGTACCAAGACCCCTACCTCTCACTAGGTCTTGTGTTACAGCTGGTCTTGGAGGTAGTCTCCAGGGTCTGGTCCACATTGCTTCCTCTTCCTTACCCTACATCCTCCTAAACAAAACTGTACAGGTCACCCCTCTTGCTTCTGGTTCCACATCCAGCAGTTTTCGAAGACAGCCCACTTCCCTCGTGCTTACCTGTATCCACCAAACATGGCGATGACTTCATGCAACTTGCTGTGGAAAGGATTTGAGTAAAGTCTTTGGTCTCCTTGAGGCTGTCTGTTTTGTATTTCTTTGTAGCCTCGCAACTTAGAGAATGTCCCAAACTCACCTTGGGTTCCCAGTACCCGTTGTTGAATGATTAAATGAGGGAACAGCTACTGAATGCTAGTCAGGCAGTAATTCCACACTTCTGCCCTGACCACAAATGATCTATTTAATTGATTTTAGTGACTCCACAGTAGCTGTTATATTACCTCAGGGCAAAATTACTCATTTCTTGCTTCTGAGACCTAGTAATTTATATGCTGAACATGTAATAATCTATTATATCAAATATCCACTCCAATTTTTTTTTTTTTTAAATAGCTTGCTGCCGAGCATAACAGCCCTGGATACACAAAATAAGTGCAGGTGACTTATGAGTTTGCACAGAAGAGCTTTCTGTTCTCAACACAGCTGTTTCAGAAAAACACAGCAAAGAGTGTAGAAGGAAGCTGGGTAGGTAAATATTAGAAGAGGCCTTTAAAAGCAGCCGTGATCACTCACCAGATCCTTAGGATGTGTTCCTCAGGCAAGGAGGCCCTAAAAATGGTTAATATTGATACAGCATTTTTACAATGCAACAGACAGGCAATAGGAAGGCTGTTTTTCTGAAGATAAGCAAGTGGGGGCATGATAGATCAAGCTCATGACCTCAGACCAGAGAGCAAGGCAGTCAACAGCAAAGAGCAGGCACCAGAGGGTGGGACTGCCCACATGGTGGTCCATAAACAGCATGGCCAAGGGCAAAGGAATCTTCATCTCCAAGCCCAGCATCCCTGACCACTCCATCTCACCCACCAGTGGGTAGAAGCATGTTGGGGAGGGGAAAAGAAAGAGGGGGATGGGAAACAAGCAGAGAGCACTGCATGTTCTCCTGCTCACTTCCCTGAATCTCCCACTGGAGCAGTGGCCAGCGTCTGCAATCCCCCGATAGCAAGGATTGTTTGTGAGGCCACGATAGTTTGCAGAGCCTGCCTCTTTTCCATCTTTCCTCCTTGACTCACAACTCCCTCAGTCAGTGCCAACATAAAGAGCACTCCTCCCCAACCCCTCGCTGAGGTCAACTTGAAGTCCTGGCTTCGGGGTCAGGCCCACCTGGGTTTGAATTCAGCCATCATTGTTTGCAAACGTGATATTGGGTGAGAGAGTCAATCTTGTGGAGCTTCAGTCCCCTCCTCCTCAAAATGGGCCTAATCTTGTCTGCCTCTTCAAGGCCAGTCAGGACTAAATTATATGACATAGACAAAGCATCTAACCAACTACAAGGGCCAGGAAACCATGCTCTGTAAATCCTAGTTCTTTTTCCTGTTGCTCCTACTTTTTTGTCCCTCCCAAGCTGCTCCATCTTCTGCAGGGGTATAACTAGAAACAGCTGGGAAATACCTGGTGAGGTTTTGCTTCATTCCATATGTCCTTGAAATGAATCTTCAGTCCTCTGTGCTCCTCTTCTCACCATTAAACCCCCTTCCTTTCATCTCTGGGGAAATCTGGAAACCAGAAGATGTTCTGGCCTCTCATGGCAAAGAACTGGGACTGATCTGGTTAATAATCCTCCAGAATGGTCTGCAGAATGGCTAACATTTTGGTTTTCCAGGATTCACCCAGTTTTGGGACTAAAAGTCTCACATCCTAGGAAATACTCCACCCCAAGTAAACCAGGGCATCTGATCACCCTCCTTGTCTGCAATGCAGTTTCAGAGACAAACAGAAAGCTCATCCCTTCTCAGATTTGCAAAGAAGAGCAAGTGACTCAAATAAAACTCAGTCAAAAATCTATATGAGACACACACGTCCCATGCTCCTGTGGCTGAGTCTTCTTGTCAGTCAGCAGAGGGTCACTTGAGAGTGGCCCCATAAAGGACCTCAAATGCTTTTTCTTCTGACAACACACAGGCTGGATGTGACAGATAATAGGAGAATTCCAAAAGCTACCTGCTTCTCATAATACAAAGAACACTCTTCAGACCTTGTTGCTGAATGAAAGATAGCAAATGCATACCCAGAGGGAGGTTGTTAGAGTACTAATTGAGTGACACTGTTGACCCAGGAAAAGCAATGTTCCCAGGACAGGAAGTAGGTTTCTCTACCCTTGCCACATAAGAGAACAAAAGCCTACATACCAGAAATGTTTAGACATTGGGAGAATCCCAACTTTTCCACAGTTACCAGCTTATAAGATCTAGAGAAACTGCTTAATTCCCCTATGCCTGGATTTCCTGGACTATATATTATAGTGTTGTTGTGAAGAATTAATAAAATAATCCATGTGAAATGCCTAACACAGCTTTCATTTCCGGTATTATGGAAGATCAAATTACTTGAAGACACTCCCAATATGAAACACCTAGAAAATGCTGAATAGATTATAATGAACATCCTTTCAAAAGCAATAACTGGGTTTATAAGAAAATGAGGGAAATTTCCAGAGACCCAAAATAAAGGGAAAACTAGACACCAGAGTGGAAAGCCTGAGCAGATGCCCTAGCTGCCTATAGAGGGCAGCCAGATTTGATAATGCAAGGGCCTGGGCATGAATGTCCACGTGCGGTCAGGAGATTAGGCCTTGAGTCCACATGATAAAGGAAGTGGAATTCATACATCTCTCTTTCCTTTTCCCCCACAGAAAACCAGAAGCCTTGAAGTGCTACCTTAGTTGTAGGAGGGAGTGAACAAAATCTATACTCAGACCCAGGAAGATGATCAAGAAGTTTAGCCGTCTTAAACTAGGCTCTGGATAAAGAAAAGAAATAATCTCCTCTGGTAATTCATGACCACATGCTTGCCTTCATGTGGGTTTTGGGTTCCACTTTGTTCTATATGCATGATATAAACAACTAATATAAAAAGGGACTAGGACCTATGATTTTGGTATGCCTTTCACAAACAAATGAAAGAATTTCTTTGGAGGGACAAAAATTTCTTCAAGCTGGAAGAGTCCCTCAGGTAAATGTCTATTACCATAGTCACATTCCAAATTTATGAAAGACACAAGGAGGAAATCCACAATGAGTGGGAGTCAGGAAATACAGCAAAGAGCAGAATTTTGACTGCTTACAACACCCACTTAAACTATCAGAATTAAGCTAAAAACTAAATATGTTTTAAAAGATTAACTATATAAAAGAATTTCTAAAAAACACAATAAAATTATGATTATATTCAGAAAAAATTAAATAGAATTTCTAGAAATGAAAAAACATTGTTATAGTTTAACCAGCAGAATAGATACAGCCAAAGAGAGAATCAGTAAACTGAAAAATGGACAGAAGTATGAAATACCTGAAGGTGTAAGGTAAGGGCACCCAAATGCAGCAAAGAGAGGCAGAGATATATGAAAGAGAGGCTAAGATTTGAGGGTGATAGAACAAGAAATTTAAACATACATCTAATGAGAATTCCAGAAAAAGAGAAAAAAGACAATATTCAATGAATAAAAGGCTGAGAAGTTTCAAAAAATGAAAAAAGATGCAAGCTCATGGGGCTCCTGGATGACTCAGTTGGTTAAGCAGCCAACTCTTGATTTCAGCTCAGGTCATGATCTTACTGTTTGCAGGATTGAGCCCCATGTCGGATTCTGCACTGGCAGCCCAGAGCCTGTTTGGAATTCTCTCTCTCCCTCTATGTCTCTGTCTCTGCCCCTCCCCCATGTGCTCTCTCTCTCTCTCTCTCTCTCTCTCTCTCTCTCTCTTTCTCTCTGTCTCTCTCTCTCTCAAAATAAATAAATAAACTTAAAAAAGCTGTAAACTGATTAACCCTGAGTGCAATAAAAATTAATTCACATATGAACACACTGCAGTGAAAGTACAGAGCATAAAAAACAAAGAAAAGATGTTGAGCAAAACTATAGACAAAACACAAGTTACTTCAAAAATAATTATTATTAGATAGACAGTAGTCCTTTTGTCCAACATTTTATTATAAAACATAAAGAAAGTAACAGAACTTCACAGTGAGCATCTGTGTTCCCACTACTTAGATTCTACCAGTAATATCATACTCAATTTTGCTGTATTTGCTTTATCACATATCTATCCTCTATCCACACCTGTCTTCATCCATCAATCCCATGGAAGTTTTTTTATTGTTTTTTATTTGGGTATGTTTTTTGTATGTGTGCATTTCAAAGAAAATTATAGGCATTACTACATTTGCCCTTGGAAGTGTTGGATTCAACAAGGATATTATTAAATAGAGTTCAATATTTGTCTGCAGGTGCTTTCTTTCAATGTCAAATTTACATACAATGAAATGCACAAATTATAAATGTGAGTTGCTATGTGACCCAAACCATTATCAAATATATAACCATTAACTCCAGAAATTTCCTTCTTGTTTCTTTTCCCTCAGTCAATTACTATACTAATATTTCTCTGCCATGGATTAGTTTTACCTGTTCTGGAATTGCACCTAAATGAAATCCTACATTTTAGTATAAGGTTTCATTCACTTAGCAAGCTAATTTTCATATTGATTCATGATTCTGCATGTATCATTAGTTTATTCCTTTTTATTGTTGACTAGTTTTCCATTGTATGAATGTACCAGTTTGTTCATCTATTCCCCTACTGATGGGTACCTGAGCTTTTTCCATTTTAGAGATAATGAAAACAGCTGTTATGAACATTCTTGAAAAAGTCTTTTTGTGAACATACTTTTGTGAACATTGTATCTCCCGGGTAAATACCTAAGAGTGGAATAGCTGGGGTCGTAGAGTAGGTGTACATCTGTAAGGTATCACCAGATCTTTCTCCACACTGGTTGTATAATTTTACACTCCCAACAACATATGAGAGTTCCAGTTGTTACACATCTTGTCAACACTTACTGTTGTCAATCTTTTTAATTTTAGCCATTCCAGTGGGTGTGTAGTGGTATCTTACTGTCATTTTCGTTTGCATTTTTTTGGTGAATAATAACATTGAACACTTTTTCATGGGCTTCTTGGCCAGTTTATATCTTCTTTTGTGAAGTGTCTATTCAAAACTTTTGCTGACAACACTCTTTTGGACAGCAACAAAATAAAACAGAAAACAATAGAATAGTATTTTATCAGTTATGGTCCAGTCAGGAGACTGAAACCACACCAGAAGTTTAAACAGGAAAATTTTAATATAATGAATTATTAACTGGTAAAAGGTGGTTAATAGCCAAAATGGACAAAACAAACTCTAAGGTATAAGAGATAGAAATTACACACACACACACACACACACACACACACACACACACACACACACAAACTGCTACCCTTAGGAAAGAAAGGAAAGTGAACAAGAAAAGAACTTAAAATCTCCAAGGATAGGACCCTGTAAAGCTGAAACTCAGTTGAGTTTCTTAGAAGAGAGCATGGTTGCCATAGGAACATGATGCCCACGGATATGGTGGCAAAGAAATTGGTCACTGATAAGTCATGAGATCTAAGAGCCACCCTCAAATGTGGTAACAAAGAAACTGGCTAGAGGGTGCCACAGATAAACAAGGATCCTTATATTTGATTTGCTCAAATTTGATTTTCTGTTTTTAGGCCAAAAAACAGAACTACAGAAGAACAAAAAAGTTTCCTTTTTCCTTCTTCCTCTTCCAGCCTTGTAGTGTCCCTCTGGTGCCCTCTCTTGGCAGAGCCTAACACGAAGCCTTCTGGCAAGAGACAAATGTAATCTAGAGAGTTCAGATCTGATATCACAAAGTATAGCAAATAAGGGTGCATTTGGAGCTGAGAGGCAATAAATTAATAACAAGCAGAAATATATTCCAAGTGCTGAGGGAAAAAAAAATACCTGCGAACCTAGACTTCTATACCCAGTTAACCTAGCATTCAAGAGTGAAGACACAGCACTGACTAAAAATGGTTTATTTTTGTGACACTTTATTCAATACATACAAGAGAAAATACATAACATATATTTAAATTAAGACTTTTTCAGGCAATCAAAGACTGAGGATGTATAACTAACAAACCCCTAATGCAAGAACTACTAAATTGCCTCCAGTCAAGAAGAAGAAAACAACTGGTTAACTTATGGGGAAAATATAAATAAGAGAGGACAGTATAAATGAATAATGATTTAAAAATAACTAATTTGTGGTATAAAAGCAAAGAGTAATTAAAATGTTTGGCAACAATATGGGAGACAGGAAAAAAATACCAGTTAAAATGTTTTAAGCTCCTTGAATTTCTGGAAAGAAGGTAGTTTAAGGGCTTACCACTTAACAATACAGAAAACAATGTTATTGGAGCTCTCTAACAGTGTACAATGCAATCTGGATGACACATTCTAAGTCAAGTATATGTACTATTTTATGTTAGGGTTGCCTTTAAGAACAAAAATAGGAACAAACAATATTAAAATCAGTAGACTAGAGAATAAAGAGAGCTTTATCTACTCAAAATAAAGTAGGAATAAAGAGGAAAGAGAAAAAAAGCTTAAATTACAACAAATGAAAAACACAAAATCTTTAAGAGATTTAAATCTAAATGTATCTGTGATTCCAATAAATACGAATGAAATAAACTTCCCTAGTATAAGACAGAGATTTTCTTGTCTTAAGAAATCAGCTATGTATACTATACAAGACATAGCTAAAATTTAAAACATATAAATATTATAAGTGAAGGAATAGAAAAAAGACATATTAGACAAATACTATCTAACAGAAATCTATGTCACCATATTAATTCCAGATGAAATAGATTTCAAGAATTGTTAGAGATAGAGAGGTACTTTATAATGATTAAAAGAATAATTCATAGAAAAAAATAATTGCAAAGTCCTATTGACATAAGCTTTGAAATATACAAAACAAAAATTAATAGACTTTCAAGAAGAAATTGACAAATCCATCCACACAATGAGAGATGATAATATACTTCAAATCAGTAAGTCGAGCTGATAGAAAAATCAGTAATGACATAGAAGATTCAACATCATAATTAACAAACTTTATCTAAAGTCATGTAAAGAAGGTTCAGGCAATTTTATGGAATATAGTCTTTTCAAGCACACGTGAGGCACTCATAAAACTTCACATATGCTAGGCTGCCAAGCATGTTTCAATAAATACCAAAGAACTGGTATCATACACACCAAATATCTTGACCACTGTACAAGTAATTTAGAAGTTAATTACAAAAAAACTTTGAAGATGTTAAAAGCATACTTCTAAGTAAAGTGAGTAACACATGTCCTTTAATAAATGAAATCAGTGGCCCCAGAACAAAGAAATGATCTGATTTCCAAGGATATTGAACATACAATCCTGACTCCCCTAAGCCTGCCCCTCAAACAACTGACTTTCAGGATTTTAAAAGTACTCTTGGGGCACCTGGGTGACTCATTCGGTTGAGCATCCGACTTCAGCTCAGGTCACGATCTCACGGTTCACAAGTTCAAACCCTGAGTCAGGCTCTGTGCTGACAGCTCAGAGCCTGGAGCCTGCTTCAGTTTCTGTCTCTGTCTCTGTCTCTGTCTCTGTCTCTCTCTCTCTCTTCCCCTCTCCAACTCATGCTCTGTCTCTCTCTCTCAAAAATAAATAAAAACATTTAAAATAAAATAAAATAAAAAATACTCTCACCTGAAAAGTTCGGCTTATCATATTCTTCCTGGGACAGACACATCCAAGTAGAAAATATCCCTCCCACTCTTCCAAAGGACAAAATAACTGTCTCAAAGCTGAATTGGGCTGTCTGCTCTCCAAAATGCTGGAGAAAAAAGGGACTGGAGACTGGAATTGGAGTGTGTAACTGGTGGGTGAGGGGGACCCTAAGATCATGCCTAAGAAATGCTTCAGTGTTTATCCAGAGTTGTCCCCAAGAAAAGACTGTGCTGGTGTACATGCCTGGCTACTACTGAAGTTGTAGCCCCTAGGGCAGGGTTTGCAGTCTGGCTAGACAAGAGTCTAGAAAAAAGAGGTAAGTGGGGCACTTCATGAAGCAACATGGACATAGGGTGACAATGGCAAGGGAGCCCAGATCTCTGGATCCCAATCTGTATACCCCCCAGGATCCCATGATTTGAGCACCTGACATGCCATGAAAGCATCCCTAGGCAAATGGCAGAGTAAGATATTCCACCTTAAGTGAGATACAATGGCAACCTGATTTATCAGTCTGCCTCTGGTAAGCTCGATAAATGTACATTCTCGACAGGGGCAATATTGCCCCCAGAGGGGCAAATTTTATTGGGGCGAGTAAAAAAGCTTAAATATTGCAATGACTTATGGACTTCCAAAGGGCCACAGAACATAAATAGACATATAGTATACCTGTGGCATAAAATTTCATGGGGGAGAGGGAACAATTAGAGGGGGAAAAAAGTCTTAAAAGGCTCCATAAGGGAGCAACAATTTAAAAAACAAAAAAGGAAGTTTGACAAATATCCATGAGGAAAGAGGATAATACCATGAGTAGGCAGAAACATGGGTGTCTGGCACTGTGATCCCTCCCTTAGGTAATCCCCACCTAGTCAATGGACAGACTCATTGACTAACCTCTCCTTCATTAACAGCTTCTAAACTTCAGGAAAAGGCATTAGTCATATGGCTAAAGGGCCACAGAGCTCAATTCTCAATTTTCCAATCAACTCTCAACAAATATTTGCTAGTTTCTATATCTCTATCTGTGCTGCACAGTATGTTGGGTGCTAGCCACATATGGCTCCTGAGTGCCTACAATGTGTCTGGTCCAAAGTGAAATGTTCACTGAGTATAAACTGTTGAGAGACACTCCTTCATGGATGTCTCTTGCTGTCACGTGTTTTGCTCGGTATGAATCTTAGCCCTTTTGCGCTGATATAACAAAAATACCATGGACTAGGTAGCCTAAACAACAGTTCTAGAGGCTGGAAATCCAAAACCAAGGTGTCAGTAGGTTTGGTGTCTGCTGAAGGCCTGCTTCCTGGTTTGCAGATGGCCATCTTCTCACTGTGTCCTCACATGGCAGAGGGGGTGAGGGAACTCTCTGGGATCTCTTTTATCAGAATACCAATCCCATTCATGAGGGTTCCACCCTAATGACCCAATTACCTCACCGAAGTCCCACCTCCAAATATTATCACACTGTGGACTTGATTTCAACATATGAATCTGGGGGACGCAAACATTCAGTCTATAGCAGTATGCCAAGAATATGACTCTGATCACTTTTTACCTAGGGCAGGTATCAGAATTGTGTTTGCAGTGAGCATCCTTGAGGGGTGAGATGATATCCGCCTTTGGGACCAATAGTAGGCTTGCCTTCTGCTTTCTATAAAAGGGTAAGTTCCCCAGGCTCAGGGTTCTTCAGCTGTAACCTAAACCCATTCTATGTGCAACAACCACCCGGGGCCCTCTATGTCACCCCCATGGGACTTCAGACATGTATTGGTTTTCTGTTGCAGAGTAACAAATTATCACAAATTTGGCAGCTTAAGATACTATCCATTTATTAGCTCATAGTTTTGTAGGTCACAAGGCCAAAGAAAGTTCTTTGCTCAGGGTCTCAAAAGCTGAAATTAAAGTATCACCAGGCTGAGTTCTGATCTGGGGACTCTGGGGTACAATCCACTTCCAAGTTCATTCCGGTTGTTGGCAGAATTTAATTCCTTGTGACTGTATAACTGAGATCCCCCATTTTCTTTGCTGGCTGTCAGCAGGGGCCACTGTCAGCTCATAGAGGCCTCCTGCATTCCTTGCCACATCATGGTCTTCATGTCAAAGCCAACAATGGAGAATTTTTTACAGTCAAATCCCTCCCATGTTTTTAATCTCTGTAACTTCTCAGTTTCTGATCCCTAGACTCAGAGTTTAAAAGGTCATGTGATTAGATCAGACCTGTCTGCTTAATTGCCCTATTTTACGTTCAACTGATTTGAGATTTTAATTCTGTCTGCAAAATCCCTTCACAAGGATTGAATAACTAAGGAGAAAGTGTATATATACAAGGACTGGGAACGTCTGGGGTCACCTTAGAATTCTGCCTATTTCAGGACGCAGGGGAACTGAGGCAAATATGTTTGCGCTTATGCTGCTGTTGTGCCATGAGTAATAAAACACTTTATCTCTGACTCAAAGATCTCATCTCTTTTGCCAAAATATGTGGAATTGTGTAAGTAGCTTGTAAGAAAGGTAAAGTCAAAACCCAGACCTGCCATAAAATACACACTGACTTTCAAAGACTATGTTAATAATTTTTAGGTTGATTACGTGTTGAAACAATCCCATTGGGGCGTCTGGGTGGCCCAGTCTGTTAGGCATCTGACTTTGGCTTAGCCCATGATCTCGCGTTTCTTGGGTTCGAGCTCCGCATCGGACTGGGTACTGACAGTGTGGAGCCTGCTTGGGATTCTCTCTCTCCCGTCTCTTTCTGTCCCTCCCCCACTTGTGCTTTTTTCCTCTCTCTCAAAAATAAAATAAACTTTAAAAAAAGATACTATTTTGGATATATGTGATTAAGTAAGGTACATTATTAAAATTAATTTCACCTCTTTATTTAAATGTTTAATGTGATTACTAGAAATTAAAATTACATATGGAGGAAGCTTCCATTGTATTTCTATCAGGCAGTGCTGATGCCTACACTTGGCTACTACCAAAGTCCTAGGCCCTTTGCTGGGGGTTGCAGTCTGGCAGCCCAAGAGCCAATTGTGTCCTATAGATGTTTTGTTTGGCCCACAGAGTGCTGAAATATTTTTACTGTTTAGATGCCTTTAAAGAGGGGCATGTATCTTCAGGTATGCCCCAGGCCTCAACATTCTTTGTTGTTTTTCACCTGGCTTATTTACACATTTATTTTACCTAACTGGCTTCTGTAAGCATATCAATTTTGTGACTCTTGTAGTTACACTCATATTTTTGCTAGGCATGGTAAGCAATATTAATACAGGAGAAATACCAAAGAATAGCATTCAACCAAGTGTTAACCTGCATGGTCCAAAAGGGCTATTAAGAGTTTGAAAAAGAAGCAGTCTTCATGGGCACTATGGTGACAATGAGTCGGTAGACCTGGTTTTAGACCAAGCTCTGTCACTGATTTCACAGGGAGACATTTCTTAAGCAAGTCATTTCCCCTCCATGAAGGCCTCAAAGTTCCTTATGAAGATCTAAATGTGATGATTTTGTTGGCTAAAGCAATTAGAAAGAGCTACATGGGAAAGCAGGGCTTGACGATACTAGCTTCTCTGTCCTTGGTACATTATTTCTGCACTGTACTTGGCCTCAAAGGAAGGAGGAGGGAGTCAAGAAGACCAAATCCTAAAGAGTTCCTATCGACAGTTGGTCAAAGAAGGAAGTCAAGACATTGTGTTACAGTGTTGCTTTGTGTTCTCTATGGATATAGATCATTCCAGTAGGGGCCCTGTACCCCAAATGGTAGATAGTCAAGAGCTGGCAGCGTCCTGATACCTGCATCTGCTCCCCCCTCCCTTCCACCTTCGACAATGGCATTTCATGAAATCCTGAAGCAGATGCTCCGTGTTGGGCCTGAGCAGATACAAGCAGGGGTTTGTGGCTGGCAAGTTCCCACTCTCTCTACCCATGACATCTTTTTCATAACTTGAATTTCTTTAATTAAAAAACATCTGCCAACTCCTGTTATCTGCAAAGATGTGCCGTAGCAACTCTCTTTGCAAGCCCCTTTTGCAGCAGACGCAAACAGGTGGAAGAAAAGCCTCTGTGGAGAGACTCCCAAGTGTAAAGAGAGAAAGAGTTGGGAAGGAAGCTCCTCTAATTGTGTGTGTATGTGTGTGTGTGTGTGTGTGTGTGTGTGAGAGAGAGAGAGAGAGAGAGAGAGAGAGACGGTGTGAACATGCTCACAGGCAAACCTCTCTTACAATTCATCCTTCTTCAAAGTTCTCCCTCTCTATCAGAGGAGGGGAGAGGACTTTGGGAACATGGGCAGCACACCTATCCTATCCACGCCACAACATAAGGACTGGCACCTTGTTACAAACCAAACACACAGAAAGAATTCACGGAGCCTGGCCTTACTCAGGATGAGTCTGATTCATCAATGGGAAAGGGAGGCCAGATGTCTGCTGCCTTCACCCCTGCTCCATGAACAGTTACTACCAAAGGAAAATCCTGAACAATAATCTTAAGAAGGATTGGGAACATTTGTATTCCCAGGGCAGGAACACAAGTGGGGGCCACACAGGACATGTCTACCATGTATCAAGCCAACATACTGTAGGAAACATTTTCTATCTTCATGCCTTACAAATATGGCTTCAGATCAACCTGGAAAGCAGTTTCACATTTAGAATTCTCGCATTCAGACTTGTAAGTGGGCCAGGAGGTACAGAGAAAGCCAATCCCAGGATTCGGCCCTGCTGCCTTTTCTCTTTCCATTTGTGGCTCTGTCCTGCACAGCATAAGGCTCCCATATATGCAGTCTCTCCAGTCCATGCCCCCAAACCCCAAATATGCCTCCTATAAACCACTGCTCCCCAGGAACCTTAGGGTCCAGGGTGTACATGAGAGTACTTTGTTCTTTGTGCACACCCTGGGGGTAGACCCAGGAAAGAGGCTATGCCTGGAAATCCAAGCAATTCCATGTTTCTGAACCCGGAGCATGACTTAGAAAGTAAAGGCCAAGAGGCATGAGCTCAGGGTGGGCATACATCCTTAGTCCCATGGATTCTTCACCTCCCATAGAGAGAAGAGTCTGAAAGAGGCAAAGCAGGGCCCTAAAAGTGCAGGACCAGGACAGGATGAGGATCTTTCTGGATGGGTCTAAGGGCAGTGCTGATCTCAATCTCTTATTTCCACCCTTGGGCTTCTTGTTAAGATAGATCCAAGTATCTCTACCTCCCCATCTACCAGAGCATGCTCCTCTCTTCCACTGTTGAGGCCCTTATGAACATGCTACCTTCTCTAAAAAGAGTGTCCCAATTCTTAGAAAGGAAATAACCCCTATTGGTCCCCATCCCGCCTGGATTAAGTTTGAGCTCCTTTGCTGCCCCCCGCCCTCTGAATCTGAAATAGAGGTATTGAAAGCAATAATGAATGGCATCCTCTGTCTCAGGGTTATCCTCCTGACTTGATAGTTTCTAGAGGCAAAGTCCTTTGTGCTTGGGGCATTCCCACAGCATAGTCCCTAGCACAGCAAGATGCAGACAATGAGACTTAAACGATCCCTTTTAAAATAATATTTATTATTTTTTCTGATCATAAACGTATAAAAAGTTGATAGATGTTTTTAGATGGTGAGATGTCTGCTGTGTTTCGTTAGCAATCTTTAAGACAAACCTTTAAATTTGCAGCCAGAAAGTCACCTCCCTCCAGGGCACCCCACTGATTATCAGACAAGGCTAACTGCTTAGCAATTTCTTTATAGTCTTAATATTTGCCTTCTCATAAATTCCATACACTGATGCAGTTTTTCTGCACCTACAAACCTGCTCCTTCTGTATGATTTAACAGCCCTTTTTCTTAATTCCTTGGATCATATGTGATAGCTAGCGCAAAGTGCCTAACACGTGATCATCACAGTAGACACTTAAATAATTTATTCTTATTATTGCCTAATTTCTTTCAACTTTTTATTAAAAGGTTAAAAAAGAATAAATAACTAGGGTAACCCCCATCCTCTACATTTTTCATTCCTGCCCTGCCTCCCTACCTACTCTTCTCCACATATTCTAGGTCAGGGCAAAAGAAATGGGGAAAATGAAAATCATATATGCTCCTTTCTTAAAATTCCCATGCTAACCTAGCTAAGGAAAAAATATTTACCATCTCCCAAGTGAAAACATCCAATGAATTATGTGAATGATGTATCATTTTTTTAATGTATCTTTTAACTACAAGGTGCAGAATGCCCTCATCTACTTCCAATAGTCTTGAATAATATCACAAACAATGATGACATCATAGAATACCAGATGGTATCTCAGAGTTTTGAAAAAGGAGATTAAGCTGTGAGGAGAACACTGAAGACATGGAGTCCTGTATTCTATTCTGGCCGCTGCGATAAGGAAATCTGTAACCAGCCTTCCCAAGTGAATATCATGGGATGAAGGAAAAGGAGCCAGGGACAGGGTTAGAAGAGGTAAAACAGTTCAAGAGAAACAAAATGTGGGCGAGTAAAAAGAAACTGTTGATTTTTACTGGAGAGAGTGAAGTGGAATGAGTTTACATAAGATCCAAAATAGAAATCATCTCCGTAGATTTCTAAACACATGGAGGAGTAACCACACTTCACAGGACCCAGCACAGCAGTAGGATTTGTTGAAAGACAAAAACAATGAAGTATTACTATTCGCAATGAGTAATCAAGCAAATGTTGGTAAACGTTCATAAGAAATAGTAATAATGAAATATTCAAGCAATCTCCGGAATTCCTCAGAGTTCCAAAGTGGATAAAATTGCTTGGTGTGGCTGTTCTCCATAGATGGTTGTCTTTGGCAGCACCCCCTAAGAGCTGTGCCCTGTGCTGCTCTGGCTAATGCCATCTACTGCCAAGGACCTTGCTGCCAGGGAGGAGGGTGGGCATGAGGGAAACAGGCCCCCAGTTTGTTCTGACTCTTCAATGACACTTTCAAGCTGCAGCATTTTCAACTACTTTTTTTATTTGTGGCAGCCTTCTTGAGGGTCTTACAATGACTTCCTGGGCAAACTGTCCCCAAAATGGACTACCTGACTTAATAAGGAGATTTCTTCCATGGAAATATATCTGCTCATGAGTAGCCATTATGGGTAAAATACCACATTCTGCTCCCAAAGATGGACAGAGGGTTCAGTCAGCCTTCCTCAGGTGGGTTATTCCTACCCTTTTTAAATCCTATCCCCATATCACACTTGGCAAGATTATCCTATAACAGTGAGTAAAAGGATATATATTTTAAGTTTGTTTATTTATTTTGAGAGAGAGAGAGAACACGTGCACAAGCAGTTAAGGGGCAGAGAGAAGGAAAGACAGAATCCCAAGCAGGCTCTGTACCATCAGTGCAGAGCCCGATGCAGGGCTTGAACTCACAAACCATGAGATCATAACCTGAGCTGAGATCAAGAGTCAGACTCTTAACTGACTGAGCCACCCAGGTGCCCAAGTAAGAGGATATTTTAAATGGCAGCAGTAGAAATTCTGAAAGAGAGAACATTTATTAAGTTCTGATGAAATGCCTAACGGGTCATTTGGGTATGAAAAAACATATTCTGGAGTATGTTCGAGAAAGAGAACCCAAAAACAAAGAACGGATGGAATGAATATTTCTGTGTCAGGAAATGAGAGGAAAATTTTATGTACTTATAATTAGAAAGGGGGAACACAAGAGGTTCAGAGACTGAGGACTTTTCAGGAGATACAAAGAAGTTGAAGTCAAGGGGAGAGGAAATAGGTGGGGAGAAAGCAACAGGCAACATGCGGGGAGAAGGAAAGGTGGCCACTGAGATGTTCCAGGTGCTGGGTATGCTGAAAAACTTGAAGAATGGCTGTATCTAATATTGTGCTTTAAGTTGCTTTACAAAGCCCTGCTGTGACCTCCCTCCAATGGCCCAAACTTTCAGTGGACCTAGAATGCTAGGAGGTAGGGGCACTGGAGATGGAAGAAATTACAAGAAAAAGAAGGCCACATGTCATGTTTGCACATACTCAGAGGAGAGGTAAAAATTTTCTGGATACAGAAATCTTAGCTAGAAGTAACTAAGAAAAATATAAGCCCTTCCACTTCCAAGAATCTATAAAAGCATTGATATTCCAAAAGGAATATGGGATTTCATATAGAGATTGATATTCTGAATCCCATTTCTTTAAAATTAAAGATTTGTTAAAAACAAGGTACAGACTAAGAAATTATATTTGCAAAAGACACATCTGATAAAGGACTGTTATCAAAAACATACAAGGAATGTTTACAAGTCAACAGGAAGGAAGCAAAAAACATGACTAAAAAGATGGAGAAGAGACCTGAACAGGCATCTCACCAAAGAAGATACACAGATGGAAAATAAACATAAGAAAATATGCTCAAAATCCTACATCATTAGGAAATTTCCAACTAAAGCAACAATGAGATACCACTACATACTTTTTACAATGGCCAGATCCAAAACACTGATGACACCATATGCCGACAAGGATGTGTGGAGCAACAGGAACTCTACTCTCAGTTCCTGCAAATGCAAAATGGTGCAGCCATTTTACGAGACAGTTTGGTACTTTCTTACAAAATGAAATATACTCTTACCATACAGTCCAGCAATCATGCTCCTTGGTATTCACCCAAAGGAGTTGACAATGTATGTACACACAAAAACCTGCACACAGATGTTTATAGAAGCTTTATTCATACCGGCCAAACTTGGAACCAATCAAGATGTCCTTCAGTGGGCGAATGGACAAATAAACTGTGGCGCATCTAAACAATGGACTATTAGTTCATGGTCAAAAGAAATGCACTATTAAACCACAAAAAGACATGGAGGATGCCAATCAGGAAAGGATTCCAAATATATGACCTTCTGGAAAAGGCAAAACTATGGCAGCAGCAGGAAGATCAGAAGGAGGAATGCTCTGTCTCTGGAATCCTCTGTGCATCAGGGCAGTGAAACTCTTCTGCCTGCAGCCATAATGACGGATGGATGTCATCACACATTTGTCCAAACCCATAAAATGTACAACGCCAAGAGTGTACTCGAATACAAACTTTGGACTTTGGGTGATAATGATGTGTCAATGTAGGTTCATCAGTTATAACGAACAACTTGGGTGGGGGATGTTGATTGCTGGGGAGGCTGTAGGCTGTGGGGAGAGCAGGGGGGGTCTATGGAAATTTCTGTACTTTCTGCCCAATATTGCTGTGACCCTAAAACTGCTCTTAAAAACAGGCTATTTTTAAATGATAATTTATACATTTTTTCGATAAAAGAAGGGTAACTTGAAAAGTCTGTAGGACTCAGGAACTCCCAGATGTCTGACACCTAGGTTCAGTTACCGGTACACTTAGGGCTAGTACAGAAAAACAACTGTCAGTGGTCAAAGTTCCTGAGGAAAAGTTCCTGAGGAATTAGACTTTGCTCATGTTCAGCGACGTGGACTGTTTATGTTCTTCCCAGTGTGCTCTCCTATCGTCTGGTGGCTGGGCTGACCTCGGGACCAGTTTCAGCCAAGGAAATGTGAACGGACCCAGCCTGTGTCCCCTGTTTGCCAACGCATGTAATTGCCAGTGCCTGAATCTCCCGGCTTCGCTTTCTCTGTCGCGGCCACAGGAAGACAGCACACTAGGATGGAGAAGCTCTGAGGTCAAAGCAGTCTGAGATGCCAGGCTGGAAATCTGGGGGCCAACTGTCGTGACAAACCAGTAGCACCTACAGGGCTTTGCATGAACATGGAATAAACACATCTGCTGGGTCGAGCCCCTGATGTTTAGCATGGTTTGCTGCCAGAGCCCAAGCCGGTCCGTCCTGATTGCTATCCCAAATTTCGGATTCCAGTTCAAGTTCACTGAGGCATGACTGGTGCAGGAATGCAGAGCAGGAAGCCGGGAACAACAGAACACTGAACACGCTGGGGAGAAAACAGCGGTAATTTTTAGGTGAGCTCAGTTTTGAGGGTTTTCTCCAATCTAAGCAATGCTTAGGTCAGGACTACAGCGTCCATTTCGCTTCTTCCAGTTTCCTGGAGAGTGTCGTACTTTTTTTTTTTTTTTAGGGGAGGGTGAGATGGCTGCCATCCATCATTTTGGAAAGTCACGAGATTTCCAGATAGATGCCTAAACAAAGGACAAGCGTATTAACAAATCTAGCTGTCCAAAAGTCAGGGCTAATGTTAACCAAGATGAGCATTACTGCGATTCCATCAAGATGTCCTGTTATTTATTTAACTTTTCCATTTTCATTTTTTATTTGGGTAAGATAATTGCTTGTGATAAGCCTCGGGTATGGAGGTCTGGTGCATACAGAGTGGCGAGGCGAGCTTCAGTCTGTAGCTCAGGATGCAATGGGGAAAGGAAACCAGGTATTAACATATTAAAATAAACTCCATTCATGTCCTTTCATGGTCTTCTTCAAAAAGGAGGACCTCTCCAAAGTGAATGGTCTACTCTCAACAGGAAAAATTCCTATTAGGGGGATGATGCGTTCACCTGCTTGAGGAAAGAAAGATCTCTTGTATGAGTGGATTTTATAAGAGACAAAACATATCTTTTAGTGTTTCTTTCCCTGGGTCTGATCCCACAATGCTACCCTTGCGTTGCACTTCATTATCACCTACACCAGCACCTCCCATTGCTTCTGGCCGAGACCCTAACACTGGGCAACAGCAAGACTTTGGTGCCTTAATTCCCCAAATGGAACTTCGGTATGGGAGACCTATTTATTTACATGATTCAACACACAATCATAATCCTTTCAATGGAAAAAGAACCATGGCCCCAGGCTCTCGTATGCCGTGGTTCCTCCCCTAGCCCTTCTCCCCTGCTGTCTCTTTCCCAGCACCCTCTCTGTTCAGGCCTGAACACCCCAGCAGCTTAAGTGGAAGCAAATGTGGGTGTGGTTCCTACTTTCGTGAAGCTGGTAATGGCTTGAGACATATTCAAGTGCTCCATTGGTCAGCGATGAAAATAGCCACTGGTGTTTGTTGGCGCTCACACGGAGCCCCGGCAGTGTTGTTGCTGTCCTTTTTTCAGACAAGAAACCTGAGGTTTAGAGAATAGGTAACTGACCCAGGGTCACACTTCTACTACTGCTGAGACTAAGAGGACGGAGGAGGGGTGTCACTAGAGGCATTGTTCCTTCCCATTGCTCCTGCCTACCAAAAAAGCTTAGAAATAAAAGTTGTATCCTTGAATTCCTTTTATTTATTTTTTTTAAACTTTTTATGTTTTTCTTTTTTAAATTTTTTTGTTTATTTTTGAGACACAGAGAGACAGAGAATGAGTGGGGGAGGGGCAGAGAGCGAGGGAGACACAGAATCTGAAACAGGCTCCAGGCTCTGAGCTGTCAGCACAGAACCCGATGCGGGGCTTGAACCCATGAACCACTAGACCATGACCTGAGCCGAAGTGGACGCTTAACCGACTGTCACCCAAGTGCTCCAAAAACTTTTTATGTTTTTTATTTATTTTTGAGAGAGATAGAGAAGCAGAGTGTGAGCGGGGGAGGGGCAGAGAGAGAGAGGGAGACACAGAATCTGAAGCAGGCTCCAGGCTCTGAGCTGTCAGCACAGAGCCCCATGTGGGACTCAAACCCACGAACCGTGAGATCATGACCTGAGCCGAAGTCAGACGCTTAACCAACTGAGCCACCCAGGTGCCCCCTTGAATTCCTTTTAAAAGAGGATATTTTGGGGTGCCTGGGTGGCTCAGTCAGTTAAGCATCCCCCTCTTGATTTCGACTCAGGTCATGATCTCAGTGTTCATGAGTTCAAGCCCCACTTTAGGCTCCTCCCTGACAGCAGAGCCTGCTTGGGATTCCCTCTCTCAGTCCCTCCCCTGCTCATGCTCTCTAAATAAATAAACTAGCAAGCAAACTTTAAAAAGGAAATAGAATATTTTATAGGCAGTCACCCCTAGTAACCTGGGAGCTAACATTATTGCTTGTGCTGCTATTGCAGCTCAAATACCTCCTGGACGCTGTCCTGTGTCCATCCCCGACCTCACTCTGCCATCCTGGGTCCGGGCACCACCCCTGTCCTCCCGTCTACTTCTTACAGTTGGAGGACCCCTCCCCTTCACCCCTGCCAGGCTTCCTGTCCCCTCTCCTCTTGTCAGTCCACCCTTCCACCTAAACTTACGTGACTTGTGTTTTTATTCCATTTTGATCCCTTTCCTACTTTCTTGTTTTCCTTCTCCTTCTTTCCCTCCTCTTCCTCTCCTCATCGTTACTTCCTTCTTTCCTTTTCTTTCCCCACCTCCCCCTCCTCTTCAAGTGCATGTGCACTGCTGGGAATGCTGCAGACGATGGACCAGTAGCTGCCAGACAAGAATGCATCCAGATGAATTGCTAAGCCTTTCATTAATCGTTCCAGCACTACCTGGAAGTCTGACAACGAAGTGAGGTCCTTTGTAAAATGTGTCCTTGGAACTTCCTATCTTGGCCATCCCTGAGCAGAGTCCACACCCCGTAACTGCAAGGTCTAAGAAGTAAAGGAAAACGGGAACAGAAAAGACTGAGTTCTACAGTAACTTGCATGTGAAAATCACAAAAATTCCCAGCTGAATTAAGAAGAATCAGGGATAGATCAATTCTCTGTGGGAAGAATTGTTCTAAAATGAATCACTTTCTGTTCTGAAAAGATTCCCATTCTGAAGAGGAAAGGGTGGTCTCCTCCGCTACTCCTTGGGGATTGGATAGACCCTCATTTATCTCTGATGCTTTAAATTGACCCAGATGGCTAAAGGTGGGAAGATGGACTTTAGCCGTCAAAGAGCCCTCTGAACCCCTATTATTAGCCCTCACTCCAACCTGAGTATTTTCTTTCTATTCAAATTCCATCCCAAGCTGGCAATCTGGAAGCCACTGGCAAGTTCTCCCTCCCACACAACCTCGGAACAGTCGGTCAGCAGATTGTTGCACTATTGCCTCACTGCGCTTTGAACTCCTCCTTCTCCTTGGTGGCTCTCCTCTGTTTAGCCCTTGGGTCACTGTGTGTCTGGGTCCTAGTGGCCTCCTCGATGTCCCTAGCATCATCCCTCTCCAATTCTTCCCTTGCTGCTGCCTCAGGGATGCCGTCCTGTCTTCCTGCTCACCAGGCTTCCACAGCTTGGCCCCAGTCTGTGCACAAGCCCCAACCCTCCAAGGAGACTTTGAGGTCTTTCAAGAATCTCTCCAGCCTCATCTTTGCCACTTTCCAGTTCCCCTGGCTGTACCCCTGTGAATTCCTTGCAGTTCCTGAGTGCGCCATTCTTTCTTTCCTCCCTGGCTTTGCATTTACTGTCCCTTTCCTCTGGAATGTCATTTAAACCCTAATCAGGTGGCAAATGCCCTAGTTCAGCTGTCCCTGCTCCCCTGCTCTCCTTAAGAGACAGCATTAGCACAGCCCCTATCACACTGTAGTGTAAGCCTGGGTTACTGGTCTCTGTCGCTTGTGTGGAGCTCGGGGACCCAGGTTATGTCTTACTGTTGAAGTCCTGTGGAATTTGACTGCCTGCGCATGCTGGCACACATAATCATACACTGCCTAGTAAATAACATCCAATATAATAGTTATTATGTTGTGTACTGTATATTTATAGAACCTATACATGTTAACATATACTGTTAACATAGTATAACTTCTTAACTACATCATGAATGCTCCTTCCTGTTGCTCCAAATACATTCCAGGACTCTCAAGATTGAGAACCGTGTGTTTTACTTATTTTCTCTGTAGCTCCCAATGCCTCCTCACACAGGGAAGACGAAGAGGACTCAGAGTCAGAAACTTGGTGAGAATGGCCAGTGTACCACAGAGAGAGGATCAACGCAGCCAAAGATGAGAGGAAGTTTTACTTCTGGGGATCCCACTTCGGCAGCACCTACTCATCCTAATGGGCCATCCCATCCATCTGAAGATGCATACGCTGGCTCTGTACTTCCTGATTCCCCAAGTGGGAAGGGGCTCTGCTGCCTACAGGACCAGCATGCCCGACGGAGCTGAAGAAGACGCACTGGGCAAGAATGGCAAACAGTCTTCCTGTCTGCCCAGCAGGCTGGTGGCAGATCTCTGAAGCACCTTACTGAAAAAGGTCCAGAAGCCAAATCAGGGTTCAGCAGACAATGAGACAATTCAATCAGAAATGGCTCCAAAGGCCCATGTGCTAGAGGTTTGCTGTCCAGATCTAGAGACTTCTGCAAGTGGAGAAATCATTCCTCTCAATCCTTCAACACTCTGACTACAAATATATTGAATTACTTCTCCCCATCCATAGAGAGAAGGGGAATAAAGTGGTAGGAGAATGAGACAAAGTCCCAAAGTTGAGAGCTAAACGAGAACACGACCTGCACTAGACTCAGAAATGCCTCCATGAAGCTTCACCCCCAGGACCTGGCGGTTCCCTGCTCCACCTGACAAACTTCTGCTCACTCTTCAGGACACGTTCAGATGTAAACTTGCTGGTGAAGTCTTCCCCAGGTCCTCCAATTCATGCCATCTGTTCCCGTGACACTGGCCTAGGTCACTGTCATACTACCTGTACAATTGACACACACCATTTTTAGTTTCAACACAGCTGTCTCTCCCACCGGACACGGCACTCCTTGAACATGTGCCCTCAGTCCCATTCAAATGTGTATTCTTAATGCTTTGCCCAGGGCTTTGAATGGATTTGGTTGTTATTAAATTGTATGCTTCCTCAAAGGACAGTCTCGAGGCATTACTGGTGTAAAATATCAGTTAGCATTATGCACATTTTCTTACTGGGTAAACTGAGACTCAGATCTCTTCATCATGTTTCCCATGATTATTTGGTCCAATGGCGCTTAGGGAGGCAATGGATCAATCCAGTGGCTCCAATGTTTAATCGACAGTAACACTGCTCCTCTCCCCCGATGTCCTTCACTAGAGGTGGCTGGGCCTGCTATGCAAGAACAGTGCTCAATTCATGCTGTACCACGTCTGTTATCACTTGCTCCCAATAGCACAACTGCAACCTGTCCCCGTGGTCATCTGTTCCCATCTCACCCTGGGGATACCCCGGGCAGAACCAAGAGCCCAATCTGGAGCAGGGCCCCACAGAAAGACGACCCCCCCAAGCTCCACTTATTCTCCAACTGGAATGGCTTGTGAAAAAGAAACCACTGTGCTTTGGGTCAAGCAAACGGACGGCCGCAACACCATGGACCTCAGAGAGGGACAGCACTTCCTCTTACTGATGAGGGGCCTCCATCGTTTCAGAATGTGGTGGTTTTCCTGCAAGGAAGCCAGGCCAATTTATTCAACCATTGACAATGTTACCATGTGTTTGTGAAATGGAAGTTTTCTCTGGGCTCAATGTGACAAAATACTGATCGCAGACGTTTGGTGGCCTGTCACCAGGAAGCTGGATGGATGTCAGGGCCTGAGATGTGGGCTCTAAGGCTGACAGTTCCCACAGGAAGGGAACAAAGAGAAACAGTCCTGTGTTCATGCAGATTACACACTGGAAAAGGAGGCTTGATGGAGAGTCAGGCGTTCCGTGAACATCTTCAATCACCTAACACTGCAGTAGAGACTTCTAACTTAGAAGAGAAAGAGCCAGGGGCTCTGTCCTTTGGTGTGTTACCTCAACTTTCAGAGTTCCCTTACCTGCAAAATGGGGATAATAATAATCTGCCCTGCCTCCATCAGAGAATCATGGTATGGATGAAACAGTGGATAAGAGAACATCTTACAAACCACAACCCTATCTCTGTCTGTAATAGCACCCTGCTCATTCCCTTTATGGTCTTTATCATAATCTCTAAGTATGTGTTTATATTGCAGCCTTGTTTGATGTCTGTCTCTGCCAGTGAAACACAAGCTCTTCAGAAGCAGGAATCTAGTGTGTGGTACACGCAATAAACTCCTACCTGGTAGTCGTTATCATATTCCTGCTATCCAACCTCAAGATACACTCATTCCTACCTCCACACCTCCGCTCAAGCTGCTCCTTCACTCCAGAAACACCACCCCTTCATCTTTATGGCAATCCAGAAGTCTTCCTTAATTAAGGACCACTTCAAGTCCCACTGCTTCTATGAAATTATTTTCTCATCCTTTTTTACAATTTTCCTTTTACCAGGCAGTTCTTCACTATGAAACAGACTGTCCACAGCCTACGGCCACCCTCCCTCACAACCTCACTTGGCCTGGGTGGCATCGTTTGGTAGGTGTCCTCTGTCCTCCTAATCCACATGTAGTTAGTATTAGGCCCAACTCTGATTCCATCAGTGTTTCCTAATAAGTGATTTGTTTCTCAGGCAAAGAACAGGAGAATATATCTATATCAAATAGAAGAATCATAATTTAAAAATCCTAAAACACCCAGGGTTGAAGGAGTTCCTGGGCCCAAGACTTACTCTGCAAGTTTGCCATTCACTGACATTTCCTTCCTTCTTGGTTTTCTCACCACACAGACAGACATTCATTAGCCACTGACTGTGGGAACCAAGGAATTCCTCAGAAGAATTAATTCATTCTAAGAACTTGGGAAGGACCTGAGCTACCTTCATAATAGTCAGATGTCCTACAGGGAGAGGACTCTGGGAATTAAAATCCCCCCTGATGTGGCCATCCTCCCCATCTCCATGGATTCCCTTATCTCCAAATAAGAGAGACTTGACCATCTCAAGCACCAGTTCTCTGCAGACAGTAACTAGATATCCATCAAGTCGATTCAATTCTTCACTAACAACACAGAGTTAGCCCACAGATTAAGAACCCAGTCCCATAAAACTGCCTTCCCCTACTTTAGACACCAATCACAAGTATGGATCCCCAGATTACCCACACGTCTCTCCAATTTGGCTACAAATCAAGACTTCCCACCTCTCCTCCTCAGATTTATCATTTGCTAGAACAGCTTACAGAACTCAGGAAGGCACTTTACTTATATCTACCAGTTTATTATAAAGGATACAACTCAGAGGTGGCCAGCTAAAACAGATGCATAGGGCAAGGTATGGTGGGGGGTGGAGTGTGGAGCTTCCAGATGCTTTCTGGGAACACCACCCTCCCAGCACCTCCCTGTGTTCACCAGCCCAGGAACAATTGCCTTGTTCAAGAGCCTTTATAAAAGCTTGATCTCCAGCCTCCCCATTTCCTGGTGGTCAGTAGGTAGGGCTGAAAGTTCTAACTCACTAGTCACTTGGTCTTTCCAGTAACCAGCCCAGTCTTAAGTCACTGCATTAACATAAACTCAGGTCAGGGCTGATCAAAAGATGCTCATTATGAATAAGAAAAACACTCCTCTTATCACTCGGGAAAATCCAAGGCTCTTAGGAGCTCTGTGCCAGGAGCCAGGAATAAAGACCAAATATGTTCATATTATGCTACAACAGCCAAGTGTGATCAAGGCAGCTCTCCTGACTTAGAGAAGTTGGGAGCCCACTGAGGAGTTATCACGGATTCTTCTTTCCAGTACTGACAGCAATATCACTCTCCTTTCCATCTTGCCCTGGCTGTGAGGAAGCACAATATAAAACCTGTTGCTTCATCACAACCACTCTGTTAACCTATATGATTGGCAATATTTTTGCTCCCTCTTCCTTGTCTCGATCAAGATTTTCTATTTTCATCCTATTCCCATAATCCTATTGTACATGGTCACTTTAGGTTCTTCCTGAGAAGAGGTGCAGTATAAATAAACTGATAATTTAGCCATAGGACCATTGTCTAAAGAGGAATTAATAAAATGAGCCTCCAGATGGAGCCTGCTGACCTAAGCTGATGAGCTTTCTCAAAGCCAAGTGCACAAATCCCCACAAAGTCAAGCCACTACCTAGTTTTCAGGGTCAATAGGACACCACGTAGAACTCCACTCAGCCTTGACATGGTATGTCCTCAGTGTGAACTTAATCAGAGGATTACCACGACGCGGGGGGGGGGGGGAGGCGGTGCCAGTGACGCTGAGTAGAGAAGAGGAGAAGGTTATCAGCAGGCCTGGGAACATCGACCAGCCTGAAATCAGGGTCTGCTGTTGCAGGCAAAGACTTCATGAGGTGGGATTTCAGATGGGCCTTTTCTGTCCTGAGGGGTGAGCTTCTTAAGGACACTAACTGGGTACTACTTGTTTATTTATGATGACTCAGCTCCTAGCATGGTGCCTGGCACACCCTAAACACTCAATAAAGTACTGCTTCTCTCTTTATGCTATTGCTTCCCTTCCAATTTTGATGCATACAGCAATGGATGCTGGGAAGCGGATCAGTTTGTTCCCATGGGAGAAAAGAACTCAGCTGGGAATCAGAAGCCCTGGGCTCTGGGCCCCACCACCAAGGAGCTGTATGAGGGCACAGAGCAGCAGAGGCTGGAGGCTGCAGCTTAAGTCAGACTACTTGGATTTGAACCCTGGCTCCTCTTGCTGTGTATTCAGGCAGTTTTTTAACCTCTCTGTGTCTCCTATGTCCTCTTCTGTAAAAGGAGGGTAAACACCTAGGAGACATTCTGAGGATTCAATGGGTTTCTCTATATGAAGTATTTAGTACATTCCCTAGCATGTACTAAACATTTGTGTTAGCTTTTATTATCTTTAATAAGTCACAATGTTTCCAGGCCTTAATTTTTATCTCTCTCAAGGATCAGGTTTGAACTGGATAAGAGACATCAGATATACAGCCCTTTCTCTTGCTCTGCCCGTGACAGACATCACTAATTGATCACAGCACTCTCCTACTGGGTCCAGGCAGAGCCTTAAAATCTTTCCCAGGGCAATACTCCAGGCAGACACCTCTAGTCTTTGAGAGTTCACACAAGAAATGAAACCTATTTGCTATCCTACGAAGAGGTTATCTTACAGATTCTGTGACTCTTAATGAACAGATGTGAGAAACAGGTGAGGAGGTCATGGTTAAAAAAAAAAAAAAGAGTCTGTCTGTACGAGAACTTTAGTGCCATTCCGGGTACCATCCTTGATCGACCGACCCTGCCAGACACACAGCTTTGAGACCTTGCTATTCCTCAGCTTCCCTTGGGACAACGACAACTGTTTTCTCCGTTTGCAGTGTCACTGCAGTGATAAAATGGTGTGTGGCTAATTGGTGGGTAGGCCACAAACAGAGCAGCCCTGCATGTAATTTCAGACTGGCAGAGGCTATAAATTATTTAACATGGTAACGAAAAGATTATAGCGATGCGTGGAAGTGGAAAATGTTTCAGGGAGACAAGAGGCTAGCTTTGAAGCCAGGCTAGTCAAACCCTTGGCCCAAAGTGTGTTGGACCAAAATACAAGAGGTTAGATGAAGCTCAAATCTGGGAGAGAGGCTGTCGGTTCTCATTCTCCAGGAGCCTCAACTTACCTGTGAGAATAATAAACTGCAACACAAAGTGAATTCTCAGTTAGCCAAGAAAATCCACCATACCACAAAATAATATGTACTATGTGGATTAAAATAACCGAGCTGAAAGGCCTTCCCATCAAGCAAGTGCCCCCTGCTGACTTCCCCTTCTCCATTAATGGCTCCATTGTTCTGTTATTCTAAAGTCTTCTTTGGCTCTTTCCTTTTCCTCTGAGTTTTTATCCCATCAGGGTATCCTAGTGAAGGCCTTCCCACCCTCCTTTTCTTTCCTCCCATTACCACTGCCCTCATTTAGACGTGAATTATCATGGCTGCCCCTGGGCTCTGACTTCCTAGCTCTGGCTCTCCCTGCACATGGCCACATTTTCTAGGTTTCTCAGGGAAAGTGCTAATCAAAGTACTTTTCTTCTCAAAACTTTCACGGCTCCCCACTCTGTCAAATGAAGCCCCAGCTCCCAGCCTGGCATTCAGTGTATAGAATGCAGGTCCTCTCACTTTTCAGGCTCGAAAGCTGCTACTTCCACTCCCTCCACAAAGAGAGGCTTTGCTTGACTGTTCCCCAACTTTTTGGCCTTCCCCACAGACTCTGCAGGCCAGACTTAGGTGACTCCTTTAAGATGCTTAAATGTTCTGACAGTCACCCCCTTGAGTTCTAAAATCATGACACAGTTCCTTGGGAAACAGAAGCATTGTGCATCCCCTCTGAAAGGCTGCAAGGAGCCTGTTCCTCCCCCTAAGAACCCCTTGCCTGTGCTACCAATCACTCATGGCAAGGGCTCCTCTAGCCCTGGCCTCAACTTTGACCTTGGTCTGGTGGCCATGGAGATTCTGTTAGCCAGTGCTGTTGGGATAGCTGGAGTATGGTGGAGAGGGAATAGAAGAGGGATCATAGTAGGCAAAGATCTCTTTAGAATCCTCTCATCTTTCTATATCTCCTATCTTTATTTAGTATTTTCCCAAATTCCACTTAAGGTCATTAAAGTCAACACCACAATATTCTGATAGGTTCCAAGTCACTTTTTCCCCCCAAACAAACTCCAGACAACTAGGTATAGACTACACCATTGACCTCATCCCCTTTTAACTCCTGTCCTATAAATCTAAGGTGGAGAGGGTCATTCTGACACATCCTCAATTGAAAATCAAACCCTCACCACCTCTACTTTATGCACCTTCAGGATGGGACTGCTTTGGCTGCTCCCCACCCCTTCTGCCCATCTGCTGGGATGGCATGGTGCCCACTCACAAGTTGGTTGGAGCCTACGGAGGTGCCAGGCAACAATGTGTTTTGATGGGCAGCCTGCAGAAGGTGGCAATTGCCATCTCTTGTGAGTGAAGGCCACGAGCAGTGCCAGCCCTGGCATGCCAGGTCTCTGTACACTTGTTCACACCTGTTGACTCACCAGTGCCAAGAAAAGCATACTTGAGCTAGGAACAGGGTGGGGGAGAGAACATTCTCAGAGCACCAGCCTCTTTGGGCTTCTTTGTGGAGCCAGACAGGACCTAGAGAGGCCAGAACCACACATGTGTCTGGCACTGGAATTTGTCCTCTAACACCGGTTCGTGCTCACTCAGGTAAAAAGTACCCAGCTAGGAGACTGTAGCACAGGCATAGTCCAACATGGACACAAGCCTGATCTCTGAGCCAGAGAAAAGGGGTGAAGAGAAGGCCAGGATGAGTTTAGGAAAGTTCTTTCCACCAATAGCCTAAAATGCTTTGAACCCTGATAAAATATGTCCAATCCACCTAGAGGTCTCAACTTCCTCACCCCTCCTCCGGTCCTGAAGAATTGTTGTGTTCTAGCTAGGACATGAGCCCAGCTCCAGAATCAGACAGACCTGATTCTGTAGCTCAGCTCCACCAACTGACCAAGTGATCTTGAACAAGTCACTGACCTTGCCTGAGCTTGGCTTCTCATCTCTGCAATGGGGGTAACCACACTTACCTCTGTGGATTGATATGAGAATAAACTAGGACAACATAAGTAAGAGCCCACTGTGGTGTCTAATACACAGTAAGTACTCATCAAATTAAAGTGTCCTTTTTTGCCTTGCCATTCCCTGTCTTCCTTTATTCTTTATTCCAAATAGAAAAGGCATTTCAGGAGCCAAGTGGTATTACAGATGTCCATCTAGGAATAAGTCATTGAGACTCAGTAGCAAAAGATAAACACAATGGGAGAGAAAGGGGAAGAGAAAGAGATGGAGACTGGAGAGGAGAAAATTAGGGTTCCCTTTCATCTCTGCATTCCCATGTCAGTGCCCCATGTCCTATAACAGCATGTGCTCTGTCCCCATCCCCAACTCAGCTCATCAATATCTTTCCACACTTTCATTTCAACTCTTCCACAACACCTGCTTAGAAAAATTAAAATTAGGAAGGAAAGTAATAGTGAATTCCTACCATCTAAAAACCCTTGTACACAAGACATTTCTACACAAAGACCTTGACCTTCTCTCATTCCCTATTCTGTGGTGCCCACAAAGTGCCAATGGCAGTACTGAGCAGAGTAATGTGACATGGGCATGAGCCCTGCTTTCTGGCTCTCAGTGCAGGAGGTGGAGAGGAGCTCAAGAAACCCTTAAATAAGCCAGAGTGGACTAAAGCACCAACCAAGATGTAAGCAAACAGCTCTGGGAAATTATGCCTTGAATTTGTCTCCATTCTCCACACTTGGCTGGTGGTAATGTGCCAGCCTCCTTCCATATGGCCCTCCAGCATGGGGCCATCACTGAAGGTCTTACTGACCCTTCCTTATTGTTTGCATCAGAAAACATGAGAGGCCATGAGGAGTTTATTTGGGTGGCTGGGATGATCCCTCTAGTTTAATGGCTCTACTTTAATGGTGGCCCATACGATTTTAAGGTTGAATGACATACTTGGGGATAGACCTGGATGCTAGAACTTCATGGGTAGGAACAAGATCTTGAGTCCATAGCTGAGAGACTGTTCAGATCTTCCAGAGATCCCCAAAGGATTTCTTCAAGGACTGTCTTAAGTTCTGGATGAGGGAAGTAAAGAAAAAGGAAGAACTGCAAATTGTTCTATGTTTCTATGAAGAAAATACATAGGCAAAGTGCCACAAGCTTCCCAAGCCAGGAGAGTTAGGTAAAAAAGAGAGAGGAGATGGGCCAAAGCATGAAAATGGAGGAGTAAGTCTTAGAAGTCTTAGAAAAAAATTCCTATAGGGTCCGTTCCTGGATGCTTCAGGACTTTCAGTAGAGTGGAAGCCATGAAAGCTTTAAGGAGCACAAAGGGTGCTTGAGCAAAGTAGACAGGATGGATCACCCAGTCCAAGTGAAATCTAGCTTTCATGTCCACAAGAGACCCAGAGGAGAATCGACTCACCAGTCAATAAAATTTACAAATTTAACATATTCCTCCTATGAGTCTCTTTCCTAGGATCAATGGTGAGCTAAAACACCCTCATAGAGCTTAAAGGAGGCCCTTAAAGCAAGTCAAGAAGCCTGCATTCAGGCTGGTATCCACCAGATAAGAAATAAGCGTCAGCAAGAATGCAGAGAAAAGGGAACCCTCATGCACTGTTGGCAGGAATGTAAGTTGGTATAGACACTTTGGAAAACAGTATGGAGGTTCATCAAAAAACTAAAAATAGAAACGCCATGTGATCCAGTCATTTTATTTCTGGGTATTTACCTGAAGAAAATGAAAACACTAATACAAAGAGATACACGTACCCCCATGTTAATTACACCATTATTTACAGTAGCCAAGGTGTGAAAATAGCCCGTGTCCATCCACAGATAAATAAAGAAGATATGGTGTATGTATATATATATACATACATACATATATATGTATGTGTATATATATATATATATATATATATATATGCAATGGAATATTACTCATCCATAAAAAAGAATGAGGTCTTGCCATTTGCAGCAACATGGATGGACCCAGAGAATATTGTGCTAAGTAACTAAGTCAGACAGAAAAAGCCAAATACTGTATGATTTTGCTCATATGTGGAATCTAAAAAACAAAACAAAACAGAAACCGACTTAAAAATACAGAGAACAAACTGGTTTCCAGAGGGGAGGGAGATGGGGTGATGCGCAAACTAGGTGAGGGGGATTAAGAGGTACCAACTTCCAGTCATAAAATAAATAAGTCACAGGGATGTAAAATATAGCATAGGGAATATAGTCAGTGATATTATAGCACCTTGGTTTGGTGACAGATGGCAACTACACCTATTGTGATAAGCATTTCATAATGTATCTAATTGTCAAATCATGATGTTGTACACCTGGAACTAATATAATATTCTATGTCAAGTATGCTTCAGTTAAAAAAAGGTGGGGGAGACCTCTACATTCAGAGCCTAGCAACTCTCCTGAGGAGCTGAGTGAGCCTGAGCAAGTTACAGAAGTTCGGTTTTTCCATCTGTAAAATGGTAATCAAAAGGAATACAGGGGTGCCTGGGTGATTCAGTCAGTTGAGTGTCTGACTTTTGACTTCAGCTCCGGTCATGATCCCAGGGTCATGGGATCGAGCCTTGTGTTAAGCTCCACACTGAACGTTGAGCCCGCTTAAGATTCTCTCTCTCTCTCTCTCTCTCTCTCTCTCTCTCTCTGGCATCTGGGTGCCTCAGTTGGTTAAGTGTCTGACTCCTGGTTTCAGCTCAGGTCCTAATCTCACAGTTCTTGAGTTCGAGCCCCGCATCAGGCTCTGTGCTGACAGAGAGGAGCCGGCTTGGGATTCTCTCTCTCTCTCTCTCTCTCTCTCTCTCTCTCTCTCTCTCTGCCCCTCCTGTGATCTCTTTCTCTCTCTCTTTCTCTCAAAATAAATAAACGTAAAAAAAAAAAAAAGATTTTCTCCCTCTGCCCCTCTCCCTTGCTCATGCACTCCCTCTCTCAAAAAAAAAATAAATAAATAAAAATAATATTTAAAGTAATACATAATTCAAAGTCGTGTTGTCAGAATTAAATCAGGTAGTCCGTGGAAAAACTCAGCTTTCTGCCTGGAACACAGGCTCAATGAATGTTGGCTGACATTGTTGTCATTGTTATTCTTACCATGATCTTTATTATCATTAGTTTCAAAGTTTAGTTGGAGAGACAGAGATTAATCAAATGTAAGCACAGAAAATGTCATTTCAAACTGTGATAAGTGACAAGTAAAGACATTGCTTATGATGCCTTGAGGGTGAACCCGTGGGTCGTGAACCAGCCAGGTGGATCAGGAAGGGTTTCCCTGAGGAAATGGCCTTGAGGTTAAGAACAGAGAGCTGGTTCAGTGTTAAGTGTGGCAAAAGGGGCAAGGGGACGTGCATGGAGGGCAGACAAGGGTTCTAGGTTGGGGAGACCGCTTGTGTAAAGTCCTGAGACAAGTCCAAAGCTTGTCCAAAGTGGCAAGAAGCTGATGCTCACAGAATTGGAGTTCCCAAAGAGCACAAGACGAAAACAAGGAGGAGGTAAGAAAAGGCCGAACTGTGGTCCTTAGTATGTCAGGGCGATGTTGAGAAGAGACTTGGGAAAACCAGCTTCTCTGTCCCCCACCCTCCAGGCTGATGACTGCTGGAGACACCCAGCATAGCTCCACCGAGGTCTGGAACATGCATGCCACTTACATGCCAGTGGAACTCAGGCACCTGCCAGGCCTGGGGAAGAATCGAACTGTCCATCTCCTTCCCTGCTCCTCCTCCTTGGCCAGGGAGCAGAGTCCCGGTCCTGCCCCAGCCCAGTCAGCTCTACAGAGCTGTCACTTCTGTCTGAGAGGGTCATACAGCTCTCATGGGCCTGGTCTACTGCTTCCCTAAAAGGAACAGCCAACTCCAGCCTCAGCCTCTGACTCTGCAGATCCACTGACCTCCCTTCTGAGAGAAGATACGCTCAATGTATCCATCAGTCCACTGGGAAAGTGTGGGCTTAGAAGTCTCAAAGACCAAGGTATAAAGCCCATCTCTACCACTTACTATATAGCAGCCTCAGTCTCCTCATCTGTAAAATGGAGCTAATGTCACCTATACACAAGACTATCTCAAGACAATAAAGGAGATGATGTATGTAAAGCATTTCATGCACTGCCTAGCACACACACTCAGTAAAGGGTCAACAACATAACTATTTACTACAAAATTGATCGGTGCTGGTGAGGAGATTTAATCACTTTGGGAAAGTGGACCTAACCACCCCCACTGAGCCTGTCACAATTACCACCCACCAGGTTTGCTACTAACTTGCTTGCTCTGTTGCCTTAGGCAGGTTATTTAGCCATTTTCTGCCTTATCTTATAATCTGCAAAACACTTATAATAATAAGTCTTACCTTATAGGATTGTCATGAGGAATATATATATATATATATACATATATATATATATATACACATATATATATATATATATGTATATATATATACAAAGTGCCTGGCACCTGGCAAATATTTACCATGATAATAATAATGATGATTATTATAGCTTGGGTTATAGAAAGGTCACTCTGGCTGCTATGCAGGTAAAGTAAAAACACAGAGATCAGTTACAAGTGTATTGGGATAAACCAGACAAGAGGTAGTTGCTTGGATCAAAGGAGCAACAGGGTTGGAGAGAGGTGCTTGGATTTTAGACATTGTTTGAAGATAGAGAGACAGTATTTGCTGGAAGATCAACTGTGGGGGTATGAGAGAAAGGGAGATGTTAAGGATGAGCTCAAAGTGCAAGGTTTAGTGACTGGAAGAATGGAGTTGTCGTTTATTGGGAGTAAAGCCAGCATAGGGAGGAAATTAGGAGTCCCTGACTACAGGTGCAATTAGTCATTCAACTGGAGATGTCAAATGGGTAGCTATCTGCAGGAGTCTGGAGTACCATCTGGGGATATAAATTTGTGTTTAAAGCCAGGAGACTTTGGTGAAAATTTTAGAGACCGGGAATGGATAAAGAGGAAAGATCAAAGACTGAGCCCTGGGACTTAGAGATCAGAGGTGAAGGGAAACTCATCAAGAAAACCAAAAAAGGAGCAGCCTAGGTGGCAGGAGGAGATGTCTTAGGCTGCAAGTGAAGCAAGGGTTTCATGGCAAATGGAGCGATCGATTAGCTGTGCTAAATACAGGGCTGATGGTGGGCTAGATGGAGCTGGGACTGACAGTGCATTTGGCAATGTGGGGCCACTGGTTATTCTGAAAGTATCTCCTTTGGTGGAGTGGTCAGGGTAAACCTGAATAGGAAAGGTAAGCCAAGAGAAAACAAGAGGACAGAAAATAGAAACGGTGGGTATGGATGACTTTTTTCTTTCATTGAAGTATAGCTGGCACATTGTTATATTAGTTTCGGGTATACAACATAAAGATTGGACAACTATATGCTCACCACAGATGTAGCTACCATCTGTCACCATACAACACAATCACAATACCACTGACTATATTCCCTATGCTGTGCCTTTTATTTCCAGGACTTACTCATTCCATAACTGGAAGCCTGAATCTCCTGCTCCCTTTCATCCATTTTTGCCCCACCCCCACTCCCTCCCCTCTGGCAATCACCTGCTGGTTCTCTGTATTTATGGGTCTGTTTCTACTCTTGCTTGTCTGTTTGTTTTGCTTTTTAGATTCCGCATATAAGTGAAATCATATGGAATTAGTCTTTCTCTGTCTGACGTATTTCACTTAGCATAATGCCCTCTAGGTCCATCCATGTTGCAAGATTTCATTCTCTTTTATGGCTGAGTATTAGTCCATTGCATATTTGAATGTGAGTGACTTCTTTAGGAAATCGTGCTGGTAATGGAGAGGAAAGGGATGGGGTCATCCTGGAGGGAGACGTAGGGTCCAGGGAAAATTTTAGTGTGCTGTTTTTTTCTTTTTAAATGGGAGATATTATGGCATGTTTGATCAGTGGCAAAAGTAGTCCAGTCAAGGGGGAAAATTGCAGGAGAAAGAAAGAATGTCTCTAGGAGTGATGGCCTAAAGCAACCAAGAGAAGAGAGTGCAGATCACTTGGGGCAAAAGCAGAGAAATTGCAAGGTGTGATAGCCCAAGTGTTCGTTCTCTTCTGTTTCCATTTTTTTTCTCAGTGAAATATGAAACTCATCACCAGAGAGCCCAGGGAGGATGTTAGAAGGTGGAAAGATAGGAACATGTGTGATCTTGTCAACTAGGAAAGGTCAGGGACGAGCGAAGTGTAGGACTGTAGGATGGCTGGGGAACACCGAGAACCCACTTGAGCTTGGTCAGTCGTGAACTTAAAGTAAGGCAGTCAGTATGGCCCATGATTCTCCAGAGAGGTTCAGCTGTCTCGGTGAAGCATGGGAAGGGAGGAGAGGTGAATAACTGTTAGGATGGGGATTTTGCCAGGCAAGCATGATGGGGGCTGGGGAGGGACAGGGATATGGAAGATGAGGGTGTGTCAAAGAGTGAAATCTATTAGAAAGAATGAAAGCTTACAAATGGTCCTGACACGGCAGTCAAAAATCCTAATTCAAACACTAACTCTGAGAACATAAGTTACCCCTGCTCCCTGAGCCTCCATTCCTCACCTAGTAAACCCACTTCACAGGACAGTCATGACAGCGATATGATGGATGTGAAGGTAATTTATGAAATTGAAGCGAGGTATCATATATAAGCCAAAACTCTGCCCCAAATAAAGTAAAGCCCCATTTGAGTTACTATTTGTGTCTGAAAATAATAAAAATTCCATTTCTTTAAAACTGGAATTTAGAATTAAAAAGTTTTGCTTTAATGTAGATCAGCAGTCCTTCTGAACGGCACAGTGAGGTCTTCTGGTACCCAGCTAACTCATCGGATGGTGTGACTGACACCCACTCGCCAAAAAGAGATGCCTTGGGCAAGCCACCGGGGAAGGGGGAGGTGCTGTAAAGATGAATAAAACGTGGTCCCAAAATGTAAGAAGCTCAAAATCTACTGAATATTTTTTTAAAGCCTGCATTTGTAAAGCTCCTAGAGGTCTGTAACTATGTCTCTTTAACTTGCTTTGCCTGGCGAACACAACCACACAATGCAGAAGAGATAAATACCTAGGGACAGGTCAGGCACCGCTCCCTCCTGCTGCTACCTTCCAGACTGCAGTGTTTTACGCCTTATAAATCACTTCAAATTGTCTGTTTTTCAATAAGCTGCGAGGGTACAGAGTAAAGATGCCTATCCTACCTCACCAACGGGGAGACTGAGGCTTGTCCAGGGACCCAGAGCCAGTAAGTGACAAAGCCTTCTTCCAAGACCTCCTGATTCTCCATACCTCCTGACACTAGTGGCCACATGGAACCAGAACCCAGACTTCAGGCACACAAGCAGTAGGTGGGTATTACACACTCAAAGAGTAGACAGAACAGTACTAAGGAAGCCACACTCTATTAGCGAAGGTGGAAAGTGCTTAGTAGAAATGGAGCACAATTCTCAGAACATTTCCATTCTGCAAAGCATGGCTTGTCTCAGACCCCTCTGATGTCCTCTTGACATCTAGGGAGGAGAATAGCAAGAGCATTGTCCCCAAATTGAGACACTTGAATCCTCATTCTGCTTCTGTCACTCACTGTGGTGTTTTCCTCTTTCCATGCCTCAGGAGCCTTGTTTGTAGTATGAAGAGGTTGGCTTGATGCCACCCCAGATCCCTCCGGCCAGCTCCTTCAGAGTTCGACAGGCTTTTACTCTGGGTGTTCTCAACAGCCTCATGACTAAAAACCATGGACAACAGAGAAACTACAGTAGCTCTCGTCTACTGAAGTGATGAAGGAGATAACTTTGGGTACTGATTATCAATTAGTCCTTTAGAAGACCTCTGGAAAATACACTGGTGTTAGGGATATAATTAAAGTAACACATTCATTCATTCACTCACTCATTCAAGTTGTATACATAAAGACTCTGGACTAAGGGCTAGGCACAGGAGGTAGGCATTAGAATCACATCAGTGAGTAAAATCAGGCACAGTTTTTGCTTTCCCAGAGCTTATGGTCTGCTAAAGAGACAGGCATCAGCCAATCAACAGCAGAAATGTGTGTAAAGTTACAATTGTGGTAACTGTAATAAAAGAGAAGTACATGGTGGTTTGGGAGTGTATAGTGAGGGATTTAATCTACTTGGGGTGATCGGGGCAGCCTTTTCTGTGGAACTGATAACTGGTCTGCCATGCAAAAGGAGCTAACAAGGCAAAGAAAGGAACAATGGTTCAAATGAGAAGAATGGAGTATGCAGTCTCCAGGATGCGGGGGAGAAAGCATGAAAAATTCATGGTCTAGGAGAGGCCAGAGAAAAGGAATTACTGACAGCAAGGGAGATCATGATGCAAGGCGGGACTGGGATATGGGAGCCAGACCAAAAGTACCTGTAAAAAATGTTTAATGTGTACATTTTTGACCTAGAAATTGCAGCTCTAAGAATCAATCCTACAAATACTTGCACAAGCCCACAAAGATGTTATATATACACACACATACATATATATAATTAATCTTGGTATATAATTAATCTTGGTACAGCAATGAGTACTGTTGAGCTGTTAAAGAATAACGAGGTAGATTTACATCTACTAATATGGGAAGATAGGTTATTAAATGAAAACAGTAAATTGCAGAATACATAAAGATAATTTGCTTTTTAAAATGCATATTCATATTATATAATGGGTATATTATATACAATTCACTAAGCAAGAAATGAACCCAAGGCAATATACATCAAATTGTTAACAATGATTACCTCTAAGGAGTAGGAATGGAGAAGGGTTTTATTTTTTCTTATTATGTGTCTGCCTTGCTTGAGTTTTTAAAAAATAAACAGGAATTATTTCTTTGACAATAAAAAATGCTATGTTTTATTTTTTAAGAGAGAATGCACCAACCCATCTCCTTGAAAATCCCCTGATGAACCCATGGCCTAAGTTAATCCTAGGTTCGTGTGTCCTTGGGGCAAGTAGACAACCATCCTAAATCATCCCTCACCACCCACCTGTCTTCCCTCTTACTTTATCTTCTCTTGGATTTAGTGGGGAGGAAGGGGAGTATAGGTCACATTTGATTAAAAAGAAGGAAGAAATGAAAGAAAGGAAAAGAAAATGAGGGAAGGGAAGAAAGGAAAGAGAAAAGGAACTCTTCTATCTCTCTCCTCCCCATAAGTCTCTCCAAGAGTCACGGAGCCAAGAGCCATTAGGAGAAAGAAGAAATGACACCAGGTGTAAGGGTGCCTGTGCCAAGTAGACTGGCAAAATAGCAACAGTGTTGGGACACAGAACAGTTAGAACTGCGACAGTGATACTCCCTACTATTATGTGCAGACTCTTGGGTTAGGTCCTCCATTGCATTATCTCAAGGTAAGGATTTTACATGCATGAGCTCCTTAATTCTGCATTTAAAACCTTGTAACTTCTCTCAGCATCTCAGTTTTCTCATCTGTACCATGAGGAAAACTTGCTAGCTTGCAGGGCTTTTTGAGGATCAAATGAGACTCCCAATAAATAAAAGTATTCTTCATTCTATAATTGATATTATTGTCACTCCAGCTACTGAGCCAGAACAGAGAAAGCTCACCAGCATCAAGTGCAGTAATCCTGGTATCCAGTGGTTACCATGTGGTTGCTCTTTAGATCCGCTGAAAAATGGTGAATGTGGAAATAATTTTAGTCCCATTCACAGATTTTAAATAACTGACTGTATGCTGGGGAGAGGATTTGGCTGTGGGGAGGGGTGGTCGCTAATACCACGCAGCTGCTACGGCTGTGAAAATTTAACCTCAAGCAGCCTAAACATTCATTTTACAATGTACACTGCTGATTACTTAATTATGTCTAAAATATAAGTCAGACACACTACAAACCCCGGGGAGTAAATTACACAGATCTATGAAGCAACATCTATGCACTCATTCTGGTCTCACATTTCTGAATTATCTTTTCCCCCCCAGTGAATTTGAAGAATGTCTTCTCTGCAAAACGTATGGTTACTGCAGACAAACGATCATTTTCTCAGTGTTATAAGCTTGGAAGAGGAGAGCCCATCTTCAACCTAACAGTTCGGACTCTTACCAACAGGTTCTTATCTTTATGTATATTTGAACTAGGAGATCTACATATGCTTGATCTCAGCATGAACCTCCGTATGACCTGATTTTGTTACCATGGTCACCAATTAGACGAGTCTTGTTGACTGCAGAACAACAATCAAAGGATTTCTATTAAGTTCCGGGGCGGAATAACAGTCATATTTTGTGAACACACTTTATAGATCATTTTCCCCATTTGCTTGCCCCAAGGTCTGCCTTCCTCTATCTGCTGAGAATGCAGTTGTTACATAAAATTCAAAGAAAATGCTTCCTGGGGCCAGTAATTAAATTTTCCTATAAAACGGATGGATCAGCTGGGACTCCCACTCCCCTCTTCTCTCTGGGATTTAGCAAGGTAGGTCCTCCTCAGAACTCACCTATAACCATCTTTCCCTAAAATAACTTCACGCCTACTCCATGGCCTCATATGGGAACATGTATATGAAAATGCACTACACTCTTTACTGATAGCAGCCACCTGATAGATGCAAAACAGGTTAAGGGTATTTTTGAAAGGTTCGACTGGGTGACATTTTTCATACAATCATTCCAGCCAATGAGTGTGGTCCAGTGATTCAGTGACCTCACGACAACTATGCCTGACAATTTATGAATGTTGACATTAACAGGTAACGTGTAGGTACTCAATGTTTTATGAATGTATTAGTTTCCAGTGGCTGCCATACCGAATTAACACAAATTTGGTGACTTAACACAACAGAAATTAATTCTCTCATAGTCTGAAGGTCAAAAGTCTGAAGTCAAGGTGTTGGCAGTGCAGTGCTCCCTCCAAAGGCTCTAGGGTAGAATCCTTCCCTGCCTCTTCTAGTTCTGGTGGCTCTAGGAATACCTTGGTTTGTAGTTGCGTGACTCTAAAGTCTGTCTCATTTTAACATAGTCTTCAGCTCAGGGTCTGTGTCTTTTCCTCCTCCGTCTCTTATGAAGATACTTGTTATTGGATTTAGAACTCACTGAATAATCCAGGATAATCTCCTCTTTTAGAACCTTAATCACATCAGCAAAGGCTCTTTTTCCAAACAAGGTCATATCACAGGTTCTCGGAATTTAAGATGTGGACATATCTCTTGGGCAGCCATCGTTCAACCCACTATAATGACATGCTTTTCTGAAGGTTTTATGAAATTAAATTAAAAAATTAAAATTTTTGTATGTAAAATATCAGATAGTTATCACCAATTTAGAACTTGATATAATGCCAAAGACTATTTACAAGAATATATACCTCCTTAAACATTTATTAATCAAAGGTTAAGAGTTTGAGTTTAAATTGGTGATTCAGGTATGAGAACGCTGAGATGTCATATAAAATCCTGATGAAATATCTGAAGATTCTTCAAAATGACTCTAAGACCAAAACATAATCCAAACACCAAAGGCATTCCGAGGATGGTGGAGAGACAGAAGAATAACTGGAGTAGAGAAGACCATCAAAATAGGTCAGAACAAAGCAGAGAGAGGAGAACTAATAAAATGGTTGAAAATAATGAACAAGCCATGAGCAGCATGGAAGACACGGCATGGGCAATATATGTGAGCACTTCCGCACGAGATATCAGGAGCAGGGGCCATCACAGAGGCTGTCCTTTTGATAGCTATTAGGATGGCCAGACTGTTCATGAGTATTACTTTGTGTCACTGTGCCTTCACCATGCGCTTTGTGCATTAGTTTGTTCTTATGGTGGCTGCTTTTGACCATGTAGCTTCATGTTTCAAGCTATTTCAGGTAAAAATGCATTTATCTATCCTCCCCTGTGCATGCCACAGACTCTGGAGTGGAAGGTTTGGGGGCCTCTTATCTAGTTTTCTTTTGTTTGTTAAACCCCTGCTAAAGCAACGCATTAAGAATGGGGTGAAGATTCAAGTTTGTGCTCTTCATATATTGTTGTAGAGAACCTGCTTTTTGTGCCCATTTTCTGCCACCTCAATACCTTCAGGAAAGGGATTATGTTCTCTGTCTCTTCAATTGCCCGACCACTAAATCCACTGAGCACCTTGGGTAATGCATTCATTTCCTACAGCTGCTGTGACAGATTTCCATAAACATGGTGGCTTAAAACAATAGAAACTTATTATATTACAGCTCTGGAGGTCAGAAGTTAGAAATATGTCTCAGAGGGCCAAGCTCAAGCTGTCAGTATTGTTGTGTTCCTTTCTGGAGGCTCTCTACGGAGAACTCATTTCTTTGTCCTTTCCAGCTTTTAAAGGCTGCCTACATTCTGTGGCTTGTGGCCCTCCTTCTGCATCCTGGAACAGCAAAACACAGGGAGATCTTATCACACTGCATCGCCCTAACTTCCCCTTCTGCTTCCCTCTTCCACAGCTTTTGAAAAGTTATTTATTTTGAGGAAGACAGAGAGCATGAGAAGGGGAGGGGCAGAGAGATGGGGTTGGGGGAGAATCCCAAGCAGGGCTCTGCATTGCCGTCTACAGAGCCCGACACAGGGCTCGATTTCATGAACCAGGAGATCATGACCTAAGCTGAGACCAAGAGTCAGACGCTCAAGTCACTGAGCCACCCAGCCCTTATTCTTCCACATTTAAGGACCCTTGTGATTACATTGGGCCCACCAGGATAATGCCGGCTTATCTCCCCATCTCAAGGCCCTTAACTTAATCACGTCTGTAAATTCCCTTTGGTCATTCAAGGTAACACATTCACACTTTCCAGGGATTCAGATATGGTCATCCATGGAGCGGGGCATTATTCGCCCTACCCCAGCAACAAAACAGATCAAGTAACAAGTCAAGCTAACTCCTTGCAGTCCACACACAGGCTACTACTCTAGGTTAGGGCACATCTCATCTGATCACCGGGGATTTGTGTTAACTCCTGTATGGGTGGAAGTAGCTGGCAGGGGGAGGGGAGGGCGATTAGATATAGGTGACTAATGGTCAAGTCATCAGCAGTGGAGTGTCTACAGCTCACAGTACAAAACTACCCCTTTCCAAATGATTGCCATAAAAATTCCACCCCAGATGGGAAATGAGGTACAGGTGTGCCTCATTATAAGTAAGCGTCACATAAGGAAACCTGCTTGCTCAAGCAAGGAATCCTAGCCCTGACATCAGCCAACCCTCACCCTGCTGGAACTCCCAGCAGTCTGTACCACTTAAATGTCTGCTAATGGGCCAAAGCAGTTGCTAATGGGCTAATAAGTTGGCCATTAGCAGCTTCTTAAGTAGCAGGCTGAGGGAGGTATGTGACTGTAGTTATAGCCACTGAGAATGAGCCGCCTTCTCAGTTTATAAAAGATGCTGAATTGGGGCAAGAATTGTTTTGCCTAAAGATTGACTTATTTGGCTCCAAATATGGAGGCAGTAATTATCATCAAAAAATGTCTCCCTTAATAAAGATATTTGCTCTGAAGTGCCCTGCTAGGTAAATAGGGCATTTAACTATTGGTTTACAGACTATGAATCACTTCCAGAGACACTAAGGAACAGAGACATTTTTTAATGGTGCCTTAAGACATACTAATCTATTGATCAGAAATGAAGATAGAGCCTCATTATAATTGTGATATGAATGTCCCCAGCTAAGAGTGCAAATGAAGTCAGGATCACATTAAAAGCTGGCTCTCACTACCACTAATCAAGACCCTTCTGCTTATTCACTTATATGATAAAGACTGAGCGCGTGGTAGGTGGTGATCTAGGCTCAGGAGGACCTCAGAGGGCAAATGGGCAAAACGCTGTGCCCTCCCAGAGGTTACATCCTGTAAGCAGAAAGACTGAAAATCAACAAGTGAGTGAATTATAAAATGTATTGGATGGTAACAAGTGCATAGAAAAAGAGCAAGGGAAGGGAACGGGGGGGGGGGGGCGGGTGGCGAGGCAGAGGCCGGCAGCAGCTAAGGGGCATCTCCTTGTGCAGGTGACATTTAAGTAAATGCTTGAAGGAGGTGAGGGTACTGGCATGGGCGACAGCTAACGCAGAGGCCTTGAGACAAGACAGGATCTAGCTTATTTGAGGACAAGTAGGATGCTGGTGTGTAGCTAGAGAAGGGAGAGTAGATGAAGTCATCGGAGTAACAGGGTCTGGATCTTACAGGCTGTTTTAAGGACTTTAGCATTTCTTCCAAGAGAAATGAAGAGTTTCTGGGCTATTCAGAGCAGAGGAGTGAAGGAATTGCATTCCTACATCAAGTCTTCCCAGTTGCTTTGGGGAACCCCAAAGCAATGCCTGCAAGTTGGCTTTTTCTCCCACGGTACTCCTCTCACCAAAATATCTCCCCTCCCTTCCTCCACCAATGCCCTCTATGAAATGCTGATGCCTGGCCAGACTGCAGCTCCCTGAGGCTCTTGATCAGCCAGCCCTAGCAAGTCAGAGCAGTACCACGTAGGCGTGACCTTCCCAGCCTTGTCCTGACCTCAGAGAGTCAATTCCCAAAGCCATACACCTTTGACACAGATGCTCAGAACCTTTCAGGTGAACAGCTCCTCTAGCATGTGACCTTTACACCAGGTTAATAAGCCACTCCTATTTCTTTTTTTTTTTAATATTTATTTATTTTTAAGAGAAAGAGTGCGAGTGGGAAGGAGCAGAGAGAGAAGGAAACATAGAATCCGAAGCAGGCTCCAGGCTTTGAGCTGTCAGCACAGAACCCGATGTGGGGCTCAAACCCACCAACTATGAGATCACGACCTGAGCCGAAGTCGGACGCTCAACCAACTGAGCCACCCAGGCGCCCCAAGCCATTCCTATTTCTTGAACACACATACACACACACACACACACACACAACACCCAAACATTTTTCAATTCCTAACAGACATCTTTTATTTGGAGATTTTTCTTGAATTATGTTATCTTATGGCTCCATTTTCTTGAGCGTACTATTCCTTTGAAGACTAGCTATATGATTCTAAAATCCAGTCTTTCTCCCCTCTCCTTTGGATTTATCCTACCTTGAAAACACCTCTGATGGCAGAGAATATGTTTTTATTGTATTTTTCCTCATTACTGAGCACCAGGCTTTGCATACAGTATGTACTCAATATTGGCTACATTAGTGTTTATTAGTCCCCTATGACCTCGGCCATGTGCTAGACACTAAGGCAATCACAGGAGTGAAAGGGACCCTCCTCCCTTCCCCACCCCCATAAAAGCTTACAATATATGTCATAGAAGGGAAGTCTGGCAAATAGCATCAAATAATGGTAGAATGTGGTTAATTACAAGAACTGGACATTCCAAACTCTGGCTCCTATGAATTCAAGGAGGAACTGGGTGGGATCAGAACAGTGGAGGATGGTTTCCCAGAAAACGTAGGACTTGAACTGAAAACCTCGAATGATAACAGAATCAAACAAACCTCACAAAGCCACCACACTCCATTAAAGAGGCAGATATAGAGTAACTGAAAGTCCCATTTGTGTTGCTTGGGCTATTTTTACCACCTGCCTTATTAATGCCTATGATTTGGCCAGTAAACCCTGCCTGGAGTTTTACAACATTAAGTTAGGGAATGTAGAATAGACCTCAGCAGAAATCCTGTTAATGTTCCATCAACAACAAAAACAAACTACACTGTACTTACCTCCATCAAATGAGCTTAAAAGACAAAGATAAAAGCGTGGTTAGCTTTGAGATAAGAGAAGTCAGGCAGTTGGGGACACCAAAGAGTTTGCTGCAGATATTTGGCATCTGGTGACTAGCACCGGGAATTAGCACAAGTACGTAATGGAGGAGACTTGTTTACGGACTGGTGCAGGTAATGTATGCGCTTAGGAGAGACAGAGCACATAATTGAAGGGGGAAACTACCTTGGCCGATGAGCATTATACCATCAGGCATAATAATGCTGTTCGATGTCACTGTGGCAATTAGCCTCCTGTAAGCAGAAACCCAACAAGTTGTTGGGAAACAGGCATCCAAGACACGGGAGGCAGAGTTGTGAGAATCAGTCTGCCCAGATGGGAAAGAGACCAGATATTCTGCTGTTTGATAAATATACGAAACAACTAACAAATTGATATTCCAGTTTCACCAATGAAATCAATATCAGAACACATGCTTCAGTAAAGGAAATACATCTATGGACGTAATGAAAGAGTTAAAAAAAATGGCTGTAGGAATTGGGAAATGTCAGTGTAGAAATTGGTTATCTAAGAGACGAAAATGATTTTTGCATGCTACCATACAAAAGTTTGTCATCTCTGGATGCTGTCTGTCGCACGGGACAAAATTATAAAATTTATTAGCCGAGCTCCTGCATACCCTCTAATATGTAAGAGTTAGTACTCATTGGTTTGACACCACGTGTGGATTCCACCCATCATCATTTCACTGTGTTGGCTGAGTCCAAGTCCCTGCTAAGAATTTAAAGTTGTGTGAAGTGTAAAGACTTTACATTTGTGTAAAAGACATTCTCTAGGCAACACTTGAATAAATTAAATCACATACAAACGTAGGTTACTGGCTAGGAATCTGGTAAGTTTCTTCATTATGGATTAGTCATTTTGAAAAGGAAACCATTCACAAATTTATCTAATGGATAAAAATGGACTTTTGCTTATTTGTTCTTTGAAAGTTGAATTTACTGCCTTTGAGGAATCCAATTACTAAAAAAAAAAATCAATTATTTTCTTTTAAAATAAAACACTAACCCACATCACAAAAAGGGGTATATCAGACTCCTGAGTCTATTTTTTCATTCTCCTTCCTTGCTTTATGTCTTAGCCAGATTTGGGTTTTAGCCGTGTGATTTTAGGGTGATTATATGTGCAGGTTTACCCAGGACAGTATTGGTTTATACCTGATGTCCTGACGTAATTATTTAACACATCTCACTCTCAAAATGTCCCAGGTTGTCTGACAAATTATATGGTCACCCTATATATTACAGATTCTAAGGAACTTGAAATCTATTTGAAATCAATTAAGAAGGCAGTATTATGGACATTATTCACATTACCTGCACGGATGAAGTCAAAGCTCTTCTACAACTCACTTGGGAGGTTTGGCTAAGTACAAAAGCCCTCATCCATGAATTTTCAAATCAAAATCCTGTCATCACCCCTTCTCTCTAGCACGCACCCCATTTCCTAAGCACAGTAGAGACTATTTGCAGGTTAGCAACTGAAATCCATCAACAAATATTTACTGAGCCCCCCACCAAACATATGTCAGATGATGTAAAATCCCCAATGGTATCAACCATTTGATCAGACCATGATTCCTTATCACTCAAAATTTTGTCCTCCTGGTTTATATGTGTAAACTGAGGCTTAAGAAAAAATGGATCAATTCATTGGGAACATAGCCTAGTAGCAGTTCTGAGCTCTGCCCCCACAAACCCTGCCATGATACACACTCCCCTCTCCAGTGATAGCAGAGTACCTAAAAAAGAGACACAGATTCACTCAACAAATGTCCTATTTTCTGGCTCTCTATTTTTTGTATGCCGAATTGGTAATGGAGCTAATAAAGGTTCAAGATTGCTCTTTCTGGGGGCCAAATTTTTCTTTTCTCCATGTCATGTTTTTTATTCAGAAAATAATTTTCTTTGCATTGTTTTCACAAAAGCTTTCCAACACCCCCAAATAATGCAGAGAAATTGGCTTTTATTTTGAGCAGGCTTTTTCAATGCACACTGTATCTCTCAGCACATCTATTATATTAATCTAAGCCTTAATGATACAATGGGTAAAAACAGTGTACGGATGTGTATAAATGAAAAATTTAATAGATTTCCCTCTTAATGTAATAGAATTGGCATGAGGCAATGGGAACGGGAGTGAAAGTAGTCACTCAAGCATTGTGTTTACATGATATTTAAATACAAGTGGCTGGGGTATAAGTACTCCTAAGTACACCTGAAAGGGATGGTGCCTCCTAATCATTGTTTCAGCAAGTGACAGTTGTTTACACAACAGTAGCACATTCGCTGCTGATTTGAATAATAAACATGCTTAAATACCAGCTGGATAATAGAAGGATAATTGAAACATAGTTTAAAGCTCTGATTTACAGGCATTGTAGCAACACTTTTATTTGCTGTACAATGCCACACTTCTGTGCAGTCTCCAGAAAAAAAATTTTTTTAAGGCATTGTTTCAAACATTGGGGTCTATTAAACTTGATTAATGCACACAGCATATGTATCCATAGCCCAAGCCATGCCTGGGCGTACTTGAGATGGCTATTGTGCGTGTGTTTTAGCAAAACACTCAAGGCTACAATAGAACCATTCAGGAGGCTGCAGCGCAGTGGGTCCACCAGGGCTGGAAGGGCGGTACCTGACGCAGAACCAGAGCATGGAACCTAGGTCTCTTGATGCACAGGCGAAAAACAAGGGGGTTGACCTGAATAATCTCTAATGGTGAAATGTTAGAAAGTTATGATTCTACACTCTATCAGATCTTTCTTGGTTTCTTCACATGTTCTTTTCCTTCTTTGCAGGCTACTGTCTTCATTCAGGTCAGTTTTATCTCTTACCTGGTCAACTGCATGAGGCATGACCTGGCACCTGTTTCCGATCAGCCCATCTAGCTTCGTCGAGTCAATAGTCCCTTGTTAGTTAAGAGCTCCGGAATGAGACTGGCTGCCTGCTCGGATTAGTCCTCGTGGGTGGGCAGTAACTGGCAAGTGTGGGTTACCACTCAAGTTCTCAAATTCAGGGATCCTAAAACATACTTGAACCTGTTCACTTGGAATAGGTCATACTTGGGGAAGTTACTTCTGTTACCAAATTAGCAGGAGCCTGATTTGCCACCCAGAATTCCAATATCTTCATTGATTTATCAATTTAGTATCGGAAATATATCTTAGTGGATAATTCACACTGGTCATTCAGAACACGCTCTCCTGGAGTGATGGCCTCACTCCAGAGGAGCAAATTATGTGTCAGAAAGTTGCTTAATGAACATAAAGTAAGAGCAAAAGGAATGGAATGAATTGCCACTTTTCACTCCAGGGAAAATGTTGCCTAAAAGTAATAGCACCCAGGCACCAAGCCAGACATCTATTATCTCTAATTCTTCTAAAATCTCCCAGGAATTATTAGTCCCTTTTAAATATAAGGGACTGATCGAAGGCCACATCGCTGCTGAGTTATAGCATCGAAACCACACTATTTGCTAACCAATCACTAATCATCATATTGATGACCAATAGTTATTACCAGACATTAATATTCAGATCTCATTAGTTCCCCGCCCCCCTCTTTCTCCTTCTCTTGCTCTCCCTCACTCATTGGGCTGAATAAAAATGGACAGGTGTTTATTTTCTGACTCCTCTTTCAGTGAATTACCTGCAACAGTCACAGGGGGTGTCTTATACCCCTTAGAACTGGTAGGTGCCCATTGATATTGAATGAGTAACTGAGTGAAAGGTTAAATAAAGCTTAAATGATTGTTACTTAATGCTAGACATATCTTTCTGGGAATATGGCCTGGGATGTGTGGTAAGAGAGGTCAGACAATCATTGCATCTCCAATCCATTAAGAAATGGTGTTGTTTCTGCAAATATCGAATTCTATCTGGTATAAGTGGCCTGCTAAAATTCAGTTTCCATCACAACCATATCCTGAAATTCTGAAGACACATTACCACCATCTTTTCATGTACAACATCCATCTCTTACGGCCATTGTTTCTTCTTGTTACTCACCTGTTCAAAACCAGTTCCAAAACCAGGAGGTGCATTTTCAGAAGAAAGGGCAGCAGAGCCAAGAAATCTTACAGCAGTGCACCCTGCAGGCCAGTCATGGCGCCATCTTGCCCTCTGATCCCCTTCTAAGAATATTTGCTCCAGTCACAGACACAGTCTCTGACCCCAGCTGAGTGCAGGGGTGAGGGCAATGACTTAACAACCTGAACATATTAATAGTGTTAACAATATATTATAAAATGTATTTTTATGACCACATGATAATATGCTCTATAGATGAACCATGATGAATTTGACCAATTCTCCCATTTTGGACATTTACAGTGATTTCATAGTCACTGCATAGGGGGATAAGCATTCTTGTACTGATGTGTTCCTATAATCTTTGCAAGTTTGATACATAAAAAGTGATACCTTGTTTTAATTTGTGTGTAGTGGATTATGGGAGAGATTAATTTTAATGTCAATTGGTCATTTTATATCTTCTTTTGTTAATGTCCTATTTATATTATTTTTTAGTGGGTTTGCTTTCACTGATTTCTAGAGGCTCTTTATTTATTAATAATATTAACCTTTATTTTATATAATGCAAATATTTTACCCAATATTTTTGTCTTCGAATTTTGTTTATTGTGTATTAGACATTCAAAAGCCATTTATAATTTCAATCTCCCTAGCCCTCCTTCCATAATAGAGGCTGAAATAATGCACTTTCCCAGACTCCTTTGCAGCCAGAAGTGGCCATGTGACCAATTAAAACCAAGGAGATATTAAAGGAAGTTGCTGAGCTAGGATCTGGAAAAAAAAATTTCTTTACAAGAAATAGACTCCGCTGGCATTTCTCCTAGGGATTTTACCTATTTGCCTTTTATTGTGTGGAAACTGAATATGAACCTGGAGGTACATCAACAATCATAATGCAACCATCAGGTGACTTCCATGAGAACAAAGCTCTATACGTTAAGGACAGAAAATAGAAGGATGGAGATGGCCCATGTTTCCATCCCAGTTGGACCACCAATCTCCCAACTGCTTACGAGATAAATAAAACATGATCTATTTAAGATAGATTTAAGTCAGGTTTTCTGTCATTACCAGTGGAGGATTTTCCTAATTAATACACTTACGGCAAACATAATTTTTACTGTAATAAAATATACCAATTTTTCCCTTTTAAGTCTATGAAGTGCCAAACAAATATCATAAAAATAAATAGATGAATGGTTAATGCTTTCTGACCTGTGAAGAAATATTTTCCTTATACCAAAGATGCCAATATCCATCTGTATTTGCTTCTGATACTAGCATACATTTTAGTTCTGCTGTGAGAAAAGTATTTCTTCCATATGGAAATTTATATTATGGAGTGACTTGGGAGAATCTAATTTTTTTTCTCTAAATGACAATCCAACATTTAAAATACTATTTATTGAACCTCTTTGACCTTGGCCGCAGCAACTTCTAACTCAACACGTCTCTGGAGGCAAGGGAAACAAAAGCAAAAATGAACTATTGGGACCTCATCAAAATAAAAACCTTCTGCACAGCAAAGGAAACAATCAGCAAAACTAAAAGGCAACATACAGAATGGGAGAAGATACTTGCAAACGACATATCAGATAAAGGGTTAGTATCCAAAATCTATAAAGAACTCATCAAACTCAACACCCAAAAAACAAATAATCCAGTGAAGAAATGGGCAAAAGACATGAATACACACCTCTCCAAAGAAGACATCCAGATGGCCAACTGACACATGAAAAAATGCTCAACATCACTTATCATCAGAGAAGTACAAATCAAAACTACAATGAAATACCACCTCACACCTGAAGGAGTGGTTAACATTAATAACTCAGGCAACAACAGATATTGGAGAGGATGAAGAGAAAGAGGATCTCTTTTGCACTGCTGGTGAGAATGCAAACTGGTACAGCCACTCTGGAAAACAGTATGGAGGTTCCTCAAAACATTAAAAATAGAACTACCCTAAACCCAGCAATTGCACTACTAGGTATTTATCCAAGGGATACAGGTATGCTGTTTTGAAGGGACACATGCACCCAAATGTTTATAGCAGCACTATCAACAATAGCCAAAGTATGGAAAGAGCCCAAATGTCCATCAATGGATGAACAGGTAAAGAAGATGTGGTGTGTGTGTGTGTGTATATATATATATATATATATATATATATATATAATGGAGTATTACTCAGCAATCAAAAAGAATGAAATCTTGCCATTTGCAACTACGTGGATAGAACTAGAGGGTATCATCCTAAGTGAAATTAGTCAGAGAAAGAAAAATATCATATAACTTCACTCATATGAGGACTTTAAGATACAAAACAGATGAACATCACGGAAAGGAAGTAAAAATAAAAACAGGGAGGGGGACAAAACATAAAAGACTCTTAAATATGGAGAACCAACAGAGGGTTGCTGGAGGTGTTATGGGAGGCGGGGATAGGCTAAATGGGTAAGGGGCATTAAGTAATCTACTCCTGAAATCATTGTACTACATGTTAACTAATTTTGTTGTAAATTTAAAAATAAAAAAGTTATTAGATTTTTTCAAAATTAAAAAAATTAGAATTAAAATTATTTTGAAAATAAAAAACCATTTATTGAGTAATCTTTTGTTTCCTCAAATTTACTTAAAATGTTACCTTACCACTTGGATCATTCACCCTCCATAATACATTTTATATCTATAGAGCAAACCTAGTCTCACTCTTTTTCCCTCAAACTCTAAACCACGATCTAATGTTTAACCATTAAGTTTAGAATAATGTTTGTTACATTATGTTTAGAATAACCATTTGGAAATTTTTATTGAAATCGAATTAAATCTATATTATTGATCTTTTTAAATATTATTTTCATCCATTCACTTGGATTTTCCTTATGTCTTTCAGTAATACTTTATAGTTTTCTTTTGATGAGTTTTTTCTGGTATTTTATCAATTTTATTGCTATTGTTGGTATGTTTCTCTATTTTCTAATAGATTTTATGGTAGACAAAAAAGGAAGTCACTTTTTTTTTTTTGCTTTATGTATAGGTACCCTCCTAAACTCCACATTTCATTTAAAATTATTTTAATACTTTTTATTTTTAAATGTATAATCATATTATCTGAAAATAATTATAATTTTGTCAAGTTCATTCTAGTTCTATACTTCTAGTTCTTTATTTCATCTTTTTTGAAATTTTTTGAAAATTTTTAATGTTGTATTTATTTTTGAGAGAGAGACAGAGTGCAAGCAGGGGAAAGGCAGACAGAGAGTGGGAGACACAGAATCTGAAGCAGGCTCCAGGCTCTGAGCTGTCAGCACAGAGCCCGACACGGGGCTCCAACCCACAAACCACAAGATCATGACCTGACCCAAAGCTGGACGCTCAACTGACTGAGCCACCCGGGCCTCTCTTTCTTGAAATTAAAAAAAAAAATGTTTACTTATTTTTGAGAGAGAGAGTGTGTGTGCTCAAGTGGGGGAGGGGCAGAGAGAGCAGGAAACAGAGGATCCAAAGCAGGCTCTGTGCTGACAGCAGAGAGCCCAATGCAGGGCTTGAACTTACAAACCATGAGATCACGACCTGAGCCAAAGTAGAACACTTAACTAACTGAGCCACCCTGGCGCCCTATTGATCTTATCTTATACTTTCACACCACTAGAGAACTGCAGAGGTAGAAACAAGCACCATGATCTTTAATGAGCCTTCCTCAAGTGTTGTAAGAGTGTTTATGAGGCTACATGTTGATATAAAATAAGTAATTTTCAGCATATAAAGGTCAAAAAAAAAGATGGAATGATAGAAAAATAACTAAAATTTCAATAGCACTACTTAGATTACAAAATGGAATGATAATACTGAGAAAATTATATGTTTTTTTTAATGTTTATTTATTTATTAGAGAGAGAGAGAGGGCACACATGGGAAAGGGGCAGAGAGAGAAGGAGAGAGAGAATTCCAAGCAGGCTCTGCACTGTCAGCACAGATCCTGACATGGGGCTCAATCCCACAAACTATGAGATCATGGCCTGAGCCAAAATCAAGGGCCTGGATGCTTAACCAACTGAACCACCCAGGTGCCCCTAAATCATATTGTTTTGAAGAACAAATTTTAAAGGCACAAAGGGCATATGGATAAAAATGTGAGGCAGAGAATGACAGAAGGGGAGAGAATGGGGAGCCGGCACATGAATAACTGGTCTCTGCACCAGGACACAGAATAAATGGAAACAGTGGGCAAAACCCAAATTTATAAATAATGTGACAAAAGACACTTTTTTTAGAGAGAGAGCACACACACATGGAGGAGGGGGGCAGAGGGGGAGGGGGAGAGAGAGAGAGAGAAAAAAAGAGAATCTTAAGCCGGCTCCATGCTCAGCTAGGAGACCAATGCAGGGCTTGATCCCACAACTGTGAGATCATGACCTGAGCCCAAATCAAGACCTGAGCCCAAATCAAGAGTCGGTTGCTCAACCAACTGAGTGACCCAGATGCCCCCAAAGACACACTGTTTGAGGAGAAGAAAGATTTGTAAATAGATTTTAAAGACTTTTCCAGAAAAAACAAACGAAGACAAAACCACATGTAGCCACTCTGCCAAAACTTTTGAAATACAACGATGATGGAAAAAAAAAAAAAAAACTCACATTAGGAAAACTAGGTTATCTGCAAAGAAACAAAGTAAGTTTGGCCTTAGACTTCTTAGCTACACTAGATTTCAGAAAGTAACAGAATTATCTGTGGGATTTTGAGGGAGAATAGTTGTGATCCAAGAATTTAAAGCCCTGTCACATTGTCTTTAATGTGTGACGGTAATAGAAAGACAGCCTGGGCTGTACTGGGTTTAGAAAATATATCACATATGCCTATCTTGAAAAATTACTCAAAGATGTTTTACTGAAAGAGATCTTAGAGAGAGAGCAACATTCAAATCCAATAATAATAATAATGTCAGCAAACACATTCAGTGCTTACTGTATGCTATGCCTCTTCTAAGATCCTTATCCACATTAACCTGTAGAAACTTCACACCACACTAGGAAGGACAGACTATGAATACATTTTGCAGATGAGGAGCTGAGGGACGGAAAAGTTAAGTAACTGCCCCCAGGGTCACATGATGCAGCCCGCGTTTGGACTCAGGAAGTCCTCCAGAATGTGAAGACTTAAATCATGTCCCCCGGCTCAGAGCAGCCCTCTGCCCCTCTCTCACATGCCCAGCTGAGCTCTGCCTGGGCCTCTGCCAGCTGCAAATGGCTTCCCAGGGGACCAACAGTTCCCCCTACAGCGTTCCAAAGACATAGATGCTTGAAAACACAGGGACAAACATTTTCAGGGATTGTTCACAGCCACTCTATAAAGAGGGAGAGAGAGTGTCCATGCAAAAGACAGCAAGCACAGGAACGCTCAGAAACACGGAAAAGGACATTTCTCTATTGGTGACAGTGCCTATTATGACATTCAAATACCACAAGTGCTTTTCAGCTGCTTGTAAGTCACAAAAGGTGGGTGAAAACACTTAGCTGCTCTGTAGAAAGGGAAAAGGAGGTGGAGAATCCTCACAAAAATCCACTTCGACTTTTCATGTGTCAGTTTGAGCTCTCCCAGTTGAGAACCACAACTCCTGGCTCACAGCCCCAAAGGGGCAGCTGTTTGGGGAAAGAAAGTGGCAGGTGGGGTCCCAGCGTAGGATCCAGCCCTTTAGCCACCCGGGCGGGGTCTTAGCAAAATTCAGAAGAAGCCGAAGTTTTACTTGGAGATCTGCTTATGCTCCTTCCCACACCCGCTCAATGCACACACGGTGGCCACCTGTGCCACAGCCCTGAGGCTCGCTTCCAGCCAGCCGCCTCCCAGACAGACTCCTGCCACTGATTCAGGGGCTCCAGCAGGACCCCTGTTTCTGCCAATCTAATAATCTACTCGATGCTGACACGGGGATGGCTGCTGATAGATTAATTCGTCTCCTTGCCAGATTACAGATGCGGTTTGTTCCAGCAAAAGTAGCGTTTTAACAGCTACCTTCAATGCCTCTTCACCACTTGGCTGGGAGGGGAGTGTGGGCTGGGTGAGCAGGCACACCCCAGCCCTGACTCCACCCCAGAACAAGCCGACCCCGGTTCTGCCCCGTCGAGTCGCACTGAGTTTCGGCGGCACACTGTCTCCTGGACCCTCTCTTTGTTCCACTGCTGATTAGCAAGTTCTGGCAATTCTGTGAAGGTGAGGTCCCATGCCAGCCGGCCTTGACCTGAGGTGTTCTGCAGCCCCGCCCTCTCCAGGGGACACTCCCTTTCCCAACTGCCAAGACAGAGACAACCCGCTGCCACCTTTTCAGATCCTGTTTAAAACAAGCTGCTTTCGAGATGCCCTTGAGAGCAATTAATTCTCTCACTGCACTTCTCCAGCGCTCACAGTCCTGCTGTCTTGAGCCTCCCGTCCTAGCCAGAGAGGAAAGCCTTGGCCTCGTCCAGGCAGCCAAAGGCCAGTGCATCTCCGCTCGTCTGATGACCACAGAGAGTTCCAGGCCCTCCTAAAAGGGACCAGCTCCCCCACTGGAAGCAGAACCATTGTCGGATGCACCAGCACAATGAGCCTGTGAATAATGGATGTCCGGGCCAGGGAAGTGGAGGCCCGGCTCACCTCGCCCAGAGTCAAGAGGAAAGACTGGCCTCCGAGAGCCCCTCCTCGTAGGTCAAGGTGCACTAATGCTGGCCTCTTCTGCCTGCACCGCTAAGAGCCCACGGCAGCTGTGCTCTTCCTCTGAGTGGAATTCATTGTACCTGTTGCCACGTGAAGCGGCTTTCAACTTCGGAAGGGGAAGGAGGGGTGAAGGCTGAAGGAAAGAGGCCTGAATTTGCATTCAATAGGACATTAATGGAGATAGAAGTAAAAAAAAAAAAGCTTCTTCTGGAAAAAGTAGAAACCACACTAAACAGAGCTGCAAAAATAACCCCTTCTCCATTTCCCCTGCCCTGGCCCATTCTAAGCCGGTTGTCCCTCAGTTACTGGGACTGTCACAAAAGCCTTCTTACTAACCGCAGACCCTGCCCCGGCCTTTGTGTGGCTCCACTCTGTCCGTCACAGCATTTCCAGAGCTCTTATCCTGGAAATAAATGTGATCACGGTGCTTCCTTGTTGAGATCCCCAGCCAGCCGGTCCCTCTGCCTGCAGAACGGGGGCTCAGGGCCCCCATCTGGCTCTAATCAACTTCTCCAGTTTCCTGTCCAGAAAATTCCCATTTGTCCCCAAAAGCCCCAGCCACCATGAACTTCTCTCTTTTCCCCTTGAACAGAATAGGCTTATTCCCAATTCTAATCAATTGGAATACCATACTTTTTGTCTTCTATATTCTCCCGGCCATCCTCACCTCCTCTATGAAGTCATTTCCAGGTCTCTCCTGGTTGCCACCACACACCTCCATTCTAGCCTGTAGCAGATTATATTTTAATTTTCCATTCCTGTGTCTCCCCCCACTCAACACTGGGTTCCTCCAAAGTGGGGATGGTGTCTTATAATCTCTGTATCCTCATCATCTACTTTAGAGTCTGAAGTCAAGTAGATACTCTGTAAGTATTCACTGAATAAAGGAACCTGGCAGAAAATAATCTCCACCTCCCATCTGTGACATCATCCACATCCCCAGCTTGCCAGGGAGGGTGATTCCTAAACATTGTGACCCCCCAGCCCATTACCACCCACTCCCATTTGAGTCTCCTTTCTATTGGCTTCCCTGTCTTTCACCCCCCCCCCACAGCCCACTTGTGTCCTCCCTGGGACTCCCCCCAATATCTGGACCACCACCTCTCCACGCCTAGAAAGATGCTCAAATTCATCTTCTTCGGTCAGTCTTCCTTAAACAATGGCATTCAGGTCTGGTCATTCTTCTTGCCATCTCCCACCAGATGAAGAGGTATATTTCACACTATCTTATTCTACCCTTGGATTCTTGAGATTTTTTTTCTCTTTTGGGTATGTGTGTCTCAACTCCCTGAGGAGAGCTGAGTCTCCCTAAAACTTCCAGATCTCCCAAAGCTTCCTGCGTGCTGCATTACCACAGGTGTGACCATATTAAGGGGAAGTGGAGGAGAACACAAAACCACCTCCTCTTCACTTCAGATATAATATAATGACGGTTATATGAACCATCAAAGAATATACTGCAGTATTCCATTTTCATAGAGTACTTTAATTTTTCCCTTCCTTTTCTTTTCTTTCTTTCTTTCTTTCTTTCTTTCTTTCTTTCTTTCTTTCTTTCTTTCTTTCTTCATTCACAAAGTAGAGAGCTCTTAGCTAACTACACTGTTAAGAGCCAAACTCAAAGTTATTCCAAATAAAAAAATCTAAATCTTTGAAAAAACGATATGGGAATTTGGAACAAATGGGATTCCTTGTTCCAGAATTATCTTTTATATACCACTTTGCAGAAAATAAAATATTCTTAGCTCCGGGACCAATCACGACGTTCCTGGTGCCTAGTGCAATGTGCACACTTCTGGGGTCGAGTGCTTCTACTCTGGAAGGCATTCGGAGGCCTTCACTTTCTTAGGAAATCCACTCTTTAATCTGAGAGGTGTGCCAGAGTCTGCTGGGGCTGAAGAAACTGACGCTGCAACAGACAACCACCGCCACCATCAAATAACCGCCCCACCCCCCCGACTCCCCGCTGCCACCTTCCCAACCCCCGGGAAGCCTGCTGGAAGGGTCAGATATCTGTCAGCAACTCTCAGCAGGGCACTTGATGTTTCTGGATATGGCTAATACTTTATTTTCTGGACATGAGGGAGATACCTATGCACCCATAATAGTTTATAAAAAGTTCTGCTATAGCATGTTATACTGGTGCAGATAGTTGGGCTACATTTTATTGCTAATACAGTCCTTCAGTGCCAGTGGTCTCCAGGCACTGTGTATGAGCTGAGGATACCATGGTGAATAAGGCGTGTGGCATCCCTGACTCGAGAAGCTTGGATCTTTCTGAAAAGACAGAAATTGTTTAGATGACCAGATGTGTAACGAGCGTTGCTGAGGAAACACAAGGTGCTACGGGCACATCTAATAGAGAGAGAAACTGGTCTGGGGATGGAATCAGGAAGTGCCTCCTAGAGTGTGTGACTTTTTTTAAACTTTTTTTTTTGACAGAAAGAGAGAGAGAGAGAGCGAGCATGCAAGCAGGTGAGAGGAGGGCAGAAAGAGAGGGAGACAGAGAATTCGAAGCAGGCTCTGGGCCATCAGCACAAAGCTTGACACGGGACTCGAATCCACAAACTGTGAGCTCATGACCTAAGCTGAAGTCAGACACTCAACCGACTGAGCCACCCCGGCAACCCTGGAGGGTGTGACTTTTAAATTGAGACCTAAGAATGAAATAGAATATACTTAAAGGGGGGAAGGGAGAGGGGGAAGTGCCTGAGAGAGGAAGACCTCGAACCCACAACCCTCTGGCACAAAGGAGCAGAGGCAGGATTGAAACTCAGGCAACCTGAATGCATTAACCCCTATGCCCCACCGGGGGAGAGGGGTGGGCATGTCAGACAGGGCTTTGTAGGATTTCGTCCTAAGAGAAATGGGAAGGTATTGAAGAGTTGTTAAGTCAGGAAATGGCATGATCATTCTTAAACTTTAAAAAAACCGCTTAGGGTAACTTCTTGAGAATGGATTGGAGGAAGACAAAGATAAATAAGTTTAAGAGACCACTGAGCAGGAGATACTGGTGGCTGGGACCAGATGGAAGCAGTCAGAGAGCAAAGTGGATGGACCCAAAAGATCTTTAGGTGGTAGAAATGCAGGGACTGACTTACTGACTGGGTATAACTAGAAGGCAGAAATTACCACTCAGCTAGATGTTCTTATATGCCTTAACTTCATATTTCAAATAATTCTTAATTTTCTGCATTGGGAAATGAAGATCTAAAAAAAATAAGTAATTTGGGGGCACCTCAGTGGCTCAGTTGGTTGAGTATGACTCTTGATTTTTGCTTAGGTCATGATCCCAGGGATTGAGCCCTACATCAGGCTCCACGCTGAGCACGGAGCCTACTTGAGATTCTCTCTCCTCTCCTGCCCCCTCTCACCTGCTCTTTCTCTCTCATAAATAAATAAATAAATAAATAAATAAATAAATAAGAAAAATAAAGAAATAGGTAATTTTAAGGTCAGATAGGCTGTAATGATGGACACAGGATTTGAACTTAGAATTTGAAGCTTATGTAGATAGGTCTATCTTTCCTGCTCTTTGAGAACTAGGCCTACGTCTTGGTCATTTTGTATTCCAAGCCCAAGGGGCCCATGCCTGGGACATGGCAGGGGCTCGATACATTATTGAATTAATGAGCAGGAAGAAAGGCATCCATGGATTGCAGTTCTTAGGACAACATCATAGGGTAGCAGGTCCCACTGACCCCAGGCTGCACCATCAAAATCTTCCAGGTCTCCTGAACAAAGAGGTTCACCCACAAGTACCCAGAAGTCTTTTTCTTTGCCTATCTGTCAGGCCTCAGCTGGTGACACCTGCCCACTGTCCCTCTTCCAACTGACCACCTAGAATTGCTCCTCATAGTCTAATCAATCCTTTAGGTCAAAAAAAACATTAAGCCAAATTCAGCTGGACAGCTCAGGTATTATTTAAGTTCCTCCAAAATCTTAATAGATTTCACAAATATTTAACAAGCAAATTAATTTATGTAAAGATCTGTACATATTTGATAAACTTGAACCAATTTAATAAATCCTGTCTTATTTTAATAAATGCTGGATTAGGGTTAGACTTCCTACAAACAGTAAATACATAAAGAAAATATTTGTTATGTGTGTATATGTACTGTACCTGCCTTTTCAAAGATCAAGAAAAGATTATCTTTGTCATAAGGACTTTAAGCCACTGTGTTGTGTGTGTGCTTGTTGGGAAGGAGAGGGGAGAGGTCACTAATACATGTGAGGACGATCAAGCCAATGACGACTTCGTGGACAAGATGGCGTGCCAGAGAAAGCACCATAAGTTCGGACCACGTAAAACTTCTAGGACAGAGTAAGGATAAGGGAGAGATTGGACCCAAGTATGTACACTCCATTTTTATAAATAGCAAATGCCTCTGCCACTCGTTCTTTCTCCCTGCACTGCTTCTACTTTTCTCCATCCAGCAAAATCCTATCAGAAAATTCTATCCATCTTCCTTCCCAACTTAGCCCAGACATTCACTCTTGTGCAAAATACTCCTTAGCCTCATTTCTACTTCCAGACAAAATTGGCACTTGCTGCCCTAGACTCTGAGAGCACCGCATAAGTACCTGTAAGATACCACTTACCCTGTTGTAGTTAGCAGTGTGCAAGTCTATCTCCCTCACTGTACTGTGAGCTCCTTCATGGTGCCACCATTAGTGACCTGCATTCTTTCAACAAACATTTGTGGAGCAGCAGTATGTGCTAGGTGGTATGCAAGATAATGACAATGCAATGGAAAGAAAATGATAGGCAGATGGTCTTTGCCTTTATGAAACTTACAGTCCAGCTGGGTATAGCAGATGCTGTTGGTGTTCTAACCATATCTTTATAGCATTTACCTTCATAGATAGTAGGATTGGGTGGGGAGGAGTTAGACGGGTGAAGAAGCACGCTTAGCATATGCAGGACAAGCAGGAGTACCAGAGAATTAGTTTCTCCACAAGCATCGTCAACCAATAATGGATGGAGAGTCTGTAGATAAAAACCTAAGCTTCCTCAATCCTTGGTTGGGCTAACACTGTGGCCTGTTCTCTACTGCTTCCCAGAGTTCCCCAGCAGAATTTAGCTCCAGCTGCCCGGGCTAGTCGCTGGCTTGAAAATGTTCCCTTTATAGGGTGGCTTCCTTATCTTTCCTATCTCACATCCCATTTGTTACCAGGTTTTCCTGGGATCATCTCCCAAATAAACTATTTACAATGGAATCCTTTCTTCAGGTCGGCTTCTGGGAAAATTCTAACCAAGACAGTTATATAATCGCCACCCCCTGGTATTCACACTCTGGTGTAATCCCCATCCCTTTTATGTGGGTTTGTGGGCTGGACTTACTGGCTTGTTTCTAGAGGATAGAATATGGTACATGTGATGGGACGCCACTTCCAAAAGTAGGCTATAAAAAGATAGTGACTTCCATTTGAGTGCTCTCTCTCAAGTCCCCTAGGGAAAGATGGCTGCCATGTTGTGAGGTAGCCCTGGGGAGAGGTCCACATAGCAAAGAACTGAGGCCTGACACCTAAATGAGTTTGGAAGCAGATATTCTGAGGCCCGCCAACCACCAAGTGAGTGAGTTTGGAAGCTGATCCTTCCCCATTCGAGCCTTGAGATGACTGCAGCCCTAGCCAACACCTTGACTGCAACCTTGGGAAAGATGCTGAGCCAGGACCACCTGGCTAGGCAGCATCTGGATTCCGTACCCCTGGGAGATAGCAAATGTTCGTTGTTTTCATCTGCTAAGCTTTGGGTCATTTGTTGTGCAGAAATGAATAACTTATATAAGTGATAGGATATTGTTCTAGGAATGTGGTGATATAATACCATGGGCTGTCTTTCTCCTTTTATTAACTCTCTCTCTGAGGCAATTCCGTGAATGTAAAAGAAAATCTTGTCACATATCTGAAAATCTGGATTCCTATGAAGATAGGATTCTAACAATGGCTAAGATAGATTGACCCAGCCCATCTTTTCTGAATCTGGAAAAGATCCAACTTCCATGTCAGTTTTTTAGAGCCCCTGTCTACACTCTCACCCCACTTGAATAAAACCAGAGACTCTGCCAGGCAAGCAGTTATAAGAAAGGAGATTACACAGTGAGAAATTTCCCAAACCCACTCACCTTTTCTATGGGGCTTTCTCTGCACCCAGTAACTCCACAGCTCCCTTCTTCCTCATTGGGAGTCACTCTTCATGTTAGGACCTATACCCACTGTGAACACAATTGCTGCAGAGATACTTATAGGGTCCAGAAGGTGCTGCCATAACGGCCCTTAACTGAATCTCTCTGGGCTTGATACTTTTCCAAAAGCTTCCAACTTAAATCAAAAAGATTTTTTGAAAGACACAAACTATCAAAGCTCACACAAGAAGAAATGGAGTTCCCATACATTGTTGATGGGAATGCAAAATGTATAACCTCTTTGAAAACCATTTTGGCAGTTTCTTATAATCCTAAATATATATTTAGTACAAGACCAAATACAAAACTTTGTACACACAATGACTCGTACATGAATTTTCATATTTTATTCATTACGTCCAAAACATGGGCTGGAGGAAGGGATGTTCGTCAACTGAGGTCCATGAAAAGGAATACCACTGAGCTATAAAGGAGCAAACTGTTGATACATGCAACAACATGGACAAATCTCAAAAGCATTATGCTAAAAGAAAGATGTCAGACACCAAACAGGACAGAATAAGTAATTCCATTATATGAAATTCTAGAAAAAGCAAAGTTAACATGACAGAAAATAGGTCAATAATTGCCAAGAGTTATGATAAAGAAAAGGGAGGGGCGCCTGGGTGGCTCAGTTGGTTAACCATCCAACTTTGGCTCAGGTCATGATCTCGCAGTTTGTGGTTTCGAGCCCCACGTCAGGCTCTGTGCTAACAGCTCAGAGCCCAGAACCTGCTTCAGATTCTGTGTCTCCCTCTCTTTCTGTCCTTCCCCTGCTTGTGATGTGTCTTTCTCTCTCTCTCAAAAATAAACATTTAAAAAAAACTTTTTTAAAGATAAAGAAAAGGGATTAACTACAAATTGGCAAGAGGGAACTTCTGTGGTAATGGAAATATTCTATATGTTGATTGTGGTAATGATTGCACAACTGTATACATTTGTCAAATTTTGAACTGTGTATTTTAAAATGGTGAATTTTATTGAATACAAATTTTGCCTCAATGAAACATATTTTAAATTGGCAGTAGGTTTCTGGTTTTTAAAGAGACAATCTGAGAACAAGAAAGTTATTGGAGTTGTTATTAAATCACAAGCATAATAATTCAGTGGAGAAAGTGAACAGCAGAATACACATTAATGAAAACTGACATGATTTAGAAGATTGCCTTGAGAAATTCTTCCAAAATACTGTGCCAAAACACAAAGCACTGGGATTTAAGAAGAAAAATGATAGGAGCCACAACAATATTAAAAGATGTCAAAAAGAAAAGAAGTAGTGGATGTGAGAGAATGAGTAATGAAGTAATTAGTTCTTCTAAGTAATGAAAGAAAAGTAATAGAAGAAAAGTTCTGAAAAAGCTCTGTCTTCAATAAGGAAGACAACCAAATCCTTCACATCGAAAAAGTTTGCCAAGTATCAGAATGAGTAAGAACAAAATCAGAAGTAAGCATGTCCTGTCAAATGTATGAAAGTAAGTTTCATACATATTGTATACATTAGCAACTATTAAAAACAAAACTCAACTAACTCAAATTGTCATTGAATTCTTTTTTTAATTTTTTTTATGTTTTTTATTTATTTTTGAGAGACAGAGAGAGACAGCATGAGCAGGGGAGGGTCAGAGAGAGAGGGAGACACAGAATCCGAAGCAGGCTCCAGGCTCTGAGCTAGCTGTCAGCACAGAGCCTGACGCAGGGCTCGAACCCACGAACCGTGAGATCATGACCTGAGCCAAAGCCGGACGCCAAACCAACTGAGCCACCCAGGCACCCCAAACTGTCATTGAATTCTTACCAGTAACACTAAAAAATAAAAGATAGCAGAAAGATATTTTATATATAATTCTTATAGCCAAGGTTTTCCACAGAATTCTCTATCCAGTGTAGCAATTATTTCTTCTGAACACAAAAGAAAAGGAATTAAAATAATTTTTTTATTTGTATATAGTTGACACGCAATGTTACCTTACTTTCATATGTACTACACAGTGATTCAAATTCTCAATCCATTATGCTGTGCTCCCCACAACTGTAGCTATGGTCTGTCACCACACAACCCTATTAACGATATGATTAGCTATATTCCCTATGCTGTACGTCTCATCCCTGTGACTTCGTTCCAAACTGGACGCCTGGACCTCCTACTTCCCTTCACTGATTTTGCCCATCTCTCATCCCCCTCTCTCTGGCAACCACCAGTTTGTTTTCTGTCTTTATAGGCCTGATTCTGCGTTTTGATTGTTTATTCATTTATTTTGTTTTTCAGTTTCCACATATGAGTGAAATGATGGCATTTTTGACATGCACGTGTTCAGAAAGTCTACCATCGTCTCCTTATTTAAAAAAAGTACTCATAAAGTATTCCATAAACTGAACATGAATTCAGTTGAAGACCTCATGAAAAAAGAAAACATAATATACATAAATTATGATTGATGAAACCAGTTTAAAAAGAGAATATGGTGAGGCACCCAGGTGACTCAGTTGGTTAAGCATCTGACTTTTGATTTCAGCACAGGTCATGATGTCATGGTTCATGGGATCAAGCCCCTCATGGGGCTCCACACTGACAGCTTGGAGCCTGCTTGGAATTCTCTTTCTCCCTCTCTCTCTCTGCCCCTCCCCATGTCTCTCTCTCACTCTCTCTCTCTCAAAATAAATAAATATGAAAAAAAATTAAGAGGATATGTAAATTAATTACTTATTTAATTAATACTAAATAAATATAAAGAGAATATAGTGTAACAGAAAAATAAGCATTAATCTGGAAATAAGAACTCAGATTTTCTGAAATTCAAGAGGAGATGGAATGAAAAAAATAAGACATGGTTAAACTTAATTTTTTGTGTAAAAGAATAATTTTAATCCATAAAGCTAATAAAGAAAAATACATTTTGAAGTGTTCATTACAAATGTATAGATTCTGGGGCACCAGGGTGGCTCAGTCGGTTAGGCCTCTGACTTTCGTTCAGGTCATGATCGCACTGTTCCCGAGTTGGAGCCCCACATCGGGCTCTGTGCTGACAGCTCAGAGCCTGGAGCCTGTTTCAGATTCTGTGTCTTCCTCTCTCTCTCTCTCTCCCCCTCCCTCGCTTGTGCTCTCTCTCTCTCTCTCTCTCAAAAATAAACATTAAAAAATATTTTAATGTAAAGATTCTCACTAGTAGAATACAATTAAGATGTTAAAATTCCGACGCACTTTAGGTAGAGGTGGAGAAGAACAGTGACAAAGAGCTGTCATTCAAGCAAAACGAAAAGGACACTAGGCACACAATACATATACCAGAAGAAAAAAAAAAAAAAAAAAAAAAAAAGAAGATAGACACAACACTTACCCCAAAGAACAGAAGTCAGTGGGCTAGATTCCCTTATTGAAAGATAGAGATTCTCAGGTTAGGTTGAAAAACTAAAAGCCAAAACTCAATATGAGCTCTTTATAAGAGATTTGCCTGAAGTGATACAAAAGCCAAGTGTTTATAGGCCATTTGATAGTAAATATCAAGCATGATTATAGATATTCTAAAGTAAATATGAGCAACTAAATCTAGTTAAAAAAAACTGAAAAAAAAAAAAGCCAAGTGTTGAAAATAAAGAGATGGGTCTGTGATTTTACATTTAAATTTTCTTTCTCTACATCAAACACAGAAATGATAGATGTTTGAGTTTTAACAGACAGAACAGAATTTAAAAAGTAGAACAAAACTAGAATAAAACCCATTGCAGAAAAGACCAAAACAAACAAAATTTACCAAGTCAAGAAGAGCATCAAAGAGAGGAGAGGAGAAAAAAAAAAAAAGGAAGGGTTTTAGGTGAAAAACCTTACTGGGACTAATGAGGGACACCAACATATTGAAAAAAAATACATCAATTAAACTAACAGTCATGGTTTCCAAGTAAAGTGCCCAAAGTCATTAAACTGGTTTTGGTTCATCTACTTTTAAAACTTGCATTTGGGAATGACAGTTCACTCTGGTGTACACTATCTATTTTATAATACTGCATCAATTGAAATTTCAGTGTAAGTATCTAATTACAATTCAAGAACCTTGTTTCTACCTAAACTTTCTTCTCAATTTTACCTGAAAGATTTACAACAGTTGACTGCATTCTGGGGAACCGCTTCAAAGAACTAACATTATAAAATCCATGTTTTTTTGCCCACGGTTCAATTAATAAGAATTCAACAATAGAGAAACATTTTTCCTTAGAAACCAAACATTTGGAAACCAAAAGTCACACCTCAAAATAAACCCTGAGTTAAAGAGGAAACCGCAATAGATGTCTAACTCCAGAGAAGTTCTATTTATCAGAACTGCAAAGATACAGCTACCGTATTACTTAGTGGAAAATATACAGTCTTAAGTGCATTTATCAAAGATTTTTCTCTTTGATAAAGAGACTAAAAATGAATGAGTTAAACATTTATTCAGAAAAGTAGTAAGAATAAGACAAAAAGGAGAAGGCACAAATAAACAACATTCAGAATGAACGAGGGAACTTAACTACAAACATTGTACAACAGATGAAATGAGTAATTTTGTAGAAGAATATAAATCATCAAATATATAATACAAATTATCAAAATTCAAGGTGCAATAGAAACGCTACCTAAACCAAAAATCACTTTTAAAAAATGTACTTGAGGGACGCCCATGTAGGGCTCTGTGCAGACAGCTCAGAGCCTGGAGTCTGCTTCATACTCTGTGTCTCCCTCTCTCTTTGCCGTCCCCCACTGGCGCGCTGTCTCTCTCTCTCAAAAAATAAACATTAAAAAATTTTTAATTAAAAATGTTATTGATGGTTACAATATTTTTAATGTTTTTATTTTACTTATTTTCAAGAGACAGAGACAGAGAAAGAGAGAGAGAGAGCAAGTGGGGGAGGAACAGAGAGAGAGGGAGACAGAGACTCCCAAGCAGGCTCTGCATTGTCAGTGCAGAGCCCGATGCAGGGCTCAAACTCACAAACTGTGAGATCACGACCTGAGCTGAAATCGGACACTCAACCAACTGAGCCACACAGGCACCCCAATAGTTAAAATATTTTTTCACTCCTGCCTCCATCCCTCCAAACACATTGACACGAAGAAGGACTAGTTTTTCAGGTAAGTTTTACTAAATCTTCAGGGACAGCAGATTTAAAGAAAAATAAAATCAGAGAGAGAGACCTTTCCATCATTGTATCATATGAGATTAGTATAGTCTTGAGCAATGAATAAGAAAATGACAGAACAAAAAAGAAAAATACAAACCTAATGAACATAGAAAACAAATGAAACATGAAATTTAACAAATTGAAGCCATTAGTATAAAAAATGTGTTAATTTTAAATTTTCGTTATCCAGAAATGAAAGGATGGTTTAACACCAGAACCCTCTAAAGCAATACCCCACACTAACGGTTTAAAGGACAAAAATAGATGTATCTCAATACATACAATATAGTAAAAACTTTAATATTAAGTTAAAGTTAACAAAGTAATATTAATATTAAGTTAAAGTTATCATTCATGAAAGAGTCTTAGCTATCTAGGAATAAAAAGAAATTCCTTAACCTGATAAAACATCTACAAAAAGAAAAACTATTTAGTAGGAGAAATGTGAAGATCCCTTTCTTTCCAATTTAAAAATGGGAAACATCTGAAATCTTACCATTTAAACTTTTACCATTACATCTGATATGTGCTGCAATTTGCGATATATGTGCTTGACCAGATCAAGGACAGTTCTTTCCATTGCTGACCTATAAGACTGTTTATCCTGATACCATGCCTTAGACAAAGCAATAAGATAAGAATGAGACAAAATTGTCATTATTTGCACATACACTATTAGAACTGGTAAGAACTACATCAAGATTGCTAGATATATGATAAGCATGTAAAAATTGATAGCATTCAAATGGAGGTGATAACCAATTAGAAAATATAAAGAAAACAAAATAGAATTCACGACAGCTACAAAATTTAAGGCACCTTATTAACAAACCACTTTGATACATTAATATCAAACTATAAACTACATGTGAAACTTTATGAAAAAACTCATGAAATATCATTAAAGAACATGAAAGGAAACCTGAATACATGGTTAGATAGATCATGATTGTGCATTTAAAAAACTCAATACCATAAAACTGTTCTGTTCCTAATTATTTTATAAGTTCACTGTAATTCTAATCAAAATACCAACAAAATGTTTCCTGGATATTTAAGTGCTGAATCTAAAATTTCCATGGAAGAGTATATGTCCACAGATATCCCAGATACTTTAGAAAAAGAACAAGAAGGGAGATTTTTCCTGAAAAATCAGAATTCTTTATAAAGTGGTGGTTTAATTTTAAAAATGTGATATTGACAGAGAGATAAACAAATAAATTAATTAAACAAATTAGAAATGAACAGACCCAATATATATGGGACCTTTCTATAACATGGAGGACACATAAAAATGAGTAGAGAAACAATTAACCGTTGAATAGATGAGCTTGGGACAATGGACTTTTCTTATTCAAAAAAGACTTGATCCTCTATCATATTCATTAAAAATTCTAATTAAATACCTAAATACAAAGGAATAAATCTCTATAATTTTAGGATAAAAATTTTTAATGTCTTTATGAATTTAGCTCGTTCTAATTGAAGATGACATCTATTTTGATTCATAATTGCTTATGCTGTCCTGGTGTTTCATTTTTTTTGTTTAGCATTTTAAACACCATCTTTGCCAACAAAGACTTCAGATCCAGAATACATGAATGATTTCTAGAATAAGAAATACACAATTCCATAAAAATGGGTAAAGGGTATGAACAGGCAATAAGCAAATGAGAAAATGACCAATAAGGATACAAAGTGTTCCACCTCAAGGGTAATCAGGGAGATGCAGTTTAAAAAACAAAACAAAAGAATAAAAACAAAAGCAAAAAAAGCAGTGAGATGCTAGTTCCCATTCTTTAAACTGACAAAATTTTAAAATTCTGATCACATCAATGTCCTTTCTTGTTCAATTATTTCCATAGAAATATGGAAAAATAAAACCTCACACATTCCTTGTGTATATTGACATACTCACATTGAACAGCAAATATCTAGTATGACTTTAAAAATCCTGCATGGCCTATAACTCAGAAATTCCACTTCCTGTGTTATACACCAGAGGAACTCTTTTGCACAAACACAACGAGACATTGGAGCTTTGTCCATAAGAACAAAAAATTTGAAATAACTCAAATGACTGACATAGGGGAACGGATATAAAATGTGTGATATATTCATGTGATAGGATACTCTACACTAGTTAAAATGAATAAATATATCTATATGTATTAATGTGAATGTTTTTTAAAGAACATAGATTGAATGGGGGAGGGAAGTCTTGTACAGTATGAGAACTTTTAAGCAAATTTTAAATGCACAAAACATTACTGTGTCATTAATGAATAGATGTAGTAAATATATAAATGTCTAGACTAAATACACACCAAATCCTTGATAATTGTTTCCCTTGAGAAAGGATAGAAGGGAATTGGACTGGAGAGGAAATACAGGAGATTTAAATACATTTCTTTAAAAATAAATTTATCACGAACTAGGAGAACATATTTGCAAAAGACATATCTGATAAAGAAATACATATGAACACTTACAACTCAATACTAAGAAAACAGACAACCCGGTTAAAAACTGGGTAAAAGACCTAACCCAACACTTCACCAAAGAAGATATGCTGATGGCCAATAAACATAAGAAAAGATGCTCTCTATGATACATCGTTAGAGAATTGTTAATTAAAACAACAATGAGATGCTGCTATACACCTATTTGAATGGTCAAAATCCAAATCACTGAACACACCAAATGCTGACAAAGGTGTGCAGCAAGAGGAACTGTCATTCACTGACGGAGGGAATGAAAAATGGAAGACAGTTTGACACCTTCTTACAAAACTAAACATACTCTTATTATATTATCCAGCGATCGCACTCCTTGGTATTTACCCAAATGAACTGAAAACTATGTCTACCCCGACACGCGCACACGGAAGCGGATAGCAGCTTTATCCATGATTGCCAAAACTTGGAAGCAACCAAGATGTACCTCAGTAGATGAATGGATAAGTAAACTGGTATGTCAGACAACAGCATATTATTCAATCCATAAAAAAGACATGAAGGAAACTTAGATGCTGTTACTAAGTGAAAGAAGCAAACCTGAAAAGGCTGCAACACTGTCTGATTCCAGCTATATGACATTCTGTAAAAGGTAAAATCATGGAGACAGTAAAAAGATCAGTGTTCTCAAGGAATAGGGAAGTGGGAGTAATGAATAAATAGAACACAGATGAGTTTTCAGGGCAGTGAAACTTTGCATGATACAATAAGGTCGAATACATGTCATTATTCGTTTTCCAAACCCTTAGAATGTACCAAAAATGAACCCTAATGTAAACTATGGACTTTGGGTGATAATGGTGTGGCAATGTTGGCTCACCGATTGTAACAAATGCACCACTCTGGTGCAGGATGTTGATGGTAAGAAAGGCTGAGTACTTTAGAAACTCTCTGTACTTCCGGTTCAATTTTGCTATGAACCTAAAACTGCTCTAAAAAATAAAGTCTCTCAATTTTTTTAAATGTGAAGTACACATGAAAAAGTTAACATTTGCTCATTTGGGGTAGTGAGCATCTAGATTTTACCACATTATCATTTATAGTTTTCTTTTGGTTTGTTTATTTTTAATTTTCTAATAAGGCACTCGAAAGAAAACAATTATTGGAAATATGTATCAGTAGCTATAAAGAAAATAAAGATAAATATTTTATAGTGATATAGGTACAATTCACAAAGAAGATAAAACCATCATAAATATTTAGACTTCCAAGAAATAGATCAGAAAAAATTATCAAGTAAAATCGATTAGAAACACAAGGAAATACTTAGAAAACCTCAATCATGGTGAAGATTTTCACTTGCTTTTGAAAAAATCCATAGATGAAATAGATAAAAAATAAATAAGGATATAACAGATATGAAGAAACCATTGCCAGCCTGATTTAATAAGTGTATTTTGAACTCTGTAATATAAAACATATTGCATATTTTGAATTACGTATTTGAAATTATTTTCAAATATCCTTGGAACACTTTTAAAAAGTTGATTCTATATCAGACCACAAATAAACGTGAAATCTCTCGAAAATAGAAATATGAAAAGCCTAGGTTTCTAGCCCTCAGTTAGATCACATTAGGAAGGAGTCAGGCTTCCGGGGAAGGACTCCCCCTTGCCAATCTCAACACCTTGAAGAAGTCACTCAGCACAATCCTCAGATCTAACCTCAGGGCAACTGTCCCACAGGATTGCTAAAGTTGCCTAGAGCAGTCATGTCCCTCTTTAGAAATTCCCTTTCTGAGGAGTAAGGGACTGAATTGGTTGGGGGGAAAAGCCACCACTGGATTCTTCTTGGTCTTATTTATATCAAGTCACATTTCACAGTCCCTCAACCTTCTCTTTTAAAGGGACTTGCAGTGATTCTCTGTAAAGCCTTTGCCTGTTAAATTCCTCTCCAAGTCAGTTGAACTTCTGGAGTAAAAGAGGCAAATGTGGGGAGTAAAAAAAAAAAAAAAAAAAAAAAAGAGGGACAGCAGAGAAGAGAGGAAAGTAAGGAACTGGGGAATCTCAGAAGCCAAAGGGAAGTCCTATCAGCAGAGCACATGCCTCAAGCTTTCTAGATGAAATTCTTCCCTGGCTAATTTAACATACGTGAGCTGCATTTGGTCACCATTATGAGCCATACATGTCAGTTTCCACTGCCATAGGTAAAACCACAGAACAGTGTAGGTCTGTACCTTCCCATAAACCTGAGTCAGAAATAAATGGGAAGATTTATAAAGGGGAGGTGCAATTCTTCTGCTACATTGGTTTAAAGATGGTGAAATAAATAAGTTAAACCATTCGCTCAGAGTGTTTCATGAAGCAGATCTAATGTGCAGTTTTGTGAGCTGTCGTGACTTTAAGTCTTCAGTAAATCAAAAAGCTTAACAAATATTAAGATGGCAAAGATTACCTGTGTGGGACAGATTTGATCTTTCATCCAGTATCATTTAGGAAACCAAGGGCTCCAGAAGAAAGCAGCCAGCATGTCATGTGACCAGGGGGGATGTGCAGGGAGGCTGCGGGAGGAGCCAAGCCCCAGCCAAGAGCCTCACAGTAAATACTAATCTTTCTGATCCTCCAAGAAGGATGTCGGAGATTTACAACCCAGGAAGTTTCCAGAAAGTGAGGCCTGTCCCTTTGCTGAGTGTTTCCTGAGGGCTTCTATTTGAGCTCCTGACACCTCTCAAAGCAGATCCTTACACCCCCTGCACCAGCCCCTGGGCTTCACAGATATAAGGCACAGATTAAGGCATTGGTTCCTCTTAAGGAAAACAACACAAGGATTGCCCCGGGACACCCAAATCAACTGGGGTATGCCACGTAGGAGAAGATCCCCCCAAATATGCAGTTCCAGAAGATTGACTTAGGAGACCCCCAAATCATCAAACCTTTCCATCTGAAGAGGGCAAATAAATGAGTAGGAGGGCAAACGTCAAGGGCCCAACCCTCTTTTCTTCTTCATATACACCAAAGCCAACCCTGGATGGCCACTGGCCCAGGAAATGCCTAGAACCTCCAAACCCCAGAGCTAGAAAGCCTTAGAAATCATTCTGTGCTGGGACTCAAACAGTGACCAGCAGAACCCTGGATCTTCATGTCCCTGTGGGCCTTGAGGACCACCAAGGAACTGAGGAAGAGGCAGGTAAAGAAGGGCCGGTGGGGGTCCTCATGGATTCCAGCAAGGCAGCTCTTATTAGTATATATTCAGTCCATTGAAATTCTGCATGAGATACCTCAGGAAGAGAAAAGCTACCTCGGCTTACTTTCCAGATGACAAACCTGAGGTTCAAGGAAGAGAAAAGCAGTGCACGGTATGAAACAAAGCTGTAGGAAGGTCATTACCATAGGAGTTGAAAGGAAGAAAACAGATTACATGCCAAGGCAGTCCTAAAGCCCATCTTAGTTAAGATGCCTTTGAAAGGGGAGACGAACAAAGAAAAGTCACGATTCTGGATCCCCAAGGTAAATTGATCACTATATTTGAGAAATTGCACCAAAGTTTGTGATTGGTGAAATGGGCCCCATGGCAGAAACTCTGTGCAGTTCAAAGGCATCACATGCCTGCCTCGAGGGCCCCAACAGTGTGGAGGTAAGGACTTCACCCAAGGTGACAGGGACCTGACCTTTCCCAAGGTCCCCATCCAGTAAAATGTCCAGTCAGATACCTTGCCCCTACTCACTTCCTCCACCAGCTCATATGCATCTAGAATCTGCTTAGAACATATCCAATTGCTCCTCTTCCCCACTCCCAAGGGGCCCCAACGACAGGAGATATTCTTGGTGTTAAGGCTTATAGCCTTAGCTGTTTCTCAAAGCAAGAAGAAACTTTCTCTTGTATCCAGGGGTTTGCCTTGAATGTGTTAAAATGGAGAGAACCGAGGAAGAAAGAATGAGTTGTAGAGGTTTATACTGAATTTTGTCCTGACATCTAATCAAAATGACCTTTCTTTTTTAATTTTAATTTTTTAAAGGTATTAGCCTGTTATTCTTTGTCTGGGAGTCCATAATAGCCCCATTTTATTAGATCCAAATGTCCTATTTAGACAACAGAGCCTAAGAGCCTCTTCAGAACAAGTAAATAATATGCATTTTCCAAAGTAATTTGCAGACACAAATACGTGCGCGCTCTGCTCAGATTACCGAAAGGACAAAATCGCCAAGGAGATGATGATGTGGTTGAATGATTTCAAAACTAAATATTTTTGCACCCAAACGGAAATACCTACCATGTCCTGGATCCCCTTTGGCCACCTTGATAAATTATACCTCATTTTACCAACTTCCACATGCCGTCTCTGACGGTTCTGAAAAAGCAGCTGGAAGTATATCATCTACAAACCTGCACGTCCTGTTTTCAGGAAAAGACTTTCCCCCGTCCCTTCTCCCGCTCCCCTAATCAGGCATCTGAACTACCCTTGTGTCCACGCTCAGCAGCCACCTTCACAGAGGGATTAGAGCACCTGTTCACAAGCTCCAGGTGCCCGCTGCTGGCTGTCTCCAAGCTCTGGTCTGTTCAGACTGGGCCCTGGGCCAAGGAGACCCCCGCTAATGGCTGCCATCCACCAGGCACCCACAGGCAGACCGACAGAAGCAGGTTGCTCCATCTACCCTGAGCCCAGTAACAGTTGGGCTAAAATTAGTCCGAGGCCTGGGGACAGACTGCTTGGAAGGAGAAGAGGGGATAACAGAGGGAGAGAAAAGAACGGTCTGGAAGACCAACTTTGGAGAAGTAGCCTCTCTCTTAACTGCCTTAAGGAGGCGGGGGGAGTGCAGATTCTGGCTAGGGGGCTGACAGCAGCTGCCTGGGACCCTCAGGATATACCTGGGGTCAGGGATGCCCTCACTCTCCACCCAGGCAGATCCCCTTCTCTGCCTCCCGCTCTGAACTGCCCTCCTCACCGTTTTCTGCTAAACCCTGTCTAATTCTTCAGAACTCCTGGATGTTCTCTGTGAAAATTTCCCAACATTAATCCTGATCAGTTTGGGAAGATTTCCCTGTTGTAGACCAGAGCCTAAAATGGCCAAATGGAGCAGATGATTAAAAGTCCAAGTGTCACGTGTAAATCAAATATGGACACATGCACGTATCCCCAGACTGTTGGGTGTGAGGGTGGGAGATTGTAGCCTTTGGGCTTAGTGTGTGTGTGTCCTGCTCCTGCAGATCACTGGGGTGCAGTTTTTCTCATAGGAACTTGTTAAAGCAAAAGTAATAATCCTAACCACATGTCCCTTACAAGAAGCTTATTACTTTTAGCAAAACAAACAACAGAAAAGTGGAGGTGGGTGTCACTCTGAGTGACTTCAGCAGATGACACTGGAGAGTATATTCTCCCACACCATCCCGCCCCCTCAAACAGGCAGGAAAAGGAAGCCAGGGACTAGAGTGAGGGGAAGTGACTGTACCCTCCATGGTTTACTGGGGTCAGTTTGACAGTTAATGTAAAGCCTAACGGCCCTTGGCTACTGTTCAGTGATAGAGGATTTTGCACAAAATGCTGGTCTATAATCAACGAGAGAAAGTAGGCTCTGACCCTGAGCTACAGGCCTGACTTTGAGCAGTAGGGAAAGGCCAGTTAGCACTGCCTGTTGTCATTGCCAGACTAACTGGTGTTACGGGTAGACATGAGAGGCTAACTTTCCCCCTCTACCTGTAACACTGCCCAATAGTTCTCTGTTCTGTGAACTGGGGTTATTTTCCTAATTATAAAGGCAGAACAGATGCTCCGCCCTAAGCATTTAAAAATGGCAGATGCCAAACCCTAAAGACATCTCCCAAAACAAAGTTCATTAGAAGAGGCTTCCAGGCTGACATGCTGATATTTTGAAGGAGATAGCATTCAAAAGGATAAATAAATTATAAATTATAAATGCTGATATGTTCCCTAGGAAAGCAATCATAGAACTTCAGAGTCACAGCTTGATATAGGTGCACAAAACTACTTCTAGTTAAATATACTTAGATTTCTTTGGAATGAGATTTCTTTATACTTTCTTAGAAAGCTCTCCTGTTGTCTGCATTAGACTATGTATTCCCCCAGGAAAAGAGTCATGTTTATTTCTCTCACCACCCCACTACATACCTGTCCCAGGGCCCCAAATCCAGAGCACCTTATAGATGGGTGCTCAAACATGTTGTTGACTTTGAATGGGAGCTTTCCAGCTCTTGACCTTGGTACAGTTTCCATCTTATGAAGACATGCACACACAGAACCAAATGCCCTACAAACTGGTTTTAGATAAGGACACTCACTGACAAACATCAAATATCACTAATTTCCCAAAGCCTCACAAGCTCCATGAGAGGCCAGCAGAGTCACAGTGTATCCTTAATGATGTAACTCTTCCAGGTACTTTCATGTTAAACATGGTCCAATGTAATGTCAAGCTGAGAAGAATAAAGGTTAATATATTCTATTAGTCCCAATTGTCATAAGAATTTTACCTAACAATATGGTTCATTAAATGCTGAATCTAACAATTATGTTCACCATAATAGAAATTATTCAGACAGATATGATCTGAATGGTTGTGATTTATTAATTTAGACACAAATTTAATTAGCAATTGATTTCAATTGTGTTTCCCCCTGAACAATAAGTTTTGTGGAAATGCATCCCGGAAAAAAAAAATATCAATGAAGAAATATCAGGTAGCAATAAAGAAAGCAACCACTCTACCTTCAAAAATGTTATTATGGCTTTCCCCTGAAACAATAACAAAAATAATTCCAGGCAGCTTGAAGAGGTGGCGATTTTCCCCGTATCTGAAACACTGCTCCTGACCCCCTGGGTGATGACATCCCAGTGAGCTGTGGTGCTGCAGACACACTCACAGAGCAGAAGGAATTTGAGAGCCCCAGCTTCTTCTGGGTCCACTGGAGACCCCATCTCCAGCTCCAGCAACTGGAGAACAATTGCTTTGGCTTCCATATCCTGTGCTCTGGGTGGAGGGGGGCCTGAGAAAACCCAGGGCTACCCCTCACTATCTACAGTTTCTGATTTCTTGTACTTGGACCCAAACTTTGGCATTCCCTCTTTGGTATCAAAGAATACTATCCATCATCCAAAAAAAAAAAAAAAATTAAGACAGATAAAGAAAGAATGAAGAATGTTTTGTTTTTCAAAAGGAAAGATAGGGGGCGCATCGGTGGCCCAGTCGGTTAAGCGTCCGACTTCAGCTCAGGTCATGATCTCATGGTTTGTGGGTTCAAGCCCTGCACTGGGCTCTGTGCTGACAGCTCAGGGCCTGGAGCCTGCTTCGGATTCTGTGTCTCCCTCTCTCTCTGCCCCTCCCCCACTTCTGCTCTGTCTCTCTAAGAAACATTAAAAATAATTTTAAAAAAGGAAAAATGGATTTTCCTCCTAGTAGTCCCTTAATCAATTCTTTACATGCAAATTTATTCCTATCCCAACTACATCTAATAGACCCCCCTAGAAAAAGGCAACATTTGGCTTTTCTTGATGCTCAGAAATTTGAAGTAGGAAGGGTAGGAAAGATGGGAGAAAGCAGAGGGAGGAATTGGAACAGATGTCTTCTTTCTCTTCTTTATACTCACCTCAGCCCTAACTAGCTTCCCTCCCACTGGTTCCACGTCTTGAACTGTCAAGAATCATTAATTATATTCCTTTAACAAATGAATATATAATAATGGAGGTGGACATTTGGAATTCTGGACTTAAATATTTTTACGTTCAGACTGTAAAATCTGGGCTCCTTGGTGGAATGGCTGCTTCTAGATCTGGGGCATGAAATACACAAAATGAGCCCAGAATATCTAGGCATACCGGGCAACCAGCAAGACTACTAGGTCTCATCAAAAGGATTCAAGTGACAACTTTAAGGGGCTCCAACTGCAAAAAGTTTGGAGAACTTTATTGAAATGCATCAAATACATTATAAATCCATGATTTCCTGATGATATAAAACAACATCACCACCTCGGTGGTCATCTTGGGAGAATAGGGGAAAATTGACTCATTACTCTGAAAACTGTACATAAAGGGAAAGAATCACATATGTATCTGCCTTTTCTGTATGAGCTGTATCTTAAAGTAAACAAATAGTTGATGGGAAGAAATTCCCCTTTATAGAAGTATTCCAGCTGGCAAGTAAAGGAAGAATAGTAAAATCTGAATATCACTATTTTGTAACTCTAATAAGGAACAAATCTAGGCAATGATATTCGATGGCCACTAACATCACAAAAAGCAAGATGACCAGAAATTATGTGTCTCTGTGTGGACAGACAGAAGATTATCGATGAACTATGCTTGCAAAAAATTGAATCTGGTTGCAGTGGACTAAATATTTCTGTTCTCCCCACTTTTGCATGTTGAAATTCTAATCCCCAACATGATGGTATCTGGAGGTGGGTCCCTTAGGAGGTAATTAGGTCAGGCAGGTGGAGTCCTCCTGGATGGGATGAGTGCCCTTAGGAGAAGAGACTAGAGCTAGCCAACTCTTTCTGCCATTCAAGGACACAGCAAGAAGTCAGCAGTCTGCGACTCAGAAGAGGACTCCCACCAGAACCTGACCATGCTGGCACCTTGGTCTAGGACTTCCAGCCCCCAGAACCGTGAGAAATACATTTCTGTGCATAGGCCACCCAGTCTGTGGGACTTCATCATAACAGCCTGAACGGACTAAGACACTGCTCAAGCCACTAGATCTCATTACTAGTTTCTAGGACATACTGGAGGCAGAAGAACAGATGCAATGAGATCACACAGATGATTTGCAAAATTAAGAGTGTGGAAAACTTTACAGGACAAACCACCTGTTTTTCGTTGAAGCCATAAATTGCAGGCAAAATAAAATGGCAATAAAAGAAGGATTGGAGAAACCAATAGATTGCAAGAGACTTTCTTTAAGCTGTATTGACCAAGTGCAATGTGTGCACTTTGTTTCAATGCTCCTTCAAACAAATCAACCTTAAACAATAGTATGAAATAATCAGAGAAGTTTGAACACAGCCTCTACATTTGATCATATTAAGGAACTGTTATTTTTAAGTGTGATCATAGTACATACTTTTGTGGGGTTTTGGTTTAAAAATTTTTTTAAATGTTTATTTATTTTTGGGAGACAGAGAGATAGGGTGAAAGCAAGGGAGGGGCAGAGAGAGAGGGAGACACAGAATCGGAAGCAGGCTCCAGGCTCTGAGCTGTCAGCATACAGCCCGACTCGGGGCTCGAAACCCACTGAACCATGAGATCATGACCTGAGCCAAAGTCGGACACTCAACCGACTGAGCCACCCAGGCGCCCCGGTTTTGTTTTGTTTTTTTTTTAATTAAAGAGTTTTGTCTTATACAGACATGTACATATTAAAATATTTGCTGGTGAAATGATGATGCAGGACCAGGACTAAGGGCCCCTCCAGTGCTGCCCCCTAGACGCCTCACATGCCTTTCCCTAGCCCTGGCCCTTGTGTGATTTCTGGAATTGCCAATAATGGGGAGAGAATGGTGGATGGGAACATAAATGAAAGAAGATTTGAAACTTTTTCTAATAAAAAATGGAATTAAAAAATCCTTACAATTGGCCATGATGTTTTTTTAAGTAAGTAGTAACTATTTTTAATGTTTATTTATTTTTGAGAGAAAAAACATGAGCTGGAGAGGTACAGAGTAAAAGGGGGACAGAGGATCCAAAGCGGGCTTTGTGCTGACAGCAGAGAGCCAGATGCGGGGCTTGAACCCAAGAACCATGAGATCACAACCTGAGCCAAAGTGGGATGCTCACCCGACTGAGCCACCCTCAAAACCCTAAGCTAATAGTAACTTTTAAAATAACTGACAGTAATTACTGTTTTCAGAGTTCTACCACTCAGCCCTAGACCATGAGCCCTTCCACATCAGATCTTATTCAGCATTCTTTATTTGACTCAAAAATATGTATGTACATCTCTCTGAGCCAGGCCGGGTGCCTGGAGCAGAAGATGCAGCTTCCAGCCAGAAGGCCCCTCCCTGCACAACACTCACACTCTATTCTAGTAAAAGACAGAGACAGAAGGAAACAAATGGATACAAGAGGAGAGGTTGCTGAGGCACAGAGTCACAAAAGGGGATGTATTTAAGGAAGGGAGGCGGGGTAGGCATCTCTGAGGTGACTCTATTGAGCTCTAAGAAGAGAAGGAGTCGCCCGTATGAAGCGAGATGCTAGGGGCAGCAGGATCCAAATGTACGAAGTCCTAAGTCAAGAAAGACCTGGCATGTTCTAGAAAACAAGAGACAACCGGTGGGGCAGGCACATAGTCATCAAGGAGCAGAGAGGAGCAGATGAGATAAGATTCCAGAGACAAGCGTGAGCCAGATCCGTTAAGTCTATGGGCATAATAAGATGTTTGTCTGCCTGATTGTTTCTTAATCCTCTATGCATTATAACAATCAGAGTGTCTGGTGCATAATAAACTCAATGTGTTGATGTAGATTAACCCCTTCTATACCATTTTTGGAAAGTTGCTGTGTTAGAACTTCAGAAGATCCTTGAAAAGATGTGACCACCAATTGACCCATGAGCTGCACCCAGGACTCAGAGGCTCCTCACCCCATCCCCTGTCCTTGGAATGTGGTTCCACTTGCCCTTCTCATTCCAGAGTCTGCTCCAAGGACATAGACTTGAGTTGGTGATGTGGTGTTGAGAACACCTGCACAGTAAACATCACTGAACCTAGTTAAGGTCTCTTCATAAACTTTGAAGATTTGGCAAGCACGTACAGGGATCCATTCATCTTGCTGCCACCCAAGAAAGTTCCCTTAGCTTATTAAATCCACCACCTACCAACCTAGAATGGCCTGCCTTCTCTTCTGTCTCTCCTTTCCCTCCAAGTAAGGGAACTTGGTTTCAGTTTACAGCTGGGAAGTTCCTGAGAGGGTTGCAAATCAACACATATGCTCCTTGTAGACTAATTCTTAAGTCTGTATTTTTAAATAACAAGACAGCAGTCCCAAAATGGAGTCATACTAAGCCCCACATCACCACATCAAGACGTATTTATAGGTTTGCCTCTCCCAGAAATGGAATCTCAAACCAGTCAGTCAAGAATCACTTGATTGGCACTGGTTGGGTAATCTGCCTGATACCCTTGCCATCGCCTAAAGGAGAGTAACTCTGCAATAACCAATAAACGTTTTTGCTTAGTGTAACTTCCTTATACCCATTCCCTTCTACCTATAAGACTTTCATTTTGTACAGTTCCTTGGAGCTCTTTTCTATCTGCTAGATTGGATGCTGTCCAATTTGAATCAATTTGTGTTCAAATAAACTCAAAAATCTTAATATGCCTCAGTTTATCTTTTAAGAGTATTAACCAGAGTTCTGTTGATTTCTCAAGTCTCTCTATTTACTTCAGGAAACCTAGTGACTGGTCTATTTAACTCCTTCCTTGCTTCAGCACAGGATTGGCAGAGAATAAAATGTCAATGAGTCTGAGAGTCCTTCATGCTTTTCCACAGCTTGAAGTGAGTTGCAAGGTAGAATTAATTGGGGTTGGCAGGATTAGAAATTGGACATAGCCTCTTAGTTCCAGGGACATGAAGTCTTCCCAGTTTGGCTTCCTAATTTGGTTTGAAATAAATTTCTGGAATGTCAAACATCCCCATATTCAAAGGTAAATATATATCTATATTCCAAAGCCAAATGAAAATGTCTTTTAGATTATCTGTCATTTTCTATTACTCGTGATACAGTTCCCTTCATTTAGTGCCTATGATCAAGAATTAACATTGCACCTCAAATACAAATGAATGGGAAAGGTAACAGAGGGGGAAGGCTTTCAAAATAGCCTAAAATAGGAGCAATTTGTCCATGTCTAATTTGTTGGGCAAAAGGATTTTCACCTGTTAGGAGAACAAGGTAATCTAGTTTGAGGTCTTGAAAGAGAGAACAAATGGAGTGTTCTCTTTCTTCATAATTGTTCACATTTAATGGCATTACAAGGGCATGTTAGCTATTCCAACCAAAAGCAATTTAATGAAAATGTATGCATATTGGTGGCATTGATATGTTAATTCTGGGAATGAAATATAAATCTTTGGGGAAACAAATGCGGGAGAGGGCACCAACAGGCTTTGTTCACCAATTCACATGGAGTTGGGCTTCAGGAAAGAATAACCTAGAGTCTGTTCTCCCTTCCTGTGACCTACAGGCTGTTGGTGCAGGGAACTCAGGTCGATGGAGCTGGGAAGGCAATCATTTGGGATCTCCATGGTCTGAAACCACCTCCAAAGGGAACAGATCCCACCACATGGAATTGACTCCCTGTCCTTAACTCCCAATCTATATCTCCATTTGCCTTAAAAAATTTTTTAAAAAATTGAACCACAAGTAAAACTCGTCTTTACCAAAATCTTCCTTGATTAACCCCATCCAGATTGGTGTCTGCACTCAGGTTCCCTCTGTACACGAACTTTTGCACATGTTGATATATTGCCTCAAAGAACATAATTTGCTGATACATTGTTCCAGATCATTTCATCTGAGTATTTTTGTGTTTATTTGAGAATTCAGGTGCCTGGAACTTTTCCCTTTCATTTGGGAATTCAGGTATAAAGTCAATTTTCTATAATTGTTTGTGGCATTACTCCCAGAAGGGGGACTATTGGATGACATTTCCATCAGAGATGAAAACTCACCAGCCATTTTGTTTAAACATTGCTTGGTCACTGGAATTCCAATTCAGTTGGTATAATTTATATTGATTCTTCCCATATGTTCCTTCATCAATTCTTAGTATCTCTACTTCCTTCTCCTGCCTCATTATCAGTAGGCTCTCGGCACACAGACATTTGCCCAGAGGCGATCAATTCTGATGCCAGTATGGAGTTTCACACTCACATATACAAAAGTAAAAACAAAAGTCTAAAAGAGACTAGTATAAAAAAGAAAACACTTAAAAAATAAAAGAAAATGATAGGTTTTGATTCATTTCCTTAAGGGTCTTGGGTCTGCTTTCTATTAAATTTGTGAACTCGTTTCTTCCAGTCTCTAGACAGGACACATGGTCATTTATTTTCATGGCATACTGGGCATCTTCTCATATGAAACCAATGACCTGCCTGGCAGGGAAAATCATTCAGCTGCCGCCTCTTTACATTCTTATCTCTCCCCCTAAACTCTCAGGAGAAAAAACCCTAAGACTACGAACCAGAAAAACATAGGGTGATAAAGATACATAAGGGTTCCATTAGACTTTGCCTGGGGCAGATTCAAGGGACTTGGAGCATCTTGAAGAGCTGACTGTGATTTTAGCTTCTATTCCTTTCTCCATGCAAAGAAGCGTGAAACACACAACAAAACTCGGAATAGGTATTATCAGCTTATCCCCTCCTCTCTGCTGTTCTTCTGGTGCCATCTTTTTTTTTTTTTTTTTAATGTTTACTTATTTATTTTTCAGAAAGAGACAGAGACAGAGAGAGAGCACGAGCAGGGGAGGGGCAGATAGAGAGGGAGACAGAGAATCCCACGCAGGCGCCACGCTGTCAGTGTGACAGCCTGACACGGGGCTGAATCCCACAAGTTGTGAGATCATGACCTGAGTCAAAACCAAGAGTTGGATGTTTAACTGACTGAGCCACCCAGGTGTCCCTTGTCTGGTGCCACCTTGAACTCCGTCTCCTCAATTAGGGCTCCTTGGGCACCCCAGGACAGATAACTTTATTCCTGGCCACACCTAGAACACTCTGTCTGAAGCACGCCCCCTTGGTGTGCCAGATTTTGTCACCAGACAGTGTGCTTTGAGGGGAGAGACAGAGTTTCAGTCAGCTTTCATTCCCACAGTTACCAAAATAGTATCAATAATATTTATTCAATAAATATTGATCTATCTAAAACCTTGGCTTCTAAAGAACCAAATCCTTATTACTTACTTTGGGAGATATCTCAAATAAGAACAAAATAAAAATTGTTAAGCAAGAATTAGTGGACACTGTCTCTAGACCAGTTAGTGGGAAGTCAGTCAGAATTTGAGTTAGGTGGAGGTTGGTGGGGGAGGGGAGAGCAAGAGCAAATGAATCCTACCTTCTGGGCATTCTCCTATGCTAAGCTAGTCCCAAGCCCCTAATCACCATGAGAAGCAAAAGATTTCACCTTCTTCTAAAAAGAGAGAGGATGGTCCCTAAGGTAAGACTTCAAGGTAGGCAGCAGTGCAGCGAGGGGTTGGGATCGAATGCTGGGAATCATCTACGTCACAGTGGTTGGGGCCTATGAGATTCTCTTAGTCCAACTTCCATATTGAAAAGATGTGAAGAATGAACTTCAGAGGGAATAAATAACTCTCTAGGCCATGGAGTTGATCCTGGGCAAAATGGGGATGAGAGTCCAAGTTTCTGACCCCTGATTCTAGATTTTAAACTATCTAGGTCATTTAACTAGACCCCTTTAAGAAAAATGATATTAATAATTGAAGTGAACATCTGAAATTAATCTATTTAAAGCTGGAGACTCACTGAGTAAGCTTTTTTGAAACCTACCTGTAATACAGAGTAACCCAGGAAAGGGATGGGAACGCAAAATGTTAACAAAGCTGTGAAGTGCATGGCTGAGAACTACTTAGTAATATCCAGTAAAATTGAAAATGTATATTCACTTTAATCTGGTGATTCCACTGCTAGGTATAGAAACTCTCATACACATGCATGAGAGAAAATGTTCATTGCTGAAAATTACATTAGAAATAACAACCAGAAGATAGCCCTGTTAGAGGTCAGGTTTCGCAGAAACAGTCTTGAGATGGGTTGTCTGTGCAGGAGGGTTTTAGGTAGGACCCTTGGGAGCAACACCTGTGAGACTAAGGGAAGCAGGACTGGGTGGAGGGAGAAGTTGAAAGTCACTGCAGAGGTAACAGAGGTCTCAGCCAAGCCTACAGAGAACTCTGCATCTGGGATTGCCTCTTCAGATTGGACCAAATTGATGCAAGAAGTCCAGGTCTTTGTACCCCTCACTGACAGACTGGATGTGAGCCGGCCTGGGAAGGGGTGTGACTTTGGGTGGACAGCTCCTTTTGTCAGAGGTCGATAATTAAAGAAAGACTCTACTGTGACCTATGAGCAACTAACATCCCTTGTGCTGGGGAGAATGAATGTCTTGCTCCTAAAAAAATAATGGGGTGGCACATCATGGCATCCACTATAGCACCCCTCTACCTGCAAAAAAAAAAAAAAAAAATGCAGCCAGTAATTTAACTGCATTCAGACGAAAAAAAAACTAAGATAAAAGAAGAAATCAATGGGCAAATAAACTATTTTGACAATTGAACTGACTAAAAATTGAAAAAAGTTAAAATAAATAAACCAAATAAAGCAGAAAGAGTTAATAAAGTTAAACCCAGAAATTAATGGAAGAGAATATTCTTTAAAGGCACTGATTAATAAAACTAAGAACTAAGACTTCAGAAAATCAAAAAAATTAACTGGCTGAGTCTAATTAAGAAAAGAAAGAAAGCTACAAATGAATGGGAAGGATATTTAACCACCGATAAAAATTTTCAATTACCAGAGAATACTATGTACAATGTTATGCCAATAAATTTGAAACCTAGATTTACAATGATGATTATATAGGAAAGTGTAAGTGATAACAGTCTCAAAAAAATATATAAACATCAATGGACCAATAACCTTTGTAAAAACTCTACCAAATAATCAAATAACAGAGAATATCCAATTCATATCAAATGGTGCAGAGCATAGAAAAAAATAAGAAGCTAGTAAACTCATTTTATGAAGCTAGCATAACTCTGATACCAAAACTGGAGAAGAATAGCCCAAGAAAATAAAACTATAAGCTAATATCACCTGCGAACAGATGTGCAAAAGTCCTAACTCTAATATTAGCAGTTTATTAACAGCATTTTAAGGATAGTGATGAACCATAATCAAGATAGTATTATCCTAAAAATGTAGGATGACTGAAGCTTTAAATATCTACCAAGGTAACCCACTGCATTAATATAGTAAAGGAAAAACTCAATCTAATTATCTCAATAGGTGCCCCCCAAAGTAAACACCCACTTAAAATGTTGACTACTTATGAAATCCAGTAGTCATTTACCAGTTGTTACAATGGCCCACAACAACTTGGGCTACCTGGCTGGCTCAGTCGGTTAAGCGTCCAACTTTGGCTCAGGTCAAGATTTCACAGTCCATGGGTTTGAGCCCCACGTCAGGCTCTGTGCTGAAAGCCCAGAGTCTGGAGCCTGCTTCGGATTCTGTGTTTCCCTCTCTCTCTCTGACCCTCCCCCACTCTCTCTCACACACTCTCAAAAATAAACATTTCAAAAAAAATTTTTTAATGGCCCACAACAACTTAAAATGGCCAACACAATCTAGCCTCCTGTTATCTGTGACTCCATCTGTTTCTAGCTCACTGGATAGAGAAAACAGAGAATAGCATTAATGGTTGCCACAGTGATTGAAGTCTACACGGTAAGAAAAGAGGAAGCTTAAAAAAAAAAAAAAAGAGCGTCCAAAACCTGCATAAAATTTACCTTGAGCTTTTGTCCAACTCTTGAGGGCAAACTTCAATGATCTCAGCCCCTGGGAGGCAAATTGCTGAACAGAGATTTCAGAATCCGTACACTGCTGGAGAGATGCTGAAGCACAGATCCAGCCTAAGTGGATAGATCCTGATGAAAATCTTGGGCTTTCAGTACCACAGTTTTACCGAATTTTACAGTGGAGTAAACTGAGTAGAGGCTACACGGGATCCCTCTGTATTCTTTCTTACAACTGCCTGTGAATCTACGATGATCTCAAAATAAAAAAGTTTAATTTTTAAAAATGAAGACATAAAGAAATGTTCTCTGAGAAGCCAAAGCTGAAAAAATACTGAGCAAATACGTGATCAGCCCTTCTGGACTACAAGATATACTCAAGGAAATTCCTCAGGCTGAAGATGATCCCAAAGGAAGCACAGAAGTACAAGAAGGAATCAAGACTTTCAGAAAAGGTAAATGTGTGGGTAAGCATAAAAGGCATTTTAAAGCAAGTATATTAATAATGTCCAAAACAAAGATACCACCACCACCACCACCAACACATATATCCTAAACCAAGTAATTCCACATCTTAGCATCTACTCTGCAGAAACACTAATGTCTGCGGGCAAAAGGAGGCAATGAGATCATCAGAAATTCACATGCAATTGTAAGGAAAGTCCTTACAACTTTAACAGTAGCAGCAATTTGAAAGAAATATGAATATCCATAAATAGGGGATGGCTAAATAAATTATGTCGTGTACATACAAATGAAAAATGATGCAGCAGTTAAAAAAAGTGGGTTTATATCTAGTTGTGATAACATGGAAAGAATTTTTTTTTAAAACACAAGTCATAGAAACATCTGTACAGTATGATACATGTATGTAAACCATGATTTTCTAGAGTATGTATACATATATGAAACCCTTCTGAGCGCTTACTGTATGTCAGACATTGTTGTAAGTGCTTTACACAAATTACTCTTTTAATCCTCAAGAGAATCCTATGAAATAGGTACTATTACTGTCCTCATTTTTATGGGGGAATAAATCGAGCATAGAGGTAAGTAACTTGCCCACGTTGCTCAGTTGCTAATGACAGGACTAGAATTCAAACCCAAGCAGATGGGCTCCATTCCAATAATGCCTGGGGGAAAATGTTCAAGAGACATACTCCCACTTGTCATGATGAGCATAGGGTGATATATAGAAATGCTGAATCACTATATTGTACCCGAAACTAATAGAACACTGTATGGTAACTAACTGGAATTAAAATTAAAACTTAAAATTTAAAAAGATGCACTCCCAATTTTTAACAGCAGCCACCTCTGGCCAGAAAAATGGGTTGGGAGGGGTAGTAGAGGGGAATTTTGCCTTTGTCTATTCTACTTGTTAAGCATAATGGGTACAAACTGATGTGTTGTTCAGGAATCTTAAAATAACAACTAAAAATTAAAAGGGAAGTTATGAGCCTTAGTAGAAAAAAAAAGTTTGGAATGAATTAAAGAATAAAAGATTAATTCTGTGGTGGCCTAACCCAATACCAAGAACAAGATCTCTACATAGAAATATGTGAATTATGTACATATAAGTAAATAGAAACAAGTTGTAGAATGGCTTCAGGAAGTACACTTACTATTATTAAAACATCTCTATCAAGTAAGAGATAAAGTGTCCACAAAAGTTGAAAAGTCTCAAGATAGGAGCGTGGTTCAGGAGAAAGCCAAGAATCTTACAAATATTTTCATATTTATGAATTTGGGGACTCGCATGGGTCTCAGACTATTCAAGAGCTGATTGCATTAAAACATACACAAACTGAGCAAATAAGTTCTCGATCCAATTGTTCTTTGCGATGGACATACAGACGTCAAATTAAAATCATCCCAACCCCAAATCATTTATTACTCTATCTAGAGTTCTCAACTGCTGGTTCACTCTGTACTCAAAAAGGGATTGAACAGGCTCCCACTGAACCTGAAGCACACCTAGGGATTCAGTAATTAAGCTGAACTCTGATGAGATGGTTGGTTGCGGAACTGAGTTGCCCAGTCAACCATGTATAACCAGTGAAGTGCAAACAGAACAAGGTGAAAGGGAGACTCAGTGCAAGAGGATGCCCGGGAAGCCCCTAACGAGTTGGCTAATGGAGGCAGAAGATCCCTGGAAGGGGTTCATCAGCTCCACGCACTGTAGGTCTTTTCTGGAAGGTGGACAGTTAAAGCAAATTGGAAGAGCCCATTGGTCGTGGTCTCGAATTCCCAGAGTGCACAGGTCAGCCAACTAGTGCAAGGTCCTGGGGTGCTGAGGATGGTGTAGAGCTAGGAGTTTCACACTCAGAGCTCAGGGGTCAGGAACAGACAATGCCTTGGATCAGGAATAGAACACTGGAAAGGACCAATCACCTCCAAGAATCTCAGGGCTGGATCAGACCCTGAGAAGTCATGGAACTCCCACTCCTACCCCCTCAGATTAGGACAACCTCCCCACCCCATCCCCCTTCACTTATTACTACTATTATTTTAAAGGAAACATTCTACAACCTCCCTCTGTCAGGAAGTCCTCCCTGAGCTCTAGCCAAATTCTCCTTGGGGCACGAGACTCCAAAAATATATTGACAAACTTCCTTGGGCAAAAAAAAAAAAAAAAAAAAAAGAGATTAACACTCAATTTAAGAAACTATATACAAAACTTTGTTCTCATAAAACAGGTAAGTTGTGGAAGAGAAGTAACTTGTAGGCAGAGAAAGGAAGATATGTTACAAAGAGGGGCTATTTTTAAAATGGAATTATTTCATGATTCTTTAACAGGAGTTATCATGGTATATTTAAGTGATTGTTTACAGAATAGCAGCTGCTTCATAGGAATTTTCCTGGGCAAATTGAAAGTTTAATTACCCATTGCCCACTGTGTATCTGTAAGTCAAAAAGAGGTGTAAACTCATAGGTGCAGGCATTCCCCAATCCATCTGGCTGGACCATGACCTACTGGAATCTTCACATGACCGATAGGAGAGAGAACAGTGAGTCTAGTTAGGGAGGCCAGCAGTTGGAACCAGGATATCCAAAGAAAGGTCATGAATGAAGATACATGTTCAGGCCAGATATCAGAATCAAAAACAGGTGTTATCATTATGCTTCCTGGAAGCTTTATCCAGAATAAAGCAGGACACAGCCAGGGGCTGGTACACGGGAGGCAAGGTCCAATCTCTACAACCTAACAGAAGCCAGGCTTCCAGAGCAAAGGAGGGAGGCAGAAGACCAACGAGAAGACCTCCTGTCAGGGCGGTACACTATGTGCCATGTTTTGACCACAAAACTAATTCTAAATACCATCTCTTGGTAGGAATGGGGCACCTATTCTATGTTCAGACTTGGTTCTCACTGGCTATGGATTTGCTGATGGCAGATGCTTGGTGGAGTTGAAGCAGGTGGTAGCAGTTGTGAGGGGTCCATTGTGAAGGGATTTTACCATCAAGTAGCAAATAGTCTACACAGAGACTGTATGTGAGAAATTATTCTGTTCAGTGAGTTTTGGACTTTGGGGTGAGACCTGTTTGTAGGTCATGTAATTAGGAACTCTCAACCCATAAATTCTTATTAAGTTTTGTTGTGAATGGAATGGAATGGAATGGGTGGTGTGGGTGGCGTGGCTTGGAACCAAATGCATTGTATTTAGTAAGGCTGGACATTGTTTCGTGGAAATTTGAGGTATGTGTGTGTGACACAGAGAGGCAGAAACAGAGATAGAGAGAAATACTGTGATAAAAAAGGAATTTCCACTATGGATCATGGCTTTAAAAAGGTGTTAATGTCACTGAACAAACAAACCTCTCTTGTTTTACAGGTAAGTAAGTTGTAAATTAAGGACCAGGAAAGGGAAGGGACCACAGGGGGATATCTAGTCTGAGTCCTTTGGCCACACCCACCTACAAAGACCATGCTCTCCAAACAAAACAACTCAGTATATAGGACGTATTTATTTTTATGAATACTCTTAATAGATATTAAATTCAATTACATTTTTATTGTACATTTAACATACTGAGCTAATTGAAAAGAACAAAACTACATAAAAACAAGACTTTCTTGGAAAAAACCTCAGCTGTATGGTTGCTAACTAGAGCCTGTAACCTCTCATATGGTTACCATAGCTTTAGCCAGAAGCCTGTTTTGCCCACAAAACAAAAACTAAACCTGCAATTTAGATATTTGGCCACTAGGTGTCATGCCATAGAAACACATGCTGTACCACAGACCCCAGTGATTCCTCTTTTGGTGAAACAATAAAATTTTATATTTAAACTTAAGTATAGGGGTGTCTTGTGGCTCAGTTGAGAGTCTGGCTCTTGATTTTGGCTCAGGTCATGATTCCAGGGTTCTGGGATCAAGCCCCACATACGGCTCTGCACTGAGCATGGATCCTGCATAAGATTCTCTCTCTCTCCCTCTGCCTCTCACTCCCACTCGCTCGCTCTCTCTAAAAATAAAATAATGATAATAATAAACTTAAATACAACATAGTTCCCCCCAAAGAGATAATTGTTTCAAAGCAACAAAAATTAAAACTAAAAAATCCTAGCATAGAATTTAGTATCTTTTTCTGATCCTGCAATTTTATCAGTTCACCCTAAATTTTAGTTTAATCTAAAGCCCTTATAGTTGGTTTATCCTCAGCTCTTAGGTTTTCTTGGCACCAAGCCCCTGAGCCACTCAGCTCCTGGAAGCTTAAAATAAAGCCATTTCTTTCTAGACTTCTAAGATCATAAAAGGAAAGAACTTTCTTTTTTCAAGCTCCCTGATCCCAGAGTCTTACTTCTTTTCACTCCCTTGAACAGAAGGGATGGAGAGAAGAGGCTTCGGGGTGACATGAAGCTATAAATGCCAATCAGAGTCTTGCTCCCCAATCCGTTTTCACTTCCTCTTCTTTTATTCTCCCCCAGCCCTCCCTTTTCCCCGACTTGAACTTCGACTGTTGTGTATCCCTTCAAAAAGTCACATTCAGTTTCCAGCATGATTCTTGGAATGCTGGTAGGAGGCAGGGAAGGAATTGCTATCCCCAGTTTATTGATGAGGAATTTAAATTCAGAAAGACGAAATGACTTTCCAGTGTCTCAAAATTCCAAGTCAGAGTCTGTTACCACAAGACCAGTGTTCTTTCTATTATTGATTATGTTAGTCAGGATCCAGTGAGGAGACAGACCATACACAGTAGCTTGAGCAAGGAAAGTTTAATGTAAAGAATTATTAATAGTAAGAGGTAATTAACCACTAAAGGGTGGACAGAACTCTGAAGAATAAAGGGGTTGGAGTATAGAGAGCAATCACTATCTCTAGGGCAGAGACAGAGCAGCTATGGAAGGAACCCTACTCCAGGGCTGAGGCCCAGACCTCACTGGGGTGGATGTGGCTGTGGTCCAGGGAATGGTGGAAAAGTTGGAGTGTGCACATCGGGGCTGGAGGGCAGAACACTATCTGTCGGAAGCAAAGAGGGCACCAGGGAGACTCCCCGAGAAGCCATCTGCCATGACACCAGTGAAACTCACTGGGTGAACACCACAGGATGACAGCAAGTCACTGGCCACATGGCCGGAGCAAGAAGTACGCCAGAACCAGAAGGAAGCCCCTGCCTTCTGCAGTGCCATTTCAGTGCCCTCTACTGGCAAGGGCAATATTGCACCAGCTGACAAAGAAAAATGTTAACACCGCCCGGCTCTAGCACCACAAAGCAGGGCAAAGAAAGGTAGATTGGGAGCTGAGAGGCAATGAATCTATAACCGGGTACAGTTAACACTCCAAGTGCTAGTGGTGTTTGATGAATGGAAGCACATCTGTACTTTCTTTGAAAGGCAATTTGTAGGTGCTCATTTCTTTGGAATTTGAGAATCATGCCCCGGTCTAAATGGAAGGGAGTGTTTCCTTCTGTATGCTGGTGACACCCATGGGTCATAATGGAAGGGAGTGTTTCCTTCTGTATGCTGGTGACACCCATGAGGTGTCATAAAAGTTTAAAAACAAGCATGGCAATAATAGAATAGGTTACCGCTGAGGGGAAGGTGGGGACAGTGGTCAGGAAATATGTACAGAGCAGCAAGAGAGTTCATGGCTGTCTGTTATATTATTCTAGCCTATACCTTTCTAAATGCCTGAAATCTTTCCTGGTGAAATAAATGAATAAAATAACAAAGTATAAAAAAAATTTTGAAGATACATGAGCCAAAGATTTGGATTGCCTCTTAGAACTGGTTAATTTTCTTTAACAGCTCTTTCTTAATATTCTTTATAGTTTCTATTCCATGGATTTCTCCTTAAAAACTGTTTCTTCTTAAGGTTCTGTCCTGAACCTTTCTCTCCACTTACCCTCCCCCCTCTCTGTATGATCGTATCTAATTCCAGGACCTCCTTCTCTATGTGGATGATATCCAAATGTTGTATTTCTCACCTGAAAAGGGCTCCTGATATAGAGCCCCATTCACTCAACTTCTTCTTTGACATCTCAGTTAGGATGGACCACACATACCTGAAACTCCTTATTGTCCAGACTGAATTCAATATCTTCCCCCCTCCCCCCACACCTATGCCTCTTTTGTCTCCTACCTTGGTAGCTGGATCACCATCTACCCAGTCAAACAGGAAACCCAGGTCCTGTTCTTGATGCTTCCCTCATTCTCCAAATCCAACCACCAAGTTCCATCAAGTGCACTTTTTAGGGTTTCTTAAATTAATTTGTTCTCTCTGTTCCTGCTATGAATTTTCTGGTTGAGACCGTCACAATCCCTCACCCAGGTCATCAGCACTTCTCCTTCTGTTCCCCTCACACCTACTGTTTGCTGGAATCAGACAGAACCAAATTATGGGGCCGGATGGCTTGGAAACTCCCTGGGGCACCAGTTTATAGGACACCCTGAGATATCATTCAAGCAGATCAAATATGTGGTTCTGGCTTAACTCAGGTTTCTGTGAGCAACTTACATCGTTGACAAAATATAAAATGGCCCCAATTGAGCCAAAATAGATTTATGGTCCCCAGAAGAGCTGACCCAGCACTGCAGAGTATATGTAACGGCCACAATGCGATTTGCTTGGTGAAGGTTAGACCACACCATCAACCTGAGACCAGTGCATGGCGGGCATCTAAAGTCACCATGTCTGTCTGCTGAAATTTTGAAACTCCTTTATTTTTTTATAGTGTGGTTCTGATTAACAAACAAGTGATTTCTTTTATATTTGAAGGTTTTTATTAAGCCCCACAAGAAGTTGTCAAATTCAGACAATGACACACCCATACAGAGAGAGAGAGAGAGAGAGAGAGAGAGAGAGAAAAGAAGAAGAAAAATGCTCAGGAAAGCAGGAACATGTTTTGACTACATGAAAATAAAAAAAAATTATTTTTAATATTTTCAACAAGATTGTCTAACCACATTTGTGTGAGTGATTAACACCTTGCAGGTATATGTAAGTGTAGTCAGAAGAAAACTTAGTTCGAATATGTCAAATTGTTATGTTACTACATTCGGGGGGAAGAACTAACTCATGGGGTACCTGGGTGACTCAGTCCGTTAAGCATCTGACTCTTGATTTCAGCTCAGGTCATGATCTTACAGCTCGTGAGATCAAGCCCCACATCGTGCTCTGCACTGAGATCACAAAGACTGCTTGGGATTCTCTCTCTCTCTTTCTCTTTCTCTCTCTGTCTCTCTGTCTCTCTCTCTCTCTCTCTCTCTCTCTCGCACGCGCGCGCGCTCTCTCTCACTCTCTCTGCCCCTCCCCCACTTTCTCTCTCAAAATAAATAAATAAACTTAAAAAAAACTAACTCCTGATTTTGAACACAAAGAAATATTACAATTTTTATTAATAGAAAATTCATTTCTCTTTATCCTCTAAAAGTAATTATTAAACAGGTTTTTTTTTAATACTGCTTTGAAGGGGTGTCTGATTCCTCACCAACTGGGGCACTAATGACAGTCCCCCCCTCAGAGTGTGCGGCCAGAGAAGTGGGAATAGAATCCAAAGTCCTCACCATTTCTGCAGGCCTTCATAATGCCTGCTCCCCGTGTCTCTGGCCTCTCCTCTCTCTCCTCCAGCCTCTAACTTCCAGTTCCTCCCGCTCACTTCTGCTGGCCTCAGCACAAGCAGGGCCCTCTGCCCGGACCACCCTTCCCTGCACCCCACCCCCAGTATCCTGAACAAGCTCCTACTTGTTTTTTAGGTCTCAGGTGACACTTCTCTTCTTAAAAATGTCTCTAGTCCCTCAGTTGAGTGTCCAACTCTTGATTTTGGTTCAGGTCATGATCCCAGTCTCATGAGATCCAGCCCATCATGGAGTCTGCTTGAGATCCTCTCTCTCCCTCTGCCCCTCTTCCCTGCTCACTTATGCTCTCTCTTTCTAAAATAAACAAAATAAATAAAATAAAATGTGTCTCCAGCCCTCCCCCCCGAAGTCTCCATCAGGTGTCCCTACCAGGTGATCCCATCATGCCATGCTCCTCTCTCATTGCACTCGCGCCCTTATCACCCTCACTTATGGTTGTCTGTAGATGGGATGTCTTATGCAGGTGTGAGCTCTGTAGGTTCCCCGACGACTTCACAGTTGTATCCCCAGCCCCTAGCATAGTGCCTGGCACGTAGGAGATATTTAATAACTATTTATGGAATAAACAAATCAACTCATTAATTGTATGTCCTTACCATCAGAAAGTAGAAATGAGTCAAGATACTGTAGCCTACCCAGATGCTTCGAGTGGATGAAAATAAGCCAGAAGAAATGGCCAGGAGATGGAATGATGGGAAGAGTGACACCACATGTAAGTTACCATTGTCATATTCTTCTACCCAGACTGACTTCCCTTCTACCCCAGAATACTGGAGTAGTAGCCCCAGGCTACTGGGGTGCCATTCTCACCAGCAATCTATGGACATAGTAAAAATGCTAACGCTATTCACCCAAGCAAAGTGGAAACAGCCAGGTAAATCTGTCCTGCACAAATCACACAAGGTATTCCAAAGCCAAGTAGCAATGCATATTGGATTAGCCTCCACTCATGCAGATAATTGCGAGTTAGTCCAGTTTGGGGTTTGTTTGCTCGTGTACTTTTAAATCCTGGCCATGAGATCCGGACAGCCTGGGTGGAGAGTGGGGCCAGCAAGATAGGACAGGGCACGACACAGACCACCACTGCTACGGTCCCTGCCCTGCAGGGGAGGAGGGTGGGTGGACAGCGATGGCCATAGAGCAGCCAGCAGGGACCTCCTGGGCAGAGGACCTACGAGGAACTCATTCCATACCAAGTCCTTCCATTGTTTCTCCCAACCCAGAGGGGAAAAAATGGGGAGAAGTGGCTAATAGCCATTCTATCCTGGTGCTAGAAGCTCACACCAAGAAGCAATAAGAATTTGAATAACAAGTACATTGTCCTCAGGGGAAAAAGAAGAAAGGGAAAAATGTTACCTACCCACCCGTGTATGCCAAGTCACAAAATTTAATTAGGAAGATAAGAATTGGGGGGGACGAGATTGGGTTGATGTTCCTTTTTCCCCCTAGTTATGAGCTCAGGGAAAGGAGCGAGAGACATAATTTAAGCAGAGAATTAACATCTTCTAATAATCTTAGACAAAACCCGACTCTGTTTTGCTTTGGTTTGTAAATTAGCTCATGATTAAAGTGTCTCTTCAGCCATGTGCCATTGTCTACCCAGGCCTGTTTGCTGAATGCCGCCCTGACCCGAACACCCTTCTAGCTCAAGTACAAGATTTGAGAGTGAGAGGGAACAATTATTATAAAGTGAAGTACTTGCAGTTTTGCTGCAAAATCAATGAACTTTTCAAGTGATTTTTATCATATTTTGCAGCTGTTCTGTTGGCTCTCGAGTGGTTATCACACCGTCAGCCCCGGTGTTTTCAAAAAGCCTTATTCATCTAGAAGCTTCCCCTTCTCCTTGAGGGGCAGCTGGCACCGCCCTGGTGGGAGAGCCGGTTGCTGGAGAGGGGATTCCAGGAGCTGGCGTGCGTGAAGGATAGCATTCCGGCCGGGGCTCTGATGCCTCTTACCTTCTCTCATGTTTGGCAATTCTGGGCCTGGGTTGTCATCCTAGTTCAGGTTCACCCCCTTCACCTCAGAAAGAAACTCCAGGAAGGCCTCTGCCTTGCATCGTCCAACATGGCAAGCTGATGGGGACGGAAGTACTTTAGAGATCTCAAGATTCACCAAGACGACTAGAAAAACAGGTCCTGAAGATGCAAAGTCAGGGTAGACCCAGGGGCCATGCAGAGCTCTCCCAGACCTCATTTATGGGAGCCTAAGAGGGAGCCCAGGAGAGAGGAGGGCAGCCGAAGTCAGCAGTGACTGAGCAGAAGGGGAGGAGACAGGAATATCCCTGTTCTGTGCGGTGCTCCTGTCAAATGGCTTGTACATTAGACCATGGCCTTCAGGCATACACTGAGCTGGAGGACACTAAGGAAGCAAAATTCAAGAGGTGTCTTTGCTTAAAAGATATCTGGTTCATTTTTTCATATTCGCTGAGAATCCAGGTGACCCACATAAAATATTGAAGCTTCAATGTACAGGTTTACTTAAAATGACTCTAAAATGGGCCTATTTCATAATGCTAAATAACACTATATTTAGTTGCGGCACTGAATTAGTGAGAAACCCAAAACTATGCCCACTGTCCTCTCCTCCCTCTTTGTCCTGAATTCAGCAGACTATCACACCTATAGCAGAATCAGAACTGGTGCTTAGATTTGACCTCGGAGAGGGAGGCTCTTTTGAACATGGAATAGGTGAGTATTTTCTCCAATAAGCTTGCCCTAGATAACCTAATCATTATGATCAACAACCAGTTAACCAGTAAATTGTTCTGAAGCATCTTCTGTGTGTTCGGCACGGGGATAAGTTCTCTGAGTTCCATAAAGTAAAGACAAAATTGAATTCCTTACTGCAGAAGATAATTGATAAGTGCTAAACTCTACAGCATGTACTTGAAGATGGACCTCGACTGCTCTTTCAGGATGGGTCAAATTTAGGCAAGTGGAGAGAGGAAAGAACACAATAGGGGATCCGTCTAAGAAAAGGTGGGGTTGGTGTAGGCGACAATAAAAAGTTGGATTATTTTCAAGATGTACCCGAATTAGGTAGAGCTCCCCATGGTGCTAATTTAGGGGTTGAATCAAGAAAGGAGTTTATTGGGGCACCTGAGGGGCTCAATCAGTTGAGCATCTGACTTCAGCTCAGGTCATGATCTCACAATTCATGGGTTTAAGCCCCACATCAGGCTCTGTGCTGATGGCGCAAAGCCTGGAACCTGCCTCAGATTCTGTGTGTGTCTCTCTCTGCCCCTCTGTCCGTGCTCTGTCTCTCTCTGAAAGCAAATAAATAAAACATTTTTTAAAAGTTTAAAAAAAGAAAGAAAATAAAGGAGTTTATTATGGTTACCCCCAAATAACTGTCTACAAGCTCAGTTATTTCTACTGTCTTTTCACCTGCTAGCTTTGAGAAAAACCAATGATAAACAAGGAATCTCTTACCAAGAATTGGTTGCTGGTTGAGGGGAAAAGTTGACCACAATAATAATAAACACGTATTGAGCTCTTTCTACATTCCAGGTGCCATACTAAGCACTTAACTTTATTTCATTTAATCCCGACGACTGTCCCATAAAGTGGATACAATTATTAGCTCTGTTTTACGGAAGAGGAAGCTGAATCACAAAGAGGTTAAGTTTGCCCAAGATCACACAGCTAGTAGGTGACAGAGCAGAATTCGGAGCCAGCTGAGGTTTGGAAATCATGCTTTTACACCATGGCCTTTGAGGTGATCATGCTACGCTGGCTGTAAGCATCTTGCCTTTGGCGAAATAAGAGTTTGACAAAAGAAATGTCTTTTCCAAGACCTCAAGTCAATCAATATTCCATTTGCTCAAGGAGCATGAACATGGGCATCTACACTCTGCTGAGCACTGGATGGCAAGGAATCCAGTGACCCAGAAAGGGAGAGCAAGACAGACAGACCAACTGACCCCTCAGGGCTTCGGGGGGGTTAGATTTGGCTCCCTGGAGGGGATGAATCAATGTAGGCCTTGAAATCTGAATAAGATATGGAAGAGAAGTGAGAAGAGAGCCTTGAACAAAGGAGAACACAGCACGAGCTACGATTTGGAAGTCAGAATGTGCACATCATTTTCAAATGTCACTGGATAGAATGATCTGGCTGAAGCAGAGTAACAGGAAGTAATAAAAAAATCGGAATTAAAATTTAATAATTAAAAAAAATAGGAAGTAACAAAAAATGTGAAAAAGGTAAAGTCGGGCCAAATATAGCAAATGTAAATGTTCAACTAAAGCAGAGATGTTATCTTGTAGACATTGGGAGGCCACTGGAGGAGTTGAGCCTTTGTTGGAAATAGATTGCTCAGAACAGATTGGGTCTGAGGTTGTAAGAATCTGGACCATGGTTGCAGCAGCGCCAGTGGGAAGTGCAGGTTAAATGTAGAAGATATTAAAAAGAACAAGGGATGATGGGTTGAGGAAAAATTACAAGGGGGAAGGTCCAGTCAATAAATTCTAGTACCAACTATCAGAAACAAAAAATCGGAAGAGGTCCTTGGAGGGCAAGGGGTAGAGAACAAAGAGTTTGGTTTTAGTATTTAGTGAAACATATGTAGGGTGACCACACAATTTATTGTCTAAAGTGGAACATTTTCCAGAGTGAAAGGGGAGGGGGCCACTGTTAATAATTACCCCACAATAAAACACGTAACTGGGACCACAGAGGCAAACCAGGACACATGGCCACCCTAGACTAGGTGAGGGTGGAAATGTTCAGGAGGTAGTTGGCAATGCCAGCCTGGAGAGCTGGGGGGAAGACAGGACTATGGGATGCGGTCTTGGCTAGCTGATGAGAAGCACAGTGAAGCTGTGAGAGAGGGTCATTCTCTAAAACATCCAATTCTGTAGAGAATAGGAATCCAAGCACTGAGATTTGGTGGCTAGCAACAGAGGTGAGAAAAGAGGTCAGGAGAAGACTAAGAAGGCATTAGAGAGCATGTGGTCAGAAAGTAGGAAGAGAGCCAGTGGGGCACCATTTTCATTTCGGGACCTTCCCTTTACCATACACACCAACACACACATGCACACACGCTCCTTGCCTAAGGTAGGTGTATCCCTCGCCCTCCAGGTTACAGAGAGAGCCATCCTTGGACATTAACTGCTAGCCTCCCAGAAATCACGCGCAATGTTTACACATTGCTTTCATTGTCCCACGTCCCTCACGCCTCCAACCCTTTAGATGCTGCTACTTCTGCTCAAATGTCCATTCTCCCCTCCTCTTTCCCTACCCCAACCTCTGCCCTGGGCTAACTCTTACTCTTCTCTCAAGATTCAACTAAGCTTTCACCTCCATTGGGAAGTCTCTTCTGCATTTTTCAGTGAGGCTGAATGTCCCACTCTGGGTCAAATAGCATGCTGGGTTTGTCCTCTGCCAGCCCTGCCACACGGCATTGCAATTGCCTGTTCCCTGGACTCTTTTCATTCCCAGACCAAAAGTTTTTAGAGGGTGGAGATGGTGTGTCTCATCTCTCTTACCAATCATCTCCAGCACATTCCTGGGACAGTGATGGTGTTCAATGAATGTCTGATGAAGGAATCCATGGATCAATGGATCAACGAATGGTCCCAGACAAAAGCTTCATGTTTCTTCACTTACCAAGGTCACTAAATAAACCTGGTCACTACAGACTTAAATCTACCTATTTTTCCCCTCTCTTGTCTTTTGTCTGATGATTACAAAGATTAGAAATGGTCCCGGGTCCCTGCTAGGGGACCTTTCTAGATTAGAAAAGGAGACATAAGCAGATGCCCAGTCTTCTGATGGAAAGAATGGGGAATGCCAATGGCTCCAAGGGTTAAGGGGACTAACTCCTGTTCTCCCTCCAAATTTTGGGCAGTGAAGGAGGGATAGGTCTTCCAGGGAGAGGAGAGCAGGGGAACGGGTGTCATGCACACAAAAATCAGGTTCTACATAAAGCCTGGAACCATTTTGGAAGAGCAGGGGTGGAGAGCAGTCTCTGATAGAATTTGTCACTGCCCACAGAATACTCTTCTGAGAGCCAGCAATGGCACCACAGGCAGAATCCAACACAGCTTTAAGGGCTGACAACCTGGTCAACACTCAGAGAAGCCCAAGCAGGCCTCCACCCAGTATGTGCAGCCTCCAGGGTGTGATGGAGGTGACATTGGTAACAGGGTGTAACACTGATCATACAAGTAGGGAACACAGCCATCAGGTGCAAGAGCCACAGAAGCCAAGAGGAATTTGGACAACGAGCAGAAGCCAACTTCGTAATTCCTAGATTGTAGACTAAACTGTGTCCCCTCAAAATCCGTATGTTGAAGCCCTAAGTTCAATGTGACTGCATTTGGAGATACAGCCTTTAATAGGGTAATGAAGGTTCAAAGAAGTCCTAATATGGGGCCCTGATCCAACATATAAGAAGAAGAGACAAGAGGAATGTGTGTGTACAGAGGAGCGGCCATGAGGAAACACCACCAGAGGGGCAGCCTTCTACAGCCCAAGAGAGGGGCCTCGGGAGAAACCAACCCTACCAGCACCTTGATCTTGGACTTCCAGCCTCCAGAACTGTGAGAATAAATTTCTGTTGTCTAAGCTACTCAGTCTGTGGTATTAAGTTTTGGCAGCCCTAGAAAACTAAGACAGCAATATGCTGAGATTTTGTGAGAAACGATGAAATATGGCTCCAAGTGAGTACTGGCCTGTCACGGTGGGGGCCAGAACCTGAAACAACTTCACTGGAAATTATGGCATGGCCAGAGTAAAGGCCTCCATTTCCTTGCAGAAATTCTAGCCCTAAGGCTGATTTAAAAGTTTCGAGCCACACAAGAAAGATCCTGTGAGGAGAGCCTCACAGAAAGAGAAGATGACAAATTACAAAGGACATCTGTGATGGTTTATATAAGGAAACTGCTTCCAATACCGTCCAATCACCAAGACTTCCCGAGTTGAGGCCACTGGGATTTCTATAGGGAGCCTTAGCCCAAAACACAGCAGCAATGAACCCTGGGGGTCAGGGACAAAAAATCAATACACGCACTGCCTTTGAAAACTCAAGATGTTCTATAAAAGCTTTGAGCAAGGACAAGAAAAAATAGAGTTCCTTTGGGTCTAGAGATTTTTTTTTCCTTTTTTTTTTTAAACAGATTGCCTGTCTGCTCCAAGAGATGGAGATTGAAAAGTCGTATTCTCTGTGTGAAGGATCAGAGAAAACCTTGAAAATCCCAGTATCCTAGAGAATTCACAAAGGGTCTCAAGAAGAAGCAGGACTGTGTGGGACTCGTGTTCTGGCCTGTGTGGATGTCAGGGCAGCACAGGGCTCCCCACCGGTGCTGGGACCATGTCTTTGAAGTGAGCAGAGCTGCCTTATTATGAAGACCCACCCAGGCCTGAGGCTCTGTCTCTGGATACAGCAATTGGGGTGGGGGTGGGGGGCAGGAAATAAAATAAAAATAAAATAAGGTCTACACTTCTAGGGAGTTTTGGCCTCATTTCAGAAGGTTCAAACGTCCATGTGCCTAGGAACCATCAGGGGTTTTGTTTAAAAACACGAATCCCCAGTACCCACCCCGGAGATTTTGCCTTAGCAATCAAGGGGAGTGTTTCCAATGCGATCTTGGGTAAAGGACCAGTTTATTTCCACGCCATCATAGATATGTTTGTAAAATACAATACAAATGAATTTATAGAAAAACTCCATAACACATCATATAATCCCCAGGGTTTTTTATTATTATTATTATTATTAGATTCAGTGACTGTAAAATCACTCTGTCAAACTGTTACAAAACTTTCTAAGTGCTTGCTCTCAATTTCTGTTCTTGTCTGGCCAAGGGCTGGCCATAAACAGTCTGCGAACCGACAGGCATCGATGGCAAATTGTATTCAGAGTCTGTTCTAGAGCGGGGGCGCATTATCCGCATGCCGCCCACTCTGTACCTAGCCACAGTAATTAGCCACAGTAATTAGCATGCAATTATTCAGGAACTAGAGTCAGAAAAACATTCCTCTAGAGCTATGTTGGCCAATACAGTAGCCAATAGCCACATGTGGCTTTGAGCTCTTGAAATGTGCCCAGTCCATACGGAGATGTCCTCTAAGCGAAACACAACAAGCTGGATTTCAAAGACTTAGTGTGGGGGGGAAAAAAAAGAAGGTAAAATGTCTAATTCAGGGGTGCCTGGGTGGCTCAGGCGGTTGGGCATCTGACCCTTGCTTTTGGCCCAGGTCACAATCTCACGGTTTATGAGTTTGAGCCCCGCACGGGGCTCCGTGCTGATGGTGCAGAGCTTGCTTGGGATGCTGTCTCCCTTTTCTCTCTGCTCCTCCCCTGCTTGCTCTCTATTTCTCTCTTTCAAAATAAATAAATAAACATTTAAAACTATATCTTAAAAAATTAAAAAATAAAATGTCTAATTCATAATTTTTATATTGATTATGTTTGGAAATACTATTTTGAATGGTAGTATCTGTTTCTTTTTTTAATTTGGCTACTAGAATATTTTAAATTACATGTGAGGCTCATATTGTGTGTGGACTGGGCAGCCATACTCCTAAGGAGTTTGTTTCCATCTATGCATTCATTTCTTCATATCTGTGGAGCGTTTACTCTGAGCTTGGCGTAACCAGACATACACTTGCCCTCCAGGAGCTCACTGATTGGTGCACTGTGAGTCCCCACAGTGAGCATCCTGCTCTCAGAGTAAACATCACCTTATATGTGAGGTATCAGAGAAGCAAATACCTTGGAAGGCAGCACAAGGCCTTATTGAATCAGCAGACGAAAAATAAGTATAAAATAAAAATAATAGCAACAGTAATAATAGCAATAATGAATAAATGCTTACCATGTACCTAGTTCTATGTTTAGCACTTTGCATGCATTATTTTATATAATCCTCATAGCTCCCTATGACAGAGTGTGATGATCAATTCTATGGGTCACTTTGGCTAGGCTACTGTCCTCAGCTACTTAATCAAGCACTAATCAAGGTTGCTGTGAAGGTATTTTGTAGTTGTGGCTAACATCTACCATGGACTTTAAGTGAAGAAAATTACCACTGAAATGTGGGTGGGTCTCATCCAATCAGTTGAAGACCTCAAGAGTAAAAACTGTTTCCCAAAGAAGATTTTGCCTCAAGACTAGAGCATCAACCCTTGCCTGAGTTTTCAACCTGCTGGCCTGCTCTACATATTTTTTACACTTGCCAGCTCTCACAATTGTGCCAGCCAATTCCTTAAAGTAGTCAGCCAATTTAAATGATTTTAAATGCCTGGGGTGCCTGGGTGGCTCAATTGGTCATGATCTCATGGTTTGTGGGATCGAACCCCATGTTGGGCTCTGTGCGCACAGTGCAGAGCTTGCTTGGGATTCTCTCTCTCCCTCTCTGCCCCTCCCCCACTCGTACTTGCTCATAAGCTCTCTCTCTCTCGAAATAAATAAGTAAACTTTTAAAAAGTAAAATAAATTATTTTAAATTACTTAAAATGAATTGTGTCCTCCAATTCCTTAAAATAAATATATATCTCCTGTTGGTTGTATTTCTCTGGAGCATCCTGAGTGATACAGGGAGGCATTTGGGGTTTGTTTGTTTTTCCATTTTATAGTTGAGATTAGTGAATTGCCCGAATATCTCACAGTCAGGATGTGGCCGAGCGAGGCTCCAGAACCAGTCTGTCTGACTGGAACCCCATGTTTTTATCTACCGTGTTCATGCATTCCCAAAGAGAGGGCAGTGGGCATGAGAGGCACTAGCAAGGACGGAACCACTGAGAACTGTCCTTGGAGCGTCTCCAGCCTGCAGTGGGAGGCAGGGCTGCTCTTGCCCTGGTGGGGCCTCCCGCTGCACAGGAGGGTGTCTGCTATGGGTTAGGGGACATTGTGTCATTCCAGAGACTCAGCCTTAGTGCCTGAACCAGAGCTGGGCGGAGAACAGAAACCCTTACAGGAGCCGGTGAGAAGCCCCTGTCCCTGGGCGGCAGCAGTAGGTGCCAAGCACCTGATCTGGAAGGAGGCTCTCGACATCTCACCATGCCCAGGAAGCCACGAGGCCACCCTGAATACAGAAGCCACGAATCCACCCTGATGGATTACAAGTTTCACCACCTCCCATCCTGAACCGAGAAGGGGTGCTGGCAGAGACTAGAGTTCGTGCAGTTCATCTGATGGGCCTGAGCTACAGAATAAGAGATTTATCAGCAGTTTGAGCCTTGACTGTCCTCAGGATTGGTGTGTTCTACAGAAATACTTGGCCCATCCTTACAAATTTCTGGGTTTTTTTTTATAAGCTTATTTATTTATTTTAAGAGAGACAGAGACAGTGCAAGTGGGGAGGAGGGGTAGAGAGAGAGGAAAAGAGAGATAATCCTGAGCAGGCTCTGCAGGGGCAGTGCAGAGCCCAATGTGGGGCTTGAACCCATGAAACCACAAGATCATGACTTGAGCTGAAACCAAGAGTCAGATGCTTAACCAATTAAGCCACTGAGGCATCCCCATCCTTACAAATGTCTATTTTTCCAATTATCCACTAAGGTCCTTCAGACCTAGCACAGTGCTTGGCACACAGTAGGGGCTCAATAAATGGGCATCAAAGGATGGACCAAGGAGTGGATGAAAGAATGAAGAGGCTACACAGATGACCAATACTATATACAGAACATGTAGGTATAAAAGAAAACCACCCCATGTGTTGTGCAGGATCCATATACTTTCATTCAAGTAGCTCCAGAAGGAAAATAAAGTGGGGAGGAAGGGAGATCAGGGTGTGGGCAAAGCCTGCCTGGGGCGCAGAAGCAAGGACCTTGCAGCCACGAAGACCCGTAAGGGTGAGATGGGAGGAACAGTGGTGGCTGGATGCTGGGATGGAAAGTCGTGCGTACTCTTGAAGCCCAGGCTCCAAAGTTTGGACCGATGCTCATTTGCACAGCACGATCCCCTCCAGAAGGCTCCAAGAGGCAGCACGGCCTGGGAGATAAAGCTCAGGGTTGGAAGCAGAAGACCTGGACCGCGTCTGTGGTACCACCACTGACTCACCCTCTGCCCGCCAAGGTTGGGAGGAGGCGCGCGGGTGGCAAGGCCCGGCTGCCTCTCCGCACAAGGCTTCTCAGTCTGGAAAATGGAGATAACACCTCCCATTAGGACAGGCTTGGGATGGCTTTGTGCACCGTGAATGCAAAGGGCTACCAGGCGCTCAGAGCCAGAAACCAGCCCCTTAGCCGTCAGCCTGCAGCAACGCTCTGCCTTCTGTTGCTTTTCAGTACCCCCCACCCCTTTCCCCAGAGAAAGTGTGGGCCCTGGTAACCAGGGTGAGGCTTCCCCAACAATTTCAGATTCCTGTTCTGCGGTGTTTTGTTTGCCCAGGAGAGCACAGGGCCAGCCTGTTCTCTCTGGGGAAATCTGTCCCTGGAGACGCAGCCAGCTTGACCTCGCCGGGCTGTGCTGCCTCTGCACTCGCCCACTCTCCTGCCCTCCTGCAGACACACCTCGAGTTTCATCAGTGTTTCTCCCCAGACTCCCCTCCCCCGCCACTGAAATGGTAAGGCGAGGACATCACTTCCATAGAGAAAAATATACCAGATTGGGTGGAGTTTGGAACCATCAGATTGAGGAGTGTGGATGCGGATTCTGACTCTTATAGCTGGTGCTCATTCCATGAAGCCCGAGGACAGGCACCATGCCTTTCCCGGGATCAGCGTCCCTGCAAGAGAGGTTCCCAGTGCTCATGGCTGGCTGGCCCCGCCCAACCACACAACCACACAGGAGTCTTAGGAGGGGTGTGGGGCAGCGAGCGTTTATGGACAGAGAAAAAGAAGTCTTAGCTTTTAACTAAGCCAAGACCTCCTCTTCCCTAGGGCTCAGTGTCCTCACTTGTAAAATGGGATGGTCCTCTCTCTACCTACATCCAGGGCCAACGCACACAGCTGAGTCACTTTGAATGTGGGTACTTCCTTCAATTCATTCAACAAATAATTAATGAGCATCTGCTATGTACCAGGCACTGTTCTTGGCAGTTGGAAAATGTCAGCTCACGAAGCCAAGGTTGTGAACATCACCCTACTCGGTGCCAGTGATTTTCACATGGTGGAAGAATTTCAAAACATGGTGTGCCACCTCGAGGCCATTAGCTGCTCCCAAGGCAAAGACTAGGAAACACCATACTTTACTGTTCTGTCAGGAGTGGGCACACAGGTAACAATGAATACTTTCCAAAAAAGTGTGGTTTCTGCTTCCAAGATGTCATTTTCACAGGTACCTTAAAGGCACCTTTGAGGGGCGCCTGAGTGGCTCAGTCGGCTAAGTGTCCTCAGCTCAGGTTGTGATCTGATGTCTCCTGAGTTTGAGGCCCACATTGGGCTCTGTGCTGATGACTAAGAGCCCGGAACCTGCTTCAGATTCTCCATCTCCAGATGTCTCCATCTCTCTCCGCCCCTCCCCACTCTGTCTCTCTGTTTCTCTGTCTCTCTCTCTCAAAACTAAATGAACATTTGTAAAATAATTTTAAAACAAGGCACCTTCGTGGTCACTTTTAACCCAACTTAAACACAGTCAGTACTTTTCTGGACTTGATTCTAATTTTTCCCCATGCTATTCACAGGGCATCAATAGCTTGCTCCCCGTAGAATGCAGCTCCTCCTTTCTATGACCCCAAACTGCTGTCTTGGCACTTCAAGGAGTGTTCACTCATCTCGTGAGGGCAGGGTGTCACCTGATGCGGTCGGTCATTCACGAGCATGTGTTAGGTCTTCAAGGACTTGCAGCCTGCAGGGACAGACGCGAGCAGGTGTTTGTAGGCTGGAGGAGGCCCTTGGGGCTCTGGCAACACGAGGGCACGTGTCAGACCCATGCAGGAGTGGGAGTGGGCCAGGTAGAAAAAGGCAAGAACATTTTTGCCAAAGAAATTGAGCTGCGGAATGTGCTTACGTTGTGGTAAAAACAAGGTGGGAGGGAAAATCCACTGGGCGTGGAGTCATTCCGTTGGGAATTAGTATAGGGTCTGCAGCTTGCTAGGCATGTGTGGCTTCAGAGAATTCTCTCAACTTCTCAGAGCCTGCGTTTGCTCAGCTGTCCGTAACATAAGAGCTAATGTGTAGCACTTACCATATGCTGCCGTGAATGGCTGTGTTAAGTGCTTTACAAACGTTAACTCATTTCAGGCTCACAATGACCCAATGAGTTATGGTGCGTTATTAGTTCCATTCTACAGAAAAGAAAACAGGACATGGAGAGATTAAAGCCAAAAGCCTTTGGAGCTGGTCAACGGTGGCCTGAAGCTGGAGCCAGGCATGGGGTCACCAGAGCCCACCCACTTGACCACCAGGCCATCCTGCCTTTCAAGGAGACGGGAATGTGCCTACCTATGGAGCAATCAGAACTTTCAAACACACGTTTAGAGACTCCAGAAATGGGAGAAAATATTTTCATTATGATATTTTCTATAAAAACATATTTAAGGGTCACCCGGGTGGCTCAGTCAGTTAAGCATCCAACTTCAGCTCAGGTCATGATCTCACAGTTTATCGGTTTGGGCCTCGCATCGGGCTCTGTGCTGACAGCTCAGAGCCTGGAGCCTGCTTCGGATTCTGTGTCTCCCTCTCTCTCTGCCCCTCTCCCACTCACACTCTGTTTCTGTCTCAATAATAAATAAACATAAAAAAAATTTTTTAAAACACATTTAAGGCCGAGTCAAGAACGTCCTCCTCCATCATATACAGAATAGCTAGCGCACACAGTAAAGGAGAGAAAGTCAAACACACAACAAACAGTGCGAGAAGCTCCCGGCGAGAATTTCCTGGTCCACGTTGGCTCCCACTTGGCAAAAACAAAGTCCTTTGAACTTACAGGTGCGCACGGTGCTGTGTCGTACTCTGGGCCTCTGCCTCGCACCCCCTCAGAAGCAGACAGGAGAGGGCTTCTCCTGGCCCCACTTTGCAGACTTCCCCTTCGTGGGAAGAGCTTGATGGCTTACGTCAGGCACAGAGACCAGGGCCTCTGTCAGGCCGTGAGGATTGCACTGAGGATTTGACCGAAAAATAGACACATGAATGAGCCCCACAGCCCACCAATCTCACTGGAAAAAAATCTCACCCACGTTGAGGACAAACATACCCAAAACAACAACAACAAAAAAAGATACACTTCACTGAAGCCTTTGCCCTCAGGGCATCTGCAGTTCTAGACTATAGCACATGTGAAAAGGTCCTCCGTTTCATTCAGGGAAGGGTGGTGATATTGAGCCAAGCTTAACTGGATCCATCCTACCAAGCCTCAGAGAAGGAACATCCCAAGGGAAGAGTTATGGGTTGAATTGTGTCCCCCTAAAAGTTGCTGAAGTCCTAACGCCATACCTGTGAATGTGACCTTATTTGGAGATAGGATCTTTATGGAAGCGACCAAATGAAAATGAGGCCATCAGGGTAGATTCTAATCCAGTGTGACTGATGTCCTTATGAAAAGGGGGACTGTGAACACATGGACAGCATAGAGGGAAGCAAGGTGGGGACACAGGAGGGCGTCCTGTGAAGAATGGAGTTATACAGCCATATGCCAACGAGTGCCAACGATTGCCAGCTAACCACCAGAAGTGGAGGGAATGATATGTAGCAGATTCTCCCCCACAGCCCTCAGAAAGAACCAGCTCTGCAGGCACCTTGACCTTGGACCTCTAGCCTCCAGAACTGTGAGACACTAGATTTCTGTCGTTCAGGCCTCCCAGCCCCGCGGTACTTTGTTACGGTGGCCCTCGCAGACTAACGCGGGAAGGAAGGGCAAAGCAACACAACTCCCCACAGCTCGCCGCAGCCAGTCTCCCGAGGGAAAGGAAAACCACAGAACGATTCTGTGCAGATGGAACGGGCGGGCTCTCAGGGCAGCCTGGTCATGCTGACAGAGCCGCGGCGAGATACTCCAGGCCTGGCGGAAATCAGGTCTGAGGGAAGGGGTTATTAGCACTCCAGGAAGAGTTCAAGAGCCTGTATTAACAGGTCTATTCATGAAGCAATGGCAAAGTTGCTTGAACAATTACCAAGTTCACCATTCAGAAAAAAAAATTCTAATAAACTCTGAACATGGCTGCATGGAGCTAGGGAGAGGAGGCTTCTAAGAGGGGTACAGGAGGTGGAAGAGGCAGAAATAGTCACCACTTTCTGAGAAGCACCATGGACCTTAATACTCGAGAGTCTCCGTAGAATCCAAAAGCCCAGAACCTGAAGAGGATCCTAGAAGTTTCCTTGTTAGAGGTATGTTGGCAAGGTTCATTCATTCATTTATTCATTCATATGTTTATTCCACAAATTTATCAGTGCCTCCTATAGCCCAGGCACTGTGTCACTATGTAACAACAATTATATTAGCAACCTTAGCTAAAACTAACAGAAATCTAGTTCAGGTCGAGGAGGAGTGGTCCAAATCATAGGAAGACCGTGTGATCAGTTGTGCAGGTTGTGCACTGTACAACCCTAGAAGGTGGCCTGTGAACATCAATTGTAGAAGATGACAGTAAAGCGTCTGATACTAACAATATTGATATCATATGACAATTTCCTGATAGGTGGAAATAAATCATCTTAAGAAAGGGAGATTTCTTCACGTTCACCCAATGACACCATGTGGGCTGGCCCACTACCACAGCCAAGCAAAAGCTGAGAAATAGCTGGGTGTCAGGTATGCCTAGTTTTGGGAGTGCCAAAACGTTTCCATCTCCTACCTCTGCTTTTGTCAGAACGTCATCTTGACTCTTGTTCATTCGCAGAAACATGGCTGACAGCTCTCAGATTCTACATCTGATAACGTCAGCTATCAGAAAGAGAGAGAGAAACTCTCCAGTGCACTTGTTGCATGTCTTAAGAACACAAAAAGCCCTGGTAGAAAGAGCTAGTGGTCCAGTCTACACTAGGGGCTCACTCCTGAACTGTGGCAGCATTTTGATGGGCCCAGAGTGGATCAAGTGCACAGAAGCAAAGAGGTAGGTATGGCCCCAGAGACACATCCATGTCCGAATAGGAATCCCTATGGGAACCATTTGGAGGAGGAAGGCCGGTTCCCCAGAGCAGAGGGGTGTAGGCAGAAATAACCTCAAAGAAGCCCACCACCATAGCTAAAGCTACTAGGAACACTGGGTAGTACTGAGTACTGTGCAAAACAACCTGTACACACATGGTATCATTTCAGATATCAACACATGCATGCATTGTATCATTTAATCCTCTCCACGATAGACTGGGTAGCTGCTCCCATTGTACAGATGAGGAACCCGAGGCCTAAAGTAGTTGAGTAACTCTGCCCAAGTCGATAGCAGGTCTGAAGTGGCAGGGCAAACACCCCAATCCAAGGCTTCCTACGCCCCAAACCCATGTTCTTGATCCCTCTGCTGTCTTATTTAAAGAAGTTCCAGCTCTCGAGACGTTTTTGGTTCAGTAATTCTTTCATTAAAAAAAAAAAATGTCTGTTGACCACCTACTAAGCGCAAGCCATGTTCTGGGTCCTGGGGTAGAATGATGAATAGGATAAAAATCCCTGCCCTCAAGAGGGCTATCTGGTGTTGTGGGGGGCAGAAGGTATGGATAATAAACTGGTGAACAGATACTGCAACTGAGTAGTCACTCCTCAGAATGTGGGAGGTAGTGTCAGAATTGCCTGGGCTTATTTTCCAGATTTGACAAATGTCCTGTTTCCAAGAGATTCTGATATGTCCTCGCCTAAAGAACATGCTCATGTCCCCACATACACATTCAGAATCACATCTTAACGGGTTACTGTTGCTTACGGCAAAGTGTTCCATCCCATGGAAATGCAGGGGGATGAAAAACTCAAAATTCAAGGCAGTGGCGTCCTAGGGGGTGCCGAGTTTCCTCCAGGTGACTGCTTCTCAGCCCTCTCTGCTCCTCAGATTGCCTCCTTGGCTCCCACCTGGCGAGCTCATGTAAGACACTGGTGGTCGAGCCCTATCGCTAGAGATTAGCATCACCTCAAACAAGCCCAGGACAGGGTGGTTTTCAAAGTTCCTCGGCGATCCTCGCGTTCAGCCAAGGGGTCTGGCTCCTCCAAGTCCAACCTCCCAAAGCCTCAGTTTCTCTCTTTCTAAACAGAGATACTGTTTTCCATACCTCACATGACAGTTAATGAGGCTTCACTAAGAGAATGCGTGGAAAGCCCTTCAACACAGGAAGTGCCAGAGAGTAAAATCTACGGAAACGTTAGCCATTATCGCTACTGTCGGCAAACACACGCCATCTATGACAAACCCCACAGGGAGCCTGTCCAGCCCATCTTGACAGGGACAAGTCAGATCTCACCTCTGCTGCATGGTTTTCCCTGTCTCCTCTTCTTGACCAGACTCGGTTGGCGCCAAGCACAGTGTTGTGGGATGATGGAACTCCACGATGACTTACCCCCTGATCTGCCTGGTGTTGCTGTCATTTGTTTGTATGCCTTCTTCTGTCACCTATCAGCTCTCCTGTACCTCCTGGGGTAGAGACAAGAGAAGTGCCCCCCCACCCCTCCCTCAAGGACAGGCTTGATGCCCAGCCACGGGAGGGGCCCAGACAGGTCACAGCAGGGGTCAGAGTTCATCTCTATCATCTTCTAATACCTTACGCTCACTCCATGCGTGATGGAAAACTGTCTGGCAACTAAACAGGGAGCTATATTCCCTACCTTCTCTGGCTTCTGTATAAACAGGCAGCATCTGCATCTTTTCTTCTCTAGAGAAACCGCTACACAATGAGAACAGTAAAACCTTATTGTATGGAATTGGTTTTGCACCAATAATTCTGTCTATCCCTAAAGTGATTTTCCCCCACTATCATTGAAATGGGCACAAAAATAGATTTGTCATGCTGTGTTATTTAATAACAGCATTTGTAAGGCAGTTACCTATTCTTACGAACATTTTACAGCTCAAATGTAACCCCTCCCAAGAACTTTTTAAGCCAAGAAAGAATTCAGTTAGAAGCAAATAAAGAGAAACTTCTTAACTGTAGGGAAAGAGAGAGACATCCTCACATTCACCTCCCCATTCCCTTTTCTGTTTCTTAGATCACTTTGTGAATTTCGTTACATCATCTGGTTGTGACTTGTCTTCAAGTCACACAGGAGGAGGCTGCCTGACACACAGGAGGCTCATGACTTGTGGTTGTGATGTCTTTGGAGTGTGTCTGCTGGCTGTAATTGGGATGCTTGAACTGGCAGGGAAAGGAGATGATGGGAAGTGACGACTTCACAGAGGAACTAACGGTTTTCTCACCAACCCTGCAGTGCAGTGTATCCGATTATGCACATAATCAAACACAATCCTATGGAAGGCAATTCTCTCATAAACAAGAGAAGGTGTGTCATTATAATCAAAGCAATGAAGCTCTGTGGCTATGCGCCATGGGCATTGCTTTATGTCAGTTTCATGTAAAAGCCACTTTCAATAATGTGCCATTAACCAATAGCTTGCATCACTTACTTGGTTTATTCTCTCTCTCTTGCTCACTCATTGATCTTTTATTGATTTCCCAGCCCTTTCTTACAAACAACGCTGACCCACCTGCACCCTGCAGTTACACAGTAAAAACAACAGGATAATAGAAATCATTCTTAAGAAGAGTTCACAATAATAAAACGATTTTATGCCCATTCTATTGATACAGACTAAGAAGAATAATGCCCTTGTCCTACTCTTGTATTTTTTGTACTCTACCTCCGTGGATTTTCCTTGACCATCTCCTTGAAATGAGCTCTGTGCTCTCCTGTCGCCACTCTGGTAGAGATAAGAGGTGGGCCACCCAGTTTCCCCCTCCAGGAAGGAATGCGGGGAGAACAAGAGACAGCCACTGCTGGCAGCTCCTTCAGGGCCTGCCCTGAGAAGCACCTTCGATGCAGTCATGACCTTCCTGGGGCTTCCTACGTGTGATGACTAGCAAGGCAGTGATATAAATGCCTGGCCATTTCTGCCCAATATAGATAACCTGACAGATAGTATTCTCTCCAGAGTCATTGTCAGTCATGCTATGTAAGGCCCAAGTTCAAATGCTCCCTTTCTAATCCTATGTCTTCCCCCTTCCTTTCACTGGTGTTGATACTTACTAAACATCTTGTGGATGCTTCACTGAACCCAACCACAGCAACACATCCACTACGTGGAGGCAGTGCTCATACCAGTAAATACTTCTGAATTTCACCAAATACGAACAAACAACTCTTATTAAGCAAGTTAATCACCAGTCTAACTATGCAAGGGCAGGCGGATACTTGCCAAGAAAAGTGATAAAACCCAGGGAAAACCAAACTATTTAAAAGCATCAGAGAGAAATCAAGGTAATTAGGATTTGAGGGTCCAAGGTCATGGAGAACTGGGAAGCACACATTGAAGCGAGCCAGACTTTTCTCTGCTGCTCTTTCCTGTAAGAGCATTTGCCAATTCACGTCATAGGGCCTAACGGCAGAGACCCAAGCAATGACCTAGAGCATCTGACAGCCCCACTATACTGGGAAGATGGAAGCTGGAATTCAAGGATACCAAGGTGGTATGACTTACAACTCAAGCAATCAAGATCCTAGAGAAAAGAGAATCTCAGCAAAATAAGCCTAAAATTCTGGGTAGCTTTTGCCCTTGAAGTATGTGTTGAATCCTAAGGAGCCCTGAATGACAGGCTGGGGAACCAAGTAGAAAATATCTGTTACGTAGCTACAAATAAAACAAAAAATCATCAGTTGTATGCAGTGGAAACACTAAAATTGGAATACGGGCCCACCAAGGAAGAATAGCCTCAATTATATTCTAGGCTTTTAGTTTATACACCATAAGAAGAAATCAAAAATTAAGCAGCCCAGAGAAAGTGCACATAAAACCCAAAATTGCCTCGAAGCATCTCAATGCCTGATTGAATCAAAATAGTCTGTCCTTAGTCTAATTGTCGGGAAGGAAAAGAAGGAAGGAAGGAAGGAAGGAAGGAAGGAAGGAAGGAAGGAAGGAAGGAAGGAAGGAAAGGAAGGAAGGAAGGAAAGGAAGGAAAGGAAGGAAGTTTCTACAGAGATGGACATAAGCAAGACCCTTAGAATTTTTCTATTATGATGCTCAGCATTTAATCAAAAATTATGAAATATGGTAGGAGCTAAGACCAAACAATTGAAAATCTAGAGAAAAAAATAGAAAACATTCACAGATGATCCAGATATTTGAATTATTAGACAAAGGCCTTAAAATGAATGTCATTAATATGTTCAAGAAGATACATAAAAAGATGGAAATTTTACCAGTGCATTATTTTTAAAAGAATCAAATGGAACGTCTAACAGAAAAAATGCAATTACAGATATGAATGGAAGAAATAGATTTAACAGCAGAGTAGTACATCAGAAGATAAGATTATTCAACTGAAAGATTAGCAGAAAATATAGAGACAAGCATACAGAGGGGGAAAATGATAAATAACGCATGGGCCAAAAAGAAATCAAAATAAAATCAGACAACATTCTAAAATGAAAGACAATAAAATATAACATTATCAAAAATTGTAAAATATAACTAAAGTATATTTAGAGTGAAACTTGTAGTTTAAGTCATATTCTAGAAAATAATGAAGGCTGAAAATCAATTATATAAGCATCCAGCTCAAGAAGTTAGAAAAATAGCAAATTAAGCACAAAGAAATTACAAGGGGAAAATATATAAACAAACTGGACCAACTAATTTAAAACCAAAATTTAGCAAAACTGACACAGGATTTAAAAATATGAATAGTCTATATCTATTTAATACATTGAATTTATAATTAAAAATTACAAAGAAAATTCCAGATCCAGCTAGCTTTATCAGTTAATTTTTCTAAACATTTAAGAAAGATAATACCAATATTATTCCAATATTCCAAGCTCATTATATTAAACCAGCACAATTTTGACAGTAAAACCAGGTAAGAAAAAAAAAAAGAATGCAGGCCCATAATAAACATAAACTCAAAAGTCCTTTTAAAAATGTTTACTCAGCAAAAACACAAACAAATCAATCCAGCAATATCTATGAAAGGAAATATATCTCAAATAACTTATTTTAATGAAAGAATAAAATGTTGATTTAGAATTTGAACACCAATCAATGTAATTTATCACACTGACAAAAAGAAATAAACCCTGAAACATGTAATCATCTCAATAAATGCAGGAAAAAAAGCACTCAATAATATACAATACCTGTTCATCATTTCAAAAAGCATGCTAGACATAATTTTTTAAATCAAGCAGGAATTAAAAGGGAACTTTCTTAATATGGTAAAGTGTATCTACTTCCAAAAAATTCTATCATACATCATACTTATAATAGTGAAATATTGAAAGTTTTTACCCTGGGGCGAGGAACAAAATAAGGATGTCTATTATCACTACTACTGTTTCACAGTAAAGCCCTGGAGGTCCTAGCTAGTATTATAAGGGAAGAAAGAGAAATATATAATATGAAGATTTAAAAGGGAGATATTAAACTGTCATTATTCCTAGATATATAATTGCTTACATATAAATTCCAAAAATAATCTACAGATATGGAATTACAAAAGACCCCAAGGAGCCAAAACCACCTCAAGAATGAAGAACAACTCTGGAGTATCACATTCCCTGATTTCAAACTATACTACAAAGCTACAGTAATCAGAACAGTATGGTATTGGCACAAAACACACAGAGATCAATGGAGCTGTATAGAGAGCACAGAAATAAACCCACACATATATAGTTAATTAATTTTCAACAAAAGAGGCAAGAATATACAATGGGGAAAACAGCCTCCTCAAGAAATGGTGTTGGGAAAACTGAACAGCTACACAATGAAACCGGACCCCTATCTTACACCATATATAAAAGTTAACTCAAAATGGATTAAAGATTTGAATGTAAGACCTGAAAGCATATAAACCCTATTAGAAAACATAAGCAGTAAGCTCCTTGACATCAGTCTTAGTAATGTTCTTTTAAATCGGACTCCAAAGGCAAGGGAAACAAAAGCAAAAATAAACAAATGGGACAATATCAAACTAAAAATCTTCTGCACAGTGAAGGAAACCATCAGGACAAAGAAAAGGCAACTTACTGAGTGGGAGAAGATATTTACAAATCCTATATCCGATACGCAGCTAATATCCAAAATATTTGAGAATTTATACAACTCAGTAACAACCACCACAACAACAAAACAAGCAATCCAATTTAAAAATGGGCAGAGATTTTTAATAGACAGTTTTTCCAAAGAAGATACATGTACAGCCAGCAGGTACATGAAAAGATACCCAACATCACTCATCATCAGGGAAATGCAAATCAAAACCACAATGAGATAGCACCTCACACCTGTCAGAATGGCTAGTATCAAAAAAACAAGAAAATAATAAGTGTTGGTGAGGATATGGAGAAAAGAGAACCCTCATGCACTGTTGGTAGGCATATGAATTGATGCAGCCACAGAATGGAGGTTCCTCAAAAAAGTAAACGAACTACATTATGTTCCAGCAATTCCACTACTGAGTATCTACCCAAAGAAAATGAAAATACCAATTCAAAAAGACATATGTACCCCTGTGTTCACTGCAGCATTATTTACCAAGAAGATGTGGTACTTACACACCATGGAGTACTACTCAGCCATAAAAAAAGAAGGACCTTGCCATTCGCAACAGCATGGGTGGAGCTTGAGAGTATTATGCTAAGTGAAATATGTCAGACAGAGAAAGACAAAATGGTGTGTAATTTTACAATCTACGTTTTAGTTCCATCTAAATTGTAGCACAATCTAAAAAATAAAACAAATGAGCAAAACAAAACTTAACAAAACTCAGACTCATAGATACAGAGAACAGATTGGTGGTTGCCCGAGGGGAGGAGAGCTGGAAGGGATGTGGGAAGGGAAGGTTGAAACGGTGAAGGGGATCGGGAGGTACAAACTTCCAGTAAAAGAAGTAAGTCATGGGGATGCAATGTACTGCACGGGGAGTATAGTCAATAATACTGTATTAATTTTGTGTGGTGACAGATGGTAGCTACTCTTAGTGTGGTGACCACTTTACAATGCATACAAATGTCAAATCACTATGTTGTACAATTGAAACTAATATTGTATGTCAATTACACCTCAATTTTTAAAATTCTCAAATAAATAATTGACTTCATCAAAATCACTGATAAAAGATCAATATACAAAATGGACTGCACTTCCTATATTAGAAACAAAAGATTAGAAAGTGGAATTTTAAAATGATGCCATTTATAAAAACAACCAACTAAAATATCAAATACTTAGGAATAAACCTAATGAAAGGTGTCTAACACCCTTACCCAGAAAACTAGGAAACACTATTAGACAGTATCCCTATTGCTATTCATAGATGGGAAGGGTGCCAAGTTTTCAAGATGTCAATTCTCCCCCAGTGGATATATAGATTCAATGTGATTCCAATCAATATCCCAGTAGGGTTTTTTTTCTGGAAATTGATAAACCACTTCTAAAACTTTAGTGGAAATGCAAAGGTCGAGAATAAACAACACAAGTAGAAAGAAAGGGGTAAGAGGGAACGTTCTGGGCAGCTGATAAGGTTCTGCCTCTTGATGTGCGTAGTGGTTACACAGGTGTGTGCACGTTGTAAAAAAATTACCATCTTGTGTACCAAGAATTATGTCCACGTGTTGTACTTGAATTAAACATATGTATGTATATATGCTGTGCATGAACTTAAAAGTTTATTGTAAAATTCTCATTTAAAAAATTAATCAAAAAGTGTAAAAGAAGGAATCAGTGACCTAAAGACCTGCATCAAGTTATAGGTGGGAGATAATCAACCATAAGCACCCATCCTGACCAGCCAGCACCAGCCGACTCTCTCTACCTGTCATCTCTCCAGATCAGATAATAAATATTTTCACCAGAAGAAAGCAATAATTGCAGCCACACAATTTTTGACTTGAGATTTTCCGGTTGCTGCTGAAATTTAACTGAAACATTCTCCTCCCCCTTCCCTTATGCTCCGATCCCCACCATTTCTGTGTCCATTTCAATCCACTGAAACAACAGAGAAGAGCAGATTCAGGTAGAAAGCAGAGGCAATTATAAAATAGATACTTGTAAAAGCATTGCTGCCATTTGTGTCACTTGAATTATTATCCCTTATGAGTTTTCTCACTGAATTAGTGCCATTTAATGTGTGCATATGGCCAAGGGGAAAATATAAAATTGATCAACGAGAACAGGAAAATGACTCGGGAGAATCTTTGCGGCTTTGTGAATTGTTGCTTGACATTGTGGTTTTACCAGATATAATGGCATGATTTACAATTTACAACAGGGCTTGAGGGATGCAGATACAAATATTTTTACCTAAAATACCAGGAGCAGATGGGGAAAAATACAGACTGGACTTGGTCCAGATGCTGAGGATGTTGAATGTATTCTGACTCCCACTGAAGGCATAAATAACACCAATTCCTCATCGTCCACAGAAATGCACGAGAGTCTCTGCAAAGGTAATCCGAACAGTAGGTAAATAGCAAAGAATTCCTGTGTGTCAAATGATTTTGAAGACTGTGTGTTGCAGTCTGTGGTTCTGCATGCTTTTTCTTAAAAAAAAATTTATTTTTATTTTTATTTATTTTTGAGAGTAAGAGATACAGAGCACGAGCAAGGAGGGACAGAGACAGAGAGAGAGAGAGAGAGAGACAGACAGACAGACAGAATCGGAAGCAGGCTCCAGGCTCCAAGCTGTCAGCACAGAGCCCAACGCGGGGCTTGAACTCACAGACCACAAGATCATGACCTGAGCTGAAGTCGGACGCCCAACTGACTGAGACCCCCAGCCTCCCCTCTGCATAATTTTTCTTATGGGGATATCTGATGGCCTAGCTAGTCATGATATCAGACACCAAATTATGAACTTGCACCACAAAGCCAAAATTCTAGAGGAGCTGGGAAGCTAAGAACTATCGCCTTTTTTCAGCTCTGTCCCAATTTGTAGTTCTTCCCAGCCATGCATTTCACGCTACAAATGGGCAATTTCACCTTTTAGACTGATCAAAAAAAGAATCCTGGCTAAAAGGGTAGATCTCAAAAGTCTACCTCACAAAAGAAATAATTGTAACTATGGGACAGATGTTAACTAGATTTATTGTGGTAAGCATTTCACAATATATGCAAGTATTGAATCATTATGTTGTACACCTGAAACTAATATAACGTTATATGTCAATTATACCTCAAAAAAAAAAAATCGTGAGAGACTATAAAGCTACCCAGACCTGGATCCTAGTATCAGAGCCTCCTCCAAGTAGCTCTGTGACATTGGACAAGACTCTTACTGGACCAAGATCTTGATTTCCTGATCAATAAACCTGATGGAAACTGATCAGACGGTTGCTAAGGCCAACCTCACTCTGAGTACCCTGTGGTCAGTTTAAGCAGACCTCACCTTTCTCTAAGACTTTCTTTCCCCAGTCCCACTGGCCACAAAATCAGGGTTTTCATTTTGAAAATTTCAATCCTCCAGTTCCTGTTGAACTCGAATTCAGTAGCAGATGGCAATGGTTATAAAAGCAATAAAGAAATTAAGCAAGCAACAGAGATGTTAACTAAGAGATGAAAGCAAGACTTGCCAGAGATAAACTGTAACATAATCTACTTATAATCAATAGAAAGTTGGCTGTACTTCCAATTATCTGGGTATTAGTAAGATGCTCATCTCCTCTGAGGAAAGACCCAGAGGAAATGCGGTAGAATGCATTAGGAGGGACAGCAGTTAGAGATATGGAAGAACTTCCTGGGAGTTGTTCAAACCGGAACACATTATAAGAGTTACTATCTGGACCCTGTTTTGTAGTACCCGCCCCATTGTCAGAATTTCCCCACGTGTGTGTTGGTGGGGAAGAGGTGATGATAACCAAATTTTCAAAAGAATTATACTGCTAAAAAAAAAGGTCAATAAGTCATAAGACATTTTTCAGTAAAAAGGCAGGGAGAGAAAGGGCAGTGTCAAAAACCATTGATAGGATGTCTCCACTCTGAAAAGATTAGGAATTGTCAAACTATGGGATCTCAATCCCTGGGGGAATCCTTTGAGACTAGACCCCCCCCCTCCCCGCCACCCCCCACCCCCAGTCCGGTTGGCCTCTGGAGAATAGTGGAGAATGCTTGGAGGCAAGTGGAAACTCATGTCATGGCCAAGCTGATGATCTGCATTTGGGAACAAAATGAGAGCATGTCCCAGGCAGTCTATTCCACAGGTTGTCGACTCCCTCATAACATGGTTTGCGAGGAGGTAGTGTGTTCTCTGCTCTTCTGCACGCACTCCCTGAGCAACACACAGCCCACCTCTCACTTCAGTCTCGGGGACTGTGGCAGGCACTGACGTCTCAGAAAGAGCCCTAACGGGAAAGCTCGAGGACGCCAGAAGTGCTAGTGGGCTCCGTAATTGTCAAGGAGGGGAGCTTAGCCCAGGAGAGCATCTTTTCCCTGCGCTCTCTCCCTGGGCATGGCTTGATGGGTGCTTAGGATCCTAGACTTCTGGGGAAGAGTAAGAAATCTGTCACAGAGGCTAACAAATTGCATGAATTTTTGCCAAAGAGAAATCAAGCCGATCACGAGGCACACTGATTTTAGCAGATTTCATAGCTAACATCAACACATTTGGGAAACTCTGCTTTGGACATAAGAAAGATTTCTTGACCTCATTCATTCCTGTGTAGCTTAGACAAATTAACTTAACCTCTCTGGTCTCTGTTTCTACCAGAACCTTTCCCATCAAGTATTTAGGTATCGTACAAAAATGCATTTAATACAAGAGGATCTAAGAGAAATATTTGCACAAGGGAGAGCAAAGGAAAAATATTATTATAAGCAGATAAAAAATAATAAATTTTGAGTGGCATTCACACATAAAATATGGCATCTAGTCTTATTAAACCAATGGAGAGCACCTAAACTTTGGCCTTTGAGCTTCCTAGCAGCCAAAGCAAAAAGGAAAAAAGGATCAGTTATAAAGTACAGGGTGTATATAGTGCAAAGGAAGCCAGCCCTTTCCTTAAACAGAGACCTAGAAAGAAGCTTTAGAAGATCCTTATAAATAAGACTCTATATGACACAGTGACAGCATTTTCCACAAAATTCCTGAACCCTAGGAGCTACATGTGGCTGTTAAGCTCCCCAATTTCCTACACACAGAATAGGAAAACTATCACAGATCAACCAAAATCTTCCCATGGGATATTGTGAAGTTAAACAGAACTGACTGCTAAAAGCCTGAGCACAAGAGATGGAAGTAATCAGGTTGAGGTGGACTTGAGTGAATGTGTCATTCCCCATCGTGGAAAATCTTGGCCAGCTTGATGGGGCATATTTAGAAAGACCAACGAATCCTCACACTCTATCTCTTACTCACGTAAGGAACAAACTTATCTTAGCGGTAAATAAAAATTTACCGCTCTAAGCTACATTAAGCAGGGGCTATGCCCAATATAAATATTATCTACAGGGTGTCTCACTGTAACACACACATGGTAGGTGTTTGAAAATACTTTCCTGGGTGATATAATGCATATGTAAATTTCTGTTCTCAACCTAATACCTCAGTACTAGCTATCAGTGACTCTTCAAAATCAGAACATAATTAAACAGAAAAAGTATACAAAAGCAAAATTCATCACGCGTTGGCCTCAAAGGACTCCATTTTGATATGCTAACCTCTGTTACCTAACCTCTAAATCAACCGTTAGATGACGAATATCAGTATTGACCCAGGCACAGTTTACTGACTTGAAAGAGACAAGAAGTCATTAGACATTACTAACCAAACCACACCCCACCAGTTGGTCTCGAGATTTTTAGCTGGAACCCTTTGTTCGAGTAAAATTCTCACAGAACAACATACAAAAAAAACACCTGAGCTACTCTAACCGCCGGAGCAGGGAACCCCAACCACTCACTCCAGTTGGCATCAAAATTATTCCCACCTGCTCTCCCAAACACACCCACCTTCCAACCACCCCAGTCTTGAGGACACCAGTTGGCCCGGCCTCCTCTCCCAGGTCAGGGCACAGGGGAAAAGGAGGCATCCCGCAGCCTGCCCAAGGTCGCACAATCTTCAGACCGCACAGAAGCCCTGCACCCCCAGAACTGAACAGCGAGGTATTTAGAACATGATACCAGACAAAAGGGAACGAGAGCCAGAAGAAATCACAGGTGAGAGAGGTCACTGTGCTACTCAGCATCCACATGCACCAGGAGGCCCCAGGCCCCTTCCCCATGTCTTCATCCTCAGGTCAGCCATGGCCCGGGCCCAAAGGGTGCACCTTCGAAGGGAAAAGGGGGGAATCCAATGCCAGAAGAAGAAAAGGAACGACAAGAGAAGGAAAACACCCTGCTCCGACCTTGGGGGCTCTGTATCCCCTTTGAGGACACCCCGTCGAGGCAGGTGACATCCCTCCCTCAAACCCAAGCGCCTCCTGGGAAGCCTCCTCCTTGCCTTCACGCCGGTCACCACCCCTCCTTATCCCCGCGGACACCGCCACCACCGCAGCAACAGTGACTGCAGTCCTGAGCAACCCCCCCAAAACTCCAACTAATTAAAGACAAACAATTAACCGCATTCAGGCGGGGGAGGGTTGGCAGAGCCCCCCTGCATTGTGTGACCACCTTGGCGCCGAAATGGTTAGAGACCATATCCCTCCACGTTGCCTCCTCTCATTGTGGTGGAGGGCTCTTGAGAACGTTATTAGCTGGGTGTGCGCCTTGCCGTTTTTCCACACGAGGCAGATGGGTAATTACGAAGCTAATAGTCTGATTGAGAGAAATCAGATGCAGTGGTTTGCCCAATTAGATGATACATTAGCTTCCTTCTTTGTAAGCAGCTAATGTGTGAAGCAAAGTGGTATTTTCGAGGGTCAGAATCCTTAAACAAGTGCCGAGTTGCAGATTATTGTGTCTCTTTTTTTTTTTCTAATGGAGGAAAAGTGCTAAGTCTTCATTACTAAAAGCATAGAAAATGCAAATCAGCTTCTGAAACAAAAGAGAGAAGGGACAGGCGAGAATATTTGGTGTCCGATGTGTCAACCTACAACATCAATTACATTGAAATGCAATGCATGGCAGTCTAATCAAGGATAGTATAATTGTAATAATTGCGTGCTTTTGTTGGAGAGCTGCTGCTGTTGTTATTTGTCAACCATTTGTTCCTCTCTATTGTTGAGGGGGGGAAAGATTTTTTTTTTTAATGTAACTGAGAGATTGTGTAGGTAATGGGTGAGCGGGCGGCCATCCTCAGAATGTGTATGAGGGGTCCCTGCTACACGGCGGCTCTGGTGGCCCTGGTGAGTTGCTGGGACAGCGATGTGAGCTGGGTGCAGGAAGGGACAAAGTGGCTGGCCGTGCCAGGGTGGGCTGTGGTCTCTGTCCATGTCCCCCGTGTCCTGGGGCAGAGGCAAGCCAGGTGACAGGTCCGAGGAGGCTGGGAAGAAAGTGGTTGTGGTGGAAAAAGCCTCACGCCACATCCTTCTTGTCCCCTTTTAGCAAATAGAAAAGGTTGGGAAGCAGAGAGGGGACGTAGAGCTGCCACACTGAGTTCTCCACCTCCTCTTGCTTCTTTGAGTTGGGGCCTCAAGAAGGACTTGCTCTGTCTTTGTGAATGATCATTCCAGGGGGAAGGAGTGGGCAATCCTGGTTAAAACACCAACTCCAGGAAAGGCGCAGGAGCTAGTATACCAGCCGAGGTGGCACCGCCGTCCCCCAAGGTGCACGCGGAGCACACAAGGACGGATGCTCACTCTCCCACTCGGTCCCCCAATGGCCCGGCGGGCCCAGCCTCTCCAAGGCCTCATTGTAGCACAGGTTAGAGGATCGTCCTGAGTGGAGCCCGCCCCACGGAGAGACTCCAAACCAGGGCCGTCCGCCTTGGGCAGGTAGAAAGGCTCTCCAAACACTTCTATTATATAAACCAATTTCTTCTCCTCCCCCCCCACCCATTTTTTTTTCATGTGTGTAGATGTTTCCTAAAACATACTTACAGAGAAGAGAGAGGAGAAAAAGTCAGCTTAATAGGCAACTCTGGGAAGAAAAAGGAAAGAAAACACAAAATAGAACAAGGATGTTCGCGGAAAGCCGGAGTTGAGCAGAAAAATTCTTCTTAGGAGCTGCTCTCAGCATTCAGATCAGATAAGAGGTTTATTTTCTCACTTCAATTGGTCTTGCCAATAGGTTGAAACAGAGGCACAATGGAGATGGGCTAAAACATTTAACAGAGCTGTTAAATCTCATTCTCCACAGCTAAAAAAGAACAATCCCGGACCGTCTTTACCGAGGGGAGGCTTCATGGGCTGTAGGAGGCTTTGCGTGTATCCCTGACAATCCTGTACATACTCCAAAACTCACACTAATTAAAAGCAAATAATCAAATACATTCAATTTGAAAAGTTGGCAAACTCGTGTGTATTATTGCGTTAGCACCTTGGCATGGAAACGCTCACATCGCGCTAATCTCGTTGTGCAGAAGTGCTCTTGAGCTTGCTATTCACCCAGCCCATGCCCCCTCCCCTCCTCAGTCCCCCTTTGGGCTGCCTCCCCAGCCCCCAGCCCCCTTTGTGCTCCCCCGTCTACTCTCCCACTTTAACAGCAAAATAAGAACAGAAACTGGGACCTCACCAAGGGCCTTGGCTTTCATTTGCATCTGACAGAGGTCTGATGTGGAAAAGATGTCCTTCTTCTCACTGGCTTCTTATTTATTTACTTAGAGAGAGAAGGTCAGCGAGATACGGGGTTTTTAAATGAAGTTTACAGCAGTAAACCTTGGCCACGCCGTTCGCAGTTGCCATCCGCCTGCCCCACCCCCCATGCCCGCCTGCCGGGTACACTCCTTGTCAAACTGGTGGCCAAATCCAAGCGATGAGCTGACAAAATGAGAAGAAACCTTCAGATCCAAGCTGCTGCCCCTGGGACTTGAGTTTCTTGGGGGCTGGTTGAGGGATGAGAGGAGGGAGTTGCCCAGAGAAATGCAAAACTCCTGCCACCAAGAATGGGGCGAGATGAGCTCAGACCAGCCAGAATTTTTCTGGCAGATCTGCTACCTGAGGCACATTTGTCTTTCATCCTGGGCCACTGCCAATCACAGCCTCCCAGTATCCAGGGCTAGGAGGAAGATGGGCAGCTTGTCCTCGGCTCTGAACAAAAGAAAAACAAATAAAGTCACATTCAGCCACATGACATTCATGTCAGATGGAAATGAGTAGGTCATACGGGCGCTGCAAAGAACAGCCGCCTGAACCAGGAGCTGGGTCTGGAGAGCTCCTAGGAGTAGATGCTTGAAGACCCCACACGGTTGCCTTGCTGATGAGATTCCTGATTTGTCTGTGGGTGAGGCCTAGAAGCTGCCGCCTGCACGTCCAAAATCCCAGACCACTTTCCAGTATGTCCGAGAGCACAACCTGTTGGTACCAGTCAAGAACGTAGACCGCCTAGTGGTATTTTCATTACTTTGGAGAGAATACTTTGAGGAAAGCATTAGGCAAGTGTCTTGGTCAAATCCTTACTGTTGTAGCGCCGAGTCTGAACAAAAGATATGTTGCATTGTCCTTGTCAAATCTGACCATGCCCTTCTGCCTCCTAGTCTGGTCCATGGCTTCCTCTGGATCCTCTCTCTGTTAAAATGACCCCGTCTTTCTTTGCCAGGTTTCTGTTCCTTGCTCCATTCACTTCTCAATTACTCACCTAATCATTCATTCCTCAATGTATTGGGTCAACAAATATTTATTACGTAATAGGCTCTATCAGTACTATAATCGACCTTGAGAATACAAAGGTGAATGGGGTTGAATCCAGTAATTCCCCTTCTGGGTGGGTACCCAAAAGAATAGAAAGCAGAGACCTGAAGACAAACTTATACACCCATGTTCATGGGAGCACTATTCACCGTAACCAAAAGGTGGAAACACCCCAAATGTCCCTCATGGGATGAATGGATAAATGTGGTCTATACATATAATGAAATATTATTCAGGCTTAAAAAGGAAGGAAATTCTGACACAGGCTACAGCAAGGATGAACCTTGAAAACATCATGCTAAGTGAAATAAGCCAGATAAAAAAGGACAAATATCGCATGATTCCACTTACATGGGTTCCTAAAGTAGTCCAATTCCTAAAGACAGGGCTGGTGGGGAGGGGCAAATGGTTATGGGAGGGTAGAGTTATGGGTAGAGAGTTTCATTTGGGAAGATGAAAACATTCTGGAGGTGGATGGTGGTGATGGCAGCATAATAATGTAGACGTATTTAATGCCAACAAACTGCAGTTAAAAATGGTTAAAATGGTCAAATTGATGTTATGTGTATTTTACTACGATAAAAAGCAAATACAAAAGAAAAATGAATAAGGTTAGTCACAGTCCTCAAGGAACATGGAGTCTAGCAAGGAAAGAAGACAGGTTAAAAATATATACATAGTGGGGCACCCGGGTGGCTCAGTCAGTTAAGCATCTGACTTTGTTCGGCTCAGGTTATGATCTCGCAGTTCGTGAGTTCCAGACCCATGTCGGGCTCTGGGCTGACAGCTCAGAGTCTGGAGCCTGCTGTGGATTCTGTGTCTCCCTCTCTCTCTGCCTCTGTCTCTCTTTCTCTCTGTCAAAAATAAAATAAACATTAAAAAATTATATATATATATATATATATATATATGAAAGGGGGGTTCTGAGGGGAGGGGCTTCCAGAGTCTGCAGAAATAGCTGTACTACTGTCTCTAGACTGGACTGTCTCTGAGCCTCAGTTTCCTTGTCTGCAAGCAGGGATGATCACTTCCCTCTTTGTTGCAGCCTCCATCCATTGAGCACAGACCACGTTATCAGGCACCACACCAAGCCCTTCAGTGCATCAAACCTCATATCTGACCAATAAAGTGGAAATTTGGCCACCGATTTCCAAAGAAGCAACAGGGTTAAGAAACTGACGGATATTCGGCAGCTGTGTAGCTAATAAATTGGAACACCGGGGTTTGGCCACAGACCTGTATGAATTTCCAGCCCATGTTTTTCTCACTATGCTAGTAGTTTGCAGGCTGTAAAGTCTCATTCAAATTTAAGGGACAGCTAACCGAGAAAAACAGGCCTGGGGAAGAGAGGGGTATTTAGGGTTTCATTGTGCCCCCAAAAAGATGCGTTGGAGTCCTAACATAGTAGTTAGAACGTGACCTTATCTGGAGATAGCTTCTTTACAGAGGTAATCAAATTGAAATAGGATATTAGGATGGGCCCTAATCCATCCAATAAAAAGGGGAAATTTGGATGACAGACACTCACATCGGGAGAAAACTATGGGAAGAACGGAGTTATGTTCCCAGTCCAAGGAACTACCAGGAGCTAGGAGAGAGACGTGAAACACATTCTTCCCTAGCGCCTTTGGAGGGGGTGTGGCCCAACTAACACCTTGATCTCCAACTTCTAGCCTCCAGAACCGGAGACGATAAATGTTTGTCTAAGCCACCAAGTTTGTGGTGCTTCTTGATGGCATTCCCAGCAAACTAAAACAGGAGCCAGCCAAGGAAAATTGGGAAGATGGCTCTTTTGAGGTTTGAGAGGAAATTCACCCCAGGACCCTAGAATGCCTCGCAGCCCTCAGGAGAAGGGGGACAGGGAGCAGAGAGAGCTGGGAAAATGGGATCCCCATTTTCCTCTCTTGCTATTACCTGCTGCCCTTTACCAAGGACCTTCATCAAGTCCTCTTTAAGAACTTGATCCATGCTATTTTGCTTTTCTGTTTCTTTTCGACTTGTTGAGCATTGTTGGAACTTTATCAGCAATCCTGACTGTTGTTTCACAGTGTGGGGCTGTTTCCCTTGTAAATTACAGGTGCAAGAGCAGGAAAGCTCTGGGTGCAAAGGCTTCACACTAGGTCCTGTGCCCTGCACAGGGGCATGGGCTGCACCACTTTCTCCCACTTTTTTCTTTTGAGGACCTAGAACTCTAACCTGAAAGCCATATGCTCTCTGAGAATAACAGGACAGCTCTGGAGCAGGGGCAGAGCTGCGGGCCTAAACTGGTCTGGAAGCCAAGGCATGCGGGAAGCCACATCTCCTCTTCCAATCCCCCACCCGGCAGCGAGATTAAGCAGAGGGCTTTGCAAAGGAACTCCAGGAAAATACTGATAAATTGAAGAGCAATCGACAAGGCACTCAGACTCCCTCCCTGAGTTCCACCTAGCCCCCTAAATTTGTGTCAAATCTTCTCTTTTGTCCCCCTCAACTAAGCCCATGTGTGAATGGAAATGTTTTTGTGCATTAAAGAAAATCAATGACAGCATCTCAAAAACAATTTCAAGCTCCTCTTCCTCGCACAGGGTGGCAAAGTCACACCCTGCAGGGCTGTACAAGGGTCCCAAGGAGAGCCAAACCCGTGTGGGTGGCAAAGTTCCACTGGAACAAAGTCATAGACCTTCAATTCTCTCCTAGCACAGGACCATTCCATAAAGCCAGCCGGTCTGGGAAAACGCTAACTCTCTCCCCATAGCCCTTAAGTTTTAGTCCTCAGTTGTATTCCTGTGCAGTTTTTGTCCCTGACCCAAGTGTGGGGCATCTTTGGATATAATAAAACGTTAGCAGTAAGACAAGGGTTCGGGAGGGCAGGCCAATGGAAACTGCACAAGATTTAGGGTCAGTAGATCTGGATTTGAACAACAGCTGTGCCACTAACTAGCTGTGCAACTTTGTGCCACACTTATCCTCTCTGAGTCTCAGGTTCCTCCTCTTTAAAGTCCGGATAATCACACAGATCCTGCCTGGTTATTTTAAGTAGGAAATGAGATCATAAAACAGGGGCACTTGCACAGGGTAAGGGCTCATTCAATGGCTGATTACACTCTCCTTTTTATCACTAAGGAAGGAGTTGAGGCCATACACGTTGCGCACTGACACCCCCTCAGCTGACCCCACCCAGCTGATAAAGCCAAGCAGTGTCTGGGTGGGAAGGAGCACTGTCCTGTTGGCCAGAGAGAGTCCTGGGGAGCACCTGCAGAAAGTATGAAAGTATGCCACCCTTGGAGGCGAAGGACAGTGGTTTCAGCCTCCCATAGACAAATGAAGAGATTTCTTTTCAAGAACTAAAATAGGCAAATGGGTGCAGTCAGGCCAGGAAGAGGTAGGGAAGGGGGGGTGGGGAGTCACACTGTGGCAGATGTCTTGGCTGGGAGAGAAAGTTCTAGAGAATGCGCTGTGGTTGGGGAACAAGGGGCTTGGGCTCCATTCAGCATAGCCCAGCTCCCTTGCAGGCGTGAAAGGAGAGCATCCAGAGAGATCCCCGGGAGACCCGGGCGTGCAGGGCCTGGCAGACCCACCGCCCGCAGCGGGCGGGGGATCTGCGCATGCTCCGGCTCTTGGCTGCACAGTTGGTTCACCTGAGCGGGCTGGAAAACCCTCACCCCTGGGGAGGAAAAAGAAGATGGGATTTCTCCTGGGGTCGGAACAGGACCCCGCCGGCCAGAGACAATGGCTCCGAGAGCCTCAACAACTCCACCCCTGTTGATGAGGGAAATCAACACCCTGGAGATCGGCGTGTGAAATCTGCGCTGGGGAAGAGAGTCCTCATTTAGCAGAGAAAGCGCTGCGCTATCTATGTGTGAAAGCTTTTTTAACACTGTTCCCTGCTCTCCATATGGCGAACTTCACCCAAATTAGGAGGAACTGATGAACAAAACTCCAGCAACTGGAGAATGAGAGCGAGCTCCAGGAGCCCATCCCAGAGGCACCCCCCCCCCCGCAACACACACACCCCAGGGCGCCCAGGGAGGTCCGAAGGGCAGGGTGTCTGGCCTCCTCTCCTCACAGCCCTGCAACCTCCCCTGGGTCCCTCAGGCTCCTCGCAGGGCAGGGCCAAGTGCGTTCCCTCTCCACAGAGGAAATCACCATCGCTAACAGCTAAAGTAATGATAACCACCATTTTTTGCACATTCACTGTGCGCTAGACAGTATATCAGATACCTCGCACATATTATTTCCGTGACCCTCATCAGAACCCCGCGACGAGGTGTGTTTATGCTTAGTTCAAGTTGGCAAAATTGAGAGTCAGAGAGGTTGTCTTTTGCTCAAGGTCACACAGGAAGATTCAGAAGCAAACTGATTCAAGTAACATCTGGATACTCAGGCCCACTCTTCCTCTTCTCCAGTTAGCCCAGGAGTGGGTGGAGGTTTTGCTGCCATGAACACCGAGGGGAGGCTCCCCCTTCGAGCAAAAAGGGAGCTGCATCCCTTCTCTTCAGAGGACAAGAGGGCAAGCCAAGAGCCCCTCAAGGCTTCACATGAGGGGTGGGGTCGGGGTGGATTTGTGGGGGCCACACAATCAGTGACTCCGAGACCATCAGGCCTGGAGGGAAATTTAATGACCTATAGCACTCCTGGAAAAGCCAAGGTTCAGGGAGACAAACTTGAGTCCCACAGCAAGTTATTTAAGTAAAACAGCCAGGCCCCGACTCCCCCATGTTTGTCCTAGGTGCCCTAGAAACTTACACAAAAGGAACAACCTCCCTGGTGGGTCGTCCACTCGCCTTTCCCTAGTCCCGTCCACACTGGAGGAGAGCCCCAGGGAGCGCGGACCTACTTTGTTTGGGCTCTTGCTGCTGCGTCTCTAGGACCACGTTCTGCACACGTCTCCCGCCTTCCTTCGCACTCCCTTTCCTGACCTCCTGCAAAGACAGCAGGTCCTGACCACACTCCCCACCTGGGCTCCCTTTTTGCCACCGCCCCTCCAGCCACGTCCCTGTTGCCTTTTCCCCAGAGTCTGGAGGCTGCGCCCGCCCTGTCCCTCCTTCCAGCCTCCCGGGCCCAGTATGGCAGGATGAAACGACGCTCGACGCAAAGATGTTTAGAATGTTTATCTCGGCGATTGTATTATTTACAGCAACTCTGCGCTGTGCCCGGGGCATTGCGTGGTTTGAAAGACGCTATACAAACTAAAATTGTGTGGCATTGTTTGTTCCTCCACATTCTGCGAGACAGAACCAATCTAGTAATCACTGTTTTTGCTCCTCAAATCAGGGACGCTCCATTTTGTGTGCATGGTGGCTAATCTGGAAATAAAGATTCGTAGCAAATATATAAGGAGCTCTGGAAGCAGTCGGCCTGGTGAACGAAAGAGGCAAAGACAGCGGAGGTGAGGTCGGTGAGAGCCCTGCGGTCCCTCCGGCAGGGACAGCAGCCCATCCCTTGGGTGATGGGAAGTGCCACATCGTATATCCGTTTCCGGCAGACAGAACAGGCCCCCGGGGAGCACTGTGCCCCAGACCTGCACGTGGCCAGCTGCAGTCCCCCGCAAGCCTCCCTGCCGCCGGGGCTGCACCCCAAGGTCAGGTTCTCTGGAGCTGGGGCTGACCCTTTCAGAACACAAGATCTTGAAAGGCAGAGGGGAGGAGAGGAGAGGATCACACCAGGGGTAGGAATGACCATGCACACACCCCCCCCCCAGTCTGTTCAAGGACATGACGGGAGGGGAGGGGAGCAGACAGTCCCCCGGAGTTCGGGAGCTGGCCAGCGGGTCTTGCAGCACTAGTACATTAGAACCGAGCTTAGCCCTGGCCCCTTGCCTGCCACGCCAGACCAGGGCTTAACCAGCCTATGTGCAGTCCCAGCTGAGGCTCGACCCCAGGGACTGGCTGGATGGTAAGCCGCGAGGCCTACACAAGAATGTTCCTTTGGAAAAGGGAATGCATCTAGCTTCATAGTCTGGCCCCAGCTTACTGGAAACAGTGCCACCCTCTCGTTCCTCCCTCTACTCTTACCCGCCCACTCACCTAATGATCTGCCGTACTGCTGACAGCCTCCTTTCCCCGATTAAACTAGCACCTTTGGGAAGCCCTAACCTTTCCCTTCCGCCTGCCCAAACCCTGGGCATTTTTCAGTGTTCACATCAGATAGGGTCACCTTCCCTATGACACCTGCTATCATCCCTCCCACCCCGTGCAGGATTACACGGCCACCATTAAGCCCCAGATCCTCCATTTGTTATCTCTCCAGAATGGATCCCACTGTGGCCCAGATGTGTGTGGGTCTGGCCCCCACCAAACATAAACTCCTGGAGGACAGAGACCCAGTGTGGTCTTGTTGCCAGCACTCCTGTTCCCAGCATCCGGCAGAGTGCCTGGTGCGGTGAGTATGATCCCGTGGGAGGACCCAGGTCATCCCCGCAATCTGTATTCCCAGCGATGTGGGGCCGGGCGGGCAGGAAAGGGGAGATAATCATGGATAATCAGCTCATGGTCCAAGACTTCACTGACAACTTCTCCCTTCCAGAGACTTCCCTGGCACTTTCCAGGTTGTTCTAAAAGTTAACAGTTCCCAAATAGTTCACGTTCTCTTCATTGCCAAGTTGGAGCGTATTGTCTGCCAAGTTAAATTGTGGCCGAGTCGCACAGCAATTTAACTGGTCTGATGCACGAGGCCTCATCATCCATTACCAGGAGCATTTAGAAGCGAGGTAATTACAGGCTGCATTCCTGAAGCCTGAGGCTCCACGGCTACAATCCTGGAGTTTATCATAATAATAGTGATGGGGAGGGGGTCCCAGAGAGTCCATTTCCAGACTGTTCAGATTGGCATTAAAGAGCCCCCAGAGGAAGGGAAGGTAGACGCCACTGCTCCTCTCAAGGTCAACTCCACCCCAAGGAGGAGGCCCTGGGCTAAGCTACGCCCACCCCCAGCCTTTTCCTCAGGAACTGGGAATGAAGCTACCCAAAGGCAGAAGGGGTTCCCTGGATTTCTCCTGTCTCCAACGCCTGTCTCATCCCACCGCAGACTGCACGGAGAAGCCTGCTCCCTTCACGTGTCATCAATAGATTCAGGCCCAATCATTGCTCTCGGATGAGCTAGAGGATTGAGGAAGCCTTACTTTAATGACAGTCCAAGCACCAGAGACCAATGACGGAGTTTACCAGCTCTCACTTTTAAAATGCAAATACCCAACTGAGGAAAAATCCATTAGGTCCTTAATAACACTATGATTAAATTGGTATGAATTAGTATAGCAGACTCTTTCCACCTCACCAGACGAGCTTCACTTTTTTAAAAAGCATTTGGTTCCTAACTCTAGAAGATGGGGCAAGAAATAACCACACAGCTGTGCTCACAGTCTACCTTGAATTAATAATTTAGTGAATCAGTCAATCAATCGATGAGTTGTTGATTAAGTCAGTGAATGGGATGTTGGATAGAACAGGTCTCATTTTTTTAAATAATTTTTTAATGTTTATTTATTTTTGAGAGAGAGAGACAGAGCACAAGTAGGAGAGGGGCAGAGAGAGAGGAAGACACAGAATCCAAAGCAGGCTCCAGGCTCCGAGCTGTCAGCACGGAGCCCGACGTGGGGCTCAAACCCACAAACTGTGAGATCATGACCTGAGCCCAAGTTGGACGCTCAACCGACTGAGCCACCCAGGCGCCCCAGAACAGGTCTCATTTTTACCACTCTACCTTGGCAGATGGAGTAAGCCACGCTGAATCTCTGGTCCTGCCTCAGCCCAACGTGTCAACAACCCCAGGGACCTCAGTGGGCAGAGCACTATTGGGTGTGGGAAGGCAGCGGAAAGTCTGCTCAGTAAAGCTGAGAGCATGCTGTCCTGAGATTTTCCAGGTAATGAGGAAAGACTCTTCCTTCCCCTCAGAGCACTACCCAAACCCGGCTCCTCCTTCCAGTTATGCATCTGAACAGGGTCAGTCTTAGGAAGTCTTTCGAAGATTTGTACGCCCTTACCTCAGAGACATTGCAGGTTTGGTTCCAGACCACCATAATAAAGTGACTATCACAGTAACGTGAGTCAAATGACATTTTTGGTTTCCAAGTGCATATGAAAGTGATATTTATGCTACACTATAGTCTAGTAAGTGGGCAGTAGCATTATGTCTGAAAAAACAATGTGCGCATCTTAATTTAAAAAATACTTTATTGCTGGGATGCCTGGGTGACTCAGTCAGTTAAGGGTCCAATTCTTGGTTTTGGCTCAGGTCATGATCTCCCGGTTTGTGGGTTCGAGGCCCATGTCGGGCTCTGTGCCGGCAGCACGGAGCCTGCTTGGGATTCTCTCTCTCCCTCTCTCTCTGCCCCTCCCCCACTCTCTGTCTTAAAATAAACTTTTGAAAATACTTTATTGCTAAAAAATGCTAACCATCATCTGGGTTTTCAGAGAGTCATAATCACTTTGGCTGGGAGAGGTCTTGCCTTGATGCTGATGGCTGCTGACTGACTGGGGTGGTGGTTGCTGAAGGCTGGGGTGGCTGGGACAATTTCGTAAAATAAGACAACAATGAAATGCGCTGTACTGATTGAATGATTTCTCTGCAGCCTGCTACGTTGGTAGACAGCAGAATTCCACAGTAGAATTTCTTTCAAAAATGGAGCCAATCCTCTCAAACTCTGCTGCTGCCTTATCAACTAAGTTTATGTAATATTCGAAATGCTAGGTTGTCATCTCAACAGGCTTCCCAGCATCTTCACCAGGAGTAGGTTCCAACTCAAGAAACCATTTTCTTTGCTCATCCATGAGAAGTCGCTCCTCATCCATTCAAGTTTTTTCATAGGATTACAGCAATTCACTCACATCTTCAGACTCCACTTCTCATCTGGTTCTCTTGCTGTTAACACCACATCTGCAGGGACTTCCTCCACTGAAGTCTTGAATCCCTCAAAGTCATCCATGAGGGTGGTATCGACTTCTTCCAAACTGTTGTTCATGTTGACATTTGGGGGCCTCATCCCATGAATCACAAATGTTCTTAATGCTATCTAGAATGATGAATCCCTTCCAGAGGTTTTCAATTTACCTTGCCCAGGATCTTCAGAAGAATCATTATCTATGGCAGCTATAGCCTTATGAAATGTCATTCTTAAATAAGAAGGCTTGAAAGACAGAATTACTCCTTGATCCACAGGCTGCAGAATGGATGTTGTGTTAGCGGGCATGAAAAGAACATTAATCTCATTACGCATCTCCATCAGAGCTCTTGGGTGAGCACGTGCATTGTCAGTGAGCAGTAATCTTTTGAAAGGAATCTTTTTTCTGGACAGTAGGTCTCAACAGTGGGCTTCAAATATTCAGTAAACCATGGTGTAAACATATGTCCTGTCTTCTAGGCTTTGTTGTTCCATTTCTAGAGCACAAGCAGAGTATATTTAGATAATTCCTACAGGCCCTAGGATTTTTGGAATGCTAAATGAGCATTGGCTTCAACTTAAAGTCACCAACTGTGTTAGCCCTTAATAAGAGAGTCACCTTGCCCTTTGAAGCCAGGCATTGACTTCTCTTCTGTAACTACAAAAGTCCTAGATGGCATCTACTTCCAAGAGGAGGATGTTTCATTTACCCTGAAAATCTATTATTTAGTGTACCCACCTTCAGGAATTATCTGAGCTAGATCTTTGGGATCACTTGCTGCAGCTCCTGCATCAGCACTTGCTGCTTCACCTTGAACTTGGATGTTACGGAGACGGCCTCTTTCCTTAAACCTCATGAACCAACCTCTGCTAGCTTCAGACTTTTCTTGTGCAGCTTCCTCACCTCTCTGAGCCTGTATAGAATTAGACAGTGAGGATTTTGCTCTGGACTGGGCTTTGGTTTAAGGGAAGGTTGTGGCTGGTTTGATCTCCCATCCAGACCACTAACACTTTCTCCATATCAGTAATAAGGCTGTTTCCCTTTCTTCTCATCCACATGTTCACTGGAGCAGTACTTTTCATTTCCTCCAAGACCTCGTACTTTGCATTCACAACTTGTCTGTTTGGCATAAGAGGCCTAGTTTTTGGTCCATCTCAGCTTTCAACATGTCTTCCTCACCAAGCTTAATCATTTCTAGCTTTTGATTTAAGCTGAGAGACATGTGACTCCTTCTTTCTCTTGAACACTTAGAGGCCACTGTAGGGACTCCTGTAATGAGTCACCACAAACTTGGGAAGCTGAAAACAACAGAAATTCATTCTCACACAGTGCAGTCGTCCAGGAGTCTAAAAGCAAGGTGTCAGAAGGATGGCTTCCTTCTGGAGGCTCTGAAGGAGAGGTGTCAATGCCTCTCTCTCAGGTGGTATCTGTGGCATTCCTGGGCTTGTAGATGCATCACCCTGAATTCTGCTTCCTTCTTCATGTTGCCCTTCTCCCGTGTCTCTTTATGTCCTTTTCTGTCTCTTTGAAGAACACTTTCACTGGAATTAGGGCCCACTCTAATCCAGCATGTTCTCATCTCAATCCTTACTTCAATTACATGTGCAAAGACCCTATTTCCATGTAAGGTCACATTCTGAGGTTCCAGGTTGACAGGAATTTTAAAGGGACACTATTCAACAACTCTCCATTTCTAGAGTTGAACAGCAAGAAAATAACTTAGTACAATCACCGCAAGAAAAGTAAATGATGGGGAATGAGAGGCCTTGGGTGAGATTCCCTCCAAGTGAAATCTCCCAACTGCCCACCCACTTCCAGGCCTCTGAGGATCAGAGTATGGACCCCAGGGTGTTATTAGAAGGATCTCACTCACCACATCAAGAAGCCAAAAGTGAAGACCACTGGGCAAGATTAATCTCAGAGGACACGTAGGCCAACATCACTTTTAGCTTTCCCTGTGATCTCCAAAGTATCTAAGGTAGGACCTGACCCTGAAAATCCACTCCCAGCTCTCTTTGTGAGCCATGTGGCAGTAGACAGCCCCCAAGATGGCGTTAATGATTCTCACCTCCCGGTAGTCACACCCTTGACTATTGCCTTTCCACCCTAAATAGATCTGGCCTGTGTAACCAATAGGATATCATGGAAATAAAGGAGCGTGACCTCCGATGCAAGATCATAAAAGACACTGCATCTTCTGCTTTGCTCGGTCTCGGTTCATTTGCTTTGGGGGGAGCCTGCTGCCATGTTGTAAAGATACTCAGGTAGCCCAATGAAGAGGTCCACATGGATAGAAACTAAGGGCTCCTGCCAACAACCAGCACTGACTTGCCAGCCACCTAGTGAATTCTCCTGGTATTAGATTCCCTAGATGTGGTACAGTTTTCAGAAGACTGTAGTCCCAGCCAACATCTTAACTGAAACCATAAGAGACAAACACCCAGCTAAGCCATTGCAAATTCCTAACTCCTAGAAACTGTGTGAGATAATAAATGTCTGTTGCTGGTTTAAGCCACTAAGTTCTGGGGTACCCATTTTGCCTCAGTAGATAGCTAATACACACACTTAGCTACATAGTCATTCATTTGTTCATTATTCAATAAATATTTACAGAGCAAACAAAATGAGATAGGTACTCTTGGAAAAGGAAAAATTAACATGATCCCTTCTCCCAAGGAGCTTATACCATAGGAAGGCAATTTTTGTAAACCCAATTCAAAGAGCAGCGTGCACCAAGGGCTTCTGGATTTAGGAAGAGGCAGAAAGCTCACTGTGGGTTCCAGGGGAGTGCCTCTCAGTCAAGATTCTCAGTTGCCAACAACAGAAAGCAACTCCAACTTCAGTAGAAAAGAGATTTATTAGAAAGATAATTGAGAGCTCATAGAGGTGATAGAAAAAACAGAGAAGCAGCCAACAGGCAGAGCAAGGAGGCCAGGGAGCTGAGGGGCAGCCAACCCACCCCCAGTCACAGTCTGGTCTATGGCCCCAGGTACCATGCCTGTTGCTGGATGCACACTGCCCCTGCTGGACCCTCACTGCTCCCAGTACCAGGTAGATGGAAGCATCCAACTGTCCAAAACCACATCACTTGCATGTTGCCCGGATACCAGGGAACAGGACAGAGCGTGCCTGCCCCACTTCAGCTTCTGCACAATGTGTGAATTGGCCCCAAACAGGAAACATATTAGGATGTTGAGACACCACTGTAGAGAGGGAAGGGGTCACTTGTGGCAGAGGAATAACATGATGTAAGGGGGCCAAGGAGCTTCAGCTCATCCCTCTGCTTCCTTAGGTTAGGCTTTATCATACTCAGTGCTCTCATCAAAGAAATGGCATGAAAGTATCTTCTCCCTCCTTCCTTTTTACCATAACTGTAAACCTGGCCACACCCCAATCCCATCCCATCTGGCATTTGCTCTGCAGATCTAAGGATGGATAGCCTAGCATAGAATGAGTTTCTGCAGACAGAACTTAATGAGGACTTCCCTAATAGATAGGAATGGCCTATCACGGCCTGCCAGGCACAGACAAAGGGGACTCAACTAGTCTCAGCAGGAGCTAATGATGCACACAAAATCATGGTGAACAGTCCAGGCCCATTGTTCCATCTACCCAGGCTTCCACCAGGGGTGGTTGATTTTAGCAGCCATCCTCTGCCTGCTATGCAAACATGAAGGAACACTGGGATTGAGCAAAAAGACTTCTGAACACCCCAAACATGCAAGGAGACCATCATGATGGACTGGGCCAATCTGCCAAGTAACCAACGCATCAAGCCTATTAATAACCCCTGAAGCTGCCTGCCACGCTCTCTCAGCCTAGGCCCATGGATGCAGCTGCCAGATGCTAGACAGGGGACTGAGTGCCCCTTTTACTTGATGGGTCTTGGATCTTTCAGAAGCACCGCCCCCTGTTGAGCTCAGCCTACCTCTACCTCCCCCAGTAGAAACACAGAAATGCACCCATTCTTAATAGCCCAGCTCCTCCAGCAACTCATCTTTGACCATGTCAGCCTGAGAGCCCACTGCACTTTTCACCTGTGCCACTAGCTTCAACAGTTGATAAAATGCCATGTTGGGGGTCTGCTATATTATCACCCAACTCACCCAGTCTCTTGCAGCCAATCCCTCCCAGCCTGCATGCCCAGGAGTGTCCATTCCCTGCATGCCCAGGAGTGTCCATTCCCATTGAGGTCAGGCCAATTTCATCTTCCCTCTTGGCTCAGGAATGACCTTGGCCAAGGTCAGAGGGGACTGAGATCCCCAGTGTCTTCCAGCCCAATTCCATTAGACCATAAGAACCCCCCCACCTCCGCTGCCATGCAGGCAAGTCTGAGCTCCATGAAGGTGTCCAGCAGCATTTGTCGTGTTCTCTCAAACTTCCAGCAAAAACCTGGCAGCCCACTATACCACAAGAGCAAAGAAGCACCATCCCCTCGGGGGCCTGCAGCAACTCAGAGACACCTTCCCCTCCAGGGCTCCTCTCTCTCGGCCAGATGAGCCTTCACCTCTGCCAGGCACATGCTTTGATCTTCCTCCTCAGTTGACTCCGATCCGCCACTTGGCCTTAGCATCTTGTGCTTCCCACAGACACAGGAGTGAGCTAGATGGCAGGTAATTGAGGAGGGCGGGGGAGGAGGTCAGAGGATGACAGCTCAGGAGGTGGAGAGGGAGGGAGGTCACGTGCTCCGACCTCATTGTCACTCCCCCTCATTTATCTGGCTGTCTTACTCTCCCCATCCTGGTCCTGCCATCATTCAGAGAGCCTTCAGTTAGAAGGACAACACTTCCACACTGCATCCTCATATTTCTGAGCTTTCTTTCCTTCAGTGTATATGGGTTTTTGTTTCATCTCATGGACACTTCAGTCCATGCCAAGCTAAATTTCTCTCCGCGTACCAGCACCCATCTAGCTTCACATCTTTCCTTTTCTAATCAACACCTTGCAGTCTCTCTCGTCAGTAACTTCCTTGCTGTTACCTTTGAGGTCTGCTTCCCAGACCCAGAATCCTATTTCTGGATCCATCGAAGTCACCGGCTCCACAGCCAGGCTGCTGAGAGCTGCCAGAGGAAACCACAAGACCAGAGTCTCCGTGAATCTGGGGTCTCCAAGCTCAATCCTACCACCACGTCCTTTCTCTCTCTCTCCTCTTCATCCACCTTTCTGGATCTTCTCTCACCTCAAAATCGCCCCTCTGCCACCCTCCTCTTTCCTCCACCTCAGCCTCGCCTCCTTCACTAGAAATACTGAGAACTTAGGGCACCTCCTTCCTCAGCTTCCTCCTCACACCTTAACCTGTCCTCTCCTCGTTCCTTCTGCTTCCCTAACAGAAGCGCCCCTCCTCCAGTCCAGGGCAGAGCCTGCCACCTGGCTCTGGGTTCCTCCCCTCCCGCCTCCTCAAGAACCACATTCCATCCACCTGTCTTTAGACTCTCCCTCTCTGCTGCCTCTTTTCCATTAGCTTCCATTCTAGATGGGCATGTCTCTCCCATTTAGAAACAAACACACTCCCCCAGAGAGCCCTTCTTTCCTATCCCTCCAGTCAGTCCTCTGGATTCCAGATTCACCCATGTCATTCCTCCATTTGGTGTTCCTGAAACACTGTAGCATAAGGAATAATTTAGTGTTTTGTATTCTCCCGCTAGATTGTAAACCCCTTGAAGGCAGGACCATGCCCAAATTCAAGGTTATATCCCTCAACAGTTTCTGAAGCATGGCAGAGATTGAATGAAAGTGTCTTGAATAAATGTTACATGCACAAATCTATCATCCCAGTATGACTATAGACCCCTTACACCCATGGGTGTATCTTCTGTGTTTCTCGACGTCCCACCCCACCCCACCCCCATAATACAAAGCATATGCTAACCATGCCAGAACCACATAACATATCGCACTGAGGTGGAAAACAGCACCTGTTCTCCAAGTTTTATCATTCTGCTTTGTATATGATCCCAAATCCGAACTCAAAAATTGAATTCTTTTTCCTATTTGGGTCCACACGCTATTTGGTGCTCCTTCTTTTCTTTCAACCCATATATATCAACTAAGTTGAATAGTAAGCATACTTTCAAAGCTGTCTGAACATACCGCTTGATGTTTTTGCCCCTGTGCCTTTCCCTGTTTCCTCTCTCAGGAGCAGTCTGCACCCCTTCTTGGTACCTCTGTCCAAAAGTGAGTCGCCACTCTAGCTCCATTGAAACGGTGCCCCTGAGAAGGCTTGCCGGCCTTCCCATCAGAACAACTGCCCTTCCTTAGTTCCCTTCCCACTCTGAGGGCTCTGCATGGTATCCACAGAATGTACTTTGCCTTCTAGTCAGTTATGCAAATTCCAGAGGACAAGAGTGAGACTCGTCCAATGAGGCAGCAGCAAGTGTGAGCAATTGAATTGAACTGAAAACAGAAGGCAGATATGGAAACAGTCCACTCACGTGTGCTCTGACATCATCGCTGCCTCAGACCTCCACCTCCTCAACCTGCTCAAGGAGGTCTCTGCCCCACGGAGGATGAGTTCTTCACCACTTGGGCAGACAGAGGCCCAGTCAGTTACGGTATGAAAGCTATGGCAGGGGGTGGGGGTGGTAAGGTACCAAAGAAGAGTTGAAAATTGGATGCAGTATTTCTCAACTGGAATTTAAGTCCCTTGAGAAAAAGCCATGCTCTTTCCTCTTTTGGTTCTATAGTATATAGCACAGTACAGAACAGCCTTTTATCACAGAGCTTATCACACCGCCTTGCTCAGTAAATGTTAAGTATTGAGCAATGACAACACAACTCTTCTTTACGGGATTAGGAATGTATGATTTAATAGAACCTACATAAAAGACCCACGTGTGCCAGTTTTCCAGAGAAACAGAAACAGTAGAATGCGCATTTGCGTGTGTATGTGTGCCTGTGTGTGTGTGCGTGTGTGTGTAAAGAGATTATTTCAAGGAATTGGTTCATGCAATTATGGGAGCAGGCAAATCCAAATTCCATAAGGCAGGCAAGTCTGAAGTGTGTAGGTCAGGCTGGCAGCAGGAAACTCAGGCAGTAGTTGAAGCTACAGTCCTGGGGCAGAATTTCTTTTTCTCTGAGAAACCTCAATTTTGGCTCTTAAGGTCTTCAACTGATCAGATGAGGCCCATCCACATGTTCAAGAATAATTCCCTTTCCTTAATGTCAGCTGTGTCTAGATGCTAACCACATCTCCAAAATACTTTCATAGCAACACCTAAATCAGTATTTGATTAAATCACTTGGTGCTTTACCCAGCCAAGTTGACAGGTAAAACCGACTGTCACTCCATGGAAGGAGATGGAATCAATGGAAACACTCATGAGGATATAGGGATATGCCACCAACCTTGCCCATCAGTAGGGAAGGGGTGTGAGTTCCTGCATCATGACAATCTACACAGAGGTACCAGCTTTCCTTGCATACAGACTATAAAGTGTGACTTAATCTTCAGCTTCCCACCAGCCATGTTCACCTAGCCTTCTTGTGGTGAAAGTTGGGAAAGATTCTCAAGGGAAAAAAAAAAAGACCTGCAGGCTCTCATGTTGTCTGGACAGAGAATGGATGCCCTAATCACCTCCCAGCACTGCCAGCAGTAAGGGAAAGTCCTTGAGGACACTCAGATGCAGGTCACTCATGGGGTTTATAGGTCTGTAGTTGTGAGATTCGTTCAATAAGCTTTTTTATTGGTTTGGTTTGTTTTTTTAGAGAAGGAGAATGTGAGCAGAAGAGAGAGACAGAGGGAAAGAGAGAGAGAGAGGAGAGAGAGAGAGAGAGAGAGAGAGAGAGAGAGAGAGAGAGAGACTCCTAAGCAGGCTCCACACTCAGCATAGAGCCCATCTTGGGGCTGGATCCCACAATCCTGGGATCATGACCTGAGCCAAAATCAAGAGCCAGACACTAAACTGACTGAGCCACCCAGGTGCCCCTCAGTAAGTTTTAATTAAGCATCTACTATGTGCCAGGCACTACTCCAAGGGCCAGATATAAGCCATGAACAAAACTGACATGTTCCTTACACCATGGAGCTTTGTTCTAGTGGGCCAAGTATCATTCATCTCCATGCAACTACCACCGTTCATCAAGCGTCTACTGTGCATTTGGAGGATGCCAGGAAGCAGCATAAATCCCACATGTTGGCTGGCAACAAGGAGCGGATCATGTCAGTGGAGGGGGTGAGAGCAAAGCTGGACAAACTGAATGTACATTCAGGTGCCACAAATGTGCTTCTTTCCATTTTCTCATTTAACACTCTCTCCATCTCCTTGCAGATCTACACCTAGAAATCTTGAGTCTTGCCTTCCTTTGAAGTCTCCTCCCACTCCCCCACCCTCTCCCCTTCTCTCTTGCATACGCTCGCACACCTACAGCACACACACGAAATCTACATCCTGGGAGCCCCCCGACAGGGTGAGGAATCCAGGCGCTGTCTTCAACTTCAAGCAATGACATGACACCCAGTAGGTTGGGGCCACTACCCCTAGGATGACAGGCCTGCAGGCAAGACCGTGGGGGCTGAGATGTCCACTCCTCTCTCACTCACCTGGGTGAGCAAAAGAGCCTCCGTGTCAGGATTCCCTCTCCCTCTGCGGGGTTCCAGCCAGACCTTGCAGGGAAACAAACAAGTATTAAAGCCGCAGCTTCATCTGGACAAGTTAAGGTCTTCACGTCTGTTTTCTCATTTGTAAAATGAAGATAATCGTGCCTTCTCAGGAGGGACAGAGGTCTAAATGTTGACAATGTAGGGGCGCCTGGATGGCTCAGTCGTTTAAGTGTCCAACTCTTGATTTAGGATCAGGTCATGATCTCATGGTTCGTGGGTTCGAGTCTCACATCTGACTCCTTGCTGCTGACACTGCAGGGCCTGCTTGGGATTCTCTCCTTCCTTTTCTCTCTGCCCCTCCCCCACTCGCACATGTGCTCCTTCCCTCTCTCCCTCTCTCTCTTTCTCTCTCTTTCTCAAAATAAATAAATAAACTTTAATAAACAAATAAATAAATAAACGTTGACGATGTAGCATAGCGCCCAGGCCAGGGCAAGGCACCACAGGGAGGACTCAGTAAGTCATCAACATGGTGACCTCGTGCTCTGCAAGAGGACTGCGAGCTCCTGGGGGGGGGGGGGATGGAGGGTGGGGTGTTGCTGTTGTTATTTGTTTTTGAATAGCCCCTGGGCCACTTGCAGTCCATATAAAAGAGCTGTGATTAACCAGATAATTCTGGAAAGTGATCTAATCCAAGGCTGCTGTCTTGCCTGGGGTGATAAGGAGCTCTTTACAGATGAGCCCTCCAGCTCCCCCCGGGCCGCCATCCACCTCTCCTCTGACCTCCCAGGGAAGGCAGGCGACCATCTAGTGAGCTCACTCTACTGGTCATGGATCCGTTGATCCTCCCAGTTTCCATAAAGTTTCTTCCCAGATTATAAAATCGAAGAAAGTGAGAGAAGAAAAGACAACTGAAAAACAACTGAGCAAACAGTCCTTTGTCCCCATCAGCATCTGCCCACAGGACCAGCTTTCAGGACCATAAACCCGAGTGTGGCATCTCCAGTCCGTGTACTGGATGACTACAGAATTCCAGGAAGGTCACCCACACCAGCCAACCTCCCAGCAGAACCAGTGGAAATTCCCCAGCCCACTCCTGCTAGAGCTGGGTCGCCGGCCCCTCTGTCTGTGTCACCCTTGGTAGTAGGGCAGGTCCTGTTGTGCTCACAGTATCCTGCGACCCCAGGGAACAGACACCTCGGGACTTATCCTTTGGTCTCACATTCCAGCACCAGGCCCCTTGGCCGCCCTCCAGTTCCCAGCAGGTGAGGAGTGACCTTTGACCCCTCCCTGGGCTGGGCCAGAGGAGACCCCGCGCTGTCCCTTCCTTGCACGTCCTTGCTCCCTCCCAGAGTACCCCGTCCTCCCACAAGCTTATGGTGCGTGGCCAGTTCATTTGCCCATCATCCTGTCAGGCCACATGTTCTTATGGAAGACAAAATACGAGCAGAGAGAGCCTACACATTCACTGGAAGAGACGCCACAAGACCCCCAAACCCCACTGCTGGCCACCCTCATCCAACATTCATCCGAGGGAACCAGATTGCTGCCGCTACTGCTGCTGCTGAAATTAATGGAATCTGGCAGGAAAACCTTTTGTTTTTCCAATCCCGGATTTTGCCAAGCAAACACAAGGATCATGTTGAAAATGGCTGCCGTCGAGAAGCCGGTTTCATACGGTGTGGAAGCTCCCAGCGCACCAGCCTCGGCCCAGGAACAGCGCACACTGGGTCTTCTCCAGTTCGGAGACACTTGGCGATTTTTTTTTTAATGCAAATAAAGCGTTAAACAGGAAACCTTTCAGGATCACTGCCATGGATGAGAACCAAGTGCCAATTTCCCTTCTTTCCAAGGACAGCAGCTCCCATCCGACATTTTGTGACTTGGAGATGTCGACCATGGGTTCAGAGGAACGGAGCCAGAGAACCCGGAGAAAGTCCTGTCTGCCTTGCAGGAGGGTTTTCTCCCCCAGAGTCCAATTCTTATCAGCCTGGCCTGAGGTCTGGTGCCCAAACGGGTGGCCCTGCCAGCGGGGAGGGGTGGGGTGACAGGACATGGACAGAGCTGACCATGGGCAGCATCAAAGGCACGCATTTATTTGCCAGGTGAAGAAAAGACCCTTTTCCACACACCCCAAATAGGTCAAGGCTGCCACGGCCTTCTCCCCCCTCACTTTTCCACCTGGTTTCGTCCCACAGAGAGACGGGCAAGGGGGATTGGGTTACTGCCGTGGACTTGAAAGGCAGTGTTTGTCTTTTGCGCAGGGCGGCCACAGCCTTCACCACACTCTGTCACGATCTGTCCCCATCCCATTGTTTTAGGACAGAACAAGAGCAAATCTGCTGAGGCGCCCCTCTGGAGGCTTTTGTTGAAACAGAAACTTTGTGTGGCCTGAAAGGAACTGAATTAAGTAGGGGTGTAAACTGAACACACCATTTGTTTTCCATTGGTATCGCTTGAGAGGGGAGAGCCCAGGGAGAGGAACTGGGGGGCCTGGAGGGCCATTTTTTGACACCAGTCGGTTCACAAGTGGCTTTGCGCGTGTGGTTTCACCTTGAAATCCTCTCCGATGATCCCAGTTCTTGCCAACCGCTGCTTTCTCTAAACTCCTACAGGATACTGGTCTCAGAGTTAATTTTCAATTAAAGGTTGCTTCACACATTGCCTGTGATGGCGGGTCATGTCATCCCGATGGGACCGTAAGCTTATGATTGTCCTCCTCCCGCCCAGCCTGGGAACCTCACTGCCTGAGAAAATAAGATTCCTGGTTCTTGTTCCCATCATTTTAGGACCTCTGGTATCCTCAGTATTCCAAATGGGATACTGAAATCTTTGTGCAATGAATTAAGGGGGAGAGACACAGCCTAATGCGGAAGCCTGCCACATCAGAGGAGGTCAAGGGGGAGGCAGTGAGCTAGCCCCTAGAGACTTGGGGACAGCGGTGGACTGTGTGGGGCTGCATCCCACTGAGCTCCATTGGCCCACAAAGCTGGAGGTGTCTGGGACACTGGGGTTATCTTGTGTACTTGTATTCCTCCCGACAAGACTGTTTGCAACTTGAGGCTGCCTGGCACTGTGTTTGTTAAAAGAAAAAATGAGTGGCTCGGGGCTTAGTCCTGTCATGAGATCCGAAGTACAGAGCCACCTCTGTGACCCAGCTCCTAGCTCCTTGGGAGGCCATTCAATAAACACTCTTTCAATTATACTAAATTGCATTATTTTAAACTCACTGGGGGAACACAAAACACACCCAAAGAGAGTTCTGGAACAAAGGTAAGAGCCCAGAGATGGTGGTAGCAGCTGTAAAGCAAAGCGGAGGGTCTGAGGAAGGAATGGTCTAAACAGTCTGGGTTCACTTTGGAGACGTTTCTCCGGAGGGGGCAGGAGGAGACATTTCACGGATGAGTGATGTATGAATGAGAAGGAACAGGATAAATCTCCTCCAACACTTTCCTGAAAGTCCACCATCGTGCCCGAGACACAGAAAAACACAGCTTCCTGGTGTGGTGTAAACAGCTGGAGTCAGTAAAAGAGCATTGGTCTTTGTGGCAGACAGACCCGGCTTTTAATTCTGGCTCTGTTCCTTGCTAGTATTTGATCTTGAGCAAACCACTTCACCCCTCTGTACCTCAGTATTCAGATTTGAAAACATGGGTCTGAGTTTTCCTCGAAGGCTGTTGAGTTCGCAAAATAATCCACGTGGCTACACGCAACACAGCGCCTTGAGTCCTCAGTCAAGGGGAGCTACATTGAACAGAGGAAACGGAGCAAAAATAGCCAGGAAAGAAGCTAAAAAAATTCTCATAGTTCCAAGACTCTAAGCAAGATCCCTGCCTACCTCTATCTCAGGCAGCCTTTTAAGTTCCTACATAATTTTTTCGTTAAACTAAGAACAAAAGGTAGACAACAGAGATGTTTCCAACCGTATAATAAACACGGAACATATAGAAACAATATAGGAAACAGGCGCTGTGGTGTCGGGATACCTGGGTCCCAGTCCCAAACTAGTATGACCTTGAATGAGTCACTGAAACTCCCCTTCTCTGAAAGAGGCAGAGGCGGGGATGTCAGGCAGGGAAGAGAAGTAAAGGAATGTGTTCAGCTAGACGATTTGCAGCCACCGTAAAAATCGTATGCGGCTAGAGCTTGGAGGAATACTTGGACAGGCAAACACTTGTTTCACTCATTCTTTCTTGTGAGTCAATTAAAAAAATAGATCACTACCAACTGATTTCAAGCTCGAGAAAAAAGTTTCAATGAGTGTTCATCTCACTACTACCTGTTCTTTCTTGATCAGGCCCAATGAATGTGATTTCCGTGGCTTAGTAGTTCCTGTTGGGCAGTTCTTCACCCTCAGTTTCTCTCCTACCCTTTTTTCCCTCTTGGAGTCTACCTCTGATTCACCTGGGCAGCATTCGGAAGAGGAATGAAGAGACAAGGTTTAAAAATAAAATCCCATTGGATCAGAGGATCCTGATTATACATGACTGCCCCCCCTTTTTTTTCTACGAATTTCTCAGCTAAGCTGATGGATCGCCCACGTTTCTGGTGACCAGCCCTCCTATACCGTGCACCTGGGATTGGAGAAACACAACCCGCATGCCTGAAGCAGCATCTCTTCGCTAAAAATACCCTGCATTCCTGAGTGACTACAAACGCTCCCTGCTCAAGCCCATGGACAGCCAAGCTAAAAACAGTAACCAGCAGCTTCAAATGGCACCAGTAACAAAGGTAGAGGGGCCCGAAAACAGCATGCCACTCTTAGCCATCTGCCATCTTGGCCCGCCCTGGCTCCCCTCTTCCAAACAGCGACAGGCATCTTAGTGCTGTTCATAGTTGGGCTTCTAAGGAAATAGGTATGTGAGGCTTGGCTGCCTGGGGTACCTACTGGCCCACAGGCTGTCTGGCTCAAGATCTGGACATCGTGTAAAAGGAGGTGACAGAGGCAGGGGCAGGTTATCAGAGTAGCTTTTACTGCCTACAAGCAGAAAAAAAATCTGGGAGTTTAAGCAGTCTTTGGAGGAAACGTTCAGCTCCTTAACCTAACCAAAAAGCCATCTATGATAGATGAGGAAGAAAATGCTGGATTCACTCAAAGCATTCACGATGGCTAAGGCTCACATCTTCCAGCTCCAAGAAGGTGCCAGAGATCTACTTAACGCTATTCTTGTCCTGCTGGCATGCTCTCACAAGTCACCATCTCCAGAAAGCTGGTCCAGCCCACACTGTCACCATGACTGTGGTGTATATTGTCTGTGTGGCCCAACAGCTTTACCACAGGAAATAATCCAGTGCCTCAAGCATTGTAGGTATTCAGTAATTTTCTTGAATGGACTTAGGACCAAGGGAAACCTTTCCATTCACACTATCTCTATAATCCTGTACTTAAACAATTCTGTTAACTTGAATTGATCAGATTTGTCTATGACATGGGACTAGACTCTCCTTAAGGGCAGGCACTTACCTTTTCATTAAAATCTAGCCCTGTGGGCTCTCAGTATTGTTTGTTGAGATTTCAAGGATTTACAAACCATCCTATGGGCTCTTGATATACATGTATTCAATGTAGAGGAAAAACATTATAGGGATCACTCTTATTTGACTCTAAGTGTGATTTTTAAAAGAACTGAGGTGGAGTATATACACAGAGAGATTAAGAAAAATAAGTGAGGAAAATAAAAGGGAAGAAAATAGGATGAGCCCAAAAGTGAATTATAAATAAAAATGATGCTCTAATAGCTACACTCTAAGAAATAGACCGCGATTTGGTTCTGAATGGCCAGGGAAAGAAGAAAACATGAACAATGATATGAGTTTCAAAACCCAAAAGTTTTTAAATAAATCCATGAAGGAAGTCCTGTGAATTCAGCGTCACAAGCATGTGTCTTGGGCCACAACCCCACAGAGAAGGAAGTGCAAGCGGGCCAGCAAAACTCATGCCACTAATGAAAACACAGGGTGTGTGTCCTCACCAACATGAGACAGAGAGTGCTGTATTTCTGGTCAGTGCATGGCAGGTCACTCCAAAAGATGTTCAGTCCTCGCCAACCTGAAGAGTCAGTCAGACATAAAGTCAGAAGCCGGTGACAATTTCTCTGCATTCTTGTAGGTTTTTCCCATTGTGTTCATCTCGATGTCCCCTCTCTCCTAGCACTGCCCAGGCAGGAAACACAAAGAATCTCTGCTGCATTGGGAATCTGGCCTGGTATGAAAATCTCCCCAGGGCATGGATCTACATGATGCCCTCTCCTTCCCCTGGCCCTGCCCCTTTGGCTCCTAATTAGCAGTAACTCTGCCTAACTCTGTGAAGCTTGTGACCATTTGGTTCTTAAATTCCTTTCTGGTTTCTTCTCTACCCCTCTGTCTCGACCTCCAGAATTTCAGATCACCTGCTAGTCTACCTAGATTCCGATTTGCCCTAACTCAGAGAGCATATGTGTTTGTGTGTGTGTGTGCATGTGTGCACGTATGCGTATGCATTCCTGACTCCTATGCTAGCCTCAACACCCCCTCAAACCTCAGATTTCTTAAATTTCTAAGACTCTCCTTGTTGCTAACAGACCATTCTTCTCTGTGGAATGCTAGTACATTGGAACCAATAATTTGTTATATATTGATTGAAAAGCAATACAAGTTTAACTGAGAATGAGCAATTTATTTAACCCTAAAACTACAGGATCTAAGTGGTGCCTATAAGAGCCCTTTGAAGGTTTGAAGGGAAGACGGATTTTAAAAAAAAAACAAGAAGGGAAAGAAATAAGACAACAAATGAGAAAAGTGGGAAAGAGAAGAAAGAGCAGGGGTATCATCTTCTGCAAAACACTAACTGATGTCAGAGTTGGGTCACCTGAGCAAAGGGCCACACAGGGGCTCACATGCAGCAGAATCCTCCATCCAAACGGGGCAAAGCATTGGGTGGCGTCTGAAACCTGCTGTACCAAAGCAATCCCCAACCATTTGGTAGCAACATCCTATCTGATGTGTTGGACACTTCTAGTACCCCTTGCTCAAAAGATGAAGATAGATTTTACATTAAATTGCTCTAATGGATTGTGTTTTGAGGATTTATTCAGAGCTTTGTGGAAGCCTCTAGGGTTTCCAGAGTTGCTGTCAAGTCCCATGAACTGGCCTGATGTCCAGGTTAAGGTAGAGCCTCTGCCCAAGGCTGCCGTGGTATAGATGTGCTCCTCTTTCCTGGTATGTAGACACTAACATAACTGAGTACCCTCACTGCCACCATCATCTGGGACCTTGAGGGCAGAACTATGCCCCATTTATTCATCTTGCTTTTCCGTGACCAGCACACTGCCAGGCCCAGGTGTTCGATACACATAAATGGAACAAACCAAAGGATCCCCATATGCCAGCACCTTCCCTGATGCTCCTTCTTAGAGGAGAGGATAAGCAGACGAAGAAGGCCTGGGGAACGGCCGCCTCTCTGGACCTCTCAAGGTAACAGTCTCCACCACATAAGAGAAGGTAGTGACACCAGAACCAGGAAGGGCAGGGAGAGAGAACAATCCACAAATGCCCTATTGACCAGCCTTGACCCAAAGGCATGCCATCGGCCAGATGGAGTACTCGAGGTGGGCTCCCAGAATGTGCCATGCCCCGCACTGGGTATGCAGAACACTCAGGGACACTGGGGCATGAAAAACAGACAAGGCAAACGGCAATACTAATGGCTGCCATTCATCGAGCCCTCACTAACTCCAGGCACGGAGCCAACATTCTACCTATATTATCTCTAATCCTCACAACATCACTAAAAGGTAGATGGCATCTTCGTTTTATGAATTAGGGCCATAAATCTCCTATGTTAGTGGTAGAACCAGGATTCAAAATTGCCTTTCTCAGACTGCAGAGCCCAAGATCCAGGCCACCAGCTCATCATCTGTTCTTTCCCTGTGCTGTTCCCATCCCACTCCTGAGCTGGATTTTCTAAACCTCTCATTTGAGCCTTTACAAATGCCATGTGCCCATTCTGAAAGATCTATCGTCCCTCCATCATGGTCCTTCTCATCTGGAACGCCAGCCTGACTCAGCTCTGATCCTTCCTTTCATGGAAAACCCTCAAATGTAAATGGCTTCTTTGCACTGCCTTGTGCTGTTTTATAACTATTCTTAAACACTTTGCTACTGGTAGCGGTTGTTATTTTCCACGTGTGTTCCAGGAGCCCACCTGCAAAGCTGGTCTGCAGCTCCTTATGGACAAGCGTCTTCTCGGTGGTCTGCCTGATCCAGCTCTGGCTGGCGCTGATCGTTAAATCTTTAGGAAGTTTGCAAGCCAGTCGCTACACCACTGGTGGCTTGCAATCCAGCCGTGGAGAGTTGTGTGCTCTACAGAAACTGGCAATGGCTATCAATCAGGTTTTTCCCCCCAGAAAGCTGGTTGTTAACATTCAGCAGCACACCACTGCTTTCAGCTCTTGCTCCCTACCTCACCTCCTGTTTGGTTTCTAGCACCATAAAATGTGCCCATCCTTTTTTTTTTTTAGATTATTTATTTATTTTGAAAGAGAAAGAGAAGGGGGGGGAGAGAGAGAGAGAGAGAGAGAGAGCAGGGGAGGGGCAGCAAGAGGGAGAAAGACAGAATCCTAAGCATGTTCCACACTGTTGGTACAGAGCCCAATGGGGGGCTCGAACTCACAAACCATGTGATCATGACATGAGCCGGAACCAAGAGTCAGACACTTAACCGACTGAGCTACCCAGGTGCCCCCAAATGTGTCCATCCTTACACTGCGCGCCAGCATGGGATGGAAGTATATAGACATGGGGCCTTATCGGAAGTGTGAGTGACTAGTGACCAGAGGACAGCAGCAGTCCAGGGGCTTTCCTAGAGGCAGGGAATCCTGGATCCCTAATTAATCTTCCTCAGCCCTACACTGGCCCTTCAACCAATACTCTAAGACCCCACCACATGCCAGACTCTTCGCAGACATGATCACACTAAATCCTTTGCAGAGGAGAACTCTGAGACTGGACAATTTAATACGTTGCCCAAAGTCACGGGGCATTATCTGTCGGAATCCACACCCAGCGCTAGGCATCTAAGATGCCAGAGTGGGGTCACTTCACTTCATCACATTTCCTGGACTATAGATTTGTGACATTTCAGGTCCTGAGTTCCAGATCACCTAATGTTTGCTCTTGGCCAAAGGCAGTGGGGCAGGAGCAGCTCTGGGAAGCGGTAGCAGGGGAGGAGGGGACGGGAAGACAGGTCCTGTCGCAGGGCTATAGACCCGGGAAGACAAGAGCCTCTCCTGGAAGCCTGTGCCAGCCACTCTGCTGGTGAGTTCCAAGCTTCCAAGGCACCGACAGCACCCGCATCCACGGCAACAGGACAGCCACTCTGCTCGCTTCTGTGCCTGTGCTTTATGGAGCTGGGAGGGATGGGGAAATCCCTCCTCAGCCAGCATGCAGGCACAGAAATAAATAATTAAAGCCAAAGTTTGCCAGGCTTGCCAGTGGGCGGAGAGAGCCGCAGCACCGCCACCAGGGACGTCCCTGACGTTACAGAACACTATGAACACCCTGGTGAGGCCATTCCCTCAGTGATGGGCACCCATGAGCACCCTCTCAGGGCACCCTCCACGCGTGTTCTACTTCTACCTGGTCTTGCAGGCTGCAAAGACCCGAGGACAGTGGGGGAAACTGAGACCCAGCAGAGAAAAGCCATTATGTGCACTCCAGGAGGTATAGGGCAGTACGCTCAACAAGGTGGATGAGGTCAAAGGGTGCACCCAATGGAGCAAGGTGGGGCGCCGGAGCTGAAAGCAGTGGTGTGTTGCTGAATGGTTAAGAACCAGCTTTCCAGGGAATGAAAGTGTTCTGATTTGTAGCCATTGCCAGTTTCCGTAGAGCACACACTCTCTCTCCGAGGCTGATTGCAAGCCACCAGTGGTGTAACAACTGGCTTGCAAACTATCTAAAGATTTAACAATCAGCGCCAGCAGGAGCTGGATCAGGCAGACCACTGAGAAGATGCTTGTCCACAGGGAGCCTGCAGATCAGCTTTGCAGGTGGGCTCCTGGAACACATGCAGTAAATAACAACCACCACCAACAGCACAGCCCCTACCCAGAAGGAGTTTCAGACTGCACTCACATAGCCTACTGTGAGGTCACCGTCCGCCCAGCCCCACTGCCCACCTGTCCGCAGCCCTGGACCTTATCCCCTCCCTCCTTCCAGCACATCTGTGTTCTTCCATGGCTAGACCCTCCTCCGGTGCTCTGCGCCCCATGTCCTCCCACCTTCTCAGGGATGTTGTTCCGTGAGTATGCCCTCTTTTTTCTAATCCTCAACCTCTCCCTCTCTACTTCCTCCTTCCCATCACTGTTTGGACATGCGCTGGCATTTCCCTCTTTCATGGAACAAATTTCTCTTAACCCTTCATCCTGCCCCATCTCTCTCCTCTCCTTCACAAGGAAATGTCCTGAAAGTATCATCTATTCCCACTATCTCTACTTCCTCATCTCCCATTCACTCCCCATTTCCCTACCTTCTAGATTCTGCCCCATCACTCCCCTGAAAGCTCAGGGAAAGGCCAGCAACAACTTTCTGCAGATATATGTCCATCTCATAATCCTTACGTTCATTCCAAGGACCGCAGAGCTAAAAAGCCTAAATAAACACTTGTATGATCAGTGTGGAAAATGGCAATTATCCAAGTCTTTCCAGAAGGGCTGTTAGTCAAGTTGCAAAGGCCGGTGGGGCTTTTGCCCTGGAAGTCCTTAAATTGGCTGCAAACGGCAGCAGGAAGGATGGCATTCAACTGGGAGTGAAATAAAAGATGGAAGAGTAGCAAGGAGAGGGATTTGAGATTGGAGGTGGAGGCAGAGACAGGGCAGGATTGAAAGTTCTGCTCTGGGTATGTGGGAAGAGAAAGAAAAAGGGATTCTTGGTACAGCAGCAATAAAAATGCCTTTAGAAAACTGTTCTTGGTCCTCAGGAGATACGTACGTGGGTGACTGTGAAGAATGCAGTGTTGGTCCTCTCTCTGTGTCTCCCCCACGGAACCCTGAGTAAATGCCACAAGGCTCGCTAAAGCATTAGTATGAACGGATTGAGGGAGAGGGAGCTCCAAGAGAAAAATAAGGGGACAGCTGACATCTGGGTTACACCAGCTACAGCAGGGAGGAATGACAAGTGAATTCAGCAAAAATGTTTTATTTCCACATCTATTGTCAAGTCTAATTATTGGTTGAAATTAGAGGTTCTGCCCTGATCATGGCCATGAATAAATAAAAATATGTTTGAATTTCAGCAGATGTCATTGAATTTCACATATCCTTCCCTTCCCAGAAAGGAAAAGAAAGATCCGGCTAGCCTTTTCAAAGGCTGACATCCACACGTTAAGGCACAGAAATTTGTTCTAGAAATGACTCACTTGCCCAACAAAATGAACGCCAAATCAGAATTCCTGAAGTTTCTTTCTAGCCCTGGAAGCTTTTGCACATCGGTATTGCATACACACTTTGGCCAGAAGACGTCCGTTTCTGGAAGCAGTTTTCCTTTGCCCAGTACACATGCGAAGTGCTCGCATAGTCAATCACCTAATAACAGAGAGCAAGAGCCTACTCATGGCCAGCAACTGCAAGGGCCATTGAAATTAAATACAAAGATGCCTAAGCTGTGGCGTTTCCCTTGAGGAGCTCATTAGTTAATGCCTATCAACATTTGGGAGGCTGTAATTTGGGTGTAACCAGTTAATGCTCACGCCCAAGTGAGTGATAAATGAGGATGCTACTCAGGTCCTTTCTCTAGGACCTACCCTAAGGTTTAGCTTGACAAGAGCCATTTCCCCGACCCTGCCCCTCCTCCTCCCGCCCTCTGATCCGTCTCTGCTCGCACAGCACCAGCTTGGTCCTTCTGCTGCACGTTCACCAGTCTGCACACCTTGACGCTGGGCTACTGTGTTCCTATTTTCCCCACTTCCCCTGCTCACCCCCCTCAGCAGGTGTGCATGCAACCATGCTGCCTGCCCAGTAGTGGTGAGTTTCAGCAGCACCGTGAGCAGATCACTGGTTCTGCTGATAAAAATGCTTCAGCAGGTTTTCAACAGAACCAGGCTCCCAACTACATCATCAGTGGGACGTTTTCTGTACTGGGGGCTGTGCCAAATTAACTTCTGCCTGCCCACCCACTCACCAAAAGGCACACTTCCCTGTGGCCAAGTCTTGCTAAGGCTTTTGAAGCAGGAGAATTCAAAAGATTCGAGAGCCAGATTCTTAGAAATGACCATGAGAAATGACCATGAGAAATTCAGCCCAGCTTCCTGCCTTCAGCTACATAATTTGGAGTGGGCCTCCCTTTTAGTGAAAAGATAAGCATCTTCCTTGTCAACTGATAATCCTAAGTAGAACAATTAATACACACTTGGACCCACATCTTAGACAAGAATAGAAAGGAAAACAAAACAGAGAGAGTAAGAACAGTTCTTTGTTTATGCTAACATGCACTGGGCATGTGCTTGGTGCTAGGCCCTGTACTATATTCTATCATTTAACCCTCCTATTGTTACCATAAAGTAGGCACTATGATTCTACCCATTTCACAGGTTTGAGAATGCAGGTACTGAAAGATCAAGGCCAAGGATGTTTGGCTAGCTAAGTGTCAGAGCCAACACTTACTCCGGCTGCAGAACCTCTTTACCACTAGTGTTCCTCTACCAGACCTACTACACAGGTCTGAAATGCATCTCCATCCTGGCCCAAAATTCATTCCATTGTGTCACTCAAGCCAAAGGCTAGTCACCAGAGGCCTGAAACATTTGGACAAACGTTCTACATGCATGGGCCCTCATCTTCTCCACTTGCCTAGGTCACCAGCCAGGGTTTGTTCGGTCCATCAGCAAGTGGTACTGCCTCGTGGCCTCAGCACTGTGTGCAGGGCTCCACCACAATAAACCTCCTGCCCCGAGTCATGTTCTCATCCCACATCCCACACACCAACTCCCGTGTGCACGGCTCAGGTTGGCGATTTGTCTTTATGTGTATTTAATTGTGCCAATTCAGTCTCCGCCAAGAGGTTTATAAGCTATACGGGGGCAAAGACCATGTTTCTGCCTTTCTCTCTGTGCATTACTCCCAGACTGCAAACAGGTGATACTCAATACACACAAAAAGGCTGAATCTACTTATGACCCCAAATCCCTATGAATTCAGGAGTTGAATATAAGCATGAGGTAACATCAGACAATTATATGGGGGGGGGGGGAAACCCAGACTGATATACAAATTGGTATCACCTATTCCCAAAAAGGTGCGTTTGAACCTTTTTCCTTTTCACCAAGTCGTCTGAGCAATGTGGAATCATGATCCCTCACCCCTACACATACTATAGACCCTTCCACCTCCCCAGCATATCGTGTTTGGTTGCAAAAATTAAGACCAAGGTCAGTGCAGCTCTGCTCCGAGCCTCTGATTCCCAAGAGGGCAGGAAGCAGTATTTCCAAGCAAAATATGGAGCCCTCAAAACATGAGGTCTATAGATTCTTTGCAAAGTGCTTGTTTTGTGTCGAGAAAATTCCAGCCCAATGAGAAACCAGATGGGTAGATGCACCAAATATTGAAGACAGGCCTCAAGGCAAAGCAGACAAGCACTCTCTCTGGTGTACACTAAACTCAGGAGTGATCCTCCAGCCGTTACGAGCAGAGAAATGTCCCACCAGAGTTTTCCAAATAGCAAACTCTTAGTCCGATGATTGTTTCTATCATTTGCCATATTTTCTGTCCAAAAGCCTCTCTAGTTCCTACATGGTTAGCAGCTTTTATAGCCCAAGATAAGTGTCCATCCCTTTTAATTTTCATTGTTGCATCTGTTTTGCCATTTCCCTGCAGCAGGTTAGTATTACAACGGAAGGATTAATGAGGAAACGGATGCAAACATTTTTATTTCAAATAGCAGCTCTCCGACAAGATCTGGAAAACGGAACCAAGCCATATGATTGTAAAAGAAAAAAAAAATCCTCGCCATCCAACTATTGGGCATTTTGCCATTATTTGTGAATAGCATGTAAATACAAACAACTTAACTGGGGTGGGGGAGAGATGTACATTTTTCATTTGTGTCTGGCTAATCATTTTTTTTTATTATTAATTTGGTCCCTTTTATTTCACATAAATGTCATCTCAAGCACCAAACATCAACAAATAAGATCGTTTATCTTGCTGGGGAAAGCAAAACATTGCATTGCCATTCAGAGAAGGCAGCTGACGTCCCTACCGCACCACTAATAAAGAAGGCCTTCAGAACGAAAAATAATCATTTTCTATTACTTTCCACCATGCCTCATCCATAAACACAGGGCCGCTGGTAATTACATTTAGCGAAGAAGCATGCTCTGTGTATTACAATTTCCTGAGATGAACAAAACCCTGAAGAGCGCCCCAGACAGGGGTAGCTGAGACGAAGAACAGGGGGGAAAGAGGCGGGCTGCCCTTCCCTCAGGTGCCTCCCTGTGCCATCCAAGGGCAGAGGAGGAGGGAGGAGGGGAGGGAGGATGGCGTTTTCAGATTTTCTCCTCCCTCTGTTGGCCTGAGCAAAAAGGAAAGGCGCGACGGGGCTGGAGCACAGAGCCGAGACACAGAGCAGGAGGGGACCGTGGCGTAGCGGGCCGCCGCTAATGCGCACGCGCCGGCCGTGAGCGGCCACGCGGCCCGGGCCACGCGGACGGCCGAGTCCACACGCACGCGCACACGCATGGCGTCGCACCGCGGGCAGGGAGGCGGCGTGGCCGCGCTGATAAATCCGCCGCGAGCCCCCTGACTCCGCGCTTCCCTGTCGCCGCAGCATTTGGCTCGCCTGCCCGCGCGGCCTCCTCTGCCAAGCAAGGCACTGACTCCACGGGAGGAACCGTCCTGTCGATCTCTGCAGGAATATAAGACCTTTTTTTTCCAAGGAAAATGTTCCCCAACTCTGCAAGGGAGGTTGGCAGTACATCTCCAACTCTGGCCTGTCTTTTTAATACCCCTACAATAGCTCGGTTGGACTGAGACCAGCTGTTGGTACATTACCATTTGTAAATGCTTAAAACAGCTACTCCATGTTTTCTTGGCAACACGGACTGTGGAGGGTGGGGGGTGGGGGGAAGCGAGCTCCAGCCACTTCCATTCAAACATTAAGAACCACTGACTGCCAGCTTTGGCATTCACCAGCCATTGTTTGCTCAGCTCTCTTCAACAAGTTTCTCTTCCCCCCACTATTTCTCCACACACCCCTCCATATAAAAAGGAGAAGAAAGAAAATCAGCAGAGAATGTTCCGGTCCCCGTGGTCCTGACTCTAGTTCACAACAATCATGTAGTTAGTCTTCCTCTGAAAGAAGACAGAGAAGCTGAAATGAACGCTCTTTGTTTGGGTCTTTTCTTTTATCTGGTTTCGTCCCCTCTCCTCCTGGCCAGGCCGGTTATCATTTTACAGGCGCTCGGCTGAAGATCAGCATCTTCCAGATGACCGCGAGATTTTCCCAGCGGCCCCCTTCCCCTTTTTCTGCTCTGAATGCGTGCGGTAAGGGCATCACCTTTCCCAGGACTAGCCTAGGCCCCCAGCCAGAGAGACGAGTTGGGGGTGACAAGGACACGGCCAAAATCTAAGTCATCCCTTACAGGTAGGGGGTGCTCTGAAGAAAGGCTCCTGACTTTGGTCCACCTCTCATTTCACGAAAGCCCTGGCGTTTTCATTTGCAAGAAGAGTCAAACTCCCAAAGTCAATACTTTGCTAGTCCAAATAAGTGAGGAATTGCGTGAAGAACATGCCAGGCCCTTTCCTGCTCCCCATGCCCACCAGGGCCGCTGTTGGCAGGGGTGGCCTCCAGGGCCACATGTCGGTCCATGCTCCACCTGCCTCAAGCGGTAGCAGCCCAGGAGAACAGGCGCTGAAGTGCCCAGGGCGGCTGTGGCAGGGACAATAGGCTTCATGTGCCATGTCCCTGCTCTCGTGCCCTTCTGTTCGATGGCCTCCCCCACCAAGGGCAGTGGTGGCTGCATCTGTCCTTGCTCCTTTAGTAGCATTTCTGGGCACAAGAGGTCTGTCAGCATCACACACTCTCTTGGAGCGTTGTGATTTCAAGTAGCCAAATGTTGCAGCAGCGTTGAAATTCGCACAGAAGCTCCAAGTGGAGGGAGAATGGTGGAACCTGGGCCCCCAAGGACCAGTGCTTTGGGGGGCAATTTGGCCTGAGATTAAACAGCCCTGGCCGGTTTTATGGGAAGGTTATACGGCCAGTTCTTTACACTGAGGGAGGGAACCTGGAAACCAGAAAGCCTGGACAACTGGTTTAACAGTGTAAGGAGGCATCGGGGCACACAGACAGGAGCATTTGACATGAGCCCCAGCTCTGCCACTGGCCAGTTCAGCCACCAGAGACATTCATGTCATGTCCCGGGATCTGGGTTGTCTCATCTGTAAAGATCCAACACTTGGATTGGACAGTTAGTTGCCTGGGTCCCTTCCATTCTAGAAGCCTGTGTCACTGTCTTCCTAATCTTTAGCTTCAGCTACTATGAGTTCCAGATTGCCCCACTCTTGAGACACCCAGTGTACAGAAAATTCAAACACTGAATTTGAAGGTTCTTTTAAAAAGTAAACTCTCTTAATACACTTAAAAAACAGATTTACAAAAATCGGTTTATGCCCAACTTCTCAGGGAAAGATCATAAATTCTTTGAACTGAATCAGACTTGATACATTTGTATCTGATTCAGTTCCCAGGCCCAGCATAGTGACGGTCACACAGTAGGCTCATTATGAATAATGTTTGTTGAATGGGACAAATTTGATACCCAAAGTGGGGTCCCTGAGAAGGCAGTGCGGGTGACGTGGGAAGCCACAGTGGCAGGCATCAGTCAGCCTGAGACTAAAAACTGGGCCATTAACAAAGCAGATTCTGCAGGCACTTGGAATAAAAGTTAAAACACTTAAATCGAGGGGTTTTACTAAACCTTGCGAGGTACTTATTAACACCAAAACAGAAAATGCTGAAAAAGTCCCTCAAACATTGGTCGGTCCGGCATAGGGAGTGCTTCTCCCTCCAGCAAACCTGTTACAGACAAGCCCACTCAGCAGAACTTGTCTGGGACATCGGATTAACTGTCTACCACAGCCTTTCTACACTTGGTCTACAGTCCCCCTCCTGGGCCTGAAAGCTCTCTGTAGGCTGGGACTGTGTCCAGTTTGTCTGCGCTGGATTCCCCCAGAGCCTTGCACAGAAGGTGTCGCAGTCATAGTTATTTAATACCGAGGCAGTTTGGGAGAAAAAGGATACAAGAGCCGACTCTCTGTCTTCAGATCCCTTCTTCTCATTTTGTCTGAAGGCCTTGGTGACTTCACTTGTTACAGCTACAGAAGTGGTTAAGAAGAAGACAGTGACACCTTCTGAGACGTCAGAAAACAAAGCAATCTCATGGTCATGAAGAACGAGAGGTGGAACGGAAGGGCCGAGCCAGCCCTTACTTACGCAGGCAGCCACCAGCCACTCAGCCAGACAGATCTCGGCTCCACCGGGCCCTGGAGGAGACCCAGGGAGTCCACCTGGTGCATTGGGAATCTCTACCGGGCCCCAGAGGGTCGGTGATGGAGAGGCCGGGTGAGGAGAGCTCCCACAAAGCCCACGCGCCGTGGTGGCGAGTCAGTCATATGGGGACAGGGGCATGAAGACTAATAGTGGTAACATGTATGAAGCATGGCTCTGAGCACCTCGTTTATGCCATCCTCACCACAGCCCTGTGAGGACGTACGATGACTGTCCACCCTGCACAGGTGAGGAAACCAAGACACAGGGAAGAAAGGCTCGCCCATGGTTAGACGGCTGGCAAATAGCTGGCTGGATTCCAGGCCCGGCAGCATCTGGATCAGTAGTTCACGGAAGGCCACCAGCCGAGGTCAGTACCTAGGGAGGGTAGTAGCCACGACGCTCACTCCTGTACCACACAGAGCCCCATGGTATCTGAGGAGGTGAAATAGGGGCCTCATGGAAACACCCCAAGACATCACCAGAGTCCTGTGAGGTCTACTGTCATCAATGCAAATCTGATTGCTGAACCCTGAGTCAGGGAGAGGACCCCAAGGCAGCACCGAGGCCCCCACTGGCACCAGCCTCGCTGACAAAGGGGACACGTGCATTCTCCACATCCCCACACTCACAGGTCCTCTGCTAGTAAGGAGAGATGCAGTACTTTCCCTCTGTCCTCTTTATTTTGCCTATAAATTCCTCCACCAGGTTATCAAATAATATCATCTGGTCTCCACTGAAGGCAACATGGCATAACAGGAGGATGGTACAGAGGCCAGATCACCTGGGTTCAAATCCTGCCTTTTGCCATTTAGTGTGATCCTGGGCAAGTTTCTTAGCTTTTCGGTGCCTCAGTTTCCTCATCTATAAAATGGGGATAATGATAGTACCAACCTCCTGGGGCTGTTATGAAGATTAACCCACCACTTTGCCCTGCAAACACCACAGCTGTTTTCCCGTGCCCCACCTCCACGGGGCCCAGACGCCGTCTCTCTCCCTATGTTATGTCATTTGTCATCATCTCTCCTGGTCCATTTTTGCCATTCCTGCTGCTGCTCCTGCAGCAGACCCCGCTATTTAGGGATCACATTCCTGCCTCCAGGGGAGTGTGATATCATGGAAAGGTTTGGATTCAAGTCTCAGTCCTGCCAGTGTGGAATCTGGACCCATTTATTTAGCCCCCAGGAAGCATAAAGCATGACCCAGGCATAAATGTACATGACCGAAAACAGACTTAGCAGTTGGCCCGCCCAGTTTAATACCTGCGCCAGCACCGCTAACTGTGTGACCTTGAGCCAGACACTCAACAGCACTGTGCTTCGATGGCCTCATCTATAAGATGTGGATGACCCCACGATGCACCTCATGGGATTTCTGTGAGGCCCCAGGGAGAATATACATGTACCCAGACACCTACATGTGCACAGTAAACGCCAGCCCTTCTCATCACCTGCGCCGTCTGTAGTCTGGGCATGGTGCTACCTACTGGGGGATAGTGGGGGGGGGGGGACTAGAGAGTTGAGTGAAGGGACATGTGTGACATGCAGAGCACAGGTCTGGCACATAGTCAGCCCTCGATAATGGCAGTCCCCTCCCCTTCCCATGACTTCCTCTGTCTGCACCTCAGATCAGAAAGGCCTCCCGTCACCTCTACCTTCCAAAGACCTCAAGCATCGTCACGCCCACTAAAATCCCACCTCCTCCACAACCTTCCCAGATTCATGTAAAACTATCCCCAGTCCTTTCCCAATATAGACAGGGGGTTCCTCTGTTCTCTCCACCCTTCCCCCACCACAGCCTGGTGTCCTCACTAGACCACAAACACTTGACAAAGACTTCCATACTGTTTCCCTTACTATGTACCAAACACTGTGCTAAGATTTCTGTTTTTATGTCATTTAATGCCCCCAGGTTAGTCAGCTCAGGCCACCATAACAAAATACCACAGACGGAGGCTTAAACAGCAGACATTTGTTTTCTCACAGTTCTGGAGCCTAGAAAGTCCAAGATCAAAGTTTTAGCCAATTCAGTGTCTAGTGAGAGCTCTCTCCTGGCTTGTAGATGGCTACCTTCTCACAGTGTCCTCAACATGGCCTTTCCTCTGAGCATGCAGAGAAAGAGAAGAGAGTGGGCTCTCTGGCTCCTCTTCCCTGTAGGATAAGGGCCCTATCCTTATGACCTCATTTAACCTTAACTACTTCCTGGGAGACTCCTCTCCAAAGATAGCCACACTGGGACTTAGGGCTTCAACATATGAATTTGGGGAAGAAACATTCAGTTCATAACACAACCCAATAATTCTTTGAGGTGGATGTAGAGTTTATTGATGAGGATATGGTATCTTTGCCCCAGGTCACAGAGCCAACAAGTGGGGGGTCATCTGCCTCCAGAGCCTGAGTCTTCAGAGCCTTTCCAAAGACCCACACTTGAGAGAAGATTATGGCCATGACACCTGGACATGAGCTCCTCAAGGGCACCTCAGGGGCTGAGGAGATCCAGGATAAAGGAGGCTTCTAGCAGGATTCGAAGGCTCTGGAAAACCTCCCTCCCACCTCAGACAGCCTTCACATATTCATTCAGCAAACACTTAGACAACACCTGCTAGGTATCCAACATTGCTATCGGTGCTGGGCCTCCAGTAGCGAGCAAAGTAGACCTGGTCTGTGCTCTCAAGGAACCGCCAGGGTTATAGACAAATACTCAACCACAACCCAGCGCCAAAAGTGAGGCCAGCACTCTACAGGACGTATAACCCAGGTCTGGGGCTCTGCTGGGCTGAAATGGAAAGGTTGTACTCATTCTAGAACAAGACACTTTGCTTTTGCAGTGAGAAAACCTGCACACCATCCTGATGCGTGCGGATAAACAAAATGGCCAGTGTGGTTATTTGATTGACTTCATCATAACAGGGGTTAGGAATGCTGAGCCCTGCCTTCCTCCAGAATGGCCTCAATTCAATCCATTTTGCTAGACAGCCATTATCTACCAGGGGTAAAGCCCCATGCAAAGCACTGGGCAAGCATTTGGGAGAATGTTGAAGGGAAAGGCCCTTGCAGCAAGAATTTTAAAAAGGCCTATGCCTTTCGACCTCTTTATGGCTGAACTCTGAGATGAAAACCGAACTCCAACCTCAGCCTTCACCTTGACTTGGCCCACTGAAGGTCAGCAACCCCTCCTGCCCTCCCAGCCTGAGCTGGAGAGGTGAGAGGAAAAGACAGAAGGCTTTATTATACCAACCAGGCCACGCCTGCCAAGTTCTCCCCACAACCGCTTCAAAAAAAAAAAAAAAAAAAAAAAAAAGATGGAGTGAAAGGGAATTGGAAAAATGGAACCCCCTACATCCCAGAAATATTACTTTCATGAGCTGTATGAATTATTTAACAGACAGCTGAAAAGACCAAACTCAACAGAAGAATACAAAAAAACAGCTCGGTACAGACACCTTCCCCGAAGCCCATGACAATGAAATGTATTTTATGCCACAGATCAACATGCCAGAGAAGGAGGCTTCAGAGACAGATGCCCACAGGGATCATTAGCTCCTTATCTCTCAACCCTTTGCCACCAGCATCCAGATCTCCGAGCCTGGGCAACCCAGGGGGAGAGGAGCTGAAAAGTGTGTATATTGTAAGTGTTGGTTAAACAACCCCACCGTATTCTTATTTGCTGGAGGTTTTAGGGAGCAGATGTAGGACTGGCAGGGCTTGGAGCTGGCGATATTGTTCTAGCTCACTCGGAGCCAACGGGGAAGGGAAAAAAAAAAAAAAAAAAGCCACACACGCAAATACAAAAAGCTGCACTCGGTGCTTGCGCCTGGGTGTGCATACTCGCTCTGTGCCTCTGCTCGGCCAAGGCTCCTTAAAGTCGAGCTGACCGATGCAAAACTAGGCTCGGGGCCCGGCCAGGAGAAACCACCTCTCCCCAGAAGCCACATGCACGAGGGGGTCTCTCCTCGGTGCGTGGTGCCACGAGCTTCCCTGACCGCAGGCGCAAGGGGGCTGGGGCGGCCACTCGCCCACTGCAGGCTTGGTGCTCTTGGTTGCTAGAGAAAGGGCAAACAAATGGAGAACCAACTCTAAAGGCGGCCAGCAGCAGCGAGGCAGTGCTGCAGCTGCCAGGCAATAACTTAGATAGTTACAGCTGCCATCACCTAGTTCATGCAAGCTTTTTAATATCTTTTGGCAGCTCTCGGTGTCACAGCACAAAGGGAGAGTTGGCACTTCGCAGCACACTTTGTTTGACATAACTGTAGGCAGGACCCAGCTGATACCTTCAGTAATGTGGATGGGTTTGCTCTTAAGGTGCGTTTTAGCAGATCAAACGGTTCTCCCCCCGCCTCTCTCTCCTCTCCCGCCACCTCCTGCTCACGTTCGGGGCACGCACCACCACTAAATCACACGTTGGGAACCAGACCAGATGAACGGGACGACTCAGCGGGTGCAACATAAGGCTGGCCCCATAAGCACCCAGCTAAGGAGGAGAGGAAATGTGCAGAAGACAGGGAGCAAAAAGGGGAAGGGGAAAGGAAGAAAGAAAAATAGACACTGTGTTCCAGAACTTTCCCCAAGCCTTACCAGGAGACCCAGTCCCCTCTTTCCCACCCCCAGGCTTACAGCACTTTGAAGAAATCACAGTACCACCATCTTGCTTCCTGCTCCTCACTCTTTAAAGTTACTAGCCGCTTGCCAACCCCCGGCCCCCAGTCCCACCTTCCCAGAAACCCAGTTTGCCAGGTATCTCCCTGCCCTGTGTGACTCTTCCAAGGGCCAACAGAGAAGAAAGCACTGTGCAGAAGCGCTTCCCAAGCCTAGGGAGTTGTCATGACAATTCTCTGTGATCCCTCCGCCAAGCCAGGCATCCTTGTTTGGCAGATCCAGGAGCCTTGCTGGGACTTAGAGAAACAGTCTTCTCTAAGACCCCACAGCACAGATGGGCAGGAAGCAGACATGCGAGCTGAGGAGGAGCAGAAGATGAGCACAGGGACACGAGAAGAAGGAGAAGTTGGTAGACATTCTGCCCAGGCTGAGGTGCGCGTGGCAGAGACATTTAGACACGGACGTTTAGACATCACTTCTCTTAGTACGGGTCTTTCCACCCCCCACCCCCAGCACGTTCCTTTTGTGCATCCTTCCAAACGGTGGCTCTGGTTGCCTGCTGGATGCCTTGGAGAAAGCCACCAGGAAGGCAAGCAGAGGCGAAGACGCCGTGGCAGTTATCAAGGATGATGATGGGCTCCTCTTGGTTGGCAGATTCCCTTTCTCAAGCTGCAGTAACAAAGCATGTGACTTAAACAACAGAAATTTATTGTCTCACAGACCTGCAGGTTAGAACTCCAGGACCCAAGTGTCAGAAAGCTTGGCTCCTTCTGGGTCCTGTGAGGGAGACCCTGTTCCATGCCCCTCTCCTAGCTTCTGGTGGTTTGCTGGCAATCTTTGGGGTTCCTTGACTTATGATTGCAAAACCCTGATCTCTGCCTCTACCTTTGCATGACATTCTTCCCATGTTTGTGTTGTCTGTGTGTTCACATTGCCCCTTTTTCTAAGGATACCCGTCACATTGGATTAGGGGCCCACCCTAGTCCACTATGACCTCATCTTAACTAAGCAAAGCTACAACAACCTTATTTCCAATTAAGGTCACATTCTGAGGTCCTGAGGGCTTAGGACTTCACCATATGGGGGTGGGGGAGATACAATTCAGTCTAGAACAGTTGGGTACTATCATGTCCATGTTGTAGTACTTCCAACCCTTATCTGTCCCACAAGGTGGGTATCGTCATCCCCATTTTGCAGAGAATGAAAGTAGGGCTCAGAAAAGTCAAGGGATTTGCCTGAAGTTAGACAACTATAGGACCATCTGAATGCAACAACTGACCTCTGCTAAGCACCTAGGAGTTGGTGATGGCCATGCCTCTCCCCAAGGACCGAAAACGGGTCTCGACCTTCTTTTGATGGGCCATCTTGTCTGGAGTAGCCTGGCCTAGGATCACTTGGCTCTGTCAGATTCCAGCATAAATCATTCACAAAGCTGTGTTTTCTCCAGAAGGCACGTGGCGGGCGGTCTGCAGGTGTGGAGCCTTGGATGGGCACTGAAGCAGGGTGGGGTGCTCTCACACACGTGCTGCTCCTGCTTGGCAAGATTCTCCACTTCTCCTGGGCTCTAGAGGAGACAAAATATTCTGTGCCTTCTTATCATGCATGCATTTAGTACTTGGTATTGATTTAATTTTTGTTAAGTAATAAAATAATGGTGTGGCAGTACATGCCACATAGCATGGGTTCAATAAATGTCAGTTGCCCATTTCCTGTTTTAACATGCCTGCGAACTTTCCCCGCTGTCCCTGCTGTCTGCTCTGGGAATACAAGCTCAATCGTGTGTAGATAGGAGTGAGGTACCAATGCAATTCAGCGAGGCCACCACGATGTACCTGACCATCCCCTAAATAAATAAATAGCATTTATTGATCACTTCATGCCAGGGACAGTTCAACCAATTAACATTAATTAGCTCAATTCATTCTCACAGCAGTCTCATGAGGACGACCCATTATTATCTCGACTTTATCGATGAGGAAACTGAGAACAAAAATGCCAAGTGACCTGCTATAACTAACTCCTTGAAAAGGCCAAAGACTTTGTATAGAGAGAACTGTGTCGTTCTTGTACTAACTCGAGTTTCGCTTACTCAGAGGGAGATCTGAATTAGAAAGTCCTAGTGCAGTTGTCTTGTAGGGAATGGGGCTTCATCAGTTAGAAACAGCACACCCCGGTTACAACTCCTCAGGTTAGCGGCCCCTCAGTTAACCAGTCCACCAGTTAGCGTGGCGGGAGCTGCAAATGTAGCTATTTTGCAGGAATTAAGCTTTTCTTCTGCTACTCTATTTGTTCTTTACTCACCAAAGACTTCTTCCCTAGATAGTGTCCAAATATTGGTCAGTGTCACCGAACTCCAATTTTAGTAGAAAGTTCAAATACATGGGATTGTCCTCTACAGTCAAGATTTTCCAACATGCCTTCAAGCTTACAGGTGTGATCTTTCCATGGACGTAAGCATCACATGCATGTATCAGACTCCCTTCCTCTCTGACGAAGCAAGAATACTTTTATTTCCAGCTTCCCTACTCCCAATCAGAAACATAGTGCCTCTTGGACCTCTTGTGCTGAATAATTTCAGCAGTTTCCAAAACAAAATTAAATACAGCCCTAGCTTGAGAAATGTTCCACCTCCTGGAGTCAGGGCATTTAGTATTATTATTCCCTTATTATTATTCAAAACAAATAAGAATGATAAAACATCAGCTGGAGCCACTCCAGCACAGAAGGAACTGGAATATCTAATAAAAACCATAGTATTCCACAAATAGAAAGTGTTAGAAAATGCAGAAAAACAATGGCAGAGGACGTTCTGAATCTTCCCCCAAAAACAGAGATCACCTGAAATAACAGAGCAGCAGTAAGGGTCCGGTCAAATCAACACAAAGAATACTGTGTAGGGTAACCCCATTTAAAACCTCCGAAGGATAAAATGTAAAACACAGTGCCTGGCACACAGTAGGACATCATTTTCAATTTCCTCCCCTTTCCAGTGGCATTCCATGGAGCTTCCTTCTAATAGTCTAAGTTCTTTGGCTAAGGTTATCACCATCAGGGACTCTTTGCCCTCCCCCGGAGTACCTCCAGTGACCCCCACATCCAGGAAATCCCATTCCATGAAGGGCCATAAAAGCCCCATTTCAACCTGAGCAAATGTTTAATTCCAACTTGAGAAAAATCATGGGATGTTGGCAACCACCAAAGGCCATCCCTTCCCAAAGAAGAGTGTGGCAGATTCGTGGCTGGGTGACTCTTGTTTGTTCCCCAGAGCTGGGGGGGGGGGGGGGAGGGGCGGATTACACACAGAAATGAGGAGCCCGCCTCTGCTCAGGTGCCCTGATGGTCTCCATCCCCGGAGTCTCCTGCATTAACACACCCAGCCCCATCCGAATAGAGCCCTGTTCCTGAGATGCCTGACTTTGGGGATGTGGATCTGGGTTTTCTGGGTGGAAGGGTATATTCACAGATGATTCACTTTCCCTAGACCTGTTTCCAGATGCAAACCAGGTGGGAATACAGTAGACTTGAAGCCCCAATGGACCACTTACCTCTATTCCTGCCCAATTTCCTCTATACTGCCCAACTCCCACTGCCACTGTTGGCTTTGAGGAAGGGTGGAGGGCAAACACAGAGCACCGTGAAATGGGGAGGAGAACTGTGGGGCCAAATCCTATTTATTTTTATTCACAATATTGTACCTAATCCTTGCATGGAATCAAGAAAATTTCCTTCTATCATAGTATCACTAATAGTGCCTCCCCCACAAAAAATCTAATGGAAACAATCTAAATAGCTAACAATTGAAAATGTGCTAAAAGTAAATCCAAATAATTGGATACAAAGCAATAATTTAAAATGCTATTTACAAAGATTTTGAGGACTAGGGAAATAGTGATTACATAAGGTTGGATTAAAAACAGGATACAGGATACATTTACATACAGTTTAATCCCAGCTACATAAATATAGAAAATATATACAGCTCTAGATATTGTTTTGTCTGCCAGTATCCCTTTTCCCCACCCCAACTCCAGCTTTTCTGGGAACTTTACATACACACACACACACACACACACACAAATAGAGTTGCCACAGAGGAGTCATCATGCACAGTTGCACAGTATGGCTGGCCCCTGGCCACAGTTGATGGTCCAAGGTAGATGTCTGACCCCAGCCAGGACAATCCTCTCCCTCCCCAGTAATTCTGAACTGGAACTGAGGGAATCTGTCTCTTTCCAGCAGTAGAAGCGATAGGACGGAGTGGCCAGGAGTTGCAGATGTGGGTCCACATGTCCTAGCCAGTGGGCCAGAGATGCCGGCAGCGGATCCGCAGAGAGAAGAGACGGGAGGGGGCACACGCACCGAGGGAAAAACAAGAGTCAGAGCGCATGAGTCTGTTGTTCTTGGTCCTGGGGCCCGGCCACATTGCCGCCCTTGGAGCCCACAAAACACACAAGCCCAGATCTTAAGAATAAAGCCCCCTTTTTACCCAAGCTGTTTGAATTAGATTTCTGTCACTGCAACCAAAAGAACCCTAACCAATACGTGCTCCCTCAAATACCCAGTTATTTACACATCCCCTACCTACTTCAAAATGTTGGGGAGGGGGGGTGTGAGTACAAGTGATTTCACTTTGCTCCTCTGCATTTCCCAAATTCTCTACTATGAACATTTTCATCATCTGATGTATGGTGACCACCTCCAAATCCACCCCTCGGATTCACTTACACACAAACATACTTTTTCTCTACTTAACAGAAAATATATATTTATGAAATATGTATTTTATGCTAATGTAAACATTTTATTATTGTTGTTATTATTATATAATCTTCATATTTGATATAGAAACCAATATCCTGGAGAGTGTTGGTCTTTTTGAGGCTCCCCCTCCCTAGGCCTCGGGTGCTTTGATGTGGGCCTGCCTCTGCCATCCCCACCCCTGCCCTGGCCTGCCCTCCAAGTCATGCCTTCCATTTCAGCCATTCCCAGGTCTCTGATGATTCATTATCCAAAGGTCAGCCATTTGCACGTCAGAAAAGGAAGAGCAGGAAAACTTCCATCGTTCCACATGGTATGACCACATTTCTTTTTACTTCTACTGCTCCCCCAAACCAGGGCCATTTTGGCCTCCTCTTTTTCCCCAGTGAATCCTTCAAAAGCTCTTATTCTTTGGTAGCCCAGAGCAAACCCTCTTTTCTGACTGAGAATCAGAAAACTTGGCTGGCACACCCCCTAGTGGTGGCCTAATGAATCCCCCCTCAATTACTGTAGGGCGGGTGCACACCCCTGGGGTTTCTCAAAGTGGGTTCCATGGGACCCCTGGTTTCTGCAAGAAGATAGCAGAGGAGAGAAGTATTTTCTGCTTAAGTTAGACCTGAAAACACTAGGATAAATAAAAGCAATCGGTTTCCTTATTGGTGGACTCCTCCAAGCCGTTAATATACTAATTAATATCATGAATCTTGAAGATGAAGATTTTAGCATGCAGTGCCTCCCAGATTATTTGATCAGAGTTTGGGGAGATAAGAGGAAGAGCTACCATTTATTGAGACACACTATCTATCATAGTATTCTCATTTATAGATGGAGAACTTGATGCTTAAAGAGGTCAAATATCTTGCTGGAGTTAGGTTTATATGACACTGAAGTCCCTGTTCTTACCCATTACAAGACCCTGGCTTTTTTATTTGTCCCAGGACATCACTCTACAGATTCTGCCTGCATAAAATGTGCAATTTGTATCTATCAGTCCACTCGTTCCCTGTATTAGCAGTCCTGCAATACTACCAATCATCTCCCTGTGGGACAAGAAAAGCAGAAGCCTACAGGATATTGAAGGCTCTCTGATTGCCCTTGGGAACCTTTGGTTTTCATGCAATAAAGAGACGGTCAGTGTCTCAATGCCACACACAAAATCCTTCTTGAAACTCTCAGCACAAGCGTTATGACAGGACACCATGTCAGGGAGCCTAATCTATATTTTCCAATGATATTATGGAAAATATAATAGACTACTTATTTCTTCTAAAAGAAGCTTAGTTTTTCTTGAATCTTATATATCTGTGACCTGTTTTATAAGCAGTTAGATATTCTGTGTGCACACCTGGGCTTTCTTTGGTCTTAAAAAGTGGAGATGATAATACCCATCTCACATCACTTTTTTAAGTCAAATGTAAGTACATGTATGTAAAAAGTGTAACTCTGGGTTATTTTTTGGTTTGGGGATTAAAAAAAAATTTTTTTTTAGTTTCTAGTAGAAGAAGCCCAAAGATAATTTATTGAGTCACATAATTTAAAATTCCAGACTTTAGGCACAGTTGGATCTAGGGGCTCAAATGAGACTATCATTAGACCTGAACGCATGTTACTTGTATTTTTAGAGGAAAGAAATAGAATATGGTGCTATAACTATGTCTCGGTCCCTTGTCCTGGTGGACACAGAGAGATACTATAAATAATTCCACGGATGTTGGGCATTTGGGATAGACCCCCACTTCTACAACTGACCCTCCAGCTACCTTTTTTGAGACTTGGTTTTTCCATCTGTAAAAATGGGCACACTACTTCTCTTTTTCTACTTCAGTGAAAGCTGGAAGAAGTTGTAAAGCTTTCAAGGGCTTTTTTTCCTTGGAGGATTAAATATTATGAGGTTATTTTGTGGGATTTTTTGTTTGGGGGTTTGTTTGGGTTTTTTTTTTTTTTTTTTGCTATTAATGTTCAGGGAGATAGCACTTAACACTGGCAAAAGGTTTTACAAGTTTTTATTTGTTTCATAAATGTATCATTTAAAACTCCATAATTAGCCTGGCAAAACATACACCTTCAACATTACAACCACAGTTTAAAGCCAATCAAGCCACAGGGGAAGCTGAGTAATATATATATATGGATATATATCCATATATCCATATCCATATCCATATTTAAATTCACATTGTGTGTATGTGCATGTGCATGTGTGTGTGTGTGTGCATGCGCGTTTGCAAGACACATAAATGGCAAATAAGGAAACTTAAAAAAAAAAGACAGATAGATAGATAGTCCCAGATTTTAAAACCACCCCAAGGTAGAACAGGTGGTGAAAATATAATAAAACATGTTGCAAGGAACTTGTCATGAATTTTAAAAACAAAACCGCCTACAGACCACATAAACTGCTCTGAAACTCGGCTAAATCTGAAGTTCCCAAACTATTTTAAATGACAAAGCAGAAGTTCCCGAGAGAGGGAGTCCAACAGAAATGGTTTGAGGGCGATTGCTGCGGAACTCACACGGAACAGAGCTCGCACAGACGGGCAGACACCCAGCCCGCTCCCCTTGCCAGGACGGGCCACGTGCAGCTGTACGGCCCTCGGGGCCAGACCACGTGCATGGGGACCGAGGATTCTGTTGACAAAGGCCTCCGGGAGCCTCCTGCACCCACCTCCCCACCTGCTCAGTGGTTTCTCAATGGATCTAAAGGCAAACATTTGGACGATTTGACCAGAAGCTGGGCCTACATTTGTGGATGTCCACTTCCTGGTGCCCTATTTGAAGGCAGGCTCAAGGCCCCGCCCAGGGATGCAGGCGCCCCCTTCTCTCTGCAGCACCCACCCGCAGAGACCCCAACCATTCATTCGTCACAACCACCTGCCTGTGTCAACAGTTTATGAAGGGCTTTTAGTGCCGCTGCGTCTCTCCATTACACAGAAACCTTGGGTGCTACACAGAGACCATGGAAGGACTTCATTTTGATTGGGGAAACTGAGGTAAAGTGATCTGTCCCAAATCACAGAGCTGGACCGACAGCCCCAGATTTCTGATTCCTGGTCCAGTGCTCTACTAGAATATGTTTAGTAAGACCATCCAAGAGGCGCCTGGGTGGCTCAGTTGGTTAAGCATCCGACTTCAGCTCAGGTCATGATCTCAGGGTTTGTGGGTTCAAGCCCCGTGTCAGGTTCTGTGCTGACAGCTCAGAGCGTGGAGCTTGCTTTGGATTCTGTGTCTCCTTCTCTCTCTATTCCTCTCTCTCTCTCTCTCTCTCTCTCTCTCTCTCTCTCTCTCAAAAATAAATAAAGATTTCTTAAAAATTAAAAAAAAAAAAAAGACCATCCAGGGATATGGGATGCCTATGTGGCTCAGTCAGTTGAGTGTCCAACTCTTGGTTTCTGCTCAGGTCATGATCTCATGGTTCATTGGTTCAAGCCCCCTGTAGGGTCCTGTGCTAACAGAGCAGAGCCTGCTTGGGATTCTCTGTCTCCCTCTCTCTCTCTGCCCCTCTCCCTCTTGTTCTCTCTCTCTCTTCATCAAAAATAAATAAACACTTTAAAAAAATGAGATGAAGCCAGGAGCAGAAGCAGTGGGCATGCACCCCAGCTAACCGGAAAGCCGGGCCCCTGTCAGGGCCGGCAGCCCTCACCGGACACTGGCAGATTGTATACAGGAATGGCAGGTCTTCTCATTTTTTAAAAATGAAGCCAGAGATCTGAATCTTTATATGAAATATCTTGGTTTTGAAATATTGGCTTGGTTTAAAATAACACCACCACCATCTGAACCTGACAAACCCATCTGCAGCCTGCTTTGTGCCTCGGGGCATGAGCCGTAGATCTCTTCCCCATGCAGGTACCCAGTGCCCCCACCTTCCTCTCTGAAGGTCAGGATGTAATCCATTAAAAGAGGGCCAGTCCAGAGATGCGAAGGGAGTCAGCAAACCTGAGTTTCAATCCCAGCCCTGACTTGCTAGTGGCATGACCTTGAGCAAGTCATGTACTCTTTTTAAACCTCAGTTTTCTCATCTATTGAATGGGGTTAATAACACTTCCCTTGTTTCCTCAGCCCCCTCAAGGCTCTGGCTTTGTGAGAGTACCTCCAACACCTTTCTAATACTCCATAGCAGTTCCGTTCAAAACTACCATCCCTCTTCCCACATTGCACTATAATCACTTTTCACACCGTGAAACAGGGGATCCTCATAAACTAGGCTTGCCCAATTTTGTGCTCCGCAGTGTACAAGCATATAATAAGTGCTCAATAAATCTTATTGAATTAAGCAATAGACCAACCAGCTCACTGAGTACTGAATATATGCAGGACACAGTACTAGGTGCTAAGGAATCACGCTCTTAAAGAAGATGTGCTCTGGTGGAAGAGACAAGACACGCCCATAACAATCGGATTACCAGTCAGGTGTGCTGGTTCAGAACAGCTACAGCCTGGGATCCCAACCACCCTGAGAAGAGGAAGGAAAAAGAAGACCTCTTCCCCTGTCTTTTCCACAGCCTCTCTTAAGCTCTTCTTGGCCCCTAGAGTTTAAGAAACTCATCTCCCCACACAACAAACACATCGAGATAGACTTTTATACCCTGAACGCACACACCACAGCAGGTAGGAACAGAATTAGGGCGGCTTGCTAGTTCTTTTTTTTTTTTTTAATATATATTTATTTTGGGTAGAGTGCAAGTGGAGAGAGGGGCAGAGAGGGGGACAGAGGGCCCGAAGCGGGCTCTGTGCTGACAGGCTGACAGCAGCAGCGAGCCCGACCTGGGGCTTAAACTCACGAACTGCCAGATCATGACCTGAGCCAAAGTAGGAACCTCAACCGACTGAGCCACCCAGGCGCCCCGGCTTGCCAGTTCTAAATGAGCACTATCTTGTGTGCTGGTCTGGAGGCTTATATGGGGGAAATGCAGGCTCCATCGCTGTCCTATGATGCTAGGGAAGCCAGGAGAGCTGAGGCCCATCTATCAACCCACCTGCCCTCAGCCTGGCCCTCAATTCTCACCCCTGATTAAATGGCCGGTTCCCTGGGTGTACAGGTAGCAAGCATGTGCTAATTCTCTAATCTGGCTTGTCCTTGGAGGCCCACCCCATCCTGCTGGCCACACCAGCTGCCTGAGGGAGCACAACTGAGAAGAGATTTGGCAATTATCCAGTTAATTTGATCAGTGGAGACAGCCAAACAAATAATCCAGGCCAAAAATGTCCAGATCAGCTGTCTACATGGATCAAATTCCACCTCACTGATGCAGCAAAGGATCAGCCTTAGAGAATGGCTTTGAGTGAGAAACCTGTCCCAGCATCCCAGGCTGCAGTGGCCTTTAGCAGAATGATGAGCCTGGTTACGTTTCTCTGGGCCTCCCTCCTCCATTCCCTGTCAGCCTCCTTACCACCTCTAGGCCTCTCTCCCTAGCCCGCTGGAGGTTGGCCCCCCAGGACAAGGGTCTTCAGCAGCTGCCGAGGGCTGGAGCAGTCTTGTACCCTTCCCCCACTCGGAGTATTTAAAATTCATTAAGAAGAGATTTCCAACATCTGAAATGCCTTCAAAACTTCAAGAAATACAAGCATCATGGTAGAATGGCAGAAGCCAGCAAGCTGGGAGGTGGGAAGGTACGTAATAGGTACCTTTTTTTTTTTTTAACTTTTTTTAATGTTTATTTATACTTGAGAGAGAGAGAGCACACCCATGCACGCAAGTGGAGGAGGGGCAGAAGGAGGGAGACAGAATCCCAAGCACGCGTCAGGCTCTGAGCTGTCAGCACAGAGCCCAACGCGGGGCTCGAACTCACAAGTGTGAAATTCATGCCCTGAGATGAAGTTGGATGCTTAAACAACTGAGCCACCCAGGTGCCCCCGGAATAGGTACCCTGTTAGTGGCTGTCTGCCCCTCATCTGCCCAAACCCACTCTTCTCAGGTCTTACCAGGGCCACTCTCCCGGCCCAGAGGACCAAGGCCTCAGCACAACCCAAGAAAACTTTCACAATCAGCCCCCGGGCCCTGAGTAGCAATTGAGTTCCATTACATTCATCCAAAATACCAGCAGCTTTTATAAGACAAGGGCTCACTCTCTGACATAAATGAGTTCAGAGTCAGGCAGTCCACACTGTGGAAGTCGGTACCCTCAATCCTATCTTCGCGGGGTGGGCACCAGCCTTATTTCCTGCTAAGGCATTGGTTTGGGAGCCACTCTAATTCCACTTCACTTTGTAGAATAAAAGCCAACAAAGTTTCACATTCTCAATAAACGTATCGCCCCACGGCAGAGTACCTCCTTGGCCAAGCAATATTGCTCTCCTTATGTGCCTTATCTGCCACTTTGCTAAAAAGTGGCAAGAGGGAGAGAGCTAACCAGCACTGAATTTTTCCTGACATTTCCTCTGAAGCAAGAGCTCGCGGTTTGCTTTCCCAATTGCAGCTGGCAACAGCTCAAATACTCTACCAGTGCATAACTAGGGCCACCAGCTTTCCAGTTAGCAAAATCTGACTTCTAAATATTTGCCTTCCCACTTCCTCCACTCAGTCAATATCACACTTTAGACTGTGTTTCTGGGAGCCGCTCCCTTCCAAGTATCAAATTCTCCGTCACTTTGGATGAGGTTCAGCTGCAGAAAACGGAAGCTAGAACACACACAAGGATGTATCCTGCCACGTGAAGAAGTCCGCAGCTAGCCAGGGCTGGAGGCTCCACAGTCCTCAGAGATCAGGGGCCCTCCCTTGTTCTGCTCCAACATCCCTAGAGCACAAAACTCCCATCGTCAAGGTGCCCCCGTGATACAGACGATTACTGGAAATTGTGTGAGCAAGTCTAACTGCAAGGGATGCTGGAATATGTGGTCTTTCACCCGAGGACATGGCTGCCAGGAATAAATGCAGAATTCTGTTATAAAGTAAAAGGAGAGAATGATACTGGAGGAGGCCACTAGCAGCCTGATGCCATGATTCATTACTTGCTAACATTTAAGGCTTCCAAACAGCAGTTGGCCCATATTTTATTTATATTTGTAGCCATTCCCCCTGCCCCATTGCCTAGCACAATGGCTTTGACAACACAAGAAATCAACAAATGTGTACTGAATATGCATGGAAATCCAGACTGAAGAGGTGTTCCATTAGGACCCTAAATTAGAGGGAATTTCAATGATAATTTTTATGTAATCGCCATCCTTTTTATTCTTTGTGAAGGTGTAGTTTCTTCTCATCTACCTCCTTAAACCAGCTTCTAGGGTTTGGATGGAGACCTTCAAGCGCTGCTTGGAGCCATATCCGTCAAAGTGTGGTCGGAATGCCGCTGTCCCTTTGCAGCCTCTGAAGCATCTTTATGGCTAAGCAGTGCTAAGCTTGTCTTAGATTTCCTCGATGCAGTGCTTCTATTCTGGAGTGAGCTCCTTAGCCCCTCAACAGAGCAGTACAAATCGAGCAGCACTGATTTAGAGGCTATGCCTGTGTCCGCAACAGAATGCGTGGCGGGCTAGGTGAAGGTGCGTGGTTGACATTACAGTCAGCATTCTCATTCGGTCAGATGACCCAAATGGAGAAGATATGTAATCGCAATTCAAAAGGACTTTGACCTTGTGTTCAAAGGAGCCAAATCCAGCCCCCAAATATACAGGTATATATTTATTGGAAATCCAGGTAAACCTCTGCACTCGTCAGGATGGGGTAGCCATAACTGAATACTATGTGTCAAAAAGACTTAAAGATCTTGGTCAACTTCAGCTCAATAAAATCCAACACTGTGATGTGGTCACATGTGTTTTTAGGCTGTGTCAACAAAAGTATTAAGTCTAGAACACAGGAGATGATAATCCTACTCTACTGTGTACCAGTCAGAGTCTGATGGAATATTGTGCCCAATTGGGGGTATACCAACGAGGAAGAGTGTGGAGGACCTGGCACTTCCACAAAGGGGGGCAACCTAAGTACTGAAAAGATTCAGGGGTGCCCGGGTAGCTCAGTCAGCTGAGCATCCAACTCTTGATTTCAGCTCAGGTCATGATCCCAGGGTTGTGGACTTGAGCCTCCCATTGGGCTCTGCATTGAGCTTGGAGCCTGCTTGGGATCCTCCCTTTCCCTCTCTCCCTAGATTGCCCTCTCTCTCTCTCAAAATTAAAAAACAAAGTTAAATTAAATTAAAAATAAAATAAAATAGCTAAAAGATTCAAAACCATGTCATATAGAAACAGTTTAAGGAACAGCCAGTGTTTAGCCAGGTGAGAAGAAGACTTGGAGACCATGGCTTTTATCGTCAACTATACAAAGAGCTGTCAAGTGACAAAGAGATTGATCTTGCTGTACAAAATGCTAAGTCACAGAACCAGGACCAATGGGTAGAAGACCTAGAAAGATAGATTTGGGCTCACTGGCAGCAAGAAATTTCTAACAACCAGCACTGTCTCTAGATGGAGCAGGCTATCTTGGAAGATCATGAACTTGGCCACTGGGGGAATTAATACTCAGGCTGGACAGCTTCCCAGAGTGTAGGATAGGGTGGGGTCAAGACCCAGATAACAGCTGGACCAAAACCTCAAGGGTCATTCCCTTCCTGGAACTCTGTGGCATCGGCTCTGTAGCATCACCTTAACAGCCACACCATACGTAGTTGTATGAGTTAGTGGTTTACTGTTCACCTTTCCATTCATTGTCTCCATTGACTCTCACAGCTCTTTGGAGTAAGCAGGGTTGATGACAGAGGATACAATGTCATCCAGTTAAGTGTCCAAATCAGGACGGACCCCCCAAGTCACTTGATCCCTAGTCCACCCCTCCATGGGCAAGGTCACTATGAGAAACCTCCCTCTTGATGACAGATTGACCAGCAGGGAGAGAGCCGCACGGAGGACAGCTGAGTAGGAGCACACTGGGCCCTGATGCCTTATCCAGTCTTTTCCAGGTGTTGCTCCCTCTCTAAGATGTTCATTCCCACAAAACACTAATTCAAAGGGATACATGCAGCCCTATGTCTATTGCATGCAGCATTATTTATAATAGCCAAACCATGGATGCCATCTAAGTGCTCACTGATTGATGAATGGATAAACAAGAAGTGTGTGTGTGTGTGTGTGTGTGTGTGTGTAAAGTAGAATACTATCCAGCCATAAAAAAAGAACGTAATCTTAACATTTGCAACGACATGGATGGAGGTAGGGAGTCTAATGCTAAGTGAAATAATTCCATCAGAGGAAGATAAATACCATATGATTTCATTCATACACGGCATTTAAGAAACAAAACAGGCACCTGGGTGGCTCAGTCAGTTAAGCATCCGACTTTGGCTCAGGTCATGATCTCACGGTCTGTGGGTTTGGGCCCCACTTTGGGCTCTGTGCTGACAGCTCAGAGCCTGGAGCCTGCTTCAGATTTCGTGTCTCCCTCTCTCTCTCTGCCCCTCCCCTGCTCCCACTCTCTCTCTCAAAAATAAAAGAAGAAGAAGAAGAAGAAGAAGGAAGGATGGAAGAAAAAGAAAGAAAGAAAGAAAGAAAGAAAGAAAGAAAGAAAGAAAGAAAGAAAGAAAGAAAGAAAGAAAGAAAGAAAACAAAGGGGGGGTGAAGAGACAAGAAACAGACTCAACTACGAGAAAAAACAGAGGATTACTAGAGGAGAGGTGGGGGGCATGGGTGAAATAGGTGAAGGGGATTAAAGAGGACTCTTATCTTGATGGGCACTGAGTCATGTACAGAATTGCTGAATCACTGTATTGTACACCGGAAACTAATATAACACTGTATGTTAACTATAGTAGAATTAAAACTTTTTTTAAAACTTCATTCCCTACATTAAGGGGATCAAGGCTCTAGACAGGTGTCAGCAAACTACAACCCTTGGGCCAAATCTGGCCGGCCACTTGTTTCGTAAATAAAGTTTTATTGCAACACAGCTTTGCCTATTCACTACATATTGCCTATGGCTGCCTTCCTGCTTCAGAGGCAGAGTTCCATGTTGCAACAGAGGGCATATGGCCTGCAAAACCTGAAACATTTGTTACCTGGTCCTTTACAAAAAGTTTGCCAATCCCTGCTCTAGGGTTTCAGTGTGGAATGTGGATACTAGCTAATGTTCTCTATTGTACTGGGCAAGAAACAAGAAAAATCCTGCAGGACTGGGCAACCCCATCCAGGAAGCAATTCCGTTCACAACCATTTCCTAACACAAGAGAAAGGACCACAGGTCTTTTATAGACCAAAAGTTTTTATCTTCTGTCTGTTGGGTTTTGATAGACCACCACCCTAGGGGACAGCTATTATGACTATTTGAAACACATATAAGAAACCAATCATTCCATCACTGTGTCTATTTGTCATAAGCACAGACGACGCACGACAGCACGGTTATGGAAGAAAAGCAACGTAATTCTACGAATCAATATTAGGACCTAATTAGCCACTGAGCCCAGGCTGATAACAGCTTATCATACCTCTCAGCTCAAAGAAAGCTCAGGTGGAAGGGAGAGGGAGAAAAAAAGAAGAGGGAATAAATAGCTAATTATGATAAACTGGTTTCCTTGGTAACTCTGTTTATAACCGCAGTGATGTTGCCATATTTTTAATGATAAACACAAAGGTTTGATGGGAGATTATATAACGCATACTGTCTCAGTGCTGGTTCTACTCTAGCAAAGGTGAAGCTAGAGACAAATGTGAAATTTTGTGAGGCTAAGAAAATTAGAGAATCTTTCTCTAACCCCACCCCAAACATCTGTTGTTAGTTTATTCTCTGGGTACCAAAGAACTCAGGAATATGGAAACAGATATTTATGGTGTTCAATGAATCCTGTGTGCCCATTCAACCCTCAGATTTTTAGTTACAGCTGGGGTGCCCCTTGGTCACCTCTCTGACCCAGACGTGTGGTTTGGGGAGAGACATGCAGTGACTAATGCAGAGAAGAGGCACCCCCTCCACAAAGCCGTCAGCCATCGGAGTCAACCCTGCGACCAAATCATCTCATGAGATTCATTCCCACCTTCATCTTTCTGGGACGCCTGGCCCCTAATTTGTGACAATAACGTTTTGGCTGAAATATTTGGGTCCAGTGGCAAATATTGCAGGTTGACTCACTAAGTCAGGGGTTGGCAACTATGGCCCATGGGCCAAATCCAGCCCATTGCCTGTTTTGGTAAACACAGTAGTATTGAAACACGGCCACACATAAATACGCATTGATGTATTGTCTGTGGTTGCTTTCACACTACGTGGTAGAGGTGAGCAGGTGTGACAGAGACCATATGGCCCACAAAACCTAAAATATTTACTAGCTTACCCTTTGCTAAATAAGTTTGTTGAGCCCCACACTAAACATTCATATTCTGAGCCACCTATGCCTTTGCTTCCCTCTACTATAGAGGCCAGAAAGCAAACTACTGAACTTCAGCCTCCTCCGTGGCTAGGGGAGGCAGGGTGAAATCATTCTGGCCAATGAGATGTAGACAGAACTCCCTGAAGAGGTTCCCCCCCTCAAACATCCCTCCTTCCTCCCACAGAACGGGCAACGCCCATAAAAGGGAGAATTTTGTCCTTTGTAATCTTCACTTCTCCCCTCCCTGCCAAGGCCCCCTCTGCCTGGAACACAGATGCAATACCAGGAGATGCAGCAGCCAGCTTGCAACTATAAAGACAAAAGTCATCGCTAATGATAGTAAAGCTGGAAGACACAAGGAGCTGGTCCTTGTTATCATCCTTGAGTAGGTGCCCAGCACTGGATCATGTTCTAAGTAGCTCCAGACTCCTTGTTATCTGAGAAAAATTAACCTCTTCCTCATTTAGCCACGCTAGTACATTTTTCAACTACTCACAAACGGACTGAATCCCCACTGACCAAAGGGATACAAAGAAAGTGCTTAGGGGCCCCTGGCTGGCTCAGTCAGAAGAGCACGTGACCCTTGATCTCAGGGTCCTGAGTTCGAGACCCACATTGGCTGTAGAGATTACTTAAATAAATAAATAAATTTTAAAAATCGGGTTTTTAGGTGTCAGAACCTAGCAAGCTGGTAGGGTGGGGGGCAAGAGTAAGATGAGAAACAGATTAATTGGCCAACTGTGTCTGCAGAGCTGTGCCTCTGAGAGGCTAAAAGTCCGGGGAACAAGTTGTCAGTCCCGCAGGTGGTGCTGCTCATGGGCATGGCCCCTGCTGTGACAACCTGGCTCTGAGGATGTCATGGAGCCACTTGTATCTGCCAGGACTTAACCACCCACGTGATCTTCCCATTCTCAGACGACACATCCGCCTACCCGCGGCAATGGAGTGTAGCAAGCAAACATGAAGATTCTGGAGCCAGAATGCTTAGGATACATCACATCTAGCTGTGCGACTCTGGATAAAACTTAACCTTCTCTGTGCCTCAGTTTCTTCATCTGTAAACGGTGGATAATAACTGCCCTTAACCGTGAAGTGAAACCGTGAGTTTCTGTGAAGAGTCGGTGAGTGGAAGCATTTAGAACAGTGCCCAGGGTACGGCTGGCACAGTACAAGCCATGGCCATCTTTCCAGTTACGACTGCTGTGGAACTAACCGCCCCAAAACTAAGTGCCTTGAAATAAGCATCTCCTTATGCCCATGTGTTTGTGGGCAAGACTGTGGATGAGGCACAGGAAAGATGGCTTATTTCTGCCCCATGATGTCTGGGGCCTCAGCTAGGAAGACCCAGAGGCTGGGGGTAACTCGACAGCTGGAGGCTGGACCGGTCAGGAGCCTCACTCACTCCCACATCTGGTGCCCGGGGCTAGAATGACTCCACCCCCTGTGGACGAACGGCAAGGCCGTATCTCGGAAGGGCGTGTGGGATGGGAGACTGTGTCATGGCCACCTTTGCTCAACTGATGAACTGTTTGATCTCAGGCTCCCAAACTCTGTCATTCTTCCCACTGACACAGCAAAGAGCTCGGCTGTAGCAACCGCACCCCGCCGTTTCTCTCGCCCTCCTGACTCAGCTGGAAGCCACTTGAGGACAGGGTTGTGCTCTCGCCTCTACTGCATCTATATCCACAAGTACCGAGCTGCTGCTACATAAACAGGAAGTGCTTAATAAATTATCGCAAATAGATAAATGACTGAATTGTATCCTAATAAATAATGGCGTAAAAGCCCAATATCCTATAAAACTTCGGGGATTGGTGGACATCGCCAATCGGCCGCAGATCTTCATTCTCCCCTTCTTCCTTGGTAACAGAAGATAGATTTTATTCAGGGTGACAAAAAGATTGCATAGTTAAATACAGGTACGTAACTAAGTTCTGGTCAAGAACATGAAACCAAAAGTATTGTATGAGACAAGCACAAAAACTGCATAAAAGGAGCTGACTGAACCAAAAGAGTCTCTTTTGTCCTCTCCCTCTTCCTCTTGCTTCCTGGAATGCAGATGAAATGGCTGGAACTCTGGTAGCCATACAGTGATCTTGAGGATGGAAACCAGTGCAAAAAGCAGGAAGACTGACTGCTACATGATTTTGTTGGTGTTGCCATGTTGCCTACTTAAGATAAGCCACTAATGTTGTTTAAGCCACTGTGGTCAAGTCTCTTTCTAGTGGTCAGATGAAATTCCTCCTATACCACACACTGCGCCTCTAATAGATATTATAGAACCACTTCTTCCTCTGAAATTGCTGCAGACTTTGTACCCTTCCTCCGGTGTTTACCACATAGTACTTGGCACTATAATACCACGTTTTTAATCTCCCTAGTTTATCATCATTGCCAAAGGATGTGACCCATTCTGCCTATCTTGGGGCCCAGACACAGTACTAGCAAAGTGCCTTGTACTTACTTATGACTTGAAATATACATTTTTGAATGAGATTAGTATTGATCTTTTTATTAAGTATAAAGCTCTAAAGGTATTTTATCATATTTGTTGATTGTATCATTTGTGCCATTGTCTGGTCCCCTTTGGGACTTTAACTGGAGATAATGACACACCACCTCAGTCACCACAGGAAGGAGAACTTTAAGGCTGCATTTATGTTAATCTCCTACTTGCAAAACCTACTAGAGCATATTGTGGTCGCTTTGGGCTTTGCTGATTAGCATTTTTTCTCATCACACATCATTGTGTGATGCGGGGAGACCTCCTCCTCTCCTGTACAGCCTGGTGGGGCTGTGAATCACAGGAGAGCACCCAATCCTTAACCTTATCTGTTTAGAAGACACGAAGCGGGGTGCACACACGGGGTCCTGGCTGGCCCAATCTGAGCACCACACCCTCCTGCACGCAATCACCAACCAGATCCGTCCAAGAATTTTCCAAACTGGAGGTGAGGGCTGCTCTCTCCCTTGGATTGAAAGCTATATGGCTGTGAACTCAGGACCGTTGGTCACCATCTTCTGAAATGCACGAAGGAAGTCAGGTCGCAGCAAGAAAGGGACCAAGCCCCAGAGCGGCTGACATAAGCAGACTTCATAGACGTCCGGTGATGGAGGTGGGGTGGGGGGGGGGCAATGCTGAGTCCCGGTCCTGTAATTCTGCCTGCTACCCTACTGTCCTTCTGTGCATGAGGGACACACTGCATTTCCTTTGCAGTCAAGCTGGTTCGAATTGGGTTTCTGTCACCTGCAAGTGACAAAGCTCTGACTAATCAAGAGTAAACCACTTCCATGCCGGAAGTCTTTGAAAGCAGGGTTGAGGCTATTCATCCTGGGTGCTTTATGTCTTTTCGCTTGAAGACAGGGTGCTGAACCAACGGGCACCTTCAGGTCCCACTCTGAGAGGGGCAGTGCTAGAAAAGGATGTTAAAGTCTCAACGGGACACAGTGCACCTGAGCCCATCTGAGCTGGAGATGTGAAGACATCAGGAAGCTCTAGAGTGACGTAGTCAAGAAAGAATGCAAAATTTCTTTTAACCCTCCATGATATTCTTCCAAGCGCAGCATAAAACCCCACTGCCGTCTTCCAGGGAGCGTGAGAAAACTTCGGCAAACATCTGGGCGCCCGTCTCCATCCATCCTCCCTTCTGCTGTGCCCCTCCCCCACCCCCCACTGTGCACAAACACATTCCAGTTCTCCAACTTGATACCTCCCTGCCCCAGGCCTGGTACCTTGGCATACAACATGCCAAAGGGGAAGGTTATACACGAAAGGTGGGGGGACGGGGGAAGCTTTTAAAATAATTTACCGTCTGTCAGTCACTTTGGTACAAGACTCAGATACACCACACATACACACACACACACACACACACACACACACACACACACTGCAGAGGGCAATCCACCACCATTCACAACCAAAGCCTGTCCTGTCACAGACACATTCATGAAAGCTTTTTTTTTTTTTTTTTTTTTTAGCAAGAGTAATAGCAGCAGCAGAGCAAATGCCTTCTTTCTCCGGGACCTGTGTCTTCATATAAGTTGGGCATGTGTGTCTGTGTGTGGCTGAATAGTAATAAGAACAACCATGAATATCAGTCACCACCGCACAGTAGTATGTCCAGTGCCACGCCACATGCTCACCAGCAGCCCAGGGACCCCGGAGGAGGGGGACGTGGGCACACCAGAGCCAGCCAGGTTGTTCCTGGCCCCTGGCCGCAATCCTGGCCCAGCTTGCCCTTCTCCCTGACTTGCTCTTACCCACAAACGGAGCCAACCTCGGCGCAGCCCTCCCGAATGCTGGCAAAGTAACGCAAAGTCCACTTTCTTTGGCCCCCACAACTTCAGTAGGCCAGACCAGAGGTGGCCTTCCTGGGGGGGGACCGCGACGGTGGGACAAGAAGCCAGAGGCCTGCCTTCCAGCCCTGGCCCAGCCTGCTGCTGGCTGTCAGACCTCGGGTGCGCCCCCTGGGGGCTGCAGGGGTGATGCTTCACCACAAATTACAAACTGGACCAGTCCAGCTCCAGGATATTTTCTACTTCTGGCATTCTGAGATTCGGTGAGCCATAGACCCTACCCCCAACTTGCTGGTTATTCCAGCGTCCTCCTCCTCCTTCCTTCCCCCCACTTCCCGGTGTATTTGGGGGCCTAGAAGCCAGTGGGACGGGACACCGGGCTGCGAGCTCCTAAGAAACCTGGCAGTAGGGAGGCCTAGTAGGGGTGAAGCACTCAGGAACCAGCAAGGAAAGGTGTTTATCTCCGACAAGGGCTCCAGGCGGGCTCAGGGGCTCAGCTTTGGGGCAGTGGCCTCCTAGGAATCACCCGGGGAGCTTATTTAATTATGTGTACTCTGGGGCACCTGGGTGGCTCAGTCTGCTAAACGTCCAACTCTTGACTTCAGCTCAGGTCATGATCTCAAGGTTTGTGGGGTCAAGCCCCATGCTGGGCTCTGTGCTGACAGTGTGGACCTGCTTGGGACTCCCTCTCTCTCCATCCCTCCCCCACTGAACTCGCTCTCTCAATGAATAAAAAAACATTAAATATATGTATACGTGTGTGTATGTGTGTAGCTCACTGGGTCTGAGACCGAGAGATCTTCATTTCAGGCAATTCCTCCAGGTGCTCTCCAAGGAGGTGCTCCACAGATGAAAGGCTGAGAAGCTCTGGAGGGAGGCCCTGGTCCTGGCCTCTGCTTTCTGCCCGTCCCTGTCCTGTTGCCCACAACAGCCCTGGGCACCGCAGGCATAGTGACCAACGACCACAGGCAAAGAAAACGGCCAAGGCCCCATGCCCAGGTCCAAGAATCAGGATGGCGTGGGTCACAGATGGGCGCAGAGAACCGCCCCATTCCTAAAGGCCAGTGCTGGGAACACCCATCCTGGGCAGGCCCCGAGTCAGTACCCGGGGAGCTCCTGAACTCAGGCCAGCCCGGGCTGAGTCCTGCCGTCATGCAGCAGAAGAAAGCTGATGTGATCGTGGTGTCATCTGAGGTAAGGTTTTACCCTGGGTCACTGAAGGGGACAAGTGACCTTTGGAAGTTCCTTTCGACCCTGAAGACCTGTGATGCTAAACGAGCTGGCCTATGTTAATAAAATAGGAAAATGAAAACAGCCAGAGTATCCCCAGGGGCCTATGATAACCCAGAACACCTTGCCTGCCCCCTTTATTCCTTGCATCGCTCTTACTGCTGATTAATTGCTACTGGCCTGGCCCCTCCCCGGGACGACAAGCTCTCCGAGCTCAGGGACAGTATCTGTGGCAGTTTACCAATCGGGAAACTGAAGCAGAAGACAGTTAAATAACGTGTCCAGAGTCACACAGCTGGCAAGTGGCAGAGCCAGGAACGGACCCAGGTAGCTCGGGTCCTCTGCTCTTAAACCTGAAGCCACGCTGGCACTTAGTAGGTGCTCAACGAAATACTTGTTGGATTGCAAACATCTCTGAAGTGTTTCCATGGAGTTGAACTGAGAGTCATATAGAATATCACCCAATATTTAAAAACAAAAAAAGTGGAGCCAAGTACAAAATAAGCTGATATCCGGTGTTTGCTGCAAGAGACGAGCTTAATTAGAGTTTAGGTAATTAAAGCTTTCATGGTTTCCAAAAAAAATACAATACACTCATTTATGCAAATCTACTCCAGAGCATGATTTTTGGAAAGTGCTATGTAACTTGCTTCTCACATAAAATTGACTTCTGAGTCACCCTGAGAAAGGACGATCTCAGGTTGTAGGTTCTTCCACCAGGTGCCCCATGCCTGTGGGAGCCTGTACACCCCTATTTACAGCCAGTGGTTCCAAGCGGACACCCCAGTGCCCAGTACTCTGTCTCAAGAGGGGCTGGGGCCCTGCCATCTGGTTCTGAAAGGGAAGCCCACCTGTCCATCCCACCCAGCGCTCTCACCAGTCCCACAGCCACAGCTTCCTGACTTCCTTTTCCCTACAAGTTTGCAAGGATTGTTCATTTCAGCCCAAAGTAACTCATCAGAATTGAAATATCTGCTAGGGAGGGAAGAGACAGGTGATTCTCCCAGGCCAGGTCAGGTGAATGGCGGTGGAGTTTCGATGAGTTCATGCACTTGAAGGGATTCTAATTCATAAGCCCCACATGGGTGCAGAGGGTGGTGACTATCATCACCTCCCAGCACTCAAACAGCGAGGGTGGCGAACAGCAGCAAGTTTATTGAGCAGTCATGGCACCAGGTAAAGCTAAGAGCTTCACATCCGTGACCGCCTTTGATCCCTCCAACAAGCAATTAAGGTAGGTCCTATTAGCTTCCATTCTATAGACAAAGAACTGAGGCTCAGAGCAGTTTATCAATGGGCCCAAGGGAGCAATGGAAACACTAGCTAAGGGTCTCTTCACCAACGTGCTAGACCGCACCCTTAGATTGCTGGAAGGACAGACGTACAGGACTTGGTGGCAGATCTGTTAGCACAAGAGAGGCAGGATTCTGGCTGTGAGGGGTCCCTGAGTAGCAACTGAAAAGAGGTCTTCTTAGGTGGCCTTCCGCATCTTTGCTTCTGCTGCTCCCAGCATGCCTTTCTACCTCATTTTCCCGTGTCCCTCAGGACAACGTACAGAAGCAACACCACTCTCCTCTGAATTTCCGTGATATTTCTTGCTGTCCCTTTCTCATGGTGGACCTTACTTTCTACGTGTTCCCTAACGTTACTTGCTTTGTACAAGATGAAAAGCTAATATGTATGCCTGACTCATAATAATAAGAGCTCAGCACTGAGAGATGCTAGTAATTCCGCTGGGCTGAAAGACACTTTAAGGCCAGCCTCCTGGGGTAGGAAGAATCATTTTCCTCGTCTGTCAAATGGGGATGAGAATACTAGTACCTATGTCAGAGGATTGATGGTTAGGGCTGGGGGAGTACCTGGCATCTTAAGGGAGATACAAGTGTATTTTTATAAGTATGAACGCAGGAGCACTGTTGGAGGAGCACATGACAGTGTCCATGTATTCAGCAGATAAACGAGATACCGAACACCAACTATGCGCCAAGCATTGTTCCAAACACTGGGGGTGACAAAACAAAGATCTTTATCCCAATGAACTTACATTTGAGCCGGAGAGACAGATAATAGGCAAAATAAATACATATACAGACTCTGGAGACAGATAATAGACAAAACAAATACGTAAATTCTACATTATGACAGAGACCATTCTTTACTTAGGAGCCCCAACGGTGTCCTAAGTGCCTGAGGACAGCCCTCTCATTTTACACTGCTCTTTTTCTTTCCGTTCTTTTTTCCGAAATGATCGCATTGAGTCCAGTTAATATCCATCACTACAAATAGTTACAATTTCCTTTCTTGTGATGAGAACTTTTAAGATCTATTCTCTAAGAAATTTTTACACATACAAGATTAGAGTCACCTGCGGCATATTACATCCCCGGGGCTTATTTAGTTTATGACTGGAAGTTTGTCCCTTTTGACAGCCCTTCACCCATTTCGCCCTTCACATTGCTCTTCTTTCCCCTGGGACAGTCACTCTGGGGTCCTGAACCTGAAGGGTGCATAGTAAATATAAATTTACTGACTGATTTTAAATAGCATAAGTATCAATAAAGATTTTTAAAACAAAAAATAAATAAATAAATAAATAAATAGCATAAGTACCTAATAGTACATACTTTGCACACCTTGTCAGTGCCATAGGTGTCGATCTTATATGGAAGTCCAGAGATCCAGAACAGCATCTGCCTGTGCCCATTTGAGGATGGGGGCCAGCCCAGGGTTAGCCTGTTGTTGCTGCTGTTATCTTGGTCTCTTTAATAATCCAGGTAGGTTTTCTGTCACTGACAGGGACACCAAAGAATGGAGGTGAAGATGAGCAGCACTAAGGGCAGTGAGGTGTCATGCAATAGAGACTACTATTATTATTGATCACAGGGAGACCTGATAGTCACACCCAAATGGACCAACCTCAGATCAACAGTCACCTCTGGGTCTCAGCCAGGCATTGCAGAAGCCTCCCCATGTCTGAGTAGCTTTGAAGAGCCTATGGTTGTAAGATGATGACTTTCCTTTGGTTTCTGCAAATATATCATTTAATTTCTTTAGAAAAAAGACCTTCCCTCCCCTTGCTTCCCACAACATTTTTGTCCCCTCCCGTCCCAGAGCTCTGGCCTCCCACCAGCGCTCCCCTCTGGTAACACAGAACATTCAGAGAGCACAGGATCTCAAAGTGAAGATATGTAATTTGTCTTCATTTGCATATTTCAGTTAATAACTTGTACTTATTGCCTATTCTGCAGCTTTTATATTATTTTATTTTTAAAATCGTTTTCTTGTGGGGCGCCTGGGTGGCTCAGTCGGTTGGGCGTCCGACTCCGGCTCAGGTCATGATCTCACAGTCTCTGGGTTCCAGCCCTGCGTCAGGCTCTGTACTGACAGCTCAGAGCCTGGAGCCTGCTTCCGATTCTGTCTCCCTCTCTCTCTGCCTCTCCCTCTCTCTCTCTCTCTCAAAAATAAACATTTAAAAAATTAAAAATAGTTTTCTTGAGGTGCCTGGGCAGCTCAGTTGGTTGAGCGTCCGACTCTTGGTTTTGGCTCAGGTCATGATCTCGTGGTTTGTGAGATCAAATCCCATGTTGGACTCTGGGCTGACAGAGCGGAGCTTGCTTGGGATTCTCTCTCTCTCTCTCTCTCTCTCTCTCTCTCTCTCTCTTTCTCTGCCCCTCCCGTTAATGCACTCACAGTCTCTCTCTCTCTCTCTCTCTCTCTCTCTCTCTCTGTCTCTCAAAATAAATAAATATTCAAATAATAATAATAATAATAATAATAATAAAATAGTTTTCTTATCTCAGAATACAGAAGGGAATGTTGAAGAAAACCTAAATTCATTTGCACTTTTTCTACACACATTATGTGATGCGCCTCCTTCCACCCATTGCTCATTACACTGAAAATTCTTCCTGCACCTGCAGTAAAAAGAAAGGGAGGATGGAAAGAAAGAAGGGAAGGAAGGAGGGAAGGAAGGAAGGAAGGAAGGAAGAAAGGGAGAGAAAATAAAGAAAGGGAGAAAGGGGAAGGCAGGGAGGGAGCAAGGGAGGGAGGAAGGATGGGGGGAGGGAGGGAGGGAAGAGGTGGGGAGAGAAAGGAAATTGATGTCCAATGCTGAAATAATTTCAACAAATGTGGAGCTGATTCTTGACTTGCTTCTTTCCTCCACAGCCTTTTTCCCAAAAACTCTAACTCCCAGGCCACAGGAGAAAACAACCAATCTCGTCACATAAAAAAAATAAAATCCCTTGAATACCCTCCCATTGGCCCCAGGCTGGGATAGGATTTCATTCAATAAATAGAATGCTTAACATGCTAATATATCTATATTGCAATCACTTCTCTCTTAGAATACAGGGTAGATACTTGAATCACATCTACATGACTTAAGAGGACTCACAGACGTGACCCCCTTTGCCCATAAAAAGAGAAATAATAGCCTTTCCCAAAGACCAATCCCTGCTTCCACTCTCAACGTTCTAGAAGCCATTTCTGGCAGTTTAGAAGAGCCCTTTGTCACAGGTTCTAGTTATCAAGGCTACAGAGATCCTGTGATCCTTTAGCCCAGCATGGTGCCATGCAGTCAAAACATACATTCGTGAACATTGTCTCAGGACTGTGCCATTCAATTCTAGGCTCTTGATGGCACTACCTCAAAATGACAAACCTTCCCCAAACCCTGGCATTCCCATCTCCATCATCTAAATTGGAGTCTGTATCTTCTTACAGAGTTTGTACTCTCTTCCAGTTACCACTTTCCAAGACAAAGCATTACACAGAATCTACTCTGCCAGGGAAATCATGCCTTCTTTTCAGTGGCTCCAAAGCTAGCCTCACTGAATTCCAAAAATTGCTGCATATTTGCAATATTTCAGGATTTGGTCAGCGAAACTCTACTTGACCAATTGAAACCTTTTGTGCTCTTAAGGACCTCATCCCTGTCTCCAGTTGGCATTCAACTTTTCATGCTGAGAAGCTCTCAACACCTCAATTCATCTCCTGTCTCTCCTACAGCCTGACAAGAATCTTAAATATGTTCATAACTCTTGGCCCCATACTTCTACTTCTAAGATGATACTAAGGAAATAATCAGAGAGGCCCATGAAAGTTTGAGCAGAAAACAGTTCACATTTCATTGCAGGGCTCATGATAAAAGTAAATATGTAAGTAATTATAATTAAATATTATAAGTATTAAATATAATCTAAAAATAAACCAAATCTAAATAATACAGGAGCAAAGACAATTTTGTAGACCCACCAATGGCTATATTATACAGCCATGAGAATGTTTCAGAAACTATTTAATGACAATGAAACATACCAAATAGGATACAAAACATGTACCAAACAGGATACATTTTATATATTTTTATATATACATATATATATCAATATATACTGTTATTATATATATGTTTGTGCATAGAAAAAAGAAAGGAAGTACAACAAAATGGTAAACACTGTTACCTCTGGGTGGTAGGGCAATACATAATTCTATTTTCTTTTTGCCTTGAATATCTTCCAAATTTTCTATAATGAATACGTAATACTTCTACAATCTGAAAATAAAGGTGTTTTTAAAACCCATTCCAACTCTTTAATTAATTCAGCTGTCCTTTCCTGGCCCTTCTCCAGCTCCATTATGTCATACGTAAGAAGCAATCGCCAATATGGTACAGGGTTTTCCAGGTGTCTACTTTTATGAAATCTGATTTCTAACTCTCAGAGGCAGTGCGCGCTCTCACTCTCTCTCTCTCTCTCTCTCTCTCTCTCTCTCTCTCTCTCTCTCTCCTTCTCTTTCTTGCACGCGTGCACACACACACACACACACACACACACACATCCACATCTGCCCCTGAAGCATCCGTCCCATTTACGAGGACCCTTACCTGCTCTTTTGCTGATAAAAGAGAATGTTCTATTTGTACCTAGATCAAAATATCACAATACCATCTAGCTGCACATGCATATGATGAAAAGAAACAACAAGGTCAGTTCTGATTGCAAAGCTCTCAGACTGGTCTCTGATTTGCTTTCTAACCACATGTGATCTTAGAGATGTAGGGCTTTAATTAGGGAAAGGGAGAGAGGGGGTGGGGAGGAGGACAAGGAGGGGGGGGAGGGAGGGAGAAAGAGAGAGAGAGAGATGGAAACCAAACAAAGGAGAGAAACTTTCTGAGTCCTAATGCCATCCCCAAGCTTACTGCAAGGGAACAGACTTCAGAATCAAGGTTTTAGCCAGGCAGAATGAAGTAACGTGCCATCCCATAATTGTTCTGGGGGTCTAAATCCACATCTTGCAAGTCGCCCAGTTCCCAAATCCCTGGAACCTAGGAGAGCACTAAGACCACTCAGAGGTCAGGCAGCAGTTGGGTGAGGATCTGGGGAAGGGCGGGGTATAGAGTCACAGCCTTCAATATGAAAAAAAGTCCAACAATCAACACAAATGTTTCTATTTCCCATGATGAGAGTCTCCGTCTCTGGGAACAGAAATGTGAACACCACCACGTTTTATCACAGGCTCACGGCCCTGTCGAGTTTGACCATCACCGCCAGGTCCAGTAGCACAGCCAACTCTAAACAACTTTACTCTAAAGGACTGGAGGCCTGTTTTCCCATTTTATTTTTGAAATACTGAAATACAATACTGTTTTGTTTCCCCTGTGGTCTGTGCTTTCATGTTTGGAAGGTTTTCGGTTTTACAAATTTGGGTTCAAACAAGAAATGACTGTGAGTCACCTAAAGGCCCCCCTCCTCCCTTCAGGACCTGTCTGCCAATCTGTGATCCTCCCCAGGATCTGATGAAACTTTGCATTTGACTTCAGGCTGTCTGTTCGACCCGATGCAATGACTGCAATCCAGCAGAGGGTCCAGGAGCCCGGAGAGCCTTGGGTGGGAAAAGCAGGCTTGTCACAGAAGCACCTTGACAACGCAAGAGCCATATAGCCTAAATCCGTGCCACCACTCTTGCTGCCCCGGGTCACCCCACTGGTCATGGGCGACCCTCCTATAGGTCAAAGGCACAGGGTAGAGGCAGAGGGCTAGTGGGCAAAGAAGGGAAGAAAACAGCCACAAGACTTGCATCGGGTTAATAAAAATGTATAAATAATAATAACTTTAAAACTTTGCCTTTCCTAAGCCAATGGAAAACATGTTAGGGGAGGGGAATGGGCAGAACGGGACAGTTGCCAAAGAAAGCCAAAGAAATCTTCAATCCTGATTTGAAAAAGAGAACCCCAGAAATGAACACCAGCGTGAGGTGGTATTAAGTCTAGGCTTTCTTGCGGCTCCTCGACAAATTCAGTCGCCCGTTCACTCATTCATTCAATTCAACGAGCACTTACGAAACACCACCTGTGTGCCAGACACTGTGCTAAGTGCTTTAAAGACATTCTTTCACTTCCTCCTCTCACAAGCCTGCCTGAGGGGATTGCTTGTTACGTGGAGAGGAGAGAGAAGCAAGCTTCGGCTTTTCCATTCTACTCACAACTGCAGCGCAGCTCAGAAAACCCACAGCCAGTTCTTGGCACATCAGTTAGGGATACTTTCTTTTTTGTGTTTTTTTTGTTTTGTTTTGTTTTGTGTTTTGTTTTATTATTATTTTTTTAATTTACATCCAAGTTAGCCCATAGTGCAACAATGATTTCAGGAGTAGATTCCTGAATGCCCCTTACCCATTTGGCCCATCCCCCCTCCCCTCCAGTAACCCTCCGTGTGTTCTCCATATTTAAGAGTCTCTTGTGTTTTGTCCTCCTCCCTGTTTTTGTATTATTTTTGCTTCCCTTCCCCTTTGTTCATCTGTTTTGTATCTTAAAGTCCTCATATGAGTGAAGTCATATGATATGTGTCTTTCTCTGACTGACTAATTTCACTTAGCATAATACCCTCTAGTTCCATCCATGTAGTTGCAAATGGCAAGATTTCATTCTTTTTTTTTTTAATGTTTATTTATTTTTGAGACAGAGAGAGACAGAGTGTGAATAAGAGAGGGGCAGAGAGAGAGAGGGAGACACAGAATCCAAAGCAGGCTCCAGGCTCTGAGCTGTCAGCACAGAACCCTATGCGGGGCTCGAACCCACGAACTGCAAGATCATGACCTGAGCCGAAGTCAAACGTTTAACCGATTGAGCCATCCAGGTGCCCCAAGATTTCATTCTTTTTGATTGCCCAGTAATAAGCCTTTGCATATATATATAGAACATCTTCTTTACCCATTCATCTGTCGATGGACATTTGGGTTCCTTCCATACTTTGGCTATTGTTGGTAGCACTGCTGTAAACATCAGGGTGCATGTGTCCCTTCGAAACAGCACACCTCTATCACTTAGATAAATATCAAGTAGTGCAATTGCTGGGTCATAGGGTGGTTCTATTTTTAACTTTTGGAGGACACTCCATACAGTTTTCTGCTGCGAGTTACAGAAATACTAACTCCAATTGCCTTAAACAATATGGGAATTTATCATTTCTCACAGAACATCCGAAGCCCTATATTCTTTACAGTTCTTTTCTGCCATCCATGGTGTTGACATCATCTTCAGGATGACAGAAAAAACAACTTCCATTCCAGATAGTTTTTCTTTCAAGAGCAAGGACAACTTCTGAGGAAGCACCTTGGGAAAGTGTCTCCCCATGTGTCCCAGGAGGGAATGAGGTCACCCATGCTTTCCAAAACCAGTCCCTGGCAAGAGGAACAAAATAAACATGCCGATGAGGAAGAAGAGGAAGAGTTAGACAGAGGGCGTTAATGGTCACACCCTCCAGCCTCTTCAACTGGAGCAAGTGGTTCTGGGCCACAGGTTGACCTCTGGAGCCACCTGTGAAACCACCTGAGATGCTTCAGAAAACGTCAGTCTCTGGGGCTTTTCCTCAGAACTACTGAATCAGAATCTCTTGGGCCCAGAAATGTGTACTTTAACAAGCTCCCCTGTTTACTCTCCTGTCCAAGTGACTTTGAGAGTACGAAAACCCACCCTTGGACCCTATAAAGAGGTGATTCCGTTCCTCGGTGTGGTCTAGGTCCTTTAAGAGCTGCTCCCGCCTTCCCACCCTCACTCAGCCACACGGACCTCCTAGAACATGCCAATGGCATGTGCACCTCGGGGGCCTTCGAGAGTAGGTTCCTGCAGTTGGGTGAACTACATCTCCCCAAAGATGCGCATATTCTATCCCCATAACCTGTGAATATGCAAAGGGGCTTTGCAGCTCTGATTACGTCACATTTGCCCTTGTTCGTGTCTCATTCCCTACCCACTACAGGATTCATAAAGTTTTCTGTACTCCATTACTGTTCTTCGGCTGATTTTTGAAAGCTAAACTTTGAATTGTTATCCTAATTACCCTTACAGTTGAGCATACACACATAACTATATCACCTCCTACTTCTCAACTTGTTCCATGTCCCAAATCTCCTCCAATATAAAGCAAGAACGGTTTATCTCCTGAGAACCGATAACCTTAATTTCTCTGATAGCACTTTTAGTTAAATGGGGAAAACCAGTTTCTATAGTAATTAATCTTATTACCAATAGATATTAATTTCATTTTTAACCCCTTTTTTTGCATCCAACTTTTGCTTTCTGGGATCACTTTTCTTCTTTCAAAGGACATCCTTTATTAATTTATCTGGAAAGGTCTTGGGGGACCAGTTCTCTTGGTTTCTGTATATGTGAAATGGTCTGTGTATCATCTTGAATCTTAAATACTAGGGTGTTTTGTTTTCAGCTATGGAATCTGGGTTAATGCCTCTTTTCACTCAGCATTTGAAGATATTATTTCTTTCTTTGTATTTATTGTTAGTTATGAGACATTTATAGTGAGTGCATTTGTCACTCTTGACTTCCACTACTGGTAATAGAGGACTGGGTAATCTAAATTCAGGCCAAATTTCCTGTAAGAAGTTTGTAGATCCGCTCTGCCCCATGTGTCCCTCCTCCTTCTCTGGTGCCCAGCAGGCTAACCTGGACGTGTTCTTCTCAGGAGAATGACAGAAACACAAGACCACATAAATGTTTGTAAAATCATACTATATGTATATGTAGGCACATAGGGTTTTCACATAAAAAGTATGATTCATTCATACTGTATTGTCCATTTTTTTTGCATTGGAAACTGTATAATAGACATTATGTTCTGTCAGTACATATAAATTCTACTTCATATGATTAAAAAATATTTAAGCAAATCTGCTGGAATGAAAGAGAAGGAAAATCTTATACCTTCACAACCTTCTGTTACGTTACTCAGAGATAACTAATTCTTTCTATTTTCTGTTTTTCCAATCATTTTCACCATAATTCTCATATTTCTGTATCACGACTTATAAACTTGATGATTATCAACTGACTCTATCAAAACTAAGAAAATTTAACTCTCTAATACTACCCCCTCATTACAAGTGTCCCCAGAGTTTTATGGATTGTATTTTTTCATTGCTCAGTTGGTTATCTTTTATAATGCTGAATATCCAACATTAAGTATTCTATGCCTTATCTACAGATTAATTATAAAAAATGAAAAACCAGGGCACCTGGGTGGCTCAGTTGGTTAAGCTTCCAACTCTTGATTTCAGCTCAGGTCATGATCTCATAGTTCATGGGACTGAGTTCCCCATCAGGCTCTGCCACGCCCCAAATAAATAAATAAACATTTAAAAATTAAAATAAAACTAAAGAATAAAAAATTAGAAACCTATAAATAGGAGTTCTGCATCTAGCTATGGCATATTAGCTTATAACAGATCAGCCCTCCTGCCAAGAATAACTAAAAAGTTGGATTTTAAAAATATATTTGCTAAATGCAATGTAATATTCTAGATTGCACATTAATAGAACATTGGCAAAATGAGAATAAAGTCTGAAATTTTGTTGACAGTAATGTACCAATGTTTCTTCCCTAGTTTTGGCAAGTATACCATGGTCACTTAAGATGCTACATTAGGGGAAGCTGGGTGAAAGATACACGGAAACTTTCTATACTATTTTTGCAATTTTATTGTAAATCTAAAATTATTTCACAATAAAACATTTATTAAAAGAAAAAAAATTTAAGGTGCTGGAGAGCTGCCAAGATAGGACTTTGGAGAGCCAAGATATCAAAGAGAAGTACAGAAGAAAGTCAGCTATCCATGTAGTTTTTAGCCTCAAGGCATTCTTCAGATAAGACACCACAAAGCAGAGTGTCAGAGAAGCAGAACAGAAGGTGAGAGCCCCAAGTCTGAGAGCTAAGCAGAATTCTAGGAAATCTCACATAACCAGAAGAATGAAAATTGGAGCTTAGGATCCATCACTATAGAGTGGGCCTGGAAAACATCTCAGTCATTCCCTAAAAGGACAATTCCCTAGAAGTAAAGGCAAACCAGGTCTTTACCAAGACTGAAGCCCAGCTTCAAATAAATTTAATCCTTGTCTGGATTCGGTTGCAATGCCTTCCATCTCCAGAAGAAAACATCATTCAGAGACTCAGAATACAATGTTTATTATGCAACATCTATAATTCAATAAAAATTACTTGACATAGTAACAGGCAAGACCAAATGACCAAAACAGGAAAAAAACAATAAAAGCAAATCCATCAAAACAATGAGAAGACAAGCAACAAGCTGGGAGAAAGTATTTCCAAAAGATACATCTGAAGAAGAACTGTTATCCAAAACACACAAAGAACTCTTAAAACTCAACAGTAAGAAAACAAACAATCCAATTTAAAATGAGCCAAAGATCTTAGCAGGCATTTCACTAAGGAAGATATACAGATGGCAGATAAGTATATGAAAGATCATCTCATGTCATCAAAGAATTGCAACTGCAAATCAAAATAGCAAAGGAGATACCATTATATCCCTATTAGAATGGCTAAAATCCAAAACACTAACACCAAATTCTGGAAAGGATATGGAGCAACAGGAATGCCTTTATTGCTGATGGGAATGCAAACGGTACAGCCACTTTGGAAGACAATTTGATAGTTTCTCACATAATTAAACATACTCTTACCATATGCTCCAGCAATCATGTTCCTTGGTGTTGACTCAAAAGAGTTGCAACCTGGGGTGCATGGCTGGCTCAGTTGGTAGAGCAGACAACTTTTGATCTCAGGCTCGTGAGTTCAAGCCCCATGTTGAGTATTGAGCCTACTTTAAAAAAAAGAAGAAGAAGAAGAAGAAGAGGAGGAGTGCCTGGATGGCTCAGTCGGCTGAGCTGGTTAAGTGGCTGACTCTTGATTTTTGGCTCAGGTCATGATCTCACGGTTCATGAGTCTGAGCCCTGCATTAAGCTCTGCGCTCACAGTGTGGAGCTTGCTTGGGATTCTCTCTCTTGCTATCTCTCTGCCACTTTCTCTCTCTCTCTCTCTCTCTTTCTCTCTCTCTCTCTCAGAAATAAATAAATAAACTTAAAAGAAGAGTTGAAAACCTGTGTCAACACAAAAACCTACACACATGTTTACAACAGCCTTATTCACAATTGCCAAAACCTGGAAGCAGACAAGACATCCTTCATTGGGTGAATGAATAAATAAACAGTGGTATGTCCATAAATGGACTATTATTCAGCACTAAAAAGAAATAAGCTATTAAGCTATGAAGAACATGGAGGAAATTTCAAAGCATATTACTAAGTGAAAAAAGCCAATATGAAAATGCTACATAATGTCTGATTTCAATTATATGATATTCTGGAAAAGGCAAAACTGTGGAAACAGTAAAAATATCAGTGGTTTGCAGGGAAGGAGGGATGAATAGCTGGACAGTGAAATGCTTATGTCTATTATAATGGTGGATACATGCCATTAAACATTGGTCAAAACACATAGATTGAACACTAAGAATAAACCCTAATGTAAACTACGGACTTTGGGTGATAATAACATGTCAATGTTTTTCCTGAAATTCCTGAATTTTTCTTTTTATAATGAAAGGAAGTACACATTTTAAAAACAATATCCATAAGATATTGAGAGCTCACAATCATGGTATTTACTGAATGAAATCCATTTTTTTCTTAAAAACATTCTTCTTGGAGTTATCCAACATCCTGTTCTAATTTGATCTGATTGGTTTTTGGCCTACTGTATAGCTGTTACACTGGGATTTCTTTTTAATACTCTGAATATTGGAGCCTATGTTTCCCCCCTTCTTCAATTATTTTCTTATTTTGTTGGTCTACATGCTCAGATTTTATGTTTTTGTTGTGCTTTGTTTAGTAGGGAAAATCTGTAGGGGAGATAAAATTTCTGAGTCCTTCCATCTCTTAGAAGTGTTCTTAGACCTCCCATTTGAATGATAGCTTGGCTGGGTATATAAATCTAGGTTCAAAATCATTTTCCCTTAGAGGTTGAAAAGTGGTGTTCCATTCTCTTCTAGCAAGCAGTGCAGCTGATGAGAATCAAATAGAAATCTGATTCTCCTTCTTTAATTGCTAAGCTTCCCTCTGGAAGCTTTTAGTATCTTCTCATTAACCTTATGTTCTGAAATTTGATGAACAAATACCTAGGTATGGGTATTTTTTTATTCATTTGTTGACAGCTAACAGACTCTTTTAAAGTAATAAAAAAGGTCACCTTTCCTGCACTTTGGAATATTTGACTATTTCCCTTTCTTCATTTGTCTGCTGTTTCTTTCTGGAACTTTTATTGGATGGGACTATATCTCTTTGTTTGATCTTTCCTGTCTATAAATTTTTCATTTGTACCTCTCATCTTCTTGTCTTTTGCACCACAAGCAGAAGGATTTTTCAGTATTATCTTCCAGGACTTTTATTGAAATGCTTATTTCAGTATTCACATTTTTTAATTCCAAAAAATTATTTCTTGGCTTTTGGTGTCTCTCTCTGTTTTAGAGCAGCAATTATTTTTTAAATGCAACATTATCTTGGATCCTTCTAAGGATACTAACTAAAAATAATTCAAGTCCCCTTCGGTTTCTAAGTATTTCTTTTTTCTCTGGGGTTAACTCTATCAGTTGGATTTACTGTTTTGTGCTTTACATTTTTTGTCCTGAATGTCTAGAGATAATCTAATGTCTATCATGAACAAGAGATTCATTTATACTGTAAATAAAGGTTGATTAATATAGGTAGATAATAAAACTTTACTCGATATTAAGTGTTTTTCCCAATATGCCTCTCCCCTGGAAGAAAAGACTGACTATAAGCTGTGAATATATGGGAAGGATGGCAATTGACTGGCTTTATATTAGAATGCATGGGTGGGAGCATGGCGACAGGCTGATCCCCAACATAGCCAAGCTAAGAAAGGTTTCATTCTAAGGTACTAAGAGCTTCACTAAGGAGACTTCACCTATTCCAGACATATGATTCCTGTTCCTTTAAAGAACAAGCCTCTACGTACCAAATAATACTATTGCTTATAGATTTGATTTGCTTTAACAAGTTAAAAGCAATTCATACCTAGACCTGGTCAATAAGTGAGATGATAAAACTTCTCCAGTCAAAAGTGATGTGTGATTTCCAAGTAATCAGCAGAACCCAACAGGCAAGGATGGTACCAGTCACTTTTGACAGTGAAAGCAATGTCAGACCAAGTGTGTGGCTTCCCTTTTGAACTCTTGGAACAGGTGACATTCTTCTGGTGGATCAGGTGGAATCAGACTCATCCCTCATGTCCACACCCCACACAGCAGAAAAGGCCACCTGGTGAGAAATTGACCGAGTGGCAAATAATGAAAGATAGTGGGAAATGGGGAGCATTGGAGAGACTCTGACTTGCCAAGAGAAGAGCCAAACAGAGAAACAGGGGCACCTGGGTGGCTCAGTGGGTTGAGCATCTGACTTCGGCTCAGGTCATGATCTCATGGTTTGTGGGTTCAAGCCCCGCGTTGGGCTCTGTACTAACAGCTCAGAGCCTGGAGCCTGCTTCGGATTCTGTGTTTCCCTCTCTCTCTCTCTCTCTCTCTGTCCCTCCCCCACTCATGTTCTGTCTCTCTCTGTCTCTCAAAAAATAAATAAACATTTAAAAATATTTTAATTAAAAAAAATCAGAGAAATAGATATTTCTGGGTGGCATTTAGGCTAAGATGAAAACTTTAACAGGATACAATATTTATAGTGTACTGGCACCGACCCAATCACGCTATGTGTGCTATCTCATGTAATCCTTACAACAGCTCCATACAGTAGATACAACAACTGTCATCAACTATCATTTGAAAAGAAAATGTATATCATATAGACAAAGAATTCAGGCTATAGAACCAAGTGTTGAGATTCAAATCCAGGTTCCTCCACTTAATAAGTATGTCACCTGGGACAAGTTACTTAACATTTCAGTGCCTCACTTTTCTCACCTGCAAGGTGAGATCAATAATGGGATATACCTAGTGGGATTGCTATGAAAATTAAATTAATTAATACATGTAACACATTACCTTAAAAATAGTAACTGGCCAATAAATGCCAGTATTTGTATTATTATTAGAGGAGTTAAGTAGTTTGTTGTGGTAGAGCCAAGATGTTAACCCAGATACCTCAGACTTCTCAATCTGAGCTTACCCACCACCCTATGTGGCTCCTCCCATGTGGTATAGCAAATGTCCACATGGTGAGATATCAGGACTATCTAGAAGTGCTCCTTCTAGATACTTCCAAACATTTCGTTAACTCCTGTTGACTGGGCATTCTACAGAACAGCAGATCAGTGGTTTGCAGGGAGATTTTGCTTCCTGTTAAAAATATAAATACACTCCCAGACCCTCTCAACACTAACTCAGTTAGTCACACTTGAGTGTGAATGAGTTCCAGATCCTTTCACAAAAGCAGTTCTTAACTGGGAGGGTAGTATAGGCAGCTTGGTGGGTATCTGACAGCCCTGAAGATGAAGGGGACATGCTGAAGGAGCAAAAGGCACAGAGATCAATGATCGGGAGCTTTAAAGGCAAACTTCAACCAGTTAAACAAGATAGCATTCAACAGTTTTATATTTGCTCTCCATTATAGCCCTGGGAGGCAGGGATTACTATCATCCCCATTTGGTATCAAATGAGGAAATTGAGGCTGAGAGACACGAAGTGACTTCTCTGAGGTGGTGTAACTGATGATGGACAGGGCTGGCCAGGTCTTCCAAGCGCGCACCTTGACTCTGTCCATGGTCCTGACTCACCCCTTTCCAGCCACTACATGGTTTGGCCCTGGTTTATTCCTGCCCACAACCACTCAGGTGGGGTCAGGCAGGGCTGACCAGCCCTCACATCCCATACTTCTCTCCAGTCCCCGAAAGCTCCTGCAGCGGGCCCAGATTTGTCAAAATAGAGGAAAGAAAAAGAAAGGTCATTGTTTCCAACCATTTGCAAGAATATCTGAGTTAAAAATGGAAGATTTGTCATTTGCATGGTGAAGGGAGGCGGGGAAGAGGAAGCATTGTTAGGTGTTGGTAATGTAAAAACATAAGTATGCTGTTATTTATGTAATTAGTTATTGCTTTCATTATGGATGCAGTCTTAATGGTTATAGTATTTATGTATAATTACCTTAATATTCACTGAAATTTCCAAGTAGCTCCCTAATTAACTGTCTCAAATATATAATTACATTGCATCTTTACGCAAGACTTGCCTAATTAATGTAGTTACACCACTTCTTTTGTGAATGTGCATTATTAAATGCTCTTTGCATCATTCTTCTGACTTCTTGTAATTCACGCTTTACAAAAATTAAGACCCCGAATTAGAAACCTTCACAAGCAGCCTAATCCAGCAGCAAAGCAGAGGCTCATAGCAACTCTGGAAAAAACAAGGACTTGCTAAGCCTCATTATGAGTTTCTCATTATACAACCTGCCTACTTGGAGGTCAGAGGAGCCTGGGGTAGCCAGGCTCATTAGAACAGGCAGCCTCAGAGTGCTGCCCTCAGGTCTCAGCTTTCTTTGTCTAACTTGGGCTGTTGCCCCCAGGGTTAACCCACCCTCAACCCACCCTCAACAGGGAAAGGCCACCATGTGTCCTGGGACTTCTGAATGACAGAAGACTGAGTGAGCACTAGCCCTCCATGCTCTTCCAGCTAGCATGTCTGAGGCAACCTCTCTTAAGTCTTGCTTTCCAAATCTGTAAAATAGGTGCAGTGACAAATGCCTGTCTCCTCAAAAAGGTTCTCTAAGAATTAAATGAAGTGATGAACAGGAAAGAGACTTGAAGTATATAATGAATGTATAATATGACTGCATGGGATTATTTCTAGAACCACTTTGCCTTGCTACCAGAGTGGTCTCAGAATATATTGGTTATTCAGTGCTGCAGGGCAAACCACCCCAAACTCAGTGGCTTAAAACAACCACCATGCTATTTAGTTCATAATTGGGTGGATGGACAATTTGGGCCAGACTCAGCTGGGTGATCTTTCTGGTCTGAACTAGGCTCAGCTGTTCTTGGCTAGGCTTACTCCCAGATCTGGGGCCACAGCTGGGATGGCCAAGACCCCTCTCCATGTGGCCTCTTGCCCTCTGCCAGGCTAGCTTTGGCATGTTCAGTGCTGGAAGCATTTCCAGCCCAAGATCAAAAGCTACAAGGCTTCTAGACCCAGAACTTGTACAGCTCCACTTCCACCACATTCTATTCATCAAAATACCTCACAAGACAAGCTTAGATTGAAGGGCTGCGGAAGTGGGCATCACATCCTGATGGGAGGAATTTGTGCCATTGTTTGCAACTTATCACACCAGGCTTACCTCCAATCTCTTCTATCCAGGGAGAAAATAATTTTTCAATTAATCAGTATCCAAAGGTTATTGAGCACCTGCCATGGACTTTGTATTGTGAGAGGTCCCACCGGGGATCCAGAAGAAGTTTAAGACAGGTCACTTCTAAACTACTGAGCCGCAGTTGAAGAGGCAAAGCCTACAAACATGAAGGAAATGAAGTATGTGCAAACTAAGAGGCATGGGCTTTAAATAGAATACAAATGCTCAGAAAGGAGAAACCCATGAAGTCATGAGAGAAGACTTCATGGAGCAGTCATGGCGAGGAGGCCCTCACAGGCCAGGCCAAAGTAGGGTGAGGAGAATGACTTGATGTGTAGGAGGCAGTGAGACACTCCGATGAAGGAGACAGTGAGGTTCATGCTGGAAAGGCCCTTTTGGAGCCATCTGGAGTTGGGGGTTCATGGAAGGGAAAGTGAAGTTTAAACAGAGTTGGCCCAAGATCCATGAATAATTATTTATTTAACATCAACCAAACATTTCCCAAGAACCTAGGAACTCAACTCTTCCTTCTGATAACCATACAGTTCACTCTTCTAATTCAGATCTCCTTCTCAGGGAGGTTGTCTCCTTGTCCCACACATACTCACACATGCACGCACATGCACACACACACACCAAACACATATGCACAGCCTCACCCCTCACTAATCTTTTACCCTTCTTCATTGTCTTCAGAGAAACTGTCACTACCTTATACTGTATTACATACTTCTGTGTTTCTTTGCCTCTGGTCTGTTTCCTTTCCCCCACAGAATTATAAGTTGTCTGAGGACAAGGACTTGATCCATTTTGTGTAGAGCTGTATCATCCCCAGCCCCCTGAATACACATGGCACACAGGAGACCTTCAATAAGTATCTGTTGAATGAATAATGATTAAAAGAATGTTTTCTGCATGCCGGGAACCAATCAGCTAGGTCCAGTCTTCACCAAGAACAGCATCAAAATCAATACCCAGTGATCATGAGATACTGGGGAAAACAGCATGGTATTTAATGATCATTCCCTGATTATATTAACATGGAGGGCAAACTAGCCAACCTCACCAAACTGCATCCCTCCCTACTCACTACTCCTAGCACCTATGCCCTTCAAAAGCTGGCAGGGTGGGGCACATACAGCATGTGAACAATGCTGTCTAGATACACAGAGCTGGATACCTATAATTATTAATATAAACAGAAATGTTTTACCATATTTTACTGAGAAGACAGCTCAGAGAGAAAAGGGACTTACCCAAGGCCACAAAGCTAATTAATGATGACAGCAAGACTCAAACCCAGGTCTTTTGACTTAAGATCTGAGCTCGGCCCACTACTTCACTTGTTGCTGCAATACACACACTGGCTAGTGAGGACTCTAAGCCCTACCTATATCAAGCCAGGGAGAATGAAGTGGGCAGGACTTAAGTGGTGGGGATAAGGGGCAAGGTTCACCCCCTGCCCATTGTAGGGATGCCATTCACATCATAGGTCATGTAAATAGACTGGATCATAACTCCATAGACTACAGTGGGAATGGTATCCCCCAAAGAGGTGCAACACAGGAAAAGGCAAGAAGTGCATGAAAAACTCAACAAGCAGGGTGAGAACTAGGAAGAGAGATTGGGATTTTGACTCAGAAAATGTGGCTTTGGAAATGTAACTCCTAGTTCCATCACTCACCTGCCCTGTGTTCTTGGGCAAGTCACTCAACAGCCTCAGTTTTCTCATCTATAAAATAGGAATAATGTATGCCCTAATTGTTGAAAAGCTTTTTGAAAGGATTACATGAGATAAGGTATATAAAAGCACATTGTAAAGATGGAAAGAGTCAAACAACTGTTAGGTATTGTCATTCCCTCCATATTAAATAATGACCCCGTGATCCTAAGGGTCTCTACACTCCTTAATTGGACATATCCCATTATTAAGAAAAGGTCTCTCTCTTACAGCAAATATGTATCTGGTGGCCTGTCTGTACTCAACAGTCTACTAGGCAATATAGACATATTTAATAAGAAGTACTTGGAGGCACCTGGGTGGCTCAGTCGGTTAGGCATCCGGCTTCAGCTCAGGTCATGATCTCACGGTTCGTGGGTTCGAGCCCCATGTCAGGCTCTGTGCTGACAGCTAGCTCAGAGCCTGAAGCCTGTTTCAGATTCTATGTCTGCCTCTCTCTCTGACCTCCCCTGCTCGCTCTGTCTCTCTCTGTCTCTCAAAAAATAAATAAAAAATAAAAATAAATTAAAAAAAAGAAGTACTTGGTACCTGGCACCATGTTGGAAATTAGCCCACACTCCTCGACTCACAAACTTGATCTTAGCCTACTTCTGCCACCGCCTAGCTCTGGGATGCTACCAAGTCACTTTGCCACTTTAAGCCTCACAATCCTTGCTGTGCAAGAAGTTTGGGTTTGACTGGTCATTTTCAAGCTCGAGTTTGAAGATGTTCTGAAAATACCATATTGAATTTCATCATTAAAAGTGGATTTAAAAATTATTTATATGCCAGTGGAAAATATACCCTCAGATGTATCATGTATCAAATATTAACACATCAGATACTTTCAATTCTTTAATTTGAGTTTTGGCTGATTCTAAACTAAGAATATGCTATAACTCAGAACTTAAGACATTTATTTTAACAACATATTGCTTTTAAAGCACATATCAGGGTCCTATAAAGAATTTCTTTTAAAAAAGGAAATATACTGACAAAAATAAGTTTAAAAATCACTGAATTAGATAATCTCTATGGACCTCTCTCACTCTGAAATATCTCTGATTCTGTGATAAATACAGGACAGAACTCCTGCCTTCAAAGAGAATGAAATCTTCTTGAGACAATCAAACGCATAACATGATGAAATACAGCACAAGACAATTGTGCTAGTTGTGCCCCGATATCATTTCTACCCTTATCCCACCCACAGTGCAATGTGCATCCATGCTTGCCCGGAATAAACCTACACTTCCCAGTCTCCTTTGCCTCTTGGTGTGGCCACATGACAAAGTCCTGGCCAATGGGATCATAGATAGGGATAGAAGTTGCATGCACGTGTATACACACAAAGTTCTCAGTAAGAGTACTTGTAAAGAAGGCTGTCTTCCTTCTGCCCGTTACTCCTTCCTGATGACTAGAATGTAGACCTCATGACTGAAGCTAAAGCAGACACTTCGAGTCATGACTTAAAAGTCTCACCTTGAGAATGGCAGAGCAATACCACAGAAGAAACTTAGCCCCTGACGATGGTAGACCAGCTACCCCGACCTTCACATGAGTGAGAAATAAATACCCATGTGATTTTAACCACCACTATTTAGGGGTTGCCTGCCACTCACAGCCAAAACTAATCCCAACCAATGCAACAACCTATCATTATGTGCTTAACTTCCCCTAAGGAGCAGTAAGCTCTTTGCCATCTCATCCTCTTGAGGCCATGAAACATGATCCTTATTTGTGCTTTTTAAAGAGGCCACCACTAGTTCCTACAGTAAAAAGTGACTATCAGAGCTGGTTCTTTCCCCTGTGCACTCCTTCTGAGCCTCAGCCCCCAACTCTCAATCCTGCTCTTAAGGTTCTCCAGCAAGTGTCTTCTAGTCATGATTAAAAAGCCAGTCCTCCTTGTTCCCAAAATGTCCCTGATAGACAATACAAAGCATCATAGGAACACAGGAAAAGAGTTCAAGAACATTCCTACAGCGACACCTTTCATCAAGTTGCAGGAAATCAAGCAATGAAAACAAATAAATACCCACCCCAAAACCTCAACCCAGCACGTCAGGATAAATCACTGAAGTTGATTGTTCTGCAGATGAATTTAAGGCTCCTGTGTACATGGAGAGGATGCGCATGGATGTTTTCATAAACATAAGACACCCACAAGGGGGGTGTTAAGTCTTATGCCCTTAACACAGGTGACACATCAGGCTATTCCCTTCATTCACAACATTCACTCCACCAATCCAACTTTTTACTTTTAGAAAATACAGATCTCTGTGTAATGACAGAAATACCAGGAACTTAGGTCACAAATATGACAGGAAATATGCAAGATCTCTTGACAGGCCCTCATTCCCTGTCTCTTTGTAGCAACTTGAAGATCCACACCCATCCACAATAGAAATGCTGGAACAGCTTTTTCTCTTTAAATGTGTAACTATCAGCTTAGCTAAGAGTCACCTATGATTGTGGAATGGAGAGGGGAGTGACAATGAATTTGAGAAACAGTTTGGAAGGTAGAAAACCAAAGACTTTTCCATGGATTGAATGTGGGGTAAGGTGGCCACAAACAGGAAGAGACGCTGGGAGAGCTCCCATGGCCTGACTTCTACCTCCTGCTCCTTCAGCTCTACCCCTTGGCCCCTTAGAGCCCTGAGATTCGTCCCAACCGAGCAAGAGGATAGTGCCTCCACTACCTGATCCGTGGAGTGCTAGGAAAACCCACTGAAAGACGTGTGTCCTTTTTGTCAGTAGTTACACATCACGCCAGATCTGCCCCATGGTAGGTACGCAAGAGTGAGATGTGAGGAACAAGTTGTTTCATCACCCCATCCAAGGTCAGGCTTCTGGATAGGAATGCGGTCTGTGGTCAGGGCAGAGAGAAAATGGCCCTCTTTACGGGGAAGGAATTCACAGCCCCACTGTGCCACCCCCACACCTACCTGCAGTGTCGCTGACTAAACGGTGTCTGAGGAAACCGTTTCCCTACCTGCAGGATCTGGCCCACACCGAATTAACTAATGAGACTCTTCCTATAGGCCTTTTTCAGGCCAAATTCTCAGGCACTGCCGGCCGTCCTGGTGCCAGAGATCTATTAGAGTCCCCATCGGAGCAACATATGTCTTCTGTGGGATTTCTCTTATTTTGCATATACAGACAAGCCTGGCCTCCACCATCATTGACTGGATGGCTGTAGCCATTCACTTTCTTCTACATGACAGCTAGTAGAGAAATGGCAAAAAGGACTGTGAGCTGTGACACCTAAAAATCTCTCTCCAGGGAGGGTTCAGTGCTTAGTAAGTTTGATTCAGCCAACGTCCAGTGAGCGCCAACTTCGTGCTTGGTGCTGCAATGGGCTCCAAGGAAGTGGCACAATATGAAGGAATTGTGGATGTCTTGACTGAATTTACTGCATCTCATTTGGTGGGCTCCGTCATGACAACACCCAGGCTATATGCATTTGAAACATGGGGGTGGCCCATTATGAAACCTAGGACTCATGTATGGAAATTTTTTTCCAATATAGGATTTTTCCATTGTCTTTTTTTTCTTTCTTTCTTTCTTTTTTTTTTTTTTTTTTTTGTAGACCTTGTGATGCCCAGATAGCTACCAAAATAACCAGTGGCTGCAACATCTGGGAGACCAGACAGACACAGGAAAAATACAGCAGAAGGGGAAGATCCATGAAAACAGGAAACATGGAGAGGAGAGTTTAAAAAGATGTCAAAACAAAGGCGGCCTGGGCGGGCAGCGAGGGAGGAGGCCCGGAGAGAGGCCATGAGTTCATGTGCCGGCACGAGTTCCTTAGGAGCCTTCAGAGAATTGCAGGCTGACGTAGTGCCGCGGCCACACACAAAAGGACCGCAGCCTTTTACATCTCTGTTTTACACAAAAGTCATGGCCTCCTTCAAAACTGAATAATAGCAACACCACCAACTTCCCTAGGTAGGTGGCTAGCCCTGCCTGTCTGAGCCCACAGCCCTGAGACATTCACAGGCAAGGAGCGACCGCAGAGCTGTGGGGACTCCATGCAGAAGCCCTGTTCCAGCTTTGTCCGGCCACATCACAGAGGCCCCTCTGCGAGCCCCCACTCATCTCCTTCATCTCCATCTCCCCACACTAGCACTGGGCCAGGCCCATAACACATAGTTGCTCACCCTGAACTTAAAATGGCTTTGACCCCACCATCTAATACTCTTCTCACGTCGCTTTCATTTCTTTGGCCCAAGTTTTCAGATTCCAACTAGAGCAAAGTAGACACCTGCAGCTGAGAGGGCCACCACCTCCTGCATGGAGGGGGCACCCAGTCAGTGATGTCGATTACCTTAAAGACAAGCGGAACTTGAAGAGATGAATGTGTGGGGGGCACCTGGGTGGCCATCCAACTTCAGCTCAGGTCCTGATCTCGTGGTTCGTGGGTGTGAGCCCTGCGTTGGCCTCTGTGCTGACAGCTGAAGAGTGTGGAGCCTGCTTCGGATTCTCTGTCTCGCTCTCTCTCTGCACATCTCTCCTGCTTGCACTCTCTTTCAAAAATAAAAAAATAAATTAAAACATTAAAAAAAAAAAGAATTGAATGGGAGCCTAGAGTTCATCAAGTCTGACCTTCTTCTTGGACATGAACTCTCCACATGTCATTAAAACAGAGGGACTTTGGGGCACCTAGGTGGCTCAGTCGGGTAAGTGTCTGACTCTTGATTTTGGCTCAGGTCATGATCTTACAGTCCATGAGATCAGGCCCTGCACTGGGCTCTGTGCTGACAGTATGAAGCCTGCTTGGGATTCTCTCCCCCTCTCTCTCTCTGCCCCTCCCTTACTCTCTCTTTCTCTCTCTCTCTCTCTCTCTCTCTCTCTCTCAAAATAAATAAATAAATAACAACAAAAAGAAAACCAGAGAGACTTTAGTTCATGAGTCTCCTGTGCCAGGCCATTAGCACCCACAGAGGGACACTTCTTCACCTCCTACCATGGACCAAGCAATAGCTAAATGCTCATCTCTCTCTTTATTTTTCTTTCAAATGACAAAAAAGACAACCATTACCACCATCTCTTCTCTGTTCCTTCTTCCATGTGCCAAGATAAAATGTCACCTTCTGATTCTACTCTTCTTGCAGTTTCCCTGGCTTGTGAATGGCTGCTCAACAGAGATTTGATCTCCTCTTGCTTCAGCAATTAATTCTGAAAGTAGCTGCTGATGCCATGAAAAGTTCTCCTCCCAGGGGGGAAAAGAAAACGTTCAAACGCAAGAGCTAGACACCTAAACCGTGGGGCCTTCACTATTCACCTTCTCAAGAAAAGGGGCAATAGTGGATGATAGCACCTGTTCCCATGACATCATCGAAGTTTCCTTCTCTGCCTTCCCAACTGGTCACCACCCTGCATGAGTGAACCGAGAAGAGGTTCCGGTGGTCCTCTGTTCTTCCAAAAGTCACACCAACTGGGGCTTAACTGCCAATTTCCCTACCCGAGGCTGAGAAGGGTGGGGCCATGGGTCACCAGGATCAAGAGCCTTTAACAACCCCAATAGCACATGGAGGAGGTGCTATGCAGGTAGAGCTTTTCCCTGGGAACTTCCAGGCTAAGCCAGAGACATCCAGCTACCCATCACCCTGGACTGAAAGTTAATCTTTTACATGTCTCTCTTGCCTCCTGGACTCCAACAGGATGGTGATTTAATTATCTGATTCCCCGGTGTCTGACAATAAATGTGTATTTGTGCTGAAGAAACATTAACCTGAGACATGAACAGAGAGGCCGTTTGGTTTATGGCATTTCCAGGTAGAGGGTCAGTGAACTAACTTGGTGGTTAGGGGAAATGAGGCATTTTGAGACTGAAATCTCAAATCCAGAGCAGACACGGATGGGAGGGGAGTGGGCTTAGGTTTCTCCTCTATCCCACGGGACTCTTTTTCTCCAGCCTCTTTAAAGTTAAAGCAGTGGTTAAAGGAGCCAGGGCGGACACAATCCCCACCAAGTTCCCATCTCTCCGGTGCCCCCACAGGAGACCCTCAGACAAGCTGGTGGGGAGTCTGTGGCGAGAGGTTTTCCGCACAAAGCGACTTCCCTCTTGAACCCTTCTCACTTCAGGTTTCTTTGAGAGGGTGCCAAGGTTTCACTTGCTGGCGCAGAGATCGGCTCCTTCCCTCAGACACGGTGTGTGAAAGGCAAGGCAGGAGGAGTTTTTGTGGCCTGTTTGACTGGGAGGGGTTGGGGGTGGGAGTGGGGGGTCCAACGGTGAGACCCCAGTAGAGGAAGGACCTCCGACAGCTGTCTGCCAAGGCACAGAAGAATGTCTTTCTTACTTTATGAGAAAGAAAACAAACAAACAAACAAAAAGATCTAAGGAAAAGGGAAAGAAAGGTAACCATGGAGCTTTTTCCAAGGAGCCTAAGACAGCTATCTCCGCCAGCCGGAGAGCGGGAAAGCCCAGCTTTGTTCTGATGAAGGGATATGAGGCTTATTTGGACCAGAAAAAAAATCATCCACTGAATAATCAGATGCCTCTGGACTGGCTACAGAAGGCTCTATCTGGTGGTGTCCATTCTGCCTGCTGGCTTCCTGCAGAGATGAGAGCCTCCCCCAAGGAGACTGCCATTCTCCAAAAGTCGAGTTCTTGGCATGGAGCTGGGGTCCTCGCGATAAGGGATTAGATGGTCTGGGGCCTGCTCTGGCCTTCTCTCTGCCAACTCCATGTGGAATTAAAATGCCCGGAGCTGAGCTGCTCACTCAGGACCTGCCCCCCGCTCCTCTCCCCATAAATCTGTGACCCCATGGGTCCCCTGAAGTTGGAAATGAGATCAAGGCCGTTGGGAAATGCCTCGCTGAGCTTCCTGGGAGAAAGGAATCATTCCAACTATAAGACAGAGAAAGAAAAACAAGCCCCAAGATGAATTTAATTTCCATTTGTATCAGTCATGGCAAGTTCTAGAGAAACAAGAACTTGTTTCATTTTATTTTTGTTTTTAATGGCCCCCGGGGTACTCTAAGCCAGCAGACAAGGATTTCTCCTTCACTTCCCCATTACCACTCATACTCAACCCTGAAAGGGGCTCAAGAGTGGGAGATGGAACTCTTAGCAACTGGAACCTTGGTCTACATAATAGTTTTTAAAGGGCACGATCCAACCAGAGGAGGAAACTCCTTTCCCCATGACCCTCTCGGCTTATTCAGCTCCTGGGAAAAAAGCATTTTTCGCTCAGCATTTCAGCTATTGTGACCGCCCTTTGCAGTGTCTCTAATTTCCAGAGTCCAACATCTTCAATGTCAAGCTGAGGAGAAGCCTCCTGACTCTCCTTTGTCTAGAACATCCTTCTTTTCTCATGTCCCCTTCTCTGCTCTCCTCCTCCTCCCCACTTTCCTCACATCGCCCAGACCTCCGGCCTTCACGCTCCTACCCAGAGGTCAGCACAGAACCACAAAGATGACAGACTCCCAGCTCACAGTAAGTGGACACAAAATGAACCATGAACTCAAAAGAAGAAATGTCTTTGCTTTCCAAGAAGCCCCTACCCGGCTTACCCATCAAATGAGCACCAGACTTACAAAAGGAGAAACAGGCAAAATATCTTTGTAACCAAAGGAGACCAGTGGCCCACAATTTAGCCTCCAGCAAAATTTGCCACAGTATCACAATTCAGTAAATCACATGGGGAACTTCTTGGAGTTGATGGTTAATGTGACTTGATCTCCAGGTAACATCTGTTTTCAGAAATAATTTTCTTAAAACAACACATAGGTATTGCATGCCTGCTGAAGGCCAGACCCAGGTGCAGACACCGAGGATAGGAGACCAAAATGCACACAAAACCTATCCTCTCACAGGACAATGGATAGTATACATGTAAATAAAATTAAATAGGTAAGCAAATAGTGCTTATAGCAATAAACTTCAGATAGCACTAAAGGCTAAAAAGGAAATAAAAACATGGTAATAGGTAGAGATGGTGGTGGATGGGTGACCACTAATTGACCTTTGGTGGGCAGACCTGGCCCCTTTGAGGACATGGGATTGATGCTGAGGCCCAAATGATGGGTGACCCAGGCCTGGAAAGATCTGGAGGAAGGGACTGTCAGGCGAGGGAACATTGATTGGCAAAAGCAAAGGGAGATTGGTGGAAGAAGTGACAGAACAAACTTGGGTAAACCAACTAGCCCCTTACTTTTTCAATAATACCAGGACAGCACCCCCCTCTCTCCAATGCCTCTTCCCCCTGCCAAATAAAAATCAATCCTAATTATTTCTTTCCCAATTTCTTCCCTGCCAGGGCCTCTTGTCTTTTATCAACCCATTCCTCTAACACCACCCCCCCCGGGCCCACCCCCACATACACACACATATACACACAGAGACAGACAACTACTAGCAATGCAGGGACCTCAGAGAGAAAATGAAGTGACTTCTTTAAGACCTTAAGACCACCCACGAGTCGGGCACATGACCAAAAACCTGAGTGGAATGCCTGAGGCAGAGGCGCCATGGCTGGAGACACAAGCCAGGGTGACCGAAGAAAGGGAGGAAGCAGTGGCAAGGCTCTTCGGCATGGTTTTGTTTCTTCTTCCCTGGTTCCACGTGAACAGCCCTAGTTCATAGTATGCTTTTTTTTTTTTCTTTAAACAGATTAAGAGTTAGTCCGAGGCAAGAAAGGTATCCCAGTGGTTGGAAAACACACTTTTTCTTTTTTTTCTTTCTTTGCCCCATTGAAGCAACTCTTCCCTCCTCCTCTGTGCAGGCTGGGCTCACGTCCCTGCACTGCAGCCTCGTGCAAACTTCCCACCCCTGCCCTGCCTTTCATGGGAAGGAGCATTCAGGAGGTGGACAGCAAGGGTTTTATTCTACTTGACCATCTCCTAAGGAATAAAAAAAAAAAAGAAGAAGAAGAAAGAAAAGAAAAGAAAAAAGAAAGAGAAAGATGAAGAACAGAAGTTGAGAGAGGCCAGACTAAATGGATATGATCTGAATGCATATTTGTGTTACAACGAATACAACCAGCATCAGAGAGGGGCCAAGATCAAATAAATGGTAAAACCTGACAAAGAGAAGAATAGATGGTATGTGGAGCCATCTGTTTTGGAGGACACCCAAATCTGTCTGAATCTGTGAGGCCAAACTACCAGCTATTCTAAGACGCCCCATTCCAAGAGTGGCCTAATGCGCATCTACACAATCAGTCTCTCTCTCCGTCACTTTGGCTGCAACTTTTTTGTGCAATTAAGTAATTTATTCCTTTCTTCAGCCTCCTGATTCTAATGAATCCGAGCCACAAACAAGCCTCAGTTGCTCCTATTCAAGGAGTCTGATTGCATCTGGCAGTGATTGCTGAAAATCCTGAAGAGGAAACAGGGAAGGGAAGCATATTGTTTGGGGGGGTAATAGGTGAAGACCTGCCTCTCTTGACCTATAATACATTAGTGTCAGTGAACATTTGGCAGCCTTCAGATGATTAGCAATGAAGATGAATCAAGCAAAAAAGAGGTAGAAATCTGCCTCATCTGAATCACCAGAACTGCATACATTTGCATGCTGATTAGCTGTTCTTTTGTCTGTGTTCCTAATTATTATGACACATTATGTCTTCATCATGCAAGATTCTGATCTGTCTTGTTCAAAATGCATGTAGAAAAAAGTGCAGTTTATTGATTCAACATGTAACTTTTATTTTTATGTTTGCTTTAATTAAATACATATTTGATTGCCTTTGACTGCTGTCCTTTTTTTTTTTTTTTGCTCTTATTTATTTCATCTTGTTGACAAACACACAGGTAACCTTCCTTTATCATTCTCAGATCATTTGGTGCTCGCAGTCTTCCCCCTCTGCCTTCCTCTCTCTCTCTCTCTGTTTCTCAGGTGCTCACTTTCATTTTCTTGAAGAGGCAAAAACAAAGGAGGAAAAGAAAACAAAACAGCATCCCTAGTAACACAGCAGAGCAGGGGAGCGGTGGAGGCGGGGGGGTGGGTGGTTGCGCACAGGCGATGCCCAGAGCAGGAAGGGAAAATGGCTCCAACCTTAAGAAGAGCAAACAAATGTTTGTGACTCTGGAGACGGGCTTTCCAGAGGACCACAGGCAGAAGAAGGGGGTTAAAAATAACATGATCCTGAGAAAGAGAGAGAAAGAGAGACCCCGTGGCATTTCCCTTGTCTTCCCACATTATTGATGGCGAGGATTTGTGAACAGGACATGGAAACACCTGCCTCCCAGGTCAAGCCTCCATGTTTCCCATGTGACCCGATGACTCTCCTGGAATATCTGCAAAAGGAGGGGAGACTGCTTTCCCAATGGGCTCTGCTTAAACCCAGGGACCCCCCGCCTCTTGCTCAGAAGTCGAAGTGGAGCAGGATACTTGGCATCTATCTGGGCCAGACCCCGGAGATTCCTCCAGCCTCAAAGCAGCCAGGAAGCCAACATTCCCAGGAGCAAGGGGGAGAACATCGAACTGGACACGGAACTCTGGGATGAAGGCCTCTAGCTCCCCCACCTACAAAAATGCAAGATGTACCTGCATGTACCTCCAGGCCCGCTGGGGCTACTCCCTCCACATGACTGGGGTTTCTTTCAGTAGGGGTGGTGGGGAGAGGTGTGGGCAGAAAGAGAAAGGAAAGGATATTAGCTTCCTGCTGGTTTCAGCCACCCCGAGCCCTGATGTCCTTATCCCCCTCCACCCAGGGATATGCTAAACAGCTGTAGTTAGCACCAAGCTATTTGGCGAATCCAATCAAGACACTTAGAAAGCAAAAGAGCATCACAGAGGAAGAGCCGGATGCAGGAGTAATTGAGTGCACGGAGGGTCCATGGATGCTCAGAAAGAAAGCGGGGCCCAACCAAATGCAAATGGCCCCTCACTGAAGAGGCATAATGCCCATCGCTCTTTGCTGCTAATGGGCATGATTGGCTGAAAATGTAATCAACAGCTCTGCCCCCAACATCTATCCCTACAGTGAGGGATGATGGAAATCCATATTCATGAGAAAGCAAACCGGCAATGTTTACTGGGTGCAGAAAGGGGGCAGGGCTGGCTTGGGTCAGACAGAGTTCCTTGGGAGCCACAATGAGGCTGGGAGCAGGGGAACCGGTGCTGTTAGAGCCCCCGCCCCAGCCCTCCTCTCACAGACCCCAATATGTACACATGGCTGCTGATCCTGGGACTAAAGAGGACACTCAACATGGCAAATCCATAATTTACCTAAGCAGAATCTGCCCAGTGACAATGGCCTCCGGATGTCTATGTGAGTGCTGCCATCTCACAGCATCTGGTGTAAAAGCACTCAGTCCCTCCCCACCCTTGCCAACTCACTCTCTAAGTGCGGCACATCTATCCCATATGTAGGAACAGATATGGAGCAAATGGTAACGAAAAGTACAGATATAACACAGACCTCTGGAGATCCACTTTGGAATCCCTCCATCATACACTGGGTAGCCTAAGCTAAAATAAAGGCTATCAGGCATGGTACTGGTGGAACTATGTCTGTATTAGTCTGCCCAGGCTGCCGTAACAAAATATCATAGACTGAGTGGGCTAAAAACCAGAAACTTATTTTCTCACCATTCTTGAGGCTGAAAGTCCAAAATCAAGGTGTTGGCAGGTTTGGTTTCTCCTGAGGCCTCTCTTCTCAGCTTGAAGATGGCCGCCTTTTCCATGTGTCCTCACATGGTCTTTCCTCATGTGCGGGCATCCATGCTTTCTCTACGTATCCTAACTTCCTAATAAGAACACCCATAAGATTGGATCAGGGCCCACTCCAATGTTTTGTTTTTCCCTAGTTTGTGCTTTAAGGCCCCGTCTCCAAAGTCAGTCATATTCTAAGGCACTGGGGGTTTGTCTTCAATGTATGAATTTTGAGAGAACACCGTTCAGCCCAAAATGGTGTCTCTTCAAAATTCAAATCCACCAGAACCTCAGAATATGACCTCACTTGAAAATACAGCCTTTGCAGATATTAGTTAAGATGGGGGGTTGCTTGATGAGAGGGGCCCTAATGTCAGTGACTGATGTTCTTATAAGAGGAGACAAACATACAGATAAACAGAGAGAACGCCATGGGAGGACAGAGACAGAGACTGTGCTGATGGCAGTCGTGAACCAAGGAACACCAAGGATTGCTGGGCAACCCCCTGGAGCAAGGGGCAAGGGAGCTTTTCTCCCCAGAGCCTTCAGAGGGAGCACGGCCCTGCTGACACCTTGATTTCAGACTTCAGCCTCCAGAACTATGAGAGAATAAGTTTCTGTTGTTGGAAGCCACCTAGTTTGTGGTCATTTGTTGTAAGAGCCATGGGAAACTGACACAATCATGATGACTGAACCCCACAGAATATCCCAAAATCTCAATATCGAATTAGACTATCACTGGGGCCAACCACTCGCTCACCACAAGATGACCACAGATGCCCCAGTGCAAACTGGTCTGCATTTCTCTTCCCTCCTTGGCCTCCCAAAATTCTCTCTGGTAAAGGAGCCAGTAGCAGGACAAGGTTCAAGAATATCTACAATGGGCACTTGGGTGGCTCAGTCAGTTAAGTGTCTGACTCCTGATCTCAGCTCAGGCCATGATCCTGTGGTTTGTGGGATTGAGCCCCCATCAGGCTCTGTGCTGACAGTGTGGGGCCTCCTTGGAATTCTCTTTCTCTCTCTGCTCCTCCCTCTCTCTCTCTCTCAAAATAAATAAATATTGAAAAATAAAAAAAGAATGTCCACAAGCAAGACACCAGATCCTGGTCATCTGATCACTAGCCATCTGAAGTCAGAGCCCAAAGAAATACAAGGAGAGAGTCACGTTCAGTGAAGTCAGAAATCCAAACTATAAACAACCCAAACAGCCTTTTGTCTCTAGGCTGAGGTGTGCCAATCCACAACGACTCTCAGTGAAATGAGAAAAATAAAGCATTGAGGTTTTATAAAGCTAAATATGTTTTATGCAAGAGATTCCCCCTTTATTCTGAGATCATGTCCTTTTTATATCTTGGATGCTTAAATGTCCCACTTATTGTAAAATGATAGCAATAAGGGATGGTAAGAATTTTTCTAATGTTCATTCTTAGCAAAATTAAAAGCTGGCAATTCTCTTGACAGGGCTCCCACTGAAAACTAAAAATCCATGACCTGTTCTTATTTCTTCCAAGAAGCCTCTCCACATTCTTCACTCCCTTGGTACTGATGTATGAATCTTGCATTTCATTTTTCATTCACATTTGGCTCTAAAATTGTTCTCTGATTTCTTTCCAAAGAGATTGCAAACAGGCCCCTATCTCCCAGAGATAAGGATCATGACTCTTACATTTTCTATTTCTACTTTTACATAGCACAGAGCAGCATACTCGACAGATGCCCAGGAAATGCTGAATGAATCAATAAAAGAATAAGCAGATATAAAGTTGGTAAAAACCACTCATGAGGTTTTCAGTGGGCCCAGGACAAAGCAGGAATTTAGGGTACTTGATAACTTCTGAAGTTCCGTCCCACTACAACTGTCTATGGTTCCTTAGTTTCAGGGAGATGAGAAATAGGCCTAAGTCAGCTGAAATGATAATGAATAAGGGATATCTATGCCACAGGCCCACAGAATTCTGGAAGCTTCCATGCTGAAACTGGCCCAAGATATGAGGCAGCTTGATATATAACCAGGATCCAACTGTTTCTCACTACCTCTGCCCAAACCACCTTCATCCTTCACCTACGCAAATGCACTAACCTCTACAGTAGTCGGAATAATGGCCTTCCAGAGATGAACACATCCCAATGCCCCAAAATTGTGAATACCTTACATGGCGAAAAGGACATTAGAAATGTGATCAATTTAAGGAGCTGGAGACAGAGAGAGTATCCTGGATTACACAGATAAGGCCAATTTAATCACACAGGTCCTTATACGGGAAAGAGGAGGAGGGTTGTAGTCAAAGAAGGAAACGGAGCAATGAAAACAGATGTCAGAGAAAGAGAGATGATGACACTATCCTGCTGGTTTCAAGACAAGGAAAGAAGCCGAGAGTCCAGAAATGCAGGCAGTCTTTAGCAGCTGGGAAAGTCCAGGAAATGGACTTTGCTCTAGAGCCTCCAGAAGGAACGCAGTTCTGCTCACACCTTAATTTCAGGACTCTGGCCTCCTGACCTGTAAAATAATAAATTTGTGTTGTTCTAAGCCACTAAATTTGTGGCAATTAGTTACAGCAGCAATAAGAAGCTAACACATCTCCTTACTGGTTTCCCTGCTTCTGCCCTTGTCCTTCGATGGTCTATTTCTGAACACAAAAGCCAGAGAGAGCCTCTTAAAATCCAAGTCAGATCCCATCTCTCCCTCTGCTCAATATCTTTCCATCATACCCTATGTCAGAATAAAATACAAAGTTCTCAGAACCTGCCACAAGGCCCTACCCAACCAGCAGTCGTAACTTCTGAGACTTCCTCTCTTCCAGCTCCTCCCACTCACTTCACTCTGGACTTACTGGCCTCCTTGGGGTTCCTGGCATCCTCCTGTCTTGGGGCCTTTATATTTACTATGCCCTCTGTCTAGAAGGCTCCTTCCCCAGACATCTAGGAGCTAACTCTGACCTCTTTTGCATCCCTCTCTGCTCAAAGAGCACCTTCTCAGAGAGGCCTTCCTGAGGGCCCTATTTAAAGCTGACACCTCCAAACTGAAACTCCCTTCCACTTTCAGTCTCCTCTCCTTACCTGGTGTTCTCTATAGCACTCAAACTATCTAGCACCCTATATATTCTACTGATCAGCTTATTTATTTCCTGTCTCCAGTAGAATGTGTCCTGTTTCATTAGGACCAGGATTTTTGTCTGTTTCATCTGCAGTGCCGAACCAGTGCCTGGCACGTAGTAGGTGCTTGAAAAATATCTGCTAAACAGATGATCATTCCCTGTAGGAAGAAGCCTATGAGACGATGTCACTGGTGCTGATAACAACAATCATACTAGTCACAGCGAAGTTACTGGGGACCAGGCACTGCAGCAAGCAACTTCAGGTGGAAGAACTCAGGTCACAGGGGCTCGTCCCAGGAGAGTCCTCAAGGGAACTCAAGGAACAACAAAATTCAAAATGTAGGGTGGAAATTGCTGATTTCTGATTATGGTGCCCAGTGGCTCAGGGAAAAAATAGGAAACTGTTTACTCCGCAAAACTGACGTCACCACAAGAATTTTGATAAAACGGAATTTGAGCCCATAACCCTATAGCTCTGAAAGTTCCTGACCTATAGTAAGTATCCAGTCAGAATCTGCTAATTATTATTTTTTTACCAAAAAAAATCTAATGTCCCCAGACAATATGGTGGGAGATGATACGTCAGAAATATGGAAAAGCTCACAGAAATATGGGACTTCTGCTCAACAACCCACCTTTGTCGAAGGGCTCCAAATTCTACCCATCTCCTTATGATAGAGTCCCCAATGTCACAGGTTAGTTAGCTCTAGTATTGTGACTTATAGTAAGAAATAGATATTTGGTCTTTGGCTCCATTTCCAGCACAAAGCTTTTCCTAAGACAGAAGATAAACGTGTCTCTTGTTATGTTAGTGAGGTGACATTTGAAAAGCACTAAGGATGGGGTCTGGTTTTCAGGAGACCCAACCACATGACCAGAGGGTTGGAAAGTTCAGTCCCACCCCCAACCTCCAGGGAGGGAAAGGAGCTGGAGGTTGAATCAATCACCAAAGGCTGGTGATTTAATCAACTGTGCCTATGTAATGAAGCTTCCATAAAATCTCAAAGGGACACGGGCGCCTGCATGGCTCAGTAGATTAAGCATCAGACTCTTGATTTCAGCTCAGGTCATAGTCTTACAGTTCATAGGTTCCAGCCCTGCATCAGGTTCTGCTTGCTCTCTCTTAAAATAAATAATAAAATGGAGTTTAAAAAAAGAATCCTTATTAAAAACAAACAACAACAACAACAAAAACTCAAAGGGCAGGGTTTGGATAACTCCCAGGTTGGTGAACACATGACTGGTGATTCGGGGAGAGTGGCATGTCAGGACAGCACGGAAGCTCTACACCCTTCCCAGATACATTGCCCCATGCGTCTCTTGCATCCAGACGTGACTCTGTGTCCCTTATCATATCCCTTTATAATAAACTGGTAAATGTAAGTGAATATCTCCCTGAGTTCTGTGGGCCACTCTGGCAAATTAATCAAATCCAGAGGGGAAGGAGGTCATGGGAACCTCTGATTTACAGTGGTCACTCAGAAGCACAAGTGAGAAGCTGGACTTGAATTTGTCATCTAAAGTCTTGTGGGACTGAGCCCTTAGCCTGTGGAATCCGATGCTGTCTCCTTGTAGGTTGTGCCAGAATTGCGTTTAATTGTGGGACACCATGCTGGTGTCCAAGGATTGCTTGGTACGGTGGGGAACAACTCCCCCCCACACACACACACATTGGAAGTAGTGACCGGGATCCTTTTCAGTAACTGAGAGTATAAATGAGAAGTAGAGCAGGGGGAGGGGCCGGGATGAGACAGGATGGGGGCACCAGTAAGGGGGTCTGGAGGATCTCCTCTCCTCAAAGATTCACAGACGGGGCGGGGGGAGTCAAGTGAGAGAGTCTGGTCGGGTGGGACAGATATGCCAGGAGAAGTCTCTCCATTCTGACTCTCCCCGGGGGTCTCATCTGGGAAAATGTTTTCTGAAACAACACACACTGGCCCATGACTCACTCCACTCACCGGCCTGACTGTCCCTGAGGGGGAAAAAAAGGGGAATTCCCCCTTCGAGGCCACATCGCAGGTAGGGACCTTCTTCTGTTTGCCGCTGTCATCTCAGGAGTCACTCAAGTCAATAAGCAAACAAGTGAAAAGATTCAGCGAGGTGTAAAAATAGATTTGCACAGGGCAGACAACTGCGCATTCCATTTATTTACCTCTTCTAACAAACCGATACCTGGGGTGACATTTATTAATAAACGGCATTACCAGGTGCCTGATATGTGGCTCACAGAAATTAATTACCCAGCCCATGGTAAAACCATAACAAGCCTGCAGCGCTGTAACATTTGTGCTAATTGGAAATGAGATAAGTACTGTGGGTGCAATTTGCATTCAATGCAGTGTATTAATTATCTTCAGTTCTCTTCATGATAAATATACCTGACTGAACCGCTCTCCTAATTTACCGGGTAATAGAGTCGTAAGTGTGCTCCCTTAGGTAACCAAGGGAAGGCACTGAGTTGTGGGCAAGATAGATACCCTCCGAGTACTTCAGCAAGATTAGCTCGGACGCTGTGAGCTGCTTTGCATCATTCGTAGGAACATGAAGTCAACTTGTTAGACTCACCCAGACGCCCAGCCTCAGGCCCTAATCCTTCTCTCTTCCACTAGAGAGGCCGACTGTTCTAGAAGCTCAGAGAGTGATCGAAAACATGACGTTAGAAGGGATATATTTTAATCCATCTAACAACTCTCTTGTACGCTGTATATTATTAACTCTGCAAGGAAGGGCCTTTTGCTAGTCACTGCTCCCATACTAATTCAACTGTTTGCCTTTGGTTCTGAATGGACACGAATTTAGACGTGTGGTCAGGAAAACACAGCTTTAAAGATGTGGGGCAGTTGCCGCAGATTAATCTTGGGGATGACAGTATGGAGAAAGGGTTCAAATGGCAAACCCAAACTGGGATATACAGTGAAGTTCCTTAGTACCAACCAACAAGGAAGGCCTGCCTTTCAAGAGGGAAGGAGGGGAAAGACACATCCAGCTGTCATGAACTGGAGCTCCCCAACCATCCATGGCTGGCGCATCCGCAAAGCCTTTGGCATCTCTTCGCACTCAGCAATGTTTTCCGCTGGCCTTCTTGTGTTGAGCAGCATGTAATGAGGGAGAGGTGACAGTTGATAATAACAATAACACTTTTTGAGAACTGAGAGCTTACCATGTGTCAGGCACCAGGCTTAGAACTTAACTTACAACATTTAAATTCATGTTCTTTAGAAGCTCCTCTTAATCTGCCTAAAAGAACTCGTCCTGTCCTACCTCTCACGCCCCACCACACATAGTAACTCTCCATGACAGCCCCTGTTTGCTTCCTGTAGGGCACTGTCCCAAACTACAATCAGCTTGGTCACGTGTTTATCTGTCTCCTCCCTGATTAGCATACAGGCTCCTGAGGGTAAAGCCCCAGGCTGTTGTCTTCACCCCTACTTTGTGACCAGCACAGTGGTCACTCAGTAAATACCTGTGGAATGAATCCAAACTTGTCATCATATTCCCCTAAGCAGACCCAAATTCAGTTATGACCCAGTCCAAGCAGTGCATAACACATGTTCTCAAATTAGTAAATGTATAAGGGTGTCCCAGCCCCATCCACAGCACTCAAAGAGGCCAGGAAGCCTGTGTGATAAGGGCCATTAGCACCCCGAGTGCCTACTGCGAGATCCACTTCCTGGCAGGAAGGCTCCAACCACATTCTATGTTTTCTCATAGTCCATGGGAAGAGGAAAATGCAGCTGTAAATATCCATGACGTGAAACAAACCAGCAGCCCAAGGGAAGCAACAGCTACTTGTGATACGCACATTGGAAAGAAATTTCTTCTGAGGACAGAGAAGATGCTGCTCACCGTCCCATCACACTCTGGTAGTCAGGAAACTGCTGCCGAATTAGAAAATGGCACGCTTCTGGCCAATGTGGCCCATAAGGGCGCAGGCATGGCAACAAGAGCCTGGCTGGACTTCAGCTCAGCCCCCCTCAGGCAGGAGCCCCTGTACGGGGTACAGCCTGCAGAATGCCTGTGACGGCCATGCTGAGGAGATGCCAGTGACAGACAGTCTCCTCCTAAAGCTTCTCAGTGCAATATGGTATGTTAATGACACATACATACATACATACATACATAAGGGGAAAGAGTGTAATCTGGTAAAACCATCCCTATAGGGGCTTTTGGGATGTGATCCTGGTCTCCGCAGCTCTCAGGCCCCTGGTAGATGTCATCATATCCAGGGCAACTCTGCTGGGTTATGCCTCAGTATGACAAATGACAGTGGTTGCTAGGTTTCTCCTAAGAGAGGAGTGGCAGATTTTTATATTAGCTAAATGAGCATACTCTCCATTCTGGCTAAAAAGAACTGAATTCTTGCAATCCCTATCAAAATAACACTAGCATTTTTCACGGAGCTAGAACAAACAATTCTAAAATTTGTATGGAATGAGAAAAGACCCTGAATAGCCAGGGTAATGTTGAAAAAGAAAACCAAAGCAAGAGGCATCACAATTCCGGATTTCAAAGTGTATTACAAAGCTGTTATCATCAAGACAGTATGGTACTGGCATAAAAACAGACACATAGATCAATGGAACAGAATAGAAAACCCAGAAAGGGACCCCAAACACATGGCCAACTCATCTTTGACAAAGCAGGAAAGAATATCCAATGGAAAAAAAGACAGTTCTTCAGCAAATGGTGGTGGGAAAACTGGACAGCAACATGCAGAAGAATGAACCTGGATCACTTTCTTACAATATAAACACACACACACAAAAAACCCCTTAAAATGGATGAAAGACATAAATGTGAGACAGGAAGACATCGAAATCCTAGAGGAGAAAACAGGCAACAACCTCTTTGACCTCAGCTGCAGCAACTTTTTATTTGACATGTCTCCAGAGGCAAAGGAAACAAAAGCAAAAGTGAACTATTGGTACCTCATCAAGATAAAAAGTATCTGCACAGGGAAGGAAACAATCAGCAAAACTAAAAGGCAACAGATGGAATGGGAGAAGATATTTGCAAATGGCATATCAGATAAAGGGTTAATATCCAAAATCTATAAAGAACTTATCAAACTCAATACCTAAAAACAAATAATCCAGTGAAGAAATGGGCAAAAGACATGAATAAACACTTTTCCAAAGAAGACATCCACATCCAGATGACTAACAGATACATGAAAAAAAGATGCTCAAAATCACTCATCATCAGGGAAATACAAATCAAAACCACACCTCTCAGAATGGTTAAAATTAACAACTCAGGAAACAAAAGATGTTAGTGAGGAGGTGGAGGTGCACTGCTGGTGGGAATGTAAACTGGTGAAGCTGCTCTGGAAAACAGTATGGAGTTTTCTCAAAAATTTAAAAATAGAAATACCCTACTGCTCAGCAGTTGCATTACTAGGTATTTATCCAAAGGATACAAAAATGCTGATTCAAAGGGGCACATGCACCCCAGTGTTTATAGCAGTGCTATTGACAATAGCCAAATTATGGAAAGAGCCCAAATGTCCATCAACTGACAAATGGATAAAGAAGATGTGGTTTATATATACAATGGAATATCACATGGCAATCAAAAAGAATGAAATCTTGCCATTTGCAACAATGTGGATGGAACTAGAGTGTATTATGCTAAGCCAAATAAGTCAGTCAGAGAAAGACAAATATATGATTTCACTCATATGTGTAATTTAAGAAACAAAACAGATGAACATAGGGGAAGGGAACAAAAAATAATATAAAAACAGAGAAGGAGACAAATCATAAGAGATTCTTAAATACAAAGAACGAACTGAGGGGTGCTGTGGGGTGTTGGGTGGGAGGAAGGACTAAATGGGTGATGGACATTAAGGAGGGCACTTGTTGGGATGAGCACTGGGTGTCATATGTAAGAAATGAATCACTAAATTCTACTCCTGAAATCATTATTACACTATATGTTAACTAACTTGAATTTATTTATTTATTTATTTATTCATTTATTTATTTAATTTTAATGTTTATTTACTTTTGAGAGAGAGAGAGACAGAGAGACAGAGTGTGAGTGGAGGAGGGGCAGAGAGAGAGGGGGAGATGCAGAATCCAAGGCAGGCTCCAGGCTCTGAGCTGTCAGCACAGAGCCTGATGTGGGGCTCGAACCCACAGACCGTGAGATCATGACCTGAGCCAAAGTCGGATGCTTAACCGACTGAGCCACCCAGGCACCCCTAACTAACTTGAATTTTAAAAAAAGAACTGAACTCTTATATGCCACTTCTTTCCTGTTACAGACTGAACGTTTGTGTCCCCCCCAAATTCATATTTTGAAGTCCCAACCCCCCACATGACTGTATTTGGAGGAAGAGTCATCATGCAGGCAATTAAGGTTAAATGCGGCCATAAAGGCAGGGTCTTGATCTGATAGGATTGGTGTACTTTAAGAAGACACAGCATCTCTCTCCACTGTGCAAGCACACAGTGAAGATGGAGGTCAGTCTACAAACCAAAAGAAGAGGCCTCAGAATAAAACTTACCTTGCCAGCACCTTGATCTTGGACTGTCAGCCTCTAGAAATGTGAGAAATAACTGTCTGTTATTTAAGCCACTCAGTCTATGGTATTTTGTGATGGTGGCCCAAACTAAGACACTGCCCTTAACATCAAGGCTATTTAGCTGCCCTGGGAATTGGGCAACTACAAAAGGAGAGCACCATAGGATGGGGAAGACTAGGGCTAGAGAGAAAAGACAAGGAATGAGTCACAGAAGGCCTTCTTCACAGAGTTATGCCAATTATTTAAATTTATACACACCGTGAGTTACTCATATTGCAATAGAATATATTCTCAACACCATCGCCAGATTGGTCCTCTGGAAACAATCAGATCTTACACTTCTCTGCTCAAAGCTTGCCAATGGCTCCATCTCCCGCGGGATAAACTTCCAAGTGTGCACCAGGTCCTATAAGGCCCCCCTGACCTTACCTAGGGGTCCTCTCTGACCTCACCCCCCAGTACCCTCCCCTTGGTTCACTCTGCTCTCAGCCATGCTAACTTCCTATAGCTTCTCAGACATTGCCCTGCACAAATCTAGCCCAGGGTCTTTGCATTTGCTGCTTCTTATTCCTGAAGGCTCTTTCCTGGCTTCCTTTCTGTCTACTCCAATGTCATGTGATTGGTGAGGCCTTCCCTAATCATTGTATAAAAAATAACAACCCATGACCCCCACCCCCACACACACTGCATGCCTTCCTTACCTACCTTATCCTGCTTAATTTTCTCCAGAGTGATTCTTAGAATCACTATGTGCTTATTAATTTGACATACTGTTTGCTTATTAATTTGTTACCTGCCACTCTCTCCCTAAAACAAAAGCTTCGCACAGGCAGGAAATTGTTTATTTTCTCCTATATTCCAAGCAGTTTCAACAGTGCCTGGCATGTAACAGACCCTCAATAAGTATTTCTTTTCTTTTTTTTTAAATTTTTAAATTAATTTTTTAATTTATTTTTGAGAGACAGAGAGAGACAGCGTGAGCAGGGGAAGGTCAGAGAGAGAGAGGGAGATACAGAATCCGAAGCAGGCTCCAGGCTTTGAGCTGTCAGCACAGAGCCGGATGCGGGGCTTGAACCCACGAACCGTGAGATCATGACCCGAGCCGCAGCCAGACACTCAACCAATTGAGCCACCCAGGCGCCCCAATAAGTATTTCTTAAGTGAATGAAAGACATAAACAATTATGGGGTAGCAGGTAATAATAACTACATTTATTGAGTGATTACCTAAGCTTTTAATAAACATTCTATGTGTATATGCTGGGAATTAAGCCAAACACTTTACACACCAGGAAAAGAGGTTTAAATCATTATCTCATTTAGTCTTTACAATAACCATTTGGGGTAGGTGTTATCATTCCCATTTTACAGATAAGAAAACTAAAATCCCCTGAGTAAGTCATCTGCACAACTTACAGGTATGCAAGGAGTGCAGTTAGTCAGGATTCGAACACAGGTCTGCCTGACATCAAAGCCCATGCTCTTAACCACTCTCCATATGAACTGATAGAATCCAGAAAGTATAGAGAAATCAGATATCTGTAAATTAAATCTCAGCTGAAAGGCGCCGGGAGGATTTACTATTCAAAGGGAACTTGCAGTGAATTCCAAGTTGTATGTTTGTTATTAAAAAAATTTTTTAATGTTTGTTTATTTTTGAGAGAGGGAGAGAAAGGGAGGGAGGGACAGAGAGAGACTGAGAATCTGAAGCAGGCTCCGAGCTGTCAGCGCAAAGCCTGATGCAGGTTGGGGTTCAAACGCACAAACTGTGAGATCATGACCAAGACGAAGTCGGACACTCAACCAACTAAGCCACCCATACACACCCCAAGTTGTATATTTAAAAAAACAAATAATTCCTTTTATGAAATAGCCCTCTAATGTATCTATTTTTACTAAATATACCAGCTTTATCTTAAACCAGGACAGACCTCTGATTCAAAAAAAACATTGTTTATTCAGCTTTACAATGTAACATGTGGCATTTTTGCCAAGAGACTGATCTTCCTACTCAGGTGTTTCCCAAGCTAGTATTGAAATGGATTTGTGTCCCTCAAATCACATGAATGGACATGGAGGGATAGGAGTCAACCATCACAAGTTTGCCAAAAAGCCCACCAGGGATTAAACTTTTTGCAAAAAGATGCAGAAAGAACTCACATGGTGTTGAAAGGATCAAAAAGAGGATTTTTTTGTTACTGTTGTTGGGAAATTATCATCATTATGTTCCTTTAAATACAAGCACAAAATGAAGTTTTCCCCAGGCACCTTACCGTTCTATCACTTCATTTAAAATCATTGTGATTGAAAGCACAGAATAGCATAAGGACGTACTGACTTCATTGATTTTCCTGGTTAAATTGCTGGGCTCAAATAGTAATTATGTACACTGCATTTTTAAGATATGTATATGCTTGTCCCCATTTTCAAATGAGGAAACATGCCATTTAGGGGTCAGGTGAGTGGACTGAGCACGGGGAGGGATTCAAGCCATTCTATCCAAATCTGGGCTGAATTCAAGTAGCACTCAGAATTCAGTCTTTTAAAAATTGCTCCTATTCTACAGTGCACATTTCATGCTATCCAAAAAAAAAAAAAAAATTGCTCAACTGAATGCCATATTATTCTGCTTACCTCATTTGGGACAATTCATATGGCAGAAACATCATTCAATGGGTCTATATTCTCCCAAAGTATATTCCATTGCTGTTAATGGAGGAAACATGGAGCAGAAAAAGTCCCTGTGGTAAAACAAAACAAAACAAAACAAAACAACAAAAAAAAAGTAGTGAAAATAAAATAAGTATGACTTAAGCGAGTGTCTTTATAGCAACATTTCTCTGAGCCTTTAATATGCTAATCAGCATCTTAAGTCAGGGACATAGATACAGTGTTTCTCTAATGTGTTTGGCAATAAGACCCTCCTTGCAACAAGAACCTAAGGATTCCTGTTCCCTATTCAAGGATTGTATACATTTTTCTGTACAAAGAAATGGGGGAAAAAATTCCATGTTCACAGATTGGGAGAACATTGTTAAAATGCCGACAGTACCCAAAGCAATCTACACGTTTAATACGATGCCTATCAAAATATCACCAGCATTTTTCACAGAAGTAAAATAAACAATCCTAAAATTTGTATGGAACTGCAGAAGACCTCAAATAGCCAAAGCAATCTTGAAAAAGAAGTAAAGCTGGAGGATCATGATTCTGGATTTCAAGCTATATTACAAAGCTATAGTCATCCAGACAGTGTGCTACTGGCACAAAAACAGACACATAGACCAATGGGACAGAACAGAAAACCCAGAAATGGACCCACAAACATATGGCCAAGTCATCTTTGACAAAGCAGGAAAGAATATCCATTGAAAGAAGACAGTCTCTTCAACAAATGATGTTAGGAAAATTGGACAGCAACATGCAGAAAAATGTAACTGGACCACTTGCTTACACCACACACACACACAACTCCAAATGGACGAAAGACCTAAATGTGAGACAGGAAACCTGTCAAAATCCTAGAGGAGAACACAGGCAGCAACCTCTCTGACCTCAGCTGCAACAACTTCTTACTAGGCACATCACTGAAGGCAAGTGAAACAAAAGCAAACATGAACTATTGGGACCTCATCAAGATAAAAATCTTCTGCACAGCGAAGGAAACAATCAGCAAAACTAAAAGGTAACTGACAGAATGGGAGAAGATATTTGCAAATGACACATCGGATAAAGGGTTAGTATCCAAAATCTATAAAGAACTTATCAAACTCAGACTGTCAGCCTCCAGAATAAATGTCTGTTGTTGTAGGCCACCCAGTCTATGTTACTTTGCTAAGGCAGTCCTAGCAGAGTAATACATGAGGGTAAGGCGTGGGGATACCTGGCTACAAAATGCAGACTAAATACCAACACAACAAGCAGCAAGGATGGAAGCAGGCAGTCAGGAGTGTCCAAAAGGGATTACAGACAACAAAGAAGCAGGGTTTCAGGGATGCCTGAGTGTCTCTGTGTGTTGAATGTCTGACTTTGGCTCAGGTCATGATCTCACAGCTCATGGGTTCAAGCCCTCTGTTGGGCTCTCTGCTGTTAGCACAGTGCCTGCTTCAGATCCTCTGTCTCCCTCTCTCTCTGCACCTCCCCAGCTCATTCTCTCTCTCTCTCTTTCTCCCCGTCCCCCCCTCTCTCTCTCAATAATAAAAATAAACATTAAAAAAAAAAAAAAGCAGGGCTTGAAAAGAAGAGAGCTCTCTGGTGGCTGGGGTGATCAGAGATGGCTTCCAGGAGGAGGAGGGTAGTGGGGTGGAGTAAACACACAGATCTCCTGGATTATGGGGGAAGTTCATACACGCATGTGTGCATGCACACACACATACACACACACACACACACACACATCTCCCTTGAAGACATCATGAAAAACCCAATAATCTCCCATAAACATCAGAACTGAGTTATAGGAAATATATACAATTTCCACTTTTGTGAGCTTTGAATTTCTAGGTCAGCTTGCCTGTCATGAAAAGAACGGCAAAGTAAGAACACCTAAACAATTAATAATTCTAGATCAAACCAATCATACAAGCATCCCATTTCAATAGGAAGACCCAGAATAGGAAAAATAGCTCTGAAACTTTAAAGTAAAAAATCTCCATTGAATAAAATAGCAGGGAAGGTTTCCATAGGGGGAAGGGAGAGGAATCCTGAGAACCTTAACTTTTAGCATGAAATGCATCTGTTAAATAGACCTACTAATGGTGTTATTGTAGCTAAAAACAGCGGCTTGAAAATGTTGTGCACATTATTACTGTCATTATCCACCAACTGTAAGAATGCTATGTTAAAACTAACTCAAAACACCTCGAGAAAGGTAATTGCTACTAATGGATCTGAAGTGTGCAAAATTGGACATCATTACCCTGTCCTCACATTGTGGGGCTGGGGAAGTTAGTAGGCTCACTCATCTTACTATCAGGACTGAGGTTTGCAGAAAGGGCCGGGCTCGCTTTCACTGAGCAGCATGAGGGCAATGCCACACTGCGGAAAGGTATGGGCAAGGGTTCACAGGGCAAAGCCAAGGGCAGGAGACCCTCCAAACTTTCCCAAGTGATAGGGGAGGGGACTAGAGATACAAGAGAATCTTCCTGCTCTGAAGCTTTTCTGGGTGCCAATTTGTCAGACCAATAGCCACCAGAATGAGTTAAGTATTGCCAACCCTGAGATTTAGGGGAATAACCTAGATTCAAGGGTGGTAAAGGCCACGCGGGTCACCGTGAGGCATGGACACCCCCTAAGAAGAGCTGCCCTGGGGGCTACCTCCCAGCCTCCCTGGGTGTATAGGGTCACACTCGTCCCCCTGAGGTTGCCCTGCTCTCCCCAACTGCAATGACTACTTTTACTCTATGTTCCCCATCTCCTCACCTCACATGTCCCCCAAATATCTCTTCTCTAGTGCTGGTAATAAGACTTAAAAAAAAACCCACATTGTCCTTAAATGTTTCCCGAACTTTCAAAACAAATGCTCCCAAACAGCACATGTGCCTTTCCATGGCAGCTCCCCTCTTCTGCCCAGTTCCCCCAGCATACCTCCAACCCCACGCCCATCAGGAAAATAATCCAAGAGAGTGGACTTTGACCAGCAATTTCAACCTCTTTTCTCACTACTGACAACCTCAGTGGAATTTCCCTCCTTCCTTCTGGCCAAAACACAGGAGTACAAATGAAGGGCCAAATGCCCGGAAACTGCATAAGTAATCTCTGACCAAGAGAGAGCTGCCTAAGTTCTAAATTTAGAAGGTGGGAGGAGGAGGGGTGGTAACTCCTTCATCCATGTAAGAAATTTCTTCCCACCTCCAATGGCCCTGGCTGAACAAGACCCCAGGTGCCCTCACAGGCCTGTCATCCAGAAGCTGGGAAGGACTGCCTTTGCCCCCAGTCGAATCACTGAGACAGAATGAGATGCAGGGCCTGGATGATCTTTGGTTCTCTTCGGGAGACTCCACCTTGACAAAGAACACAGGGGTGATGCACAGGACACATAAATCATGACAGGACAAAATCCTGTTGGGGAAAGCAACGTGGCAAAACATTCTGACTTGAAAACAAGTTTCTTACAGGACGCCCCAATATAGATCATTTAAATTATTCATTTTATCATTCATGCCATTTATTTGTTTGTTTTTTCAAGAATTACTTATTTAGGGGCATCTTGGTGGCTCAGTTAAGGGGCTGACTCTTAGTTTTGGCTCTGGTCATGATCTCCTGTTTCACGGGTTAGGGCTGCGTCGGGCTCTGCACTGGCAGCAGGAAGCCTGCTTGGGATTCTCTCTCTCTCTCTCTCTCTCTCTCTCTCTCTCTCTCTCAAAATAAATAAATAAACTTTAAAAGAAAGAATTACTTAGTTAGGATTTATTAACAGCATTAGTTTTCTAATCGTATCTGCCAGCAAAAGTGATACAAATGCCTCATGAATAACTGAAAACCCACAATGAATACAAAACTTCTAATCTGGTGTAGGAAGGTAGATAATAAACATATAAATATATAGGCCAGGTCTTGATCATTTTTCTTATTAAGAAAAATTCAGTAGGAAGGGATGATGAGGTGAAGTGCTCTTTTAAACAGGTGCTCAGGGCATGTGAAAAGAACAGAAAGGGAGTATCTCAGGGACGGCCTTCCAGGCAGCAGAAGGAGTAAGACCTGGCGCAGGGAGGGGTGCCGGGGTGGCTCAGTGGGTTAAGCAGCCGACTTCAGCTCAGGTCATGATCTCATGGTGCGTGAGTTTGAGCCCAGCATCGGGCTCTGTGCTGACAGCTCAGAGTCTGAAGCCTGCTTCAGATTCTGTGTCTCCCTCTCTCTCTCTGCCCCTCCCCTGCTCATTCTCTCATATTCTCTCTCTCTCTCTCTCAAAAATAAATAAAAATTAAAAAAAAAAAAAGACCTGGAGCAGGGAGCTTTCATAGGGAGTTGAAGAACAGCAAAAAGCCAGGAGACTGGGAGCACAGCGAGGGAGGAGAGGTAAACAGGAGCAAGACTTGGCTGGGCCTGATAATATCAGAGAGGCTTTGGAATTTTATCCTGAGGGAGTGGAGAAGCCTCTGGAAGGTTTGAGAGAGGAGGGATAAGGCCCGCTTTTAAAGGATCCCAGTGACTGCTTCATAGAACACAGGCATTGGCAGGATGAGGTGGGAGGGGCAGCCCAGCTAGAGAGCTATTGCAGCAATCCAGCAGAAGGACCCGGGAGATGGAGTCCAGGGGGTGCAAAGAAGCTGTCAGATTATTCTGGGAACATTTTGGAAGAGAGGCAAATCAGATTTGCTCACAGGTGGGATGTGGGGAGTCAAACTCCAGCGGGAGTGGCTGGAAGAACTGATAAAGTGGGCAGATCCAAGGTGGACCCCTCCCCATCACCTGCAGTGGGACTTTGCCCTCCTTCCCTCCTCTGGCTCTTCATTGCTAAGGTGATGGACTAAAGAATTCTAACGTTCCTACGGACTTGATGTTTTTCACTTCATTTTAAGCATGAAGTAAGAGTATAAAGCAGATCATTTTCTAAATACTCAGGTATTACATCAGTGTTCTAGGGTTCATATAATCCTCTTTTCAAACACCTATATTGTTATCATCCATTTCAATTGTCCCTTCTTCAATTTTTAATTAATTCAGCTTTGTCTGATGTCCATTGACAAAGGCAATGTGACTAGACGAGTCCTCCATGTCACTACCAACAACTTCAGGAAAACTTGGCTCTTCTGCAAGATTTCCAATTTTACTTTGCAGTCTGTTTATATTTTATTTGCATTTGTGTTGTCAAATGTTTCCCATACCCTGAAATTAGAGACAGAGTGAAAGCCAAAAATGTTAAAGATATTGACCCAATGGGCAGGGTTAAACTCCAGTGTTAAACAGGGAGAGGTGTCTGAGTGAAGACTGACTTTATAAGTCCATTATTACCGAGATTTTTCTTGTTAGAATGAGTTTTCCTTCCATACACAACCGGACTCAGAAAATGAATCCTCAGAGGACAAAAGGATCCCTACACCAATGAAACAGTTTCAGAAAGTTTCTCATAATGGGTCTGAAATGTCTGCTAGCAGATAGGCATCAGTTCCAAGTCTGTTTGATATATCATTATAATCATGAGTACTAAATATTCAGTGGGTCCTAAAAGAGAAAATATTTGGGAAAACCTGTTCCTAGGTTTATCATATTTATGATACAGACACAGACATAGTGAAGAAGAGGAAAAATGTGGGATAACATATCTCCTATTCTTCTTTAGAAGTAAACTCATTTTTCTTCATTCTTTTTTAATTTTGGCAATAGCCCAATACCATGACACAGCCCGCTACTACTCCGTGCTTGACTTAATGCCCACAGCAAACCATGAGGAGGTCCCTAGCCCGTGCTGGGCTCTCAGGGATGAGAGAGGTTGGAGGAGCCAAGAGAAGCATGCTGATGAGAACAAAGGGTGACAAGAGACCAGTGAAGTGACTGAGCTGGTCCTGCTGAGGCTCCCTTTGTGTCATTTACCATTTCACTTGAGTTTCATGGGACAGATTCTATGGAGAAGCCATCCCAGAGCCCTGGCCAAGAATGAGCCTCAGTGAGGGATCCTGCTGGTCTTTATATCACTTCTTTTTTTTTTTTAATTTTTAATGTTTACTTATGAGAGAGAGAGAGAGAGAGAGAGAGAGAGCGCATGAACAGAAGGGCAGAGAGAGAGGGAAACCCAGAATCCGAAGCACGCTCCAGGATCTGAGATGCCAGCACAGAGCCTGACGTGGGGCTCAAACTCATGAACCATTAGATCATGACCTGAGCCAAAGTGGGAAGCTTAACCGACTGAGTCTCCCAGATGCCCCTCTTTATATCACTTCTGCTGAAGCAATTGAAAAGGAAAAGTGGCATTCTTCATGCTCTGTCCTGGGTGGACCTAAAAAAATGTAGAGAAATGGAGGAGGGGAATTAATATCATTCCCACTTGCTAGTTTAAGCTTTTTAAGAAGATAGAGAATTTGTTGTATAGGGGGAAAAATCTGGGACCTAATAAGAATAAGTGAAGTTTTATAGCAGCCAGAGGAATGAGCCAGGGAAGAGAAACAAAGGAGGAGATGGGACCCCATTAGCACCTGTGGTTTCCTTGAAAACACACATCCTGGGGATGAAGCATATTGTAAGTACTGAGGGGAAAACACTTCAAAACCTACATCCTTCTTATGGGAGTGCATGTGAGAGACAGCCAGTCAGCAATGATTTCTATTGCTTGAATTAATCTGACACTAACTAAACAGTCACATTAGGTCAGAGATGGAAATAGGAAGAAAATAATGTGCCCCCACTTCCCTCGCCCACCGCACCTGCACACGCATACATACACAGGCACACACGCGCACAGGCAAGTATCCTGTGATAGACATCGCTAACTGATATTGATAATGTGAGTTCTATGTGAGTTGCAAGCATCAGCACTTGGTACAGTGCCTACTATGTCATAGGTTCTTTGTCAATATCTGTTGAATGAATGAACCACTGCACTGTTCCCCACTGAGCCTAGCTCAACATGGCGTTGAGTTCCAGTTTACTGCCAATCAAGTAGCTGTGGCACACAAATGGAAACCTGCTTCACGGTTAGCTAAATCTTGACACCCTTCCTTCAAGTACTGGGAAACATAGGTAGATTCCTGGGCTACCTTGAGCTCCGTCACGACATCCAGGTTAATTTCATGGAGTTGTTTTCCCATGAGGCTACAGTTTCACATATATGTAAAACAACAAATTCTGCTTGAAATACAAAGCTTATAATGGATGCTCTCCTAAGTTACTATTTATCAGTGCTGCTTGCACATATTTAATAATGATGCTTGGAGTATATTTTAAGAGGTTTTAGGGGGTTTTTTGGTAATTCAGGTAGACATCACTTACGAGACAATGTTCAGTTTTCTGTACATGCATCACCTGCCATGGCCATCCCGAAATCATGTCTCAGGATCAAAGTGCTGAGAAATTCAAGCAGGCTGCATGATGGAGCCTTGCCCCACTGGATGATTGAGCGATAAGCTTGATTACATAAAGGCACTAGGATGTTGCTCCTGTTTGTTACTACAGCATTGCCTAGCTTATCCTACAACAGCAATGAATGCGGTCTGCCGGCTCTCATGGAATACCTGACCCCAGCTTCACCCGGTGCAATTTAGGAGTGGTTGCCAGAGTCTCCAAAGTTACAGGGTCAAGCGGTCCATGGAAGAGCAAAGAAGCTGGTAGAAAAAAGAGATGGGATGAACAGGGTAGGAGACTCAGGAGGGAGGGGCTGGTAGGGACAAGGAAGATGGACAGAGGAATCCATTAACAGGAAAGGTGTGGTCATATATCTGTCCTTACCTAAGATATCAGATATCAGCTAAGTGAACCCCTACCCATCACTTCTAACTCTTCTTCACTCCCTTCCTCTGTTCTGAAACCTTCCTCAAGGTCAGCCATGCATGCCATCTCCCTTCTGCTAAGTTAAGCTAAGAACACTCAACTGATTGGAGCTGGGTATTCTGACACTGCATTTTTCAAAAACCTAGTTCCATAGAGCAAAATGGAACCTCACTCCAGATACTAGTTTGGCAAGCATAAAGCAAGAGTCTTGAACTTAAATCCTGCTTTATCCAGTAATAAGTGAATTTCCAATTGTCTCCCAAGACAAGTTCCAGGAAAGGTAACATTACTGGTAAACACAAAAACCTGAAATTAGCCTAAATGATCAGCAAAAGAGGAATTGCTAAAAACAAACAAACAAACATAGGCACATCTGTGTAATACAATATTATATTATGGGTAAAGCAAAATGGTGCTTTTTAGATAAATAAAAAGACACAAAGTTTTCTATACAGAATAATCTCAACTTTATATAACAATATATAATGCATAAATACAAGAGGGGAATATATTAAAAATGTTACCAGTGATCATCTCTGAATGATGGGTTATCATGATTTTTCTTTCTTCGTTGAAAGTGTCTACATATTTCAAGTTTTCTTTAATGAAAGTTTTTATTTTAAACAAAATGAATCTGGGATACCTGGGTGGCTTGGTCAGTTGGGTGGCCAACTTCAGCCCAGGTCATGATCCTACGTTTCGTGAGTTCGAGCCCTGCGTCAGGCTCTGTGTTGACAGCTAGCCTGTTTCAGATTCTAGGTCTTTCTCTCTCTCTGCCCCTCCCCGACTCTCACTCTGTCTCTCTCAAAAATAAATAAACATTAAACAAAATAAATCTGTATCAGGGCTCCAGTGATTTTAATTATTCCAAGGTATGTTCTGGGGTGAGGAAAGCTGTGGCCCAACCATCTATACCCTCTGAATGCAATCTTAGGTAACGGCCACTAAAGTTCAGTATGATGGCTCTGTTGAAGGAATGTTTTAATTTTATATTTTTCAGTTGATATATTACTAAGTAAATAAAATACTATTATAACACTATTCAGAGCCTTGTTAAATTATAAAGTTTTGGTAATATAAGGCCATCTTCAATCCAGCCAATCGGAAATCCAGGGATTCTTACAATAATTCAGCATGGCTGGCAGGAGGATGCTGGATTCTCCATGCTTTCCACACGCCCTCCCCGTTTGGTCACGGAAAACACAGGCATAGTGTGGTCATGTTTGGGGAAGAGCTGTGCCCCACACTCCAGTCCTAGGCAGCCCCTTGCACCACAGGCTCCTGGACCCAAGCATCCAAGCAGGCATGAAACCTGCTCTTGTGGCCAAGTGACCTCAAAGCTAGAAGGGGTCTGGGATGGCATCAAGTACCCAGGATTGCTTTAGGAATGGGGGAGATCTCAAAGGTCGGTTTTGGTCTGGAAAATCCTAAAATGAATCTTGAGGGGAACACTAGCTGTTGTTACTGGAGCTTCCAAATAGGTTAAAGCTCTCAGGCACCGAGCAAGGACTTCTTCATCATCTCCACTTCCCATCCTGGAATGGATTTGGAGCTCATTACCTGGAGACCCTCTATTCATGCTGCAGGCTGGCTTACTGAAGATCAGCCAGTCAGCTAGTACTTATTAAACAATCAGCATGTGCCGAACACAGCATGGCACTGCCGGAGTTTTGAAGCATATAACCTAGTGCTTTCCAAACTTAAGTGTGCATGCATGTCACCTGGGGATCTTGCTAAAATTACAAATTCTCTTCTAGTAGATCTGGGCTGGGCCTGAGACTCTAACAACCTTCCAGGCAATGTTGACGCTTCTAGTACTTGGACAATACTTTAAGTATCAAAGGTCCAGCGGGCAAAATACATGCAAAAGCATAAGCTACTATTATTAGATACTTACCACATGCCAAGTGCTATGAAAAGCGTATTACATAAGTTTTGTCCCTGGGTTTCTCCCAGCCTTGATCTTAGTAACAGGTGTTTGGAGGGACACTGAAGCTACTGAGAAAGATAGATGGCACCTATGGTCAAACCTGTGCCCACATGTGGATGGGCCACAGTTAGTTGACATGCCAATCTTCCACCACACTTCAACCCTGCCTTTGGGCACTCAACATGAAGATATGGTCCAGTAACCTCAGGGGCTGATGCTTAACCCACAGGGACACCACAATAAGAACATAAGTGTTACAAATGGGACTTGGGACTACATCACACCTTAGGACCCTCCTAACCCTGAGATTCTAGGAACCTGTGAACACAACAGATATAGAAACGTATAAGTGGCCATTAGCCAACTTCTTCCCAACAAACAAACAAACAAACAAAAACACCCTAAGAGCACAGACAGGCAAAGCATGTTACTCCCAAGCAAGGTTTATAGTGAAATTCAACACCTTTCACATTAGAGGCTTTCTTCTACTGTCTGTTCCCATAAAGTGAAGTGCTCAGAAGTTGACTGGAAGCTCAGAAGTTGACTGGAAGCTTTGCATGTGGGATAAGGCTTATCTATTGGCAAAATCTCAGCCTCCTCCCAGATTTACTGAAACAGAATTGCCATTTTTAACAAACTCCCCAGATGATGTGCACACACAACAGCTTGAGAGGCACTGAACCACATGCCTTTTCCACCCTGTTTACCACTGCATCCCCATGACAGTGTGTGGTATCTACTAGCTGCTCAGTAGCTAGTATTTATTGACTGGTCTCTATATTGCCTGTATTCTATAATGGAATTACATGATAAATTTTAATTTTAAAAGTGGCACAGTTATTGAGCCCAACAGCTCAAAGTTCTAAGGCACCAAACAGCCTGGCCAATGATTCTGGTGGCATTGTCATATTAACAGGACATGGGGGATTTCCTTCCTTAAAGCAATCTCTGCTTCCTTATAAAACCCTGATGAAATAATATGCAAAGGAATACACAAAAGACAAAAAAAAAAAAAAACAGGAGAGGAGAAGACAGCACACAACAGATATCTCCACCTATTGTGGGGATGGAAAGTGGAGGCATGAGAGAAAACTGGTTTAGCAGGGTGGAAAAAGATGAAACATAACAGCATGTAGAGGCGATGCTCCTGACATGGGATTGCCTCACAGTAGAGGACCCAGAGAAGCTCAGGAAACCTTCTCTTAGGAGGCAGGGGGGGAGGATGGATCTGGAAGAAGAGAATTGGTTGCTCCCAACCCTCCCTGTGGCAGCCAGACACTACTCCTTCCCAACCCAGCAAGCCCTGGGAATTTCATCCTTTGTGTAATTAGATGAGAGTAGCTCTGGTAGAGAAACCAGGAAAAACAGAGAGCAGAGGTGAGATGCTTTACTGAAATGACGGCGTAACGTTTACTCTGCTCCTGCTTCCTCCACTGTCTCCAGAATACTGACACCCAGGGTTATACACTTTAAGGAGATTGATTCTTCTCTGAAGAATCTAACCTAAGAGAGACCACCAACAGATGCTGACCTATGATGCATCTCCAATAAGATGAGCTGGCCCCATCGATCACCCTTCAGTGAAGTCTATCAAGAGATAAGCCTTGCCCCCCACACAGAGCTTGCAATCTACCTCTGAAAGCTTCAGTTTTAGTAAGCAAGCATTACAAGAAAGTCTTCTCCATGAAATACAAAAACCAAAGCAAATAAAACAGGAGAAACTTGGAAGGTATGGCGGATTGTATTTTCCCAAAACAGCCATGATATTTCTGTTTCAACATTTTCTTTAAAACTTTGCCCCTTCTTTCATTGAAAGGTGGGTTTATGTTGAATCTGGGTGTTATGTTGAATCTCTGTCCAATATGGGAGCCAGTGACCGCTAGGCACATGTGGCTATTGAGCACTTAAAATGTGGCTACTGAGACTGAAGAACTGAATGATAATTTTATTCAATTCTAAATAATTAAATTTTAAAAACCTAACCAGTATAAAATATTTTCCACTAATTTGTTTTGATAAGACTGTATTTCACATTAACTATTAAAACTGCAGCATCTGGTAAAAAAAAATTGGCATCTAAATTGTGATGTGTTGTAAGTATAAAATATAAACTCAATTACAAAAAGAGTATGAAAACAAAATGTAAAATAAGATTAACATTTTCATATTGATTACATATTACAATGATACTTTGAATATATTATGTTAAATAAAAGATAGTAAATTAATTTCACCTGTTTCTTTTTACTTTTGAAATGCGGCTACTAAAAAAAGCCTAAAATCACACATGTGACTCACATTACATTTCAGTTGGATAGCACTGCAACAGATAAAGGGGAAATGACACTATGTGTACACTATGAGGCGAAGTACTAAAAAGGATGAAGCTTCCAGTCAGCTCTCACTCTCTTAGGACAGGCACCTCAGAAGCCCTGAATCATCACATAGAACTCTGATGTTCCTTAAGCTTCCATGCTGGAAGGAATGCATGTTGCTACAAAAAGATGCCCCAGCTGTTTGAATCTTCCCAACTCAGACACCTGACATGTGGGTGAACCTTCAGATTATTCCAGCCCGAGCTGACATAGGATGGGCCAAAAATGAGCTATGTCTGTTAAGTTCTGCTCAAATTGAAGACTCAGGAGCAAAATCAATGCTATAATAACCCACTAAGATTTGGGGGAAGGGAAATTTGCTACATAGCACTAACAATCAGAACAGAAGGAACCATGCTAGAAATAGGCAAAACAAACACAAAACTATAATTCGTCTCTCCTTAGAAAGGTAAGTATATAGGGGAGGGGCCAAGATGGCAGAACAGCATGGAAGGGTTTTTTTTTTTTTTTTTTTTTTTTGCATCTCTAGTCCCTGAAATACAGCCAGATCAACATTAAACCATCCTGCACACCTAGAAAACTGACTTAAGGATTAACACAACAATCTGCCCAACCTGAATCACAGAACTCAGCAGTTACACGGCACAGAGAGGTGAACTGGGGGAGAAAGCTGCAGAGGGCAGGGACTGTTTTTGCTTGCAGAGAGAGAACCGGGATGGGGGGAGAGTAAGGAAAGCATCCTCCCCCCACCTGAAAGCAGCTGGAGAGAAAAGAAAGAGTACGCAAGGGACTGAACAAAAAAGGGAGAAAGGAGAAAGGAGAGGGTTTAAATTCCATTAAGACTCTATAGACAAGGGTAGTACAGAGTCTGAAACTCCACAGCTGGATATCTGGCGGTGCTCTAGTGGGTAGGGCAAATCCCCAGGAACAGACAGCAATGTCCTCCAGGTCCTTGGGCCACACGGGGACAGGCAGTTCCCCTGCTGGGAGGACATTTGGTAGAGGTTGTGCGGCCGCTCCACAGACAAGGTTCCCAGTGAACCCCAAAGAACAACCACATTCACTGGTGCTGGAACAAGGACGTAAAGGGGGAAGCCTGGTGCCAGATGTGTGTTGCGATTTACCATAATCCCCCAAACACTGCTGCTACACAATTGCGTGAACTTTTTCTGGGGCAGGCTGGCACCCAGTCGCAGTCTTTGGGCATTGGCAGCAGCACAGTCCCATAAGCTTCCATAAGCGTTCCTGGGGGTGGGCCAGCACCTGGCCATTGCTCGGTGAGAAAGTCTGAGCGGGTCAAAGCCAGAGTCCCTCAGAAGTGAAGGGCCAGGAAACATAGCCGCATCTGAGATAAAACTCATGGGAGGTGGCACCTGACAACCTTACAGCTTGGTCACATACGGTGTAAAAGGCAGGAATGGATGGAAGCCGGAGACAAAGGAGTGGTGTTCGATTGCTGGTCAGGGAGAGCATGGAGTTCTGATACTACAGACTGGGTAGATGGGTGACGCCATTTTTCACCCTTCCCGCGCCCGCGCATGCACATACACACCTACACACCTACAGGCGCCACAACAATCCCCCCAGTAAGCTAAGCAGAGCCATCTAGTGGAGAAGGGAGCCATTACACTAAGCCCCACCGAACTGGGCCAACCTCTCTTTCCTCAGAACAACATAAATCTCCTGCCTGCTTAGGGACTATAAACTGCTTAATAGTTCGACTTCTAGGGGAAACCGATGTAATTTCAATTGTCCTTCAGTCTGTTTGCTGGTCCATCTATTCATTTTTTTTCTTATTCTTGAATACAGAAAGAGAAAAAATTATTTTTATTTTCCATTTCTATTAAAAATTTTTCTTTAATTTTTCTACTATATTTTTACTTTTTTGTAAATTTTTCAAATTCTATTTTTTTACTTTATTTTATTCTATTTCACTGTATTCATTTTTTCAAACTTTTAAACATTTTCCCTTTTTTTTCTTTTTTTATCTTTCCCTTTTTTTCTCTAATCTATCAAGTTCCTTTCAACAACCAGACCAGAACACACCTAGGATCTAGCATCCTTTATTTGATTTTTTCTGTTGTTTTAAATTCTTTCATTTTAGTTTTTTTTATCTTTTAATTAATTCTTTTTCTTCCTTCAAAATGATGCAATGAAGGAATTTACCCCAAAAGAAAGAACAGGAAGAAATGACAGCCAGGGACTTAAGACAGATACAAGCAAGATGTCTGAACCAAAATTTAGAATCACAATAATAAAAATACAAGCTGGGGTTGAAAACAGATTAGAATCTCTTTCTGCAGAGATAAAAACTAGTCAGGATGAAATAAAATGCTGTAACTGAGCTGCAATCTTGAATGCATGTCACAGCGGCAAGAATGGATGAGGCAGAGCAGTGAATCAGTGATATAGAGGACAAACTTATGGAGAACAATGAAGCAGGAAAAAAAAGAGGGAGACTAAGGCAAAAGAACACAATTTAAGACTTAGAGAAATCAGTGACTCATTAAAAAGGAACAACATCAGAATCATACAGGTCTCAGAAGATGAAGAGAGAGAAAAAGGGGTAGAAGGGTTATGTGAGCAAATCAAAGGGGAAAACTGTCCTAACCTGGGGAAAGACACATCAAAATCCAGGAAGCACAGAGGACTCCCATTAGAGTTAACAAAAACCAATCATCAACAAGGCATAATATAGTCAAATTCACAAAATACTCAGGAAAGAAAAGAATCATGAAAGCAAGGGTAAACAAAGTCCTTAACCTACAAAGGAAGAGAGATCAGGTTTGCAGCAGATCTATCCACAGAAACTGCAGGCCAGAAAGGAGTGGCAGGATATATTCAATGGGCTAAATGGGAAAAATATGCAGCCAATAATTCTATATCCAGCAAGGCTGCCATTCAAAATAGAGGTAGAGATTAAAAGTTTCCCAGACAAACAAAAATTAAAGGCGTTTATGACCATAAACCAGCCCTGCAAGAAATTTTAAGGGGGACTCTCTGAGGGGAGAAAAGATGGGGGAAAAAAAGACCAAAAGCAACAAAGACTAGAAAGGACCAGAGAACATCACCAGAAACTCAAACTCTACAGGCAACATAATGGCAATAAATTCATATCTTTCAGTACTCACTCTAAACATCAATGGACTAAATGCTCCAATCAAAAGACACAGGGTAACATAATGGATAAGAAAACAAGATCCATCTACATACTGTTTACAAGAGACCCACTTTAGACCTAAAGACACCTTCAGATTGAAAGTAAGGGGCCGGAGAACCATCTATCATGCTAATGGTCACCAAAAGAAAGCCGGAGTAGCCATACTTATATCAGACAATCTAGACTTAAAAAAGATTGTAACAAAAGATGAAGAAGGGTATTATATCATAATTAAGGGGTCTATCCACCAAGAAGATCTAACAATTGTAAACATTTATGTTCCAAATGTGGAAGCACCCAAAATAAATCAATTAATCACAAACATAAAGAAACTCATTGATAGTAATACCATAATAGTGGGGGACTTCAACACCTTACTTAGAGAAATGGACCATCTAAACAGAAAATCAACAAGGAAACAATGGCTTTGAATGACACACTGGACTAGATGGACTTAACAGATATATTCAGAACATTCCATTCTAAAGCAGCAGAATACACATTCTTCTTCAGTGCACATGGAACATTCTCCAGAATAGATCACATACTGGAACACAAATTAGCCCTCCACAAGTACAAAAAGATCAAAATCATACTGTGCATATTTTCAGACAACGACGCTATGAAACTCAAAATCAACCACAAGAAAAAATGTGGAAAGATAACAAATGCTTGGAGACCAAAGACCATCCTACTAAAGAAGTTAAAGAGGAAATTAAAAAGTACATAGAAGCCAATGAAAATGGTAACACCATAGCTCAAAACCTCTGGGATGCAGCAAAGGCTGTCATAAGAGGGAAGTATACAGCAATCCAAGCCTGCCTAAAGAAGGAAGAAAGGTCACAGATATATAACCTAACATTACACCTTAAAGAGCTAGAAAAAGAACAGAAAATAAAACCCAAAAACAGCAGAAAACAGAAAATAATAAAGATTAGAGCAGAAATCAATGCTATTGAAACCAAACAAACAGTGGACCAGATCAATGAAACCAGAAGATGGTTCTTTGAAAGAAATTAACAAAATTGATAAACCCCTAGCCAGTCTTATCAAAAAGGAAAAGGAAAGGACCCAAATAAATAAAATCAATAATGAAAGAGGAGAGATCACAACCAACACAGCAGAATTACAAACAATAATAAGAGCATATTAATGAGCAATTATATACCAATAACATGGGCAATCTGGAAGAAATGGACAAATCCCTAGAAACATATAAACTACCAAAACTGAAACAGGAAGAAATAGAAAAGTTGAACAGACCCATAACTAGTAAATAAATTGAATTAGTAATCAAAAATCTCCCAAAATACAAGAGTCTAGGGCTGGATGGCTTTCCAGGGGAATTCTATCAAACATTTAAAGAAGAGTTAACACCTATTCTCCTGAAGCTGTTCCCAAAAATAGAAAGGAAAGGAAAACCTCCAAACTCTTTCTATGAAGACAGCATTACTTTGATTCCAAAACCCAAAGACCCCCCTAAAAAGAATTATAGACCAATTTCCCTGATGAACATGGATGCAAAAATCCTCAACAAGATACTAGCCAACCAGATCCAACAATACATTAAAAAAATTATTCACCACGACCAAGTGGGATTTATACCTAGGATGCAGGGCTGGTTCAATATCCACAAAACAACCAATGCGATATATCACATCAGTAAAAGAAAGAACAAGAACCACATGATCCTCTCAATAGATGCAGAGAAACCTTTGACAAAATACAGCAAATTTTCTTGATAAAGACCCTCAAGAAAGTAGGGATAGAAGGGTTAAACCTTGAGGTCATAAAAGCCATATATGAAAGACCTAACACTAATATCATCCTCAATGGGGAAAAACTGAGAGCTTTTCCCCTAAGGTCAGGAACAAGACAGGGACATCCACTCTTGGCACTGTTATTCAACATAGTATTAGAAGTCTTAGCTTCAGCAATCAGACAACACAAAGAAATAAAATGCATCCAAATCAGCAAAAAGGAGGTCAAACTTTCACTCTTCACAGATGACATGGTATTCTATATGGAAACCCAAAAGATTCCACCAAAAAACTGCTAGAACTGACCCATGAATTCAACATAGTCACAGGATATAAAATCAATGCACAGATATCAGTTGCATTCCCATACACAAATAATGAAGCAACAGAAAGAGAAATCAAGGAATTGATCCCATTTACAATTGCACCAAAAACCATAAAACACCTAGGAATAAATCTAACCAAAGAGTGAAAAATCTATACAGTGAAAACTACAGAAAGCTTATGAAAGAAATTGAAGAAGACACAATAAAAAGGAAAAATATTCCATGTTCCTGGATAGAAAGAACAAATATTGGTAAAATGTCAATACTACCCAAAGCACTCTGCATATTCAATGCAATACCTATCAAAATAACACGAGCATTCTTCACAGAGCTAGAACAAACAATCCTAAAATTTGTATGGAACCAGAAAAGACTCCGAATAGCCAAAGCTATTTCTTCTTGAAAAAGAAAACCAAAGCAGGAGGCATCACAATCCCAGACTTCAAGCTGAATTACAAAGCTGTAATCATCAAGACAGTATGGTACTCGTGCAAAAACAGACACTCAGATCAATGGAACAGAATACAGATATGGACCCACAAATGTATGGCCAACTAATCTTCGACAAAACAGGAAAGAATATCCAATGGAATAAAGACAGTCTCTTCAGTAAATGGTGCTGGAAAACTGGACAGTGACATGCAGAAAAATGAACCTGGACCACTTTCTTACACCAGACATAAAAATAAACTCAAAATGGATGAAAGACCTAAATGTAAGATAGGAAGCCATCAAAATCCTAGAGGAGAAAGCAGGCAAAAACCTCTTTGACCTTGGCCACAGCAACTTCTTACTCAACACGTCTCCAGAGGCAAAGGAAACCAAAGCAAAAATGAACTATTGGGACCTCATCAAAATAAAATGCTTCTGTACAGTGAAAGAAACAATCAGCAAAACTAAAAGGCAACTGACAGAATGGGAGAAGATATTTGCAAATGACATATCAGATAAAGGGTTTAGTATCCAAAATCTATAAAGAACTTATCAAACCCAACACCCAATGGAGTATTACTATGCAATCAAAAAGGATGAAATCTTTCCATTTACATCTACATGGATAGAACTAGAGGGTATTATGCTAAGCGAAATTAGTCAGTCAGAGAAAGACAAATATCATATAACTTCAGTCTTATGAGGATGTTAAGATACAAAACAGACAAACATAAGGGAATGGAAGCAAAAATAATATAAAAACATGTAGGGGAACAAAACATAAGAGACTCTTAAATATAGAAAACAGAGAGTTGCTGGAGGGGTTGTGGGTAGGGGGATGGGCTAAATGGGTAAAGGACTTAAGGAATCTACTCCTGAAATCTTGCTGCACCAGGTGCTAACTAACTTGGATGTAAATTATAAAAAATAAATAAATTATAGAAAGTAAAAAAAAGATAAGTATATATAAATATATCATTCATAAAATAAGAATAGGATGCTACAAAATATGTATATCCAAAGAACAAGAGTCTTGGAAATTAAAAAGACTACTGAAAGAAAACTCAATAGAAAAAATGGGAGATTAATTTGAAGAAATTTCCAAGAAAGAATACAAAGACAATAAACAAAAAAACTGCTTTTTAATCACTCAAAAAGGCCCAAACATAGCTAATAGGAATTCCAACTGGAACATCAAACAGAAGAAGTAACACAACAAATAGTCTCTAGTCTGAAGGGCATGCGCTTCCAGATCAAAAGGTCCTATCAAAAGCTCACCATTGGGAAAAGTGAGAAAAGGGCACATGACTGGGGAATTCAGAATAACTGGAATTGAGAAAAGATCTTAAAAGCTTTCAGAGAGGAAAAAAAGTGTTGGCTAAAGGGTCAGAAATAGGAATACAATGCAGGAGAATAAAACTCTGAATGAATGGAGCCAGCTTAAACTCTATACCTAGCCAAACGATCCAGTTGGAAGGAATTCTATATTTTCAGGCAAAATACTAAAAACTCTTACTCCTAAAGTTACTAGAAGAAGGAAAATGAAGATGTGGGATTCAGGAATTTGGAAATCTAACACAGGAGAGACTTGAGAAGGATTCCCAGGATGATGGTGAAGGAGTTTCAGGACAGGTGAGCTCTTGCCACCAGGCTGAGAATCTTCTCGGCTTGGAACTCACTCTGAGGCAGCTGCTCTGTGGAGGCTCATCTTGGGACAAGAACTGGGATGCTCAAAGAAGATCAGCAGAAAATGAAAAACCAGAGAAAGAAGCAGCAAAACCAAAGGAAGGGTGGCAAATTAACATCAAAACCAAACCACATGTAGTTATTTCTAGGTATGCACATTAATGCTGACATCACCTATTCATTAAATGCATGCACTTCATTCCATAATATGGGTTTAGTCTTCTCAGTCTCTTTGACATCATAAAGTCCTCAGGTAAAGAGGCTGTTTAGACATCGTAAGCAGAGGTATCTTGACTGGACAGGCATAAGTGATACCTGTGTTCAGAGTCTTGTACTCCAAGTGGAGAGGCCATGGGAGCTGTAAATGGTCCTTTCACACACTTGTTCCTGAGCAAGGCCTACTCCTGTCTAGATGTGTCTCACATTACATGAGCAAATTCTCACTGACCCCCATGGTAAGGCCAAACAGTGGAGACTCATTTTCAGTGTTTAAAGTGAAGCTGTATTATCAATCTGTATGAGTTCAGTTAGCTGGCTGCAAGAGCTCAGGCTATCTGTTTCTGACCATTACTCTGGAATTCTGGAACCTTGAATTTCTGTCCAGTGTCAGTACGTTAGCCACCTCATACTGCTATAACAAATTATCATAGACTGGGTAACTGAAATGACACACATTTATTTCTCATAGCTCTGGGAGCTGGGAGGTCCACCATCAGGGTACTGGCAGATCTGATGAGGGCCCATTCCTAGTGTGCAGATGCCTCTTCTTTGTAGCCCCACTCACTCTCTGTGCCTCTTCTAACAAGAGCACTAATCCCACCATGAAGGCTCTACCCTCATAACTTAATCATCCCAAAGGCCATATGCCTAATACCACCACAGTGGGTGTTAGGATTTCAACAGATGAATTTTGGAGGGACGCAAACATTCAATCCATAGCATCTTCATTGGAACTTCGCATGATACTGCTGTCTACTGTTGCTTAGCTATAACTCGATTTTCCTTGCTGCTTTGGTGGATTGTGGGACAAGTAGGGTGGAGATGGGGTTGAGGTATCAGCAAGCAAGAAGCAACAACTTCCCCTACTTTTGTAAATAAAACAACTGCTAAGCAGGTCTCTTGGAAGATTCTTCCCCATTTACCCATTCCTCCCCCATCACACTAGAGTGACTTCTTTTGTCAATATAGCAAGAACTCTTGTATAAAAAGATCCTAAAAAACTAAAACATTTTCGCTGTTTCCTCCATCCCTTTTTGATAAACTTGAACAGCCCCACCAGGGCTGCTAAACCACAAGACTAACCCTCCCCCTCTGAGAACCATCTCTCACCAACTATTCCCCAAACTTCAGCAGGCTCTTTATTAAAGCTCTATAGAAATAGTACTCTACTTGTCCAAGGTAGAACATTCTTTCAGAGTCTTCCTATACTGTAGCATTCAAACAAAGGCTTATGCTCATGGTGCTCTGGTTGATTATCTCCCATCGTTTTTGATGTCAAGACTCTAATCATTGCCTGGACCCAATGCTGCTCAGCCCAAGTCACTCCAATAAAGACAGACAACGCAGGAGACTCCCCCGCCCCCCCCCCCAACCTGTGTCTCTCCTCCTGGGAGTCCCAGGGTCTAGACAGCTGAGTAAACCCTGCCCTTGACTAGTATCTAGTACTTGGCTCTCTTTATGTTGAAGCACAACCTAGGCTTTTGTTCTTCCTTCTTAATTGTCCTTGGTGAAAACCTTATATTTGATTTACTTCACAACTCAGGGCTCTCAACAATGAGATGGGTATGTAGTACCAAGATTCCAAGGAAATCTCTACCCATTCAGTGAGCTTCCAGGTCTTTGTCCAGCTTCTTACATTTACAAATATGGTTACCAGTAACACCAAATATTTGAAGCTCTGAAGCAATCTTACCAAGGACAATTTAGAATTTCAGGGACCACTCTAGTGAATTTGGATATGAGTAAAATAATCCACTTTAGAATCAAGGGGTTCAAAGAGTCCAAATATTTCATGATCAGAATTTTTTATTAGTATAAAGAGGCCTGTGAAAGAAAGGAAAATTCTAAAATTGCTTCCTTTAAGGACTCTTTAGAAAAGGTCAGTAAATCCCTGAATGATCTAAAATCCAAACTTAAACTCCCTCCTCGCTCTCCTAACACAATTGACTGCATGCTGGCCTCCCTGTGGTTCCCTGAACCTTGACTTCTTCTTCACTCTTGTTCTCCTTGTCCTGCACCTTCAACAGACCCCCACAGACCCCCTTTCCTCTGCTCCACTGCACCTTCTTAAACACATCCTTCCTCACTGGACAATATCTCTTCACAATGGTTTTTTAAACATAAGTGAGTGGACAATGGACTTATAACTCTACTCCCTGGTCAAGATTAGATTTGCATAATTTAGTTAAGGATTTCACAATCCCTAGAAAGAAAAGACAAAAGATCACTGAAGAACTAAGGATTGTCCTAGGAACATATACTCTGGGACTCCTTAGATTCTATCAATTTATTTGATTATCAATATTATGTCAAATATATAGATCAAAATTTGACAATGGACAGATATGAAAAGAGCATAAATACAAGACAAGATCCCTTAGTAACTTTCCCTGAGATCAGTCATATCAAAACTGAGTGGACAAAAACCTAGTCTGTGAAGCCATTCTCAGATCTCACTTTCTAGGATTGCTCTGATCTCCATGTAAGGATAGCACAATTGCCTTATCTACTTTCTGTGTTGGTTTTAAAGAGAGTGCACCTCTTAGAAGTAATCTTATCAGGTACCATTAAATGCAAACAATACAGTGAAATTCCAAGGAATCACCCCCAATGGATTCATGATTCCCAAGATCTATATACCTACATTCTAGACTTCGATATTGACAGGAGATCTAAAACTGAGGCTCCCTCAGAATTCTTCTGAAGCAAATGGCATCACAAGGAGACAGCTTTCCTGAGAATTTTGATCAAGCAGCACACAGCTAGACATGGACAGCTTTGGCCCATGATCTCCTATCAAGACCCTAGAACACAGGAAGCCACCGACTGCCATACCCTTATCTGTCTTTTATTTCTCCTTCCTTTCATAACTATCTTTTCTCTTCTCTGTTTGAAACTTTGTTGAAATGAGATTCTTAAAACTCCTTCAACTAATAATGTTATTCCAGATGCCACCTTGGTAAATCAAGAGGATTAACAAAGTGTTGGGCAAATTTACTGATCTCAAACTTCCCTTCTCCTTTGGTTGAAGATGTAATTGTTCTCCTGAATGATCCTAGGTGAGACAGGATGTGGACTACTAAGCATTATCCAAGGCCTTCTGATGATTCTTTTAATACCTGTTGTCTTTACAGTCATTCACTGTGCTTTCTCCAGAGTCTTAAATGCTTCTAGTCAGCCACTTGCTCAAAAAATGATTAAAATTCAACTATGAAAAGTCACAAGAAACTCTGATAGTAGTCCTCACCAATGAGTCTGAGAATGCAATCAACAGGAGTTCTATAATTAAAAGGAGTGAACAATTCAGAATCTGATCACATGATGGGACTTGGTCTCTCTGTTGACCAAGAGCAGGGACTGTAAGAGACAAAGTGACTGAAATTCCCCACTGTGGCCCTTGTATGACTTGGCCCTTGTAGCACCCATCCCTCTTGATAAAACCCAAGTCTCCTACCTAATGGCTGTTAAACCACGAGGTCGATTCCTCCTCCTAACTGTGTTCCTGCTGATTTCCTTCTACAAAAATGCAAAAATGGAAAAAAATGCAAAGAAATTATGAAAAATTAAAAACTGTCATGTGAAGGTAGTGAGACCATACAAATTGTTCTATTTTCCAAATTTTCTCTAAGGTAGTTATATTATCTTAATATTAACTATATCTCCTAATGGAAAAGGGGAGAGATGCATTACTCAGTTTCTACACAATTATAACCACTCCAAGGAAATATTTCCAAGAATGTCTTAAGAATTTTACATTTTCCACAAAGTCAAGTCTTGGGTCATCTCAGGTATTGGTTTCCTTAAACTCTTTACTTAAAAAAATACTCTTTCTACCTTAGAAATAGGAATATTTGGTTTAGAAATGACCAATGTCTCAAAAAGCTTTGATTTCCTGCCACCTGATCTTCTCCAAAATGCCAAATTAATGGCATCTGATCATAACAAAGTGAGGCATCCATAGCTAAAAATGTCTTTATAATGGGGGTAGGGAAAGAGGGGGAAAAAGCAGGGGTAATTTTTCCCAATATGTTTGTCATTATTATAGGTTATATATACAGAAGGAAAGTTAATTAAGCTTTAAAAAAAATCCATCACACATCAATGGCTGCATTTTAATGAGTACAAAAAGTTGAGGTGTTTACTACCAATTAAAGTGGTTTTTAAATAAGCATTAATTAACACAGAAATTCAGAAGAAAGTTATACCTTGTCAAAGAAAGGCCAGTGCAGGCTATGCCCACTTCTGCTCCCATTCATATTCAGATAGTAATTAACACCAACCCTATATTTTCCATAATAATGAGGAGATGCTGTCATGTCTATCAAACAACAACACACACACAAAAGTGGTGGAATTAGAAATTCTCAACCTGAAGTAAACTTTTCAAATTTTTTCCTTCTGGGTTTTTCCCTCTTCCAGGTCAGAGTGATTCAAAGAGGAGGTTAGCCTGACTTTAATGGTGGGTTTCTCTCTTTCTTTCTCCCCCTTTTGCCAGGAGCATCATGGGGGAGCGCTTGTTGGTCAGAGGGGTGTTGTTCAAGTCCCCACCAGCAAATCAGAGCAAATACCCAATCATGATTTAAGAGGGCCTGCAGTCCTTCCTTTGTTTTTCAATGATCCTGTTAAATTGCATAAGCCAGCTCCCTCTACTCCAATTCTCTTTTTAGTAAAGTATGGTCTGTCATAAGGTGGTAAGTAGGAGAAAGACATAAAATCTTCAAAACCCACAGCCTAACTAGCACCCAGTCTGATGGATGGCCTCATCCTTCGGTGAAAAGCGATGGGGACTGTGCCTGAATTTGGGGAGGCACCTGGAAAGATGCCACAGGCGGAGGTCACGGGAAAGGCGTTATCGAGTACCTCAAGGCAACAAGTTCCAGAGACTGATCTTCGGCCTGACAAATCAGATTTTCTTAGCAATGACCTTACTCTAATCAAATTAACATACAATTGGCCAATAAGTGAGTAAATTATTTTACTAATTTATAATGGAGGAATTCAGAAATTCCCCTTCCAGAGCTTGGAATGAACATGTTCCCTATCCAGGGGCTCCCCTTTCCAATGTCAGCATGTTTAGGAAAGGAAGCTGAGTTTTTGATCAGAATCCTCCGTAGTGAACTCAAAATCAGAACAGGGATGCATAATTGTGTGGGAGGGTTCTGTCCAATGGAACTGCCCCCCTGCGCCACAGGGAGCCTCTCTTGTCAGAGCACTCTGATCCCTGCACAGCTCCTGTCCCTAATAGGGTGCTGCAAACGTGGTGACTTTGGTCTCCCTGGACTCCAATTTTCAGAGCAGACTCCTCCCCCATTCACTGTCACATGTTTTGCTTACTTAGTCAAGTTCTCAATACCTAAGAAGCTCTTCACAGTCACAGTCTTTAATGATCCAAGGACAGAGCACCAAACAAGAAAGACTGACTCCAGGAGTCCATATTGGACAGGTTTTAAATCAATTTGGCTAAGTTGCTGTAGAGTTGATTCTTTTTTTTTAAGTTTATTTATTTATTTTGAGAGAGAAAGCACGAGTGGAGAAGGGTAGAGAGAGAGAGCGAGGAGAGAGAGAGAATCCCAAGCAGGAGCTCGGACTCACAAATCGTGAGATCATGACCTGAGCCCAGGTCAGACTTAACTGAGCCACCCAGGCGACCCGCTGTAGAGTCGATTCTTAAAGCTAAAGGCTGGAAGGAGGCCCAAGAGGAGGCTGCACCATCTCCCAGAGAACGGTGTTTTCTCCTCAACATGCAAAAAGGTGGCAGGATGCTTCCAGAAATTCACGCCAAGAAGCGGGATGAAATCTACCTTTCTTAGCCTTGGTTTAAGCTCCTCATTTTTTTGTGAATAAAGAGGTAAAGAGATGGTTGGGTCATATGACCCTTCAGTGCCAGAGGACATTTTCGGTGTATACTCCTTGGGAGCCTGTGGTAGCTTCAGAATTTCTGTGTAAGACAGGTTTCAGGAGCAATCCAGTTGGAAGGGGCTTAGAGAACCTGTCTGGTAGCCACATCTGCAAAGCAAGCGTGCCATTTTTTTTTTTTTCTAGACTGAATGTATCTGGGGCTGCTGATGAAATTGAGAGAAGTAAAAACTGCCATTTGTTGTGGGATCGCTGTGGAGGGGGGCAGGCCTAATTTATCTTTAAACCATGTACAGTGCCCAGCAGGGTCAGTAGTACAAGACAGGTGTTCAAAAATGTTTATTAAATTGAATGACAAGTGAGCTTTGGGGCACCTGGGCGGCTCAGTCAGTTAAGCATCAGACTCTTGACTTCGGCTCAGGCCATGATCTCACGGTTCGTGGGTTCATGCCTGGGCTCTGTGCTGATGACACAGATTCTCTGTCTCCCCCCTCCTCTCTGCCCCACCTCCCCTCTCAAAAATACATAAACATTTTTAAAAAATGAATGACAAGTGAGGCTTTAGCTCCATGTTAAAGACAACAAGGTTATGTTTTTTTCCCTTACAAGCCCGCTGGCTTCTGTCTAGGTTTCATGACTAGTGACCGCACGTGTAATTTATGCCAACTTGTGTGCTTGCCCAGGAATAGACAGATAATGGACCAGGAAAGAACTACGAAGAAAAATCTAAAGAACCCAGGCATTTAGTTGGAAAGGGAATAGGCTGAAGTGACACATCAGAGGAGGTGGGGCTGGAAATCAACATGGTGAAGGAAGCACAAAGTGGCCCAAACCTCACTGAGGAGCCACAGAGCACCGATACCCTGCCACTCAAATTGCTGCCACTTTACATCATCCCTTTTTTAAAAATCTAGCTGTTCATTGTTGGCACCTACCCTCAGTCTTATCTGATCCATTTGTACAGGAGTAAACAGGCTTCAAAGAACAGTTAAGTACCAGTGTGCTTCTTAGGAGAGAATAGGAAAAGGTTGGCGAGCCCCCAAATTCCAGGAGTAGGAAAATCTCCTGCCTGACATGACTGCCACCTTGGCCTTTGCTTCTCATTCTCTTCACTGCTGTTGCCTTTATAGAAAAAAAAATGTTCATCTGGGCACTGTTTAAATATGCAGTCGATTGTACTTGTTTTTGGGAAAGTGTACATTTTCTCCCTTAGAGTGGATACGGGTAATGTGCCTCCTTGGTCAAATCTGGCAAAACGAAATGTCCTTTTTTCTGAAATTCCTCAGTTATGTCACACCCGTTATCTTGCCTTATTAAAATGGAAAGAACTTTCCTCTATGTGTGTCCCATTCTTCCATTTATCAGAATTGGGATAGATGGTGCTTTTCCACTCAATTTGGACAAAGAAATGAGTTTCATTTTTATTTATGGGCTTCATAAATCCGTCTCACTTGCTGCTTTGCATGCCCCAGTTCCACGCTGTTGTGTGGGGATTTCCCACCCTGCCAGGCAATTAAACTAAAAACTCGTGGAAAAAAAAATTTTTCTTTACAAAACTCTTTTAAACCTGAAATATACATAATCATCTCCATTTCAGGTCCAATATATTTAAGGGATGGGGTCTTTAAGTCTTCTCTTGGAGCATCCAATTTCCCAGATTAATTCTGTCATTGCCAAGCCCTCATTCGAGTTCTAAAGGTTAGTTCAAAGTTCCAGGACGGAAAGAACTCTTTAATTTTAGATACTATGTTTCCAATCCGGGTGCCAGGCATGAGAGAAGACAATATAGTGGCTGCACGCTAAAGGACTTGAGGAACAGCAGTGAGCTCACACCCCGCAATCAGCGGTGAGCTCACACCCCGCGATCACCTGAGCTCGAAGCAAAAGGAGCCCAGAAACCTGGAGCGGCAGCAACAGTTCCATGTTCTAGGCCAGACTGAAAAAAGAAACAAACAAAAACCCCAGCCCAACCCAATCACACAGACCTACAGCATTAAAGGAAGCGTGGAGATGAGAGTCCTGCTTCTCAGTGCTTTGCCATCTTCAGAGGAAGTTACTACTGTTTTTCTAACTCCACAACTGAAAGACAGGCTTCTACCTGATAAGGCTGCATCCAGTAGTTCCAGTAGATCTGATCCAATCTAATAAAATGTATGGATTGGGTTCAGGTGTAGTCCAGTCCTGTAACACAAACGGCCATGAAAAGAAACCCGAAAAAACTATTTTGATAGAAATCCAGTGATCTGCATTTTGGATATCTTAGACACAGGCCAAGCTGAAGATGCTTTCTCTGATTCAATTAGATTCAATCAGATGTGTGTGTGTGTGTGTGCATATATATATACATACACACATATCTCAAATAGTGGAAGTGGGCAAAGAATATTTAAATCTGGCCTTACCAGGCTGTCTACTTTAGATCAGAAACCACTGCTCATTCCTCTAGTCCATGGAAGGTGCTCCAAGTCTCTTAGACTCATTTACCTGAAATTCTTTGTAATGTAAGGTGAGCTGGCTGCTTCGGTTGTCATGCCACTAATCACTAGGGTTGACCCAGATGCTCTGGCTGACTGGAAAGGTGTTCCCTTCCTCCCTCTATGTGGAGCCTGGGAAAATATGAGCTGGAGCAAGAATTTGTAAGTGTGTCTCCTGTATGATGCTGACACGGCTGACACAAGTGTTTTGGTCCAGCTGGCAGGTATCTCCCTGGAGTGGAGATGGGTGGATCAGAATGTGATGAGAATGTCACCAGCCATTAGGATCATCCACCTCCCTTTGCAAACCACACAACCTTCGGGCTTCAAAGGAACTTGCCTCACTGGGAGAAGAGAGCTAACGTTGAGTATTCTCGTTTATTTAGCAGTTATTATTATTACGGAAAATTAGCAAACTGGCATTTTCACTTACATCACAATCTTTTGAATGTTTCCTAGTGTGGGTCTATTCCCCTGAATGTGATGATTTATGGTGAATGAAGCTCTGGACCTGGCCACGATGGGGTCTAGAGCCAACAGGGTGCTAGCCAGGCAGGCGTGAGATACCACAAAACTTCCAGGCTCTAAAGCCAGCTAGCCCTCTCAAACATTTCTAATACTACACAATACCTCAGGAAGTACTTAATTCTACCTGAGGAATACTGCATGCTAAAACGAGCAAGAGAAATATTAGTGAGAATAAGCACTTTCTCTATCCCACTGGATTGCTAAAGTACATTCAGGTAAAATTTTTCAAAGAACAAAATGGTGCTTGCAAAAAATAAATTACTTTCCTTAATAAACACTAAATGGAGATGAGGATAGCCAGGATCTTCTTTTATCTTCTTTCACCTTCTTTCACTGCATATATGATATATGTAAATATATTATATAGATAGCCACCCCAGAAGTTCCTCCACTCAACCATAACCCCTCTTCCCTGAAAGTAACAATTGTCTATTATAGTTGTCACTTCTTTGCATTTTAAAAATCATTTTATCACCTAAATCCAATGTGCATCAGTAGACACTATTGTTTAGTCTTGCCCTTCTTAAAAATTTTAGTATCTTTTAAAAAAAATTTAATGTTTATTTATATTTGGGAGAGACACAAATGGGGGAGGGGGAGAGAGAGAGGCACACACAGAATTTGAAGCAGGCCACAGGCTCTGGGCTGTCAACACAGAGCCCAACGCAGGGCTCAAGATCATGACCTGAGCCGAAGTCGTACGCTTAACCAAGTGAGTCACCCAGGCGCTCCAAAATTTTAGTATATTTTAATTCTCTTTTAATACATAGAATTTCTCCTCCACCCCTTTCATTTTTTCATAAATCATTTGTTGAAGAATTTGGGCAATTTTACCTATGTTTTCCCACAGTGTCTTGATGTTGCTGACTGCATACTCACAGTGAAGTCTAACAAGTTCCTGTCTTCTGCATTTTCTGCAAATTGGAAGCTCAGTCTACTTAAGGATTGGACCCAGGTAAGAACTGTTTAGCAAGACCATAGGTGGTGTCTAGCAATACTACGGAAGGCACATAATGTCTGGTTAGCTTTATTTTTTTAATCTGTGCCACTATTGATGCTGAATGCCTGTAACCATCCATTGGGAGTTGCAAAATGGTGATATTCTATCACTTCTTTTTCATTTTGTAATTAGAATAGTTTTATAAGATACTGCGCCCTTAATTTACTATTTGAATACCAAGTGATACAGTTCATATAAAAATCAGGGTAAATGCTTAATTCTTTCCCTTTATTTCCCAGTTTTCAAGATATGAATTGGTTTACCTATTCTGAAGTTGATCAATTCTTTTTTCTTTAAGTTTATTTATTTATTTTGAGAGAGAGACAGAGAGAGCCAGCAGGGGAGGGGTAGAGAGAGAGGGAAAGAGAGAATCCCAAGCAGGCTCTGCACTGTCAGCACAGAGCCTGATGTAGGGCTCAAACTCACAAACCTGAGATCATGACCTGAACTGAAACCAAGAGTCAGACACTTAACTGACTGAGCCACCCAGGTGCCCCAGTGATCAATTCAAATATCATTATCAAATCATGAATTTAAACATATATGATAGTTTTCAATTCTTATCATTATTGAAGGTCAAACTGTCGCATCTTTTACCAGTAGGAGGCTCTAAGTCCCTCTGACATGACCCCAGAAGTCTTTGATAGTTTCCTTGTTATCTAACATGTTCCAACTTCATTTTATAAATTCCTGTCCTAGACTTATTTCTCCAAGAAGCCTAATTTCTTTAACAGAGAAATGGTATTTCAAAACCACAATCTGGGTGTTAGGGATGCTCTTTGCTAAATTAGACATTGCTTCTAGAACTTTTCAGTGGCATGAACTATGAAATATTATGATTCAAAGATAAAAAACATCTCACAAATGTATACTGCACTTTCTATGTAGATTCAATACTATGGAGTTTTTATTTAACTACTCTATAACAGTGGAATCTACTGTCTTCCTTTCTGAGAACTCTGGGTTCCTAAAAGCAGAGGGAATGACAGAATTGAAACATCCCAACATTACTATTCTATCTGACATTACACAGCAACAAACTCAGAATGACAATACTAATATCACCACCAATATGATTCTCAAAAACATTTAAGTGTTTTTGCATACACCTTCCTACTTTCCCCATTAAAAAAAGAAACAGTTCTATTACATCTACACTGAGACCATGTAGCCATTGCACACTATACTCTCTCCCACAGTCCAGGAAACTATTTAATGTGTAAGTTCTTATCTTGGTGTCTTTCTCATTGTTTCAGTCATTTACAATACATTCTCTACTAGATTCCTCAGGAAGAGCTCATGGGAAAAATACTTCCTGAATTTTTGCATGTTGATTAACTATTTGTGTCCTTTATTCATAAAGTCAGTTTTGCTGGGTATAAAAACCTTGGCTCACTTTTTGTTTCCTTACTTTAATGTTGTTTCATTTTTCCCTCCTAAATAAAGTGCTGCTGTTGAGAAGTGTAATTACAAGCTAACTTTTCTCTCTTGTAAGTCATGCGCACTTTTTATTCTAGAAGCTCAAAGCATTTTTTTCGTGTGTGTGTGTGTGTGTGTGTGTGCATGTGTGTGTGTGTGAATCATATTGTCAACATTCTCAGGCATGCAGTGTGCCCTTTCCATGTAGCTTCAATTTTTTTTTATTTCAAAAAAGTTTTCTTGAATTCATTTTTACAGTTCAGTTGCCTTGCTTTGGTTTTCTTTGTGATCTCCAACAACCATATGTTTGATCTTCTTTGCCTACTTCAATATATATCACTTTTCTCTTGAATCCTTTTTATCTTTCTTAATTTTTTTATTTTTAAAAATGTTCTGACTTCTAGTTTCCAGCTCCACATATAAGTATCTTGGACATTACCATTCCATCCTAATAATGATTCTGAACAGACTGGAAAACCAACAACTCTTTTGGAATTTGTAAGAGAGGGGACAGTACACAAGGCAACCTAATGCCCCCAGACCAGATACATAGACAGGTGAAGTCATAGGTAACCAGAGACTTACAAGTGTAAAACACTGTGGGAACAATGCCAGGATAGGAAAACCTGAACTGTAATTGACAAATTGATGGAGGCTCCGTGCAAACAGATCTGAGAGTTAAAAACTCCAGGGGATTCGTAACAATACCCCATAATATTGTGAAATATACTTCTAGCAATTTGAGTTCCCACAGTAAATACTGAAGAAAAATCCCCTTGTGCTTCTATGCTTCCAGCAAGGGAGTGGGGGGTGGGGGGAGAAATCATTTTTAAATATGCTAGAGCACTCTTTTCTTCTTAACAAGCCTTGCCCTTCAGGGGAAACTAGTTAACCAGAGCCTAACCTGCTGGGGTATTATTAGAGCCAACTGACCTGGAGAAAGGAAACACCCAACTCTAATCCCCTCTAGCCTTCAATGTGGGAGAAGGGAAATATCCAACTCCAGTCCACTCTAGCCATCCTGGCCTACCTAGGGGGGTTGAAAAAAAAAAAACTGAGAAACTGTTGTGAAGTTCACAGTCCAGAGGCATAGTCTCACTGTCTCACTGAAAGAGTGGGACTTCATTGTAGGACTATAGAATGTTTCCTCTTACCTCACACCTCACCATTACACTACTAAAGGCCTATTTATAGCCAGTCATTTTATCCAGTGCTTCATGTCCAGCTATCATGAAAAAAAGTAGAGGACCTACCCAAAGGCAAAAAACACAACTTGAAGACACAGAGAAAGCACCAGAACTAGACATAGCAGGGATGTTGGAATTATCATATTGGGAATTTAAAACAACTATGATTAATACAGTAAGGGCTTTAATGGATAAAGTAGACAGTGCATAAGAACAGATGGGCATTGTAAGCAGAGAGATGGAAATCCTAAGAAAGAAGCAAAAAGAAATGCTGGAGATAAAAAAAAAAAAACACTGTTAACAGAAATAAAGAATACTTTTGAAGGGCTCATTAATAAAGTGGACATAGCTGAGTAAAGAATCTCTGAACTAGAGGATATATAAATAAAATCCTTGAAAACCAAAAAGCAAAGAGAACAAATATTGAAAAAAACAGAATATCCAAGGATGGTGCGACAAATACAAAAGATGTGATACACATGTAATGAGAACAGCAGAAGGAGAAGAAAGGAAAAGAAAAAAATATTTGAAACAATAATGATGGAGCATCTCCCCAGATTAATGTCAGACATCAAACCACAGATCCAGGAAGCTCAGACAACACCAAAAAAGAAAAAAATGCAAAAAAAAAAAAAAACCCCACAAAACAAACCAAAACAAAACAAAATACTACACCTACATATGCCATTTTAAACCACAGAAAAGATAAAGAAAAAATTCTGAAAGAAGTTAAGTAAAAAAAAAAAAAAAAACCTTACCTATGGAAGAACAAAGATAAGAATCATCTCCAACTTCTCCTAAGAAACCATTCAAGCAAGGGCTCAAGTTGGGTGGCTCAGTAGGTGAAATGTCTGACTCTTGGTATTCAGCACAGGTCATGATCTCATTGTTCATGGGTTTGAGCCTCACATCGGGCTCTGTGCTGGCAGTACAGAGCCTGCTTGGAATTCTCTCTCTCCCTCTATCTTTGCCTTTCCCCTGCTTGCTCTCTCTCTCAAAATAAATAAACTTAAAAAATATTTTAAATAAAATAATAAACCATTCAAGCAAGAAGAGAACAGAGTAAAGTATTTAAAATATTGAGAGAAAAACGCACCAACATAGAATTTTGTACATTGAGAAACTAACATTCAAAAGTGAAGAAGAAAAAAAAGACTTTTTTACAAAGTGATATTGAGGAAATTTGTTGCCTATAGACCTGCCTTGCAAGAAATGTTAAAAATTCTTTAGAGGAAAGGGAAACAATATAGGTCAGAAACTCAGATTCACAAAAAGTAACAGAAAGCATCAAAGAAGGAATAATTGAAAAACCTTTATATTTTTATTCTTGATTGATTCTAACATACAATTTATTCAAAATAATACCAACAACATATTCAATTCTGTGTGTATATAGATGTATACATGTATATATATAGGTAATTATACGCACTTATATAAGTAAAATGAATGACAGCAATGATGCAAGGGACAGAAGGGAGGAATTAGGATTATTTAGTTATTATAAAATACTCAGACTACCAGTGAAGTGATATAATATTATCTGAAAGTGGACTTGGATTAGCTGAAAATGTACATTGCAAACTCTAGGGTGATCACTAAAAAAGAGAGAGAGAGGAAGGGAAAGGAAGGGAAAGGAAGAAAAGGGAAGGAAATGGAAGGGGAGGGAAGGGAGGGGGGGGGAAGGGGAGGGAGGGTGAGGGAAGGGGAGGAGAAGGGAAGGAAGGGATGACCAATATGTTAAGAAAGGAAGGAGATTCAAATGACATAAAATGTTCAATTAATACAATAGGCAGAAAAAGACCTGAAGACAAAAATAGGAACAAAGAACAAGGGCAACAAATAGAAAAGAGTAATAAATATGATAGATATTAATCCAATTACATCAATAACAATTTTGAATGTTAATGGTCTACATTCCCTAATTAGAAGACAGATTGTCAGAGTCAATCACAAAAACAAGAACAAACTATATGCTGTCTACAAGAAACCCACTTTAAACACAAAGACACATATGAATTAAAATTAAGTGGACAGAGAAAAATAAACCATGCTAAGTCTAATTAAAAGAAAGGAGTAGCTATATTAATTTCAGATAAAACGTATTTCAAAGAAACAAAAATTATCAGGAATGAAGAGAAGCATTACATAATGATAAAGAGGTAAATTCTCCAAGAAGAGGTTATAATCTTTCGTGCATATGTGCCTAACAACAGAGCATCAAACTATGTGAGGCAAAAACTAATAAAATTACAAAGAGAAACAGATGAATCCACTAACATAGTTGCAGGATTCGACATCCCTCTATCAGAACCAGCAGGCATAAAATTAGTAAAAACAAAGTTGAACTCAACAACACCATCAATCAACTGGATATAATTGACATCTATAGACTACTACATCCAACAACAGCAGAATACATAGCCTTCTCAAACTCACATGGAACATTCACCAAGACAGACCACATTCTGGGCAATAAAACACTTCTTAATAAATTTAAAAGAACAGAAATCATATGTCTGCTTTCAAACCACAATAAAATTAAATGAATACATATAAAGATGATATAAAACATATAATATAAATATTAATTAAATCAATAACAAAGATGATTGGACAGTCTCAAAATACATGGACATTAAACAAACAAATATTTCTAAATAACTCATGGGTCAAAGAAGACATCTCAAGAGAAATTTTAAAATATTTTGAACTAAATGAAAATACAACTTACCAAAATTTGTGGGATGCACTGAAAATACTTAGATATTTACAGTATTGGATGCATATATTAGAAAAAAATTCTAAAATCGATCATCTAACTTTCTATCTTAGGAAACTATATAAAGAAGAGCAAATTAAATCCAAAGTAAGCTGAAGTAAATCATAAAAATTAGAGCAAAAATCAATGAAATTGAAAACAGGAAACTAAGAAAAAAAACAAAAATAAATATAAAATCTGATTCTTTGAAAAGATCAATAAAATCTATAAGCCTCTCACCAGACAAAAAGAGAGAGGACAAAAATTACTAGTATCAGAAACGAAAAAGGGGATATCACTGCAGAGCTTATAAACATTAAAGGATAATAAAGGTATACTATGAACAACCCTATGCCCACAAATTTGACAACCTATATGAAAATGGACCAATTCCTTGAAAGATACAATTTGCCAAAGTTCATACAAGAAAAACTAGATAATCCGAATAGGCCTATATCTATTAAATAAATTGAATCAATAATAATCAATAATTAATAGACTTCTGAAACAGAAAGTACTAGGCCCAAATGGGTTTACTGGTGAATTCTACCAAACAGTTAGGAAGAAATTATACCAATTATCTACAATCTCTTTCAGAATACAGAAGCAGAGGGAATACTTCCCAACTCATTCTATGAAGCCAACATTATTCTAATAACAAAACCAGACAAAGATAGTTCAAGAATTACAGACCAATATCTCTCATGAACATAGATGCAAAACTTCACAACAAAGTATTAGAAAATGTATTTCAAAATGTACAAAAATACTTATACACCATGTCCAAATGAGATTTATTCCAGGTATAGAAGCTAACATTCAAAAATAAACTAATGAATCCATGACATCAACAGGCTAAAAAAGAAAAATCACAATGATATGATCACAATGATACAATCATATCAGTAAATGTGGACAAAACTCATGATAAAAAGTCTTAGTGAAGTAGGAATTGAGGGGGAGATTCCTCAGCTTGGTAGTGAACATTTACAAAAAACCTACAGCAAACATAATAGTTAATAGTGAGAAACTCAAAACTTTCCAGCTCAGATCAGGTACAAGGCAAGGATATCCCCTCTCACTGCTCCTTTCAACATCATATTGGAAGTTCTAGCTAATGCAATAATACAATAAAAAGAAACAAAAGCTCAGTTTAGATAGGAAGAAATAAAACTATTTGTTCATAAATGACAGGGGCATCTATTTAAAAAATCTGAAAAAAAATCACCAAAAGTCTCTTGGAACTAATAACTACAGCAAGGTTGCAGGACACAATTTCCTATATGCCAGCATGAATAAGTGGAATTTGAAATTAAAAACACAGTAATATTTATATTAGCACCCCCCAACATGAAATAGTTAAGTATAAATTGAACAAAAAAACCACAATATCTATATAAGGCAACCTACAAAACTCTAATGAATGAAATCAAATAAATTAAAAAATGGAGAGATATTCCATATTCATGGATAGGAAGGCTCAATATTGTCAAGCTGTCCATTTTCCCCACTTTGATCTATAGATTCAATGCAACCCCAATCAAAATCTCAGCAAGTTATTTTGTGGATATCAGCAAACTGATTCTAAAGTTTAAGGGATAGGCAAAATATACAGAATAGCCAATACAATATTGAAGAACAAAGTTAGACCACTGATACTACCCAACTTGTAGACTTAGTGTAAAATTACAGTAATCAAGACAACATGGTAATGCCAAGTGAACAGACAAATAGATGAATGGAACAGAACAGGCAGCCCAGAAAAGAACCATGTAAATAAGTCAACCAATCTTTGACAGGAGGGCCAAGGCAAGAGAATGGAGAAAAGATAGTTTTTTCAACACACAGTGCTAGAACAACTGGACATCTGCATGAAAGAGACAGCGAAAGAGGAAGGGAGGGAGGAAAGGAAGGAAGGAAAGGAGGGAGGGATGGAGGGAAAGAGGGAGGGAGGGAGGGAGGAAGGAGGAAGAAAGGAAGGGAAAAAAAGAGAAAAATCTACACACAGAATTTATATCCTTTACAAAAATTAACTAAAAATGGATCACAGACCTAAATGTAAAATACAAACTATAAAACTCCTAGAGTACAACATAGGGAAAGAAACCTAGATGACCTTGGGTATGGCAATGTCTTTAATATACAACACCAAAAGCACAATCCGTGAAAGAACTAATTGATAAGCTGAACTTTGATCTCTTTTGTGAGCACATCTTTCTGGAATTATTTTTAAAGGTTTAGTTATTTATTTTGAGAGAGAAAGAACAAATGTGTAAGTGAGGGAGGGGCAGAGAGACAGAGGGAGAGAGAGAATCCCATCCCAAGCAGGCATCCCGTCCCAAGCAGACTCCATACTGTCAGATCAGAGGCGGACATGGGGCTTGATCCCATGAACTGTGAGATCATCACCTGAGCGGAAATCCAGAGTCAGACACTCAACCGACTGAGCCACCCAGGCGCCCCTGGAATATTTTCATTGTCTGTAAGATTATTATCTATTCCTAATTCTTTTTATCATAACTTTGCATGAGACTTGATATTCTCTTCTGTTGTGCATTTTTAATGTGAAATTAGTTTCCCTAAACTATGAGAATGAATCAAGTTAAATTTTTAAAAAGGCTCTAACTTCACAGAGCTCCCTCTTCTGTTGTTTTTGTGAATTGTTAAAAAAAAAAAAACGAGGGGAAAAGGTAAAGGGGGCTGATAGTCTTGGTGGAGGTCACTTGTGGGGAAGAGCACTGGGTGTTATATGGAAACCAACCTGACAATAAACTATAAAGTTTAAAAAAAAAAAAAATGACACCTGGCTTTGAAATTTCCTGGCTGTTCTCCCCTTCCTTCGAACTGGATCTTTCTCTTGCCCCTACCCTGTTCAGTTTTGATTCCGTTCCCCGCAACTTCTCAGTGTAGGGCCCAGTACTAGAAGGCTGCTCTGGTAGGTCAATTTTGAGGGTTCGAAGGGCAGGTGCCTTTAATCCCTCTTATTACAAACTCTTTGGACTTACCGGGTGTTAGAACAAGCAACATGCCTTCACCTTTAGCTGCTGTTCTCAAGTTGGTCTAAGTTTCCTAGTGAAACTATTTGGGGTTGGCTATTAGGGGTTCTGTTCTCAGACTCAGTGAAGAGCTATAGTGTGGCTTCTTTTGGTCTCCATGTAGGATGCCCATCTCATGCAAGTCTTATGGTTACTGGTATTTTGTCCCCAAATACTTGCATTTTGAGATTTGTGGTATCTTGTCACCTGGTTTTGTTGTAAATGCGGTCTATCGATTTTGATTTTACTACATATATTTATACGTTTTTATGTTCGATTATGTAGGCAGTATGCTACTGCCATTACCACCACCATCTTCCCAGGATCATTATCATCTTTTAATTCAAGCTAATTTTTGCTATGTTCTTCCTTTTGGTTCCTTCCTTCAGCTTGTCACAGGAAAAACTTGGCTTCAGTTTGTAAAGAGCCCCTGCATTTATACATTTATACATACATACATCATACATACATATATATGTGTGTATATATACATCATAACGTGTGTGTGTGTGTGTGTGTGTGTGTGTCTGGGAGAGACGTGTAGAAAGGGGGTCATGCATGAGTAGAGGTTGCTAATTCGGGGCAGGTTACAAAAAGTTAAAGACACAGCTCCTGCCTCTCAGAGTTCGTAACCTAAAAATCCAATGCACATCTAACTCAATGAAGCAGAACTACAACTACTTAGTTTCCAATCACAGCTCTTATTAGCTTGTCATGCCAACCCGGGCAAATCAACTTCTTGGGATTTGAGTTTCTCCATTTGTAAAACACAGAGTATATCACTTGCCCTGTCCAACGGTATAGGTTGTAGGGAAGACAGAATAATGGAAGTATATGCACTCTGGTGACCAGTGACCTATAGTCTGGGGGCAGGAATCACCTGTTCATCGGTCTCTGCCCCACAATGCCTCCACAGTGCTTGACACATTCTGAGCACTCCGTGTTTGCACCTTGAAAAGACCACTAACAGCTCTATTATGTGATAATTAACTTTAAAAGTTCCTCAGTCTCATCGGTGAGGACAAGAGTTAATAGGCCCTTGTCTGGGGGCTGGAGAGGCTAGCCTCAAAACTGACCCTTCACATCGAAGAAATGGCCTTCACTTCAAAAGTCAACCGTCAGAAGACACGGAAGGGCTGAGTTTTTAAAAATGCATTTTTTTATTATTCAGCCTTCAGCAGAAATGTCACCTTTCTAAAGCAAGCTGTTATCATGCGCTCCCCGTGCCAAACAGGCGCCTCTGAGGAGCAGGATTTTATCTCAACATTTTTCATGATTTGTGTTTCTCTTTCAAGGAGCTCCATGCCTTAAGGCACCTGAAACACTAACAGGAAGAAGTTAAGGTTACAGGAGGAGCAGACTCCAACAACATGAAACAGGGATTTCTGCGAAACGGGTCCAGGATCAGCATCAAAGCTACAGTAGGCAGTCACCCTGTCCAATAATTCATGTCCTCTCAGTACAGCTCACTGTTTTCTGGTGGGCTCCTTGGTTGAAACCATATTCTCAAAGAAACTCCATTTTGTGACAGGGCCCCCATTAGCAAGCTCAGCCACATGACAGGCCTAGACGCAGCCAGCACAACTGCCGGCGACGCTTGCCAATAAGCCAGATGCTGCCACATATTGGCATCTGGGTCCTGGAATAGCAACCATGTTCTCAGTCTGGCTAGGGATTCTGACCCTAGCTGCGGAAGGAGACAAAGGAAGGAAAGAAAGAGACGGAGCAAGGGGAGGGAGGGCAGACGGTGGAAGGGTCTCTTGGTAATTTCCCTACCATGGATTTAGAGCTTCCGCAACAAAAGGCTCGTTGGAAAGCTGCTACCAGTGCTGCAATGGGCGGGAGAGGTAGAGATGGGGAACATTCTCAACCCAGCGAGCTATTCTGGCACCTGGGGAGCGGGGGGTAGCTGATTCAAAAGGAGACAGCTGCAGCAGGCAGCGACGCTCACCCCTCCTCTCCCACAAACCATGATAGCCCACAGTGGAGATAAGCTACTGGATATAGCTTCAGTCTGCAGCAGAGGGACGGAGAGCGGCAACATCAGGATGGCTGTTGCTTTCTGCTTTCTGGGTGCCAGGACTCACCAGCGCCCGGAAGGCCAACGTAATGGTGAGAGTGAGACCCGGCCCGGCAGTCTGGGGGAGATCCTTACAACCAAGAAACACTGGGGTGTTTTGGTCACAGGAATAGGGTCCAGGCCAAAGGAAACCCTGTGCTCCACGGTGACTTTTGATGCTGAGGTGAGACTAGCCTGTGAGGCTTCAGGTACCACTGGCATCATATTAGGTAGAAGTATGGCCTGGCGAGGGGGGTGGGCAAGTGTTGAACTGAGCTAAGCTTAGGGTTTGAAGTAAGAGGTGAGAGTATAAGAAGCAGGCAGCATTTCATCTTTCCCAAAATACCAAGTTGTATGCAGCATCCCCTTGGCCTGTATCACATTTGCCAAGAGTTGCTCAGGGCCCTACACTCGAAAGAGTACTGGTCTCTGCAGTCAAGAGATCCAGGGAAAGAGCCCTTTCAAAGCTCATTTCCCAACAGGAGAGGTGATTCTCTCAGGGCGGCATGCGCCCGTCACCATCAGTGGCAGTGTGAGAAGGGTGGGCGTTACTGGAAACCTCTGCCCACCACTGGAAATAGTGCATGATGCACGTCCTGTCAATGGCACTTTAAGCAATGTGAGACTGAGTCCGGGCATAGCGAGAGCACAGAGACAGATGAAACACCCATCGTCACTGAAAGACCACCTACTGAAAAGGCAAAATTATCTAAACATTCTGCACATGCTCATGAGTGGTCAAATATCCATTTGGTCAAAATAAACTTTATTAATAATCTTACCTAATAATCATGGTATCTTATAAACAACAGAGTCTTAATTTAAAGTGAAGCGTACATAGACAGTGGATGATCACAGCCCCCTCACCCCCCCCCCACCCCCGCACACACTTAACCTTCAGGGAACATCTAGGACATTTCACTTCCCTCCTGTGAAGCATGATGCCCATTTTCAAAAGGCAGAACCAAGTCCACTGAGAAAGGACCCCCAGCAGGGTCCCTCAGTTCTAAAGAGAATACTCTTTATTCTCTTCACTGAGAGAGCTCTGCCACACTTCAGAATCTGATGAGAACATGCTGGTGTCTTTCTTAAACTTGGTTTAGCATCTTTACATTCAGATTTTGGACAATGCAGGGACTAAATACTAAATTTCCACTGTGGCTCTGCTTTAAGGAGCAAATAACCCAAAGGTATACAATGAGTAATGAAAAGAATTGTAATTATAATTTGGTGTTGATTCTATTTCAAAAAAGGATCTGAAGTAAGAGAGCTACCTAGAAAGGGTGGGTTATTTGAATCCAGATAACCAAGACAGGATTGGCTGAGTCTCTCTGAGAGAACTGAATCACTCCCCATGTGCTCCTCCTCTCACCTCCTCTTTTTCTTTATACAATTGGCTATTCCCCTTGCCATTTCCCTTCCTCCTGGTCCTCACTTCTGGTGATTCCCATTGACACAAGGCCTCCCTGGGTCAGTCTCCTGGGAAATACTCTAAGTGTTGGGAGAGGTCTTCAAACTCAACACATATCACAAGGAAGGTTGCATATGATCATACAAGGCAGAGGCAATAAGTTTTCATTAAACTAAGCCAGTGGTTCTCAAATTTAAGTCATGCATCAGGATCACCGGGAAGAGCTAGTTAAAACAGATTGCTGTGCCAGCCTCCAGAGCCTCCAGAGTTCTGAATCAGTAGATTGGGGATAGGGCCAATCTGCATTTCTAACAAGCTCCCAGGTGATACTAATGTTGATGATCTGAGGATCACTTTTTCTTTCATTTTGTTGGAACTCTTGTATTTGGCAATCATTTCAAACTTAAAGAAAAGTTGCAGGAACAGTAAAAATCACCCTATTCCCTTGACCCAGATTGGGGCCACTTTTTGAGAACCACTGAGCTAAGCTAAATGTGTGTCAGAGGTCTGGGACAGAGAGCAATCACCTGGTGGGATGTAACGCCTCTAAGAGCAAGAATGGAGGACTATCCACATAGAAAGCAAACCAACTATTTAAAAGCAAAGGGTGGGAAGGAGTGCCACAAAATGATAAAAAGAAAGGGAGTTGGAACCTGGGGGGTTTTAAGTTCTGAATAGTCAATATCATTATCAACCAATGGTTTGTCTCTCTGGAGATTCCTTGGGCGTGATTTTAGAAACAACAAATCCATAATCTCCTAGTATAAACTGGCTTCAAGAAACAAGGAAAGCAATTATTTGATAGGGAAACTCTACTCTATACACAAGAGACATGGACAAGAAGACGATTATGTACCCCGCTCCTTTGTTTTCTCACACTTTCATTCAGGACTTTATCTCTTGCCTGAATTTCTGCAACAGCTCCGAACTGATCTCTCTGCCTCTAACCGTGCTCCCTCCAATTTTATTCTCCATTCTAACCCTAAAATTATCTTTTCAACGGCAGGCTGCAATAATGTCAGCTAAGAAATTTCACTAGTTCCCTATAACCTAGAGAATGAAATCCGAACTGGCCCCCAACTACCTTTCCAATTCAAGTATCTACAAACCAGCCAAAACAATATGCGCAGCTTTACATTTCCCCATCTCCATGGTTTTTTGCACACAATTGGGGTTTTTTTTGGTTTTGTTTTTTTGGTTTGTTTTTTTTGTTGTTGTTGTTGTTCCCCTGGAATTTTTCCTTCTCCCCAAACAAAAGCTTTTTAAAAAAAAAAAAGGCCTTATGTTTAAAAATACTATTCAAACTTCAGGCTACTGCTCCCATACAAGAAGCTTTCCTGCGGTTCCTCAGATCTCTCCTTTGTGTGCTCACCATACTTCTATTTGTACCTTGTAACACTTACAACATTCTGCCCTACTTATTATTTATGCTTTCTTTCCCCCTGGGTTTTACAAGGTCCTTGAAGATAGGCACCATTTCTTTTGTTCAGTGACCAGAGAAGTCCATGACAGGGAAGAAGGGTAGATGAAGAGAGAAAAAAGAAGAAATGAGAAAACAGTAGGAGAGCATGGTAAGGGAGGAAAACTCAGTTTTAAAGTTTTCTCAGTCATTCAGAATCTTTTCGCTGAAGACAGATTCTTCAAATATTTAACACATTTTCTTTCCAGAACAATCCCGAGAGACTGAATAGTTGCATGGGTTTTCTTTTGTTTTGCCAACGCTGCACCTCCTTCTCTTCTTGTTTTCTACCCGTCACTCTTGAGCCAATTTTACGTCTATCTCCCACGTGAAAAAGGCAACATCGCACTGTACCATTATCGCTGAAACAGATTTGAACCCCTTTACGTTTGTCAAATCCCCTTTGACATTTGCCTTTTTTGGTGAGGCTGGTCAAACTCCTGCCTTGTGGATTAGCTTTAGGAGGAATTTGATCAACATCTAGAAGAGGTATCTTTTTGATAGGAAATTTCTTTGGGATTTACAAAAACAGGATACGAGAAACTCTTAAGTATGACCAAAAGCTGGTTCATGTGTCATTCTTTCTCACGACATTCAGTTAGAGGTATTTCTGCCCAAAAGAAATCACAGTAACTCTTTGCAGACACTCATGGCCTCTGCCTTTACTACCAGCTGTCTTCAGCAAGGAGATGGAGATAGAACAGACTCTCATAAGCTTGTCACTTAATCTTTTCCAAAAAGGCAGTTCACTATCTCTTTCCCCTGGAATAGCAGGAATAGTTTCAGTCTCTGCCTACCTCTTCCTGGGAGAAGAACAAAGGGTTGCCCTTTAAATCTGGTTCAACAATGCAGGCTCTCTAGTGCTCCAGACCCCGGGGCCAGCACGGCTGACAAGTGCTCTCGTTCATTTCCCTAGACCACCTCATTCAAGTTACTTTCTCTCTTACACCTCCGCAAATCTTCTCTGCCTCGCTTGCTCCCTGAGGTGAGATACCTGGATCAAGGGAAGAAGTCATGGGATAGGGCCAAACAATGCAAAGCCATACCATCTGACTATACATCCCCACTACTGTAAATCTCCCCAGAGAGGAAGCTTGTTCTCCAGTTTTCTATTTACTGTCCTTGAGAAAATAAGTGATTCTGAGGCACAAAAACCTGTAGTACTTTGCTTCCCATTTCCCTGCTGCTCTTATGTTTACAACTTTATTTAGAAAAAGCTGACTTCACAGCTTTTGCCATTAAGTAACCCTTCAACATAAGGACTTGATATGAAATCCTTAAAATGAGCTGAGTAGACATCAAATACTCAAAAGTCGAAATTACCTAGACTAGTAGAGGTTAATGTTCTGCATTAAATAGGAAGAGAAAGTATCAATTTTGTACTCTGATTATGCCTGCCAAAGAACTGAGTCAAATAAACACATAACAGATGATGGATGAGGGCACCAGGGGTAGAAATATCACCACAGTTGTTGAGAAAGGTCTAAGAAGTGAGCAAATGTAGGTGTGTCCGAACCTCCTTTCACCTCTCGGTACTTCTATCGGGCCCTTCAACTCTCCTTTTCAGTGTAGAGCTCACTGAGAAATAACCTTTTAATATTGCATTCTATTTATAATTTTTATAGCCACATAACCACTAAGGGCTATGCTGCTGAAAGGGTAGACGGCAGTGACCCAAGTATGTGGCATTTACTAGAAAACAAAATGATAAGAAAACAGTTAAGTACCAATTTAAGATTCACACTAACCTTGTCTTTCTCCAATGTTCGTTCGTCAAATTAGCTCACTCTGAAAAATAGAAAGTTCCCATGTTGTGGAGCTTAGAACTCACCTACCTCTTCATTCTGTAAGTGGGGGAATAGGTCTAGACTATTGTTCTTTGATTAAGGTAAAAATGCTAGTTAGTCACAGAGATCGGACCAGGACACCACTCATAAGGCTTTCTATTATTTTCCACAATCCTCAAAGAAAGAGCTTGCAATACCAGGCTTCATTATCCAGAGCTTTAGCTAGCCCAGAGGTTAAATCAATTACTCTTAAGAAGAAAAATGATCCAGCTTATGCCTTGGCTTCTGCTATAAAGCATTCCCTAAGTGAGTCCAATAAAGATGCTACAAGGGGCCCCTTGCAAAGCCAAGAGCCTTTCACAAATATAGTCAGATTTCTTTCTGCTTGGATTCATAAATATGGGCAACTGAATTCAATGAAGGCATTCTATGTATGAGGTCCTAATATAGTGTTTCTGGCCATAGTGTAAGTGTTATTTATCATTTTATATTCTTCAGTACATGCATTATATGAAAGGCAAAACTCGATCGTGGGTCACAATGACTAAAATAAGAGAGGATAGAAAAACCATGATGGTTAAAACACGACAGGAATTGTAGCTGTTTTAAAATGTTTACAAGGGGGCACCTGGGTGGTTCAGTCGGTTGAGCATCTCACTCTTGATTTTGGTTCAGGTCATGATCCCAGGGTCATGCGTGGGATTGAGCCCCATGTCAGGCTCCATGCTGAGCACTAGAGCCTGTTTAAGATTTTCTCTCTCTCTCTCCTTCTGCCCACCCTCCCCTTCTTGTGCTCTCTTTCTAAAATAAGTAAGTAAGTAAGTAAGTAAATAAATAAATAAATAAATAAATGAAATAAATGAAATACATGTTTAAAAGGCAGGTTTAAATATGTTATCAGGAGTTCAGTTATAACAAATAAGTTGAAAAGTACTATGTCTCAAAAAGTTTTAACTCATGTCATAGTTAAATTGCTAAAATGATGACATTCTTTTTTACTTTTTGGGAGCTTAACTCCATTTCTGTGAAATAGAAATAATAGACTTTCATATCCTATCTTAAGATAGGTGGCATTATACCACACACTTAATAACAATCTGCTTATAAAAAGCATCATAAAATAATGACACGGGTAATTTCGTATAAAAATATAAAATCGAATGAGAGTAGTGACTTGAACAGATGTTTATACATCAATGTTCATAATGAGATTGTTTACAATAGCCAAAAGGTGGAAACACCCAAATGTCGACTGACAGATGAATGGCTCAACAAAATGTGGTTTATCCATACAGTGGAATATTATTCAGCCTTAAAAAGGAATGAAATTCTGATATATGTTATAGTATGAATGAAAACATTATAAGTGAAATAGGCCAGACACAAAAGGATGAATGAATATTATAGGATTTCACTTCTATGAGAGACCTCAAAGAGTCAAATTCACAGAGACAGACAGTAGAACAGTGGTTATTAGGGGCTGGGAGAAAGGGGAAGGGGAAGTTATTGTTTAATGGGTGTAGAGTTAATTTGGGATAATTAAAAAGTTGTGAGATATACAGTGGTGATGGCTGGATACAAATGGGAATGTACTTAATACCACTAAACTGTATACTTCAAAGTAGTTAAAATGGTCAATTTTATATTATGTATGTTTTCCTACAATAAAAAAATCAAATGAAAAATACTTAAGGGTAAGTTCTTCCATGTTTTGACTCACAGGACATATGCTCAAAAAATAAAAAATAACAGGGGCACCTGGGTGGGTCAGTCAGTTAAGTGACCAACCTCAGCTCAGGTCATGATCTCAGGGTTCCTGAGTTCAAGCCCCATGCTGGGCTCTGTGCTGACAGCTCAAAGCCGGGAGCCTGCTTCAGATTCTGTGTCTCCTCACTCTCTCTGCCCCTACCCTGCTCACACTCTGTCTCTCAAAAATAAACCTTAAAAAAATAATAATAATAAAAATTTAAAAAACAACAAAAAAGCAGTATCACCCACAGCATTAAAAAGTACTAATATTTTAATATACTTACACATCATCAAATAAAAATAGACTTGGGCTCATCACCCCAAAGCCATATCCTATGCGTTTGTTACTATAATAATTCATGTCCACCATGATTATGAATGATACATCTCATTAACCACAGTTCCAACCAAATCTATAGAGACAAAGAGGGAGCTGAACCAGTGGAGCTGTGTCAACACACTGACACAGCAACCATCTGTTGACATTACTGTCCCGAATCCAAGGAGCCAAAGTCATGTGGCAGGGCTGGGGAGCTTCCCCTTAGTTGTGAGGTCCTACTTTCCTGTCACAGGGCACTTCTGGAAGGAAGCTCTGCAGTGGCCAGCTCTAAGTACTTGCAGATTTCCTACCGGTCCTACACAGGAAGTCATTCTTTAGTCTCACCTGCATGAGTTCCTGTTATGAGGCCTGGGGGTTGGGGAGTCGAAATCCAGTTCCAGGGAGTGATGTCATCTTGATTGCGCTTTGATCCTGGTGACCCGCTCCCCATCCTGGTGTTGTTGCAGTCCTTCGTCTGAGGTTCAGGTTATAAGGGAACCAGAAGGAAAAGGGGGAAGTAGGAAAATAGAAAAAGAAAAAATGCTTGCACATTTCCTTTGTTTCACTAAAGCATTTTCTGCTTCCATTTATTTTGATGGGAAGACCTAGCTGATGGCAAATGGAAGCTATATAGATGTTCTTCGAGCAGGAATCGACTCTTGATCTCAAAACCTCGGAGGATTAAAAATACAGAAAACTTTCATTATTTCTGATGGCCCCTAACTCTGAAAAAAAGTAATTTGTTCTTTCATCTTTGGATACAGTTTAAAAAAGGGACATTAATACTTTTAAAACATTTGTAAATTGTTATAAACAAGGCACGAATGTAGGAGTTATCTTAGCAACATAAAGAAATAACAAATACAAATGTTTGTAGATGTATAAATACTCATAGTCTTTCCATAAAATGTCAAGTAGATTAGGAGGTCAACTCTGGAAATCTCATCAATAAGTAATAAAATAGGATTGCCATTCAATTCCATTTAGATCCTTTGGTTCTTAGTGTACCAAACCAAAAACCTAAAATGAAGTCAAGCATAAGCAGCAGCAGAAATTGCTAACATTCCAAAATGAAAGAAAGAGAGGCCCTTCTAAAACAAAGCAAAACAAAAAAACTTAAGCAATTAAATAAAGGAGAGATTTCAATTTTTACCACATTTATTTTATAATCATGATTTCTTTGTCCTTAT
>CM053562.1:28713688-28773797 GCA_028646485.1 Cryptoprocta ferox
GAAGCATTTTTAGTGTATTATTCGGCAAATATTAATTACGATCATATAAACCAATCTTGCTTAGCAGAAAGCACTATTAGCTGCCATGTAAAGGTCCTCCTTTCAAGTAACACTTAAATGTACACTTGGAGCTTTCAGAGGAAGTTCTTGAAGGGCATTCTTCTTTCAGTTGGGTTTACAACCAATCTGCAACATTAAATGCAGATAAAATAGAGCTCAAACCTTTGTTAAAGGGTTGCACATAAAAGCCCCCTGCAAATGTAGCCAATATCTTGTCCAGAGAGTCATGGTAAAGGACTGTTCTCTTTCAGCCTTTTTCTTCCCCTGTTTCCTCTAAAGGTCTTTCCCAATGTCTTGGTGCTCCGTAAGTGACTGAGGCAGAGCTGCCTCTGTGCTGGAGATGCCTGTCACAGAGAAGATCAGAATGTGCACAGATAACCCTGCATTCTATTCATCTCATCAGTTCTGCCCAATCCACAGGGGTAAAAAATGGATGAGATTTGATATCTTCAACACCAGCAACTCCAGCACCAAGACGCTCCACAGGGTTGAACTGCAAGAGCTAAAAAAGAAGGACTTAATGAGTAATAGGAATCCAACTGGTGAATCAAAGGCAAACAAAAGTATATGAAAGGAAAGAACTGCTCAATTCAACCCCAGTGACAAATGGACTTGATGAACAGCCAAGTGACGAGATTTCCTTGAAAGGGAGCTATGTCTACCACCACTGTAGCTGTGGGGTGGTAGAGGATATCTGCGTTTACAGCTTTCAGCTGATTTGTAACATGATCTTGAGTAACTCACTTTGTTTCTCTCAGGCTCATATCATTTAATAGGACAGGTAATATCTATCAATTTCCTATTCCAAAGCACATCGTGATATTAATTAGATATTGCACCAAAATCTGAGATCCAGTTACTCCTTTCATGGGCATGCTGAAAGAATGCGTCTTGAGACGTTCATGCATCCTCAAATTTTGTTTTAGCAGCTTTACCAAGAGATGATTTACATAGCATAAAATTCATCTGTTTTAAGTGTGCAATTCAGTGATTCCTGGTTAGTAAATGTAAAAAGTTGTGCAACCATCACACAACCCAGTTTTAGAACACTTTGATCACCCTAAAAAGTTTCCTCAGGACGTTTGCATTAATCCTCACTTCCATCCCCAGCCCTAGGCAAACACTGATCTGCTTTCTGTCTCTATAAATGTGCCCTTTCTCAAGATTTCATGTAAATGGACTCATAAAATATGTTGCCTTTTGCAGTTACCTTCTTTCACTTAGCATAATCTTTTTCAAATTCATCCAAGTTGTAGCAGGTATCCACAGTCTGTTCCATTTTATTTCTGAATAGCATTCCATTGTTTGGATAGAACATATTTTGTTAATCTACTCACACCAGTTAATGGTCATGCAGACTTTCCAGGTTGAGGCTATAATGAATAGTCTTGCTATTAACATTCACATATATGTCTTTGTGTAAACATGTCTTCATTTCTCTCAAGGATATTCCTAGGTTGTGGAATTGCTGGGTCACGTGGAAAGTTTATGTTTCACTTTTTAAGAAAGTGCCACACCTTTCCTAAAGTAGCTATGCCATTTCACATTCCCACGAGCAATTTTTGAGAGTTCCATATATCCATATATCCTACATCCTCACCAACACTTGCTACTATCTTTTGATTACAAACCTTTTAGTGGGTATTAGTGGCAACTTATTATAATTTTAATTTGTATTCCCTAGTGAGTAATATGGTGAACATCGTTGGATGGCCTTCTGAGCCATTCATACAGCTCCCTTGTTGAATATTTGCCCATTTTTATACTTACTGAGTTGTAAGAGTTCTTTTTTTTTTAAGATTCTATTTTAAGTAATCTAATAGACCCAACATGGGGCTCAAACTTACAACCCCAAGATCAAAAGTCTCATGTTCTACTGATCTAGCCAGCCAGGCACCACTAGGAGTTCTTTATATATTCTGAATACAAGTCCTCATCAGTTACATGATTTGAAATATTTTCTCCCATTCTGTGGCTTGTCTTTTCATTTTCTTACTGATAGTTTTTGAAATATAAAAGTTTTTAATTTTAATGAAGCCCACATTATCAATATTTTCTTTTATGGATGTTTTTGGTGTCATATCTAATAACTCTTCACTTAACCCAAGATCATCAAAATTTTCTCCTATGGTTTCTTCTACTATTTTGTTTCAGCTCTCATCTATAAGTCTATGAGCTATTTTGAGTTAATTTTTACATATGGTATGTAGTAAGGGTCTTAGTTCATTTTGGTTTTAGCATGTGACTTGATTTTCCCAGAAACATTGGTTTAAAAGACTATTTTTTCACCATCAAATTCTTTTGGCACCTTTATTGAAAATCAGTTGACCGTAAATGTAAGGGTTTATTTCTGGATTCTCAGTTCCATTCCACTGATCTATATACTTATCTTTGCTCTAATAATACGATAATTTGCTAATAATTTTCTAGTTTGCTAAGGTACAAGGTGAGATTTTCATTTTTTTGGATACAGGAGTTTATAAGCCATAAATTTTCCTTAAGAACTGATTTAGCTGGATCTGATAAATTTTGATATTTTCTGTGTTTTGATTCCATTAAAAACATTTTCTAGCTTCTCTTGAGACTTCTTCTTTGACTCAGGTTATTTACAAGTGTGTTTAATTTCCAAATATTTGTGGAGTCGCCAGATCTCTTTCTGATTTCCAATTAAATTGTTATCAGAGCATGTTGTATGATTTCAATCCTTTTAAACACTGAAGCTTGTTTTGTGGCACAGCACATGATCTATCTTGGAGAATGTTCCATGTACGTGTGCTAAGAATGCATTCTGCAATCATTGTTCCATATGTGTCAGAGATGTTGATAATGTTATTGAAGTCTTCTCAATATCCTTGCTGATTTTCTAATTTATCAAGAATGGGGTATTGAAACCTCCTTTTATTATTATTGAATTGTCTGTTGAATTGCCTATTTACCCTCCAATTCAGTCAGATTTTGCTTCATATGTGTAGAAGCTGTTAGTGCATATCCATCTATTGTTCTATGTTTCTATGTACTGACCCTTTTATCGCGATGAAAAATCTGTCTTAGTCTCTAGTAAGTCTGTCTTCATAGCTAGTTTGTCTGGTATTTAATATAGTCATTTCAGCTCTCTTATGGTTACCATTTGCATGATTTATCTCTTTCCATCCTTCTTCTTTTAACCTATTTGTGTCTTTAATTTTAAGGTGTGTCTCTCGTACACAGAAGATAATTGAATCGTACTTTTAAAAATCCAGTTTAATAATCTCTGCCTTTTGTTTGGCATGTTTAGACATTCATATTGAATTGTAATTATTGGCGTGGTGTGTTTAAATTTGCAATTTTGCTACTTGTTTTCTACATCTACTGTCTTTTCTGTTCCTCTTTTACAGCCTTCTTTTGGATCAATATTTTTTATTGTACTATTTCAGTTCCTCAATTTTCTTTTACTATATTTTTTTTAGTGGTTGCTGTAAGGATTACAATATGTATCTTAATTTATCACAATCCACTCCAGATTAATACTAACTTAAGGAAGGTGAAATGTAGAAATATAGCTCCATTTCTTCTGCCCTTTGTCTATTATTGTCATATATGTAATATATTACTTCTGTATGTTATAAACTCAACAGCACAGTGTTATAATTATTGTGTCATACAATCTTACGTCTTTTAAAAGAAGTTGAGAAGAAAAATGAGGAAAAACAGTCTTTTTCAGTGACTCATATTTTACCATTCCAGTGCTCTTCATCTCCTCCTACAGATTAAAGTTACTATGTGGTGTGATTTCCTTTCGGCCTTAAGGACTTCCTGTATTATATCTTGTAAGGCAGGTCAAGCAATGACTTCTCTTAGTCCTTTATTTGGGAAGTTCTTTACGTTCATCTTCATTTTTGAAGGATGATTTTGCTGGATAGAGAATTCTCAGTTGATAGTTACTTCCTTTCAGCACTTTGCATATGTCACTTCACTATCTTCTATCGTCCATTGGTATTATTATTATTATTATTATTGAGGTATAATTGACATACAATGTTATATTAGTTTCAAGTGTGCAACATGTTGCTTCAGCAATTTGAATTACTTTACTCAATGCTCATCACAATAAGTGTAGTCACCATCTGTCACTGTACAATATTATTGACTATATTCCCTATACAGTATTTTTCATCTCCATGACTTATTTATTTTATAACTGAAAGTGTATACTGTCTTCCACTCTTTTTAATGAGAAGTCAGACATTAATGTTTCCTTGTATAAAGTGAATGCTTTCTCTTTCTCTGCTTTCAAGATTTTCCTCTTTGTTTTTGTCTTTCAGCAATTTGACTAGGTGTATCTTCCTAATTAAAGTCCATTGAGCTTCTTGGATGCATATCAATGTTTTTCATCAAATTTGGGATGTTTTTAGCCATTACATTTCCAAATACTTTTGCTTCCCCTTTCTCTCTTTCCTCTCATTCTGGGACTCCCTGGTATATTTGATACTGTATTACAGATTTGTGTAGGCCTGTTCATTTTTCTTCAAATTTTGGGGCATCTTTTTTTTTCCCGGATTTGATTATTTCTATCATTCTATCTTCAAGTTAATTGATTCTTCTTTCATCTGTCTCAAATTTGCTGTTGAGATGGTCTAATGAATTCCACCCCCCCCCCAAGTGATTCTTCATTTCAAATATTGTACTTTTCAACTTGAGAATTTTGGTTCTTTTTATATATATATATAATTTATATCTCCTTACTGAGAATTTCTATTTGTTGATTCATTGTTGTCATACTTTTCCTTAATTCTTTAAACATAGTTTCCTTTAGTTCTGTGAACATATTTATAAATAACCACTTTGAAGTCTGTTAAATCCAACCTGGGGACATTCAGAGTCAATTTCTATTGACTGCTTTTTACCCCCGCATATGAGTCACACTTTTTTTTCTGCGTATATCATATAATATTTGTTGAAAATGGGATATTTTGGATGATATATTTTAGCAACTCTAGAGCCTAACTTTGTTCCCAAGAAGACTATTATCATCGCAGTTGGGTGGTTTGTTCTTTGTTAACCTTTATCAGCCAGATCTGTATATCTGCTTCTCCCACCACATTATAACAAGCAGCTGTTGTTATCTCTGCTCACTCTTTTCTTATTTTTATTTTTGAGCTTCCCTTCCTAGGGATCATCCTGTGTCTGCATAGCTTAAGTGTTCAACCTGTGATTGAAAAGAGTTTATATTCAAATACCTGAGCCCCTAAAGCTTCCATCCTCTGCTGATGTGTAGGAGAATACAGTAAAAATTTAGGCCACTTACAAATCTCTCCTGGTTTTTACTTTCAACTGGGATCCTTCCCTGTTCCTGTACACATGCATGTAACCTAAGAGTTGGCCCTCATGGCCTGCTTCAATCTGGAAGAAACCTCACAAATGATAGCAGGGAAAAGAGAGTAGCCCAGGCAAAAGTGCCATAGACTCCCACTCTTCTTTCCCAAAGTTTGGTTGTTTTCCAAGCATAAACACTTTTCAGATTTTCATATCCCTTTGATCAATTTCCAGAGCACTGAGATGACTGTTTTTGCCAATTCTGTCGACTGTTATAACTTCCTTTCTCAAGAGAGAATTTGCTAACTTCCTCAAATAGCTATAGCCATTCAAATTTGAGAATATTCCTATAGTAAATATTTTTCCTTACAGAATTTAGCCAACTGCAACTGAAATGAATATTTAAATGATTTCTTTACATTAATGTTTCTATGCATTTAAGATATCCCACTATCTCAATTCAACCCAAATGTATGTTTCTTCTCCTTTTACTTTTATTTCTATTTTTCATGATTCATTAATTCAATTATTTGTATGAAAAATATCAACTGATTTCCTATTATGTGCCAGTCCACTATTGTTTTAGACCTTTTTACCTGGATCACCAGCAGTGGCCTCACTCTTATATTAGTAGTCCTATAATTCAACACATGCTTCAGCAAATACAAATTACTATATATTATGGAAACTTGCCCTATCAGTAATAATGATATAAAACATCTATGTGACACTTATTGTGCACCAGGCATTATTTTAAGTGCTTAACATATGTCAATTAATTTAATTCACAACTCTGTGAATAACTACTATTCAATTCTCTCTATAGATGAGAGAACATAGATTCAGAGAAACTAAGTAACTTATTTAAGATCATACAAGTAGTAAATAGCAAAGACAAGATTTGAATTAGGCACTGTGGCTCTAGAATGCATGCTCTTACACATAACATTACACTGCCTCATGAGTATGTAGTCTGCAAATGCCAAGATTACCAAATACACAGGGGCATGAAGCGTATACTTCAAAAGACTGTACTCAATATTTTCACCTGAGATTACTGTATCTAGCATTCAAAATGACTATTTATTAAAGCTAACTGCTCAAAAAGTTTTAATATTAGATGTTGCTAAATGGTATTAAGTGAAAAGCTATTATAAAACAAACATTATAAGAAGATCTCAAATGTATCAAATCCATTTTCAAAATCTGACAATCCATGTCTAACTGACTGAAATGTGGAAGGCATCACACAATTTAAAATATCAAACACTGGTAAGAATTAAATATAACTATAGCATATTTTTAAATATTTCAGTAAACATAAAAACATGTAGAAGTTCTGTCTTCTTGGGGCATTTGCGTGGCACAGTCGGTTAAGCATCCGACTCTTATTTTGGCTCAGGTCATGATTTCATGGTTTATGAGTTCAAGCCCCACATCAGCGGAGCCTGCTTGGGATTCTCTCTCTCTCTAACCCTCCCCCACTCATGCATACACAGGCACTCTTGCTCTCTTTCTAAAAAATTAATAAACTTTTTTTTAAAAAGTCCTTTCTTGTTACAAGTTCTTTCTTGGCTTTTCCACCCCTATTCTTTCCAAAACATGATCTCATTATGAAATTCCAATAAAGGTTCCTATTTTGACTTTTGCTAAAGTCAATTTAATTAGTTCATGGACTTTGCTACAAATCTGCAAATACAATCTCTAGGCAAAAAATGTAATTGTTTTACCCATGACTATCTTGTTTATCCTGCCAATTGATTTGTTTCTTGAAGTTTATTTACTTATTTTGAGAGAGAGGGAGACTGAGGGAGGGTGAGAGAGAGTGAGAGAGAGAGAGTGCACGCGCCAAGGTGGGGGAGGTACAGAGAGAGGGAAAGAGAATCCTAAGCAGGCTTCACACTGTCAGTGCAGAGCCCGATGTGGGGCTCAAACTCAGGAACTGCAAGGTCATGACCTGGGCCGAAATCAAGAGTCAGCCGCTTAACCAACTGAGCCAACTGAGCTACCCAAGGTGCCCCTATCCTGCCATTTTAAATACTGTACCAGCCTCAAGAGAGACCACACAAAGATTCGATTGCTTAAGCAAATGTGTAAGCCAGTGGCAAAACCAAAAGAGTCACTACCAGCCTCCTTCCTCCTGAAGAACATTCAGGCAATAAAGCTAAGAGCAATGAAGACACAAAAATTTGTTTTTAAGGACTTTTTCTCATATAATATTTTTCAACTGAAAAAACAACTGTGTCATAATTAAATGTACTGTGAAGTGCAAACATACATGCTCTGTGGATTTGTAAAATGTAAGCATCTTCTCTTTAACTGCATTTAAAATGTAACTATGTCTACTCTGGCACCATTCATGTGACTGAGGTGACTGAACCACGGGCCAGGGGACTATGAAAGCTAGGAAGAAAGCAAGGAGCTAGAAGTCTAAAGAGGGGGAAATCTCCCCAAAGCAGAATAATTATTTCCATATAAATCATTTTGTGATTTTTTTAAAAAAGTGACCCCTACGACCTGTGAGGTAGTGGAAGAGGAAAGTCAAAATGACAAATTGCTAATCATGTCAAGAGACCCCTTTTCCCTTTCCTGATGATGTTTCCTCAACATGAATGGTAGTTTCCTTAGGCAGGCCAATGACAGAATGCTGATATAATATAGACATACCTGTACTGGAGGATTTAACATACTTTAGGCCAAGATTCCTTTATAACATAATTTCTAATAAAGACAGGAGCAGAAGGCCTTTATAAATTAATGTAGCAAATTCTGTTCTCAGTATTATATAATAATGACTTTAAGGCAAGAAACAAAAAGTAGCATTTGCTAGCCTTCCTCAAATTATTTACCCAAAAATATTTGCAATTTATCTTGCTGTGCCACAACAAATAAGATGAAATCAAATGAGTAGCTGTCCTTTTCCCCCATTAGAACAAAATGTGTTCTATATCTTTGCATTCCCTCTTAATCCTTTTGCAAAGGGCTGAATGGTATTCTCGTCTCATTATTTCCAACCTGGTTATGTTTCTTGATGCTTTACATTCCCTGGAAAAATTTAATCTTCCTGAAGCACAACTCTGATCCTTTTATCTTCTGCCCCAAAACTCCAAATATCTATTATCTATTATTATTATTATTACTATTATTATTATTATTTTTACTGAATTGAATAAGATCACTCTTTCCTGGTGATCATGATAAAAGAACCTCATCAGAGAACTCCGACTTACCTTTCCACACTCATCTAGTACTATTACTCAGTTCTTCATTCATCCCTCCACTCCAAATAAACCAAGCTTTTGATTCTGTAATTTGGATCTTTTGGACTCCTTTCCTTGTTGAAGCTGTTCATTCCACCTAGCTACTTCCCCGACATCCCACCTTGTCAGGCCAAAATTTGAGGGCTCACAAAAATAACATTCACTACATAAAAACTTTCCTAATACTATCATTGCATCAATTATAACCCCTCCTTATCTTGACTTGCCAAGGTATTTTTTAAGCCTCTGACAGCTTTTATCAAATCCATCAGTGACACGATTATGTGTCAGTCTTCCCTCTCTAGCTTACAGCACATGTCTTGCCCATATTTGCGCATGTATTTGTTGAATGGGACCCAAATCACTCTTCCCTCTTCAAGAAAATACTAGGTCATTTTCTTCTTAATGTATTCTCCCCTCCCCTTTCTCTTAAGTTTCGTTTTCTCTGATTAAAAAAAACAATAATTCAGGTTTCATGAAACAAAAATGTTAGTTCTTGAACTTTTTCAAATAACCTTTCTATGTTTCTCATAAAACTCTAAGGATCGTAGGCCTGACGATTCTTGCTGATTTGCTGGGTGCATATCTATCTAACCCAATGCTGACAATCCTCAGTATACTCACCAAAATTCACTATTCAAAACTAGAGGAATATTTTAAATGTGGGGGATCAATTTAAGAAGCTCACTAGAGCTCCAAGCCAACCTGTGATACTGAAACTGTAATTATCAGTAGTCTCTTTCTTTAAAGCCACCGAAAAGGCACTAACTGACATCAATGCCCAACTTCCATCAATGGATGAAGTTAGGAGTAATTGAACTTGGCAAGATTTTCTGACACCGCTTTTCTGCAAAGCAACCTGAACTCCTACTCCTAAGTTTCTAAATATGAATTCGAGATTGAAAAGAGCCATTAAAAAAAGGAAGAAAATAACCATTCATAGATGGTCACAAAATGTAACAGCAAAAACAGAGCAGCTCCAGACAAAGTAAAAATGATACTTGAATTTCACACCTACACAAATATATGGAACTAACTAAACATTAGCCTGGATTTTTGAAAAAAAGATTGAAATACCAATAAGCTTTAACTGCTCTCTGACCTCACTAATACTTAAATAATAGCAGAAGCCTAACCATGCACAGTATTAGTTCTGAATTTGTCATTAGTAATGAGTCTTTCATGCCCCAAACGAATTTCTTTAAGGTTTTGGAGCTATGGAGTCGGCTAATTTACATGGTTGATATGCTTGGCCAATATAGGTCAATTAAATTACCTGTTGTATGAGTGAGCGAGCCTCTTCAGAGACACATTCTGGCATGTTCAAAGTAGTGTGAGTATTTATTCCTGCTGGATGGCACTCAACCAGAGTCTGAAACAATCAATCAGGTACACTTCTTATCCCACGTAACATCATTTCTGTTCTATCACAGGATTTATGGACAGCAAAGTACAGAAAGCTTAATAAGCATCCTCACTGGGGGTGCAGTGGTAACCACAGCGTAGCCTAAGCAGTTTAGGACGAGGGCCACAAGACTACAGAACAACTAACTGAAATGAAGGCAGTCATCAAAATCACATCGTAAGCTTACGCTTCTAGCCCTTTTCCCTTAGTTATACAGAGAACAGCTTATAATAGAAAAGCTAACATACAAGAAAACTAAAAAGGGAATTGGTATCTCTGAATTTCTTAATGTTCTTAAAAACCTTCTAAGTTTAGAACTGGTTAATAATAACAATTTCTATATTTTTTGCACTTTATGATTTAATTATATGTGTAGGTGATTTGTAACAATCCATAACCATCTTAAGAGTTCAGTATTATCTACATATTTAAGGTAGAGGACTGACTACTTAGAAAAGTACTACTGCTCATTTCCTCTGTTTTCTTCCCAGGAGGCAATGTGCACAACACTCTATTAAAGTTGATTAACCTCAAACATCTTACTTAAAAGTTATTGATCAGAGGGAGCATAAATTCTGTCCTTAAGCCAGAACAGGCAGGAAAAATTTACAGTATTGAGAAAAAAGCTAATGTTACCTTTTATATCTACATTAATTTTCTAAAATGAGAATTCCCTCCTGGTTTCCAGCAAAATGTTTAAAACATCCAGAGAATTCTAACACATCGTTACATGAATGTTACAGATTTAATGCCGTTAAAACTGAATTGTAGAAAAGGAAGAGAAAGAACGTTTAGTCATCTATCTGCACGCTCACATTATGACCTAGTAGAATCTGATCGTTTAGTCAATGTAATAACAATCCAGATTTTTTTAAAAATCTGGAATCTTGATAAACTTGCATTTTTTCTGCCTTTTCTTTTTTATTTCAAAGGTTTTCCTATTTCGTCCCTGATCTAACAACTAAAGGCAAAGGCTAAATGTTCTCAATTTGAAATCCAGGTAGCATCTGGGTAAATTTATGAAACGTCCAGGTCACTGCTCACCTTGCCAGTAAGAAGTTCAAAGAGAACAGCACCCAAACTCCACCAATCACAGGCTTCCGTTTCTTCTGTGATTGCTCCAACCTCTAAACACACCAAAAAAGGTTGATATTAAAATTCCAAAGGTCAATTCAACTTTCAAAATTAACATGTATTAGCAAGGTGACCTTTTTATGCTGAGAGAGCATATACTAAATACTACTGGGCTTTCAAAATTCCTGAAAGTTACTTATCCCCTTTGGTCACCTACTGTGGTTGCATTTTTTTTTTTTTGATGCAGTCATATATTAAACTGAGACATTTGTTCTTTAGTTGATAGAGGGACACCTTCAAGAAGCTACACTTAAAAGTTATATGAATCTACGAGATCAGCATTTTGCTTAATTTTTCAAATTCAAGAAAGTAGAGCCAACTCTACCTCAGGGGTCATTTTTTGTTTTAGAAATAAAGACTCTAGGTTCAGAAGGAACTTCAAAAATTATTTAAACCAGTAATTATCCTTTTAATTATAGATTAGAAACCAGAGAGGTGAAATGCCTTGTCCAATGTCATATAGTAAGTCAGTAGCAGAACTAAAAACTGATTTATAGTACCATCCCTTTCCTATGTAATCAATTGTTTTCAACTGAAGGAGCATGTGAAATGCAAATTTACCCATGTTGATATTTAGAAATACACACAGACAGGTTAAAGCATTAAGCCCTAAAACTACTGGCTAAGGTAAGGGTCTGTTCAGGATATCTACAAATTAGAATGTTCTCTGTGTTGTCCCTGAGTTACTAAAATGTAACAGGTTTCAGGTATCATCTTGCAGGTTTCCCCACAATTTGGCAACGCTCATCTCTTCACCAGTTTCTGAGGCTGGTAGCCCTTAAGTCATGTTTGATGCCTTCCTGTCCTTTTCTAAAGACATTCAATTAGTCACCAAGCCTGTCGATGTCTGCCCTTTCACTTCCAATTGGCCGACAACACATGTTTATTATTCATGCACAGGGTAACCCACAACTCATAAAAATGCTGTTTAAAAGTTTTTAAGCAGTTAGGTTGGAACTTGGAAGTAACTGAAGTGATGCTCGTGCGCCCAGCCTTTTAACCAATACTCAGTAAATCTACTGGGCGGAAGAAGTACAAAACTAAAACAGCTTTAGCTTTAAGTCTTGGGGCAAAGGTCAGGTGGACCAGGAAAAGAAAACAGGGGCGCCTGGGGGGCTCAGTTGGTTGAGCATCTGACTTCGGCTCAGGTCACGATTTCACAGTTTGTGAGTTCGAGCCCCGTATCAGGCTCTGTGCTGACAGCTCAGAGCCTGGCACCTGCTTTGGATTCTGTTTCCTGTCTCCCTCTCTCTCTCTCTGCCCCTCTCCCGCTCACACGTTGTCTTTCTCTCTCTCAAAAATAAACATTAAAAAAAATTTTAAAAAAAGAAGGAAAACAGAGCCATTCCTATGAAAATACTGAAATTCTTCCTATTCAGCATCTTCTTCCATATCCCAGCACCTACCCTCTTCTTCTGGAATTCAAGTGGTCTGTGGAGAACTACACCCCTTCACACTAGCTCCTGCCCAAGCTTTCCTCTCATGACATGCTCCGTGCCAAATCACAACCTCTGTCCTCGAACTAGCTGCTCTCAGCCAGGTGGGACAAAGAAAACACAGATATTTAACTACTTAAAATACTATGTGAATGACCAGAAGTCTCCTAGTCCTCCTGAAGCCATATGCACCTAGGAAGTAGCAGCTTATTTGAAAACCTGAGAACTACTTATATAACAATAGAGACTGAATTATTATACATTGTATATATATTTGTATATGTGTGTGTACTATATGTACACACATACATCAGTATGATGGAATACTATTACATAACCATTTTAAATGATGTATTCATGCAAAGTTTAAGTATATAAGTATTTAAATATTAAATTAAAAAAACAAGCTATAAAACAATAGAATTCCAATTTTAGAAGTCTGTATTTGAAAAAAGACTGGTGAGAAAATATGACAAAATATTTTAGTGATTTGCCTCTGCGGTGGGGAGATATTTATTTTCACCCTTATACTTATGAACCTACATGAATAGCTAGCTAAGTGGTGCATTTTAAACAGATGACATGAAAATATTCACATGTGCTGGTGCAGGAAGATGAAGCTATGCAGGCCAGTCCTCCCTAAGAGTCCGCCTACGTCCTTTCCCCACAGCAGAAATGTATTATATACCCAGAGAGAGCAATGGACTAGAAATCAGGAGTCCTGGGTTAAGGGCCCTGAGGAATTCACTTGATCTCATCGAGAACAGAGGGTTGGAAGAAGGTTAGATCTGAAGGCCTCTCAGTTAAATTTAGCTCCAAACTCTATGATTTTGATACTCAAGGATTTCCTAAAATAGTGATCCTCTTAAAGGACAACTCCTTGGGAGATCTCATTCAAAGTATTTATGCTGCCCTTCCCAGATTCAAATTCACTGTCCCCACTCCCTTCCCAACCTCCCCGTAGAGAGGTGCTGTCACCTTCAGAACTGTGCTCTAGAAACTTGAGGAAGGGTGTTAAGTTCTTAGAAACTTTAGAAAAGTAAATAACAAACAACAACAAAAAACATAGTCTTAGTCATCAAATATAACTTTTTGCACATTTCCTTTCAGTCTAAAGCAAGCAATAGATTACATCATTCCCTGTCCAAAATTCTGAAATGGCTCTCACTGACCATTAAATAACGTTTAGAGGCCTTGCTTATTCAGGCATGTATACATTCAGGCCACAGTGAGGTCTCAACCTCTCATGTTCATTCACCCAACATACATAAGCAGCATGAACTAGATACTATGCTGTACGCTATACCTCCACATAACTTAGCTGGCTACACTGCTAAATCATGTGAAACTAAAATCAAGTTTAGCACACTTAATGGTTTCATTATTTTAGTATCTTTTTGCTCAAGGATTTATTATTCTATGTTCTTTAATCATATAGTAGCAAGTATGTATTTCTTAGTTTTATAAGGGCAGTATCTGTTCACAGCTCAAGACCCAAAATGACTTATCAGCCATCAAGTCTCACTTTCCATGTATGAATGTTGCCTTGCTCACAGTAGGCACATATTGCAATAATGACAGTTGCAACAATAAAACAGCAGCTAACATTTACAGACTGCTTACCATATGTAAGGACTGTTCAACATTTTACGCGAATTCTTTTAAATTTCCCAACAAACTTAACAGAGAACTTAAGTTCATTCTTAGGATGACTTTGGAGGAGCAAGAATATTGCATTTGTGTGTCCAGGGAAGAGGAACATATGACTAAATCGGCTCAAAGAAAATTGTGAAAATTAATGAGATAGTTTTATAGGGTCTAACAACATGCACTAAGGAGCTCTAGATAGAGCCACACCCCGAGCCTCTGCTCATAAAGGGTTCCTACTAGAATTGAGCAGAGGGTTGCTGAGATAAGTCTATGTAATATAATCAATGGCTGACATAATTTATCAAGGCACCTTTTTATTCAGTGAAAAGTCCAAAGTGCCATGGCCAGCATAGCCTAGCCCATCGAAAGCTACCATGTTATGCCTGTTTCCCGTATCACTGCTGGGAATGTGCACTGGGTGAAATGTACCACTACTGGGAGAAAGAGGGCGCTGGGTGGTCCCTGAAGCTACCAGATAAGCATGGTACATCTTCCTGAGCATCAAAGGTTTTCCTGTATGTGGGAGGGGGTTGGATATTGTTTTACTATTAAGGGAAACACAGATCTTTCATGGACCACAATGTAAAATTTGCATGGATTTACAAGATAAAAAGACTTCAGAGAAACTTCAGGATCATATTTCACTCATCCCCCAGGGTACTCATTTCATATCACCACTGCAGTCAGAAGTACTCGGGTAGAAAAGTCTGAGAGGCACTTCATGAGACAGACAATGTGTATCCCTTTATTGGTTTCTGTGAACTTGCTCAACTGAGGAGTCTAAGAACTAGGTTCATTGGTTTTATGCTGCTTTGAAATCCCTCTCAGTTTTCTGCCAGAGTTCTTAACAGGTAAATAATGACCAACACACTGCTTCAAATGTGGACTGCCACAGTGTTTGACAGGCCCCAATCTGAGTGAGGCAACACAGACAGCACCAAGAGACCCACGCAGGTCCTAAAGCCAATCATTTCGCACTCTTCCCTTGGCTTGCTATTCCGTCCAGGAGGCATCGACCGACCAGCATCCAACCTCTCTGCTGGTTTTCCTCTAGCGCTGCCAACTTTAGTCTACTTCTTGGGCTACCCATTTCTTTCTCCATCTCTCCTTGATCTTCCCCTCTTATTTCTTCCACTGACAGGTGGCTTCGTTTCCTCTCTCCTTACTTTCCCTTTCTTCCCTCCCCTTCGTTGTCAATTGTTTAAGCTTTCTGATGACACTCAGGCCCAGAGAGACTACTGATCCCAATCTAAGAAAAACTGCTTCTGAAAGGATGAAGGCACCTAGGCTGAATGCCATCTTTATTCTGATTGGGCCAGTAAAGAAGGATAACATCTTTGAAAAGGCTTTTTTTTCCCCCATGGAAATCTGGAAATAAAGACACCAAACAGTTTTTAAATCCATCCCCTTAACAATGCAGCCTGAAGCTCTTCAAAATGAGTTTATATTAAGCAGGGATTCATTAATTACTGTGAAACCGACATTATGACCAACTGACCTTGATTTTCACAGATGACTCTAAAATATAAGAAAGACATCTGTATTTAGGTAGGATACAAAGAAGAACTTCTGAATGGCTAGGGGAATTTATATTATTACAATAACTGGAGTAAGCACTTGTGGAATTTCTTCTTTAGGATTTTCAAACAGAATTGCCTTTTTCTTTTAAGAATCAGAATGCAGGATTTTGCCTGCCTTTTTAACATTCTTCAAGGACCAATCATTCTTATATTAAAAAGTAATGATATACTCTGAAATTGCATTGCCAAAAAGAAGCCTGAGATTGTGTGACTGTCAAAACCACTGCTCTAAAACTGCTTTCCTTGCAAAATCTACACAAAAACTTTCATTATAAACCAAGAGTACAGGTTTATATACAAAGCAACATGACTACCACAAACACTAGGTGAATAGTCAGGTATATGTATCTAACACCAAAAGCTGAGAATATAAAGAAATATCAAATAAATTTGTGAGGCTATCTTTAAGTATAACACAGTGCAGCTTAGAAATCCCTTTAAATTCCTACCTTGAATTTTTTAAATCTCTGGGGGAAAAAACATTTTAAAGGATAAGTTTACCATCGTTGTGTCAATTTCCAAAATATTTTTCCTATAAAAACCAACGGGTGAAGTTTCCACACATGCCCTTCCCGTGCTACTGCACTCTGCATCTGCAATTTCCACAGTGGTAAAATAGTATCTTTATTCTCCACAAGGGCAGCAAAACTTACTATAAGCATGAAGCAAAATGATGGAGGGGAGGAATAAACTATTCCCTAATAAACAAATTCTCAGATTATTCCCACAAAAACGCAAAAAGACATGGTGTTTTCAAAGAATCCTGGATTTTTGTCTCCGAATCAAAGAAATGTATTGACAGGGCTCTAGTCATTCCACCATTTGACCCTGGTTGAGTATGTCACAGTGAGCTTACGCTGAAAATGAGGACAGCCGGGACCTCTAATATTCTTTCTACCTGTAATTTTACGATCCTCAACAGTGTTTTCAAAAGCACTCATGAGCCTTTCTCAAAACTTCTTGTCCCTCCATTAACCTAAAATGCTCAAAGACTGGGATTACACTAAAATGATTAGCATTCCTCAAACTTCCTTCTCCTTTCTATCCCTGGCCACTACTCCCTTTCCCTAAGAGACCTGGTGACAAACAATTGAATCAGGGTCACTCAGTGTAACCATCTTTGTCTTTTAATGTAATGGAGACACAGAATTGGTTCCAGATTAGATTTCAATCCATCTAAAATTTTTTAAGGACATCAAATACATGAGAGCAGTTTAGTAAAATTCTAGAATTCTCATTTTAGCACTATCAATTCTCACATTCTGACACAATATAGAATCTCATTGATTCACACTAATGATTAGAACTATCATATTTCACAAGTGAATAAACATGTTTAAATAAAACAATAAAGATATCACAACATAAAATGTGCTTTGCCTACCTTTGTCCTACTCGTGTTTAACACCTCACAGAACACTCTTCAACAAGACAAGGCATTTTTCAGTAAAATAATGCTGCCTTGGTAACCCATATTGTGAAAGGGCTTGCTAAAACATAGAGTCAGAGAGTTTTACAGTCCTTATGATAATCAGTCAATTCCCTAAGTCTCCCTCTTATAGCCAAAAATAACAATGTTGATCTGACCTCAAAATAAAACTTGCTCCTGAAACATACAGGAACAAAAAAAACAGAAAGCTTGGACTTAAGAAATCATAAAATATCTATACCTGCATGAGAAGTGAATGAAAAGAAGCAAAGCATACACTCTCAGACTTGAGGAAGACTGAAAGACGCTGGAGAGACCATACAATCCCGGAATTACTGAAATCACGACATACACTTAAGTACAGATAGAGGCCCTGCCTTTTAGGACTACACAGTCTAAACCACATACATGCATTTGCCAAAGACGTAACTCAAAAATAACCAAAGAAAATGCTAAGACTATGCTGGAAATTGTATAGAATTTGAAAAAGCTAAAATATGCATGTCAAAATTTTAAAAAGCTAGAAAATGCATGTCAAACTCCTGCTTTAAAGACAGACCAATCTTTCTACAAAGCTTCACAAAGACGAATCACCTTGCATTTTAAGCAATTTGGTACCCTCAACATCCCAAATTCAGAATTTACTTTTCTTTAAGGGTCTATTACTATTATACTGTTTGATAAATAAGGGAGTCTGACAGTCTACATTTAGTTTCTTTGATGGATTTGATGTCTGATGACATCACTTGATTCTGTTCTCTGGTTTTACACCAAGGGAGACCCACACAGGACATGTCATCCTTCCCTTTTACCCTTACTAACAGCACAGTTGTCCAGACCCATTGCAAAACTCTCCACACAATTCCACAACCTCCCTCTGGCAGTATGTTCTACTCTTGCTATCTTCCTTATAGGATACAGTAGGAAATACAGTAAATTTTCTTAGAAGTTCACATATAGAGAAATTCTATTTTATTATTTTATTTTCAGAATAAGTACTTAAATATTTCTCCCACTTCTTAACTATACTTTTTAAATAAATAGAATCTTAGAAGGCTCATTTCTTTTCACTCTCAAAGTTCTAGTAACTGTGGAACTCTAATTACAAGATTATATAAAACTCAATGAATAAGTTGCAATGAAATTGCAACAGTTGTTGCAAATAAAGTATTTACCTAAAAGTCAAACCAACACTTAGATGCTGGAAGAATCTGTCATATAAATGATATAGCACTTTATCCAAATATCAGAATGATGGAACAATTTTAAAGGCACAGATCCACACAATAAATTAAAATGATAATCAGTAATAAGTACATTTTGGGGGCAAGGGGAGATACAGTTTTCTAATGCCACGGGGTTTTAAAAAAATAGATTTTAAATATCTGACTTTAAGGATTCCAATTCTCACTTTTAGAAGAGAAACATAAGTAACACAAGTACATTAGCTTTTACAGTAAAAGAGACATCTTTGGTGAAGAAGACAATATAAAAATTAAGCCACAATGGCCTTAGATAGGAATCGAGAAAAGTTAAAAAAAAATCTATCATTAGTGACATACTTGGACCAAGGAAAAGAACATCTTTCTTCTGCAATGAGCATTCATGTCAGGTAGGGCATGGAAACATTAGTACTGTGTTCCTACACAGACAGTTTTTCCCTGCAGCATCTGTTGCTAATTGAAAGGGACTAGAATTACAAAATTCTAGTCAATTTCTCTCACCAGCGCTTGCTGTGTATAAAGATTTTCTATGCAGGGGCTGAGCATTAGTCTTCCACTACAGCTGATGACTAAAGAACAAAGAGAAAGAAACACAGAAGAAAGCTTTTTTTTTTTTAATCCAACAATATATGGAACTAAATGGTGAGAAGAGAAACAGCTAAGCACATCTTTTGTTAGTTTGGTAAATTACAATTCTGTAAATATAACTAGTCACTTGTAAAGGTCTATTAACATTCTAGTTAACCAACTGTATACATGTTCTGTTTGGGTAGTCTCTTTTTTTTTACATGGGTCTTCAAAATTAACTATCAATACTATATCATTTATGTCTCTTATTTCTAGCTCCTAGGCACAGTGCCTGGAACACAGGAGGCACTTAATAAATGTTTGTTGAATAAACAGATCCTCCTTGTATTCTGTGGCACTGCTCATTCAAGGCATTCCAGGCTCCTACTAAGGCCTCATCACATTCATTTTCCTTAAGTCCCATTGAGCACAGAGATCTCCAGCCAGTACTTTCGAACTTTTAGATGTGGTAGGCTAGAAAGTTTCAAACATTATCTAAAGCACACCCTGGCTGCTGGATAAAACACAGATTGAAGCAGGGTGAGAATGGAGGTCGGTCAGCTGATGACTACAGTAGTCCAGGCAAGAGATGATGGTGACTTAAAGAGGGTGGTGGAGCAGACGCCTTCCAGCACGCTTCTCTGCAGAGCGCAATGGTCGCTACAATCTGTTTTGACATGGATAGCATTACGGCAAGGGAGAAAGCTGAAAAGCCCTGAGAGCAGGAAGAAAACAGGCCTGGGAGGTAACTCATGGTTTCCCATGCCCCTGCTCAATGTGAGGAATCCAGGTACACAATCACACGAAATGTGCTACAAATATAAGCTGGCTACATTAGCTGGCCGCTAGTCTGGTGAGATAATTAGTATCAGGTAGTATTGTTTTTTAATGTTATCAAACCCAAATTCATTTAAGTGCATTGTAGGACAGCAACACTACTTAGTTTTCCCAAGGGTATTATTTTAGATATAGAGATGATTTTTTTAAAGTTTCCTCAAACAAGACAAAATGTTGCAACTGAGAATAAAACTAAAGCCATGTCGACCACGAGTTCTAATTTCATTTTAGCTCCTGGTTTGAATTGTTCCTCTAATACCTATAAGATAAATTATCAAAGTTTAGACATTTAAAGTTTAAAAGTCTGAAGGTACACACACTTGTTGAAAGCGAACATGTATTTTAAATGAAAGATTTGGACAGAAGAAAGGTACTTGCCTAAGGTCTCATGTCTCTCAGGCAGATCTTAATTCTCAGTAACAGACTAGCTAGAGCCTGGAATTTGCATGCTGTAGCCTATTATTTCAAATGAGCATTTTGCTCCTTTTTTTCATATTTTATCCTACTTTAGAAAATGTTGGCTGCCCACTTCTCCATTCTCCATTCCATTAAGTCCTCCAACATTGTATTCAATTGATTATTCAAATGCCATTACCTGTTGAGAAGGGTATGTGAACTACTTAAAAGTTGTCAGTATCACATGAATCGAATTCTTTAGAATATTATCCAGAGAAGGCTGGTGACAGAGGCCAGCACTTTCCAGAGAGAAGAGTCTGCAGCAGCTGGGGCTCCGCTCTGCACAGCACCACACGGTGATGGTGACGACGGTGACGGTGACAGAAGTGTGCTGCCCTACCTCACACACACTGCTTCCTTGGCTCATCCCAGGCTCTAGCCTTATTTCCTGCCACCACCTCATTATTAACTGGTTGGTTTTCAGGTATTTTAATTATCTGAAGCTCTGGGCCAGTTGTATTGTGGGGACTGGGGACGTAGGTACATATCCCACTCATATGGGAATTCAGGCTGGGCTTGACAACATGCTTAATTCTGCTTTTCTACCACTACCCAGCTCTAATTTCTTGTTGCGGGGGTGACCTGGCAACCATGTTGTGAGCTTTCCTGCAATTATCTGCATAAGTTGGGTCAAAACTCCTGGATTTAACTTGATTCGGCAGTCCAGAGCCAAGAATTACCGGTTAGAGGGAGTTTATAGGTATCATTATGCTACCATCTTCTTGTGAGATAAAATAAGAAATGGGTAACTACCATATGACTTCTGGTTGACTGATTATAATTATAATTCTGAGCTCTATACAATCTTGCTTACTCTCTCGCCCTGCATCTCTAGTAGGGGAAGAAAAAAAAAAAAAACCCAACAGCATGCTCCATTTTCCATTGATCATATCACAACAACTCCATTCTGAATAGCCATCGGGTGTCACAGTGTTACCCAACCAAAGCCATTAAAGTTGATTGATGAGGAAAAGGCTAACTGAAAATTGTGAAAATGACAGACGCAATTCCCCCCACCCCCACTGCTGTTGCTGTGTTAAGCAGGCAGAGCTTTGTGCGCTGCTATTAAAGGGGCTTAAGGAATCCCATTTGCTTTGTCATCAAATTTTTAAAACCTTAGCATTTTTAAACATTTACTTGAAGGAAGTATTTGTGAATAATTGTTCCGAAGGAGTAAGCCCTGGTTACTTCAAGGAGATTCAAATTGACCGGACTTTACACAGTACAGGACCTGAGATTTGGTCAAAGGAGCTAGCCAACAGCTCTGGTACATGATGTTTAAGACTCAGCATTATCTCTTCTGTGTCAAATATTAGATGTAAAAGATAGTTCACTTTCTTTATGATAATACAGTAGTGAGGCCAAGTAACTGAATAGTTGCAAAAAATCAACTTAGACCTGAATATCAGAAAGCAATTACAATGCAGCTATTACTTAAAACCACAAGTATCTAGTTTCTTGTTCCTCTTCTAAAAAACAATCTGTCCAAGATAATAAAGAAAAAGATTTGGAGCAAATAAGAGGTTAAAGTTAACTTCTTTTTAATAATATAAAGGTTGAGGCAGCCCCCTATTCCCCAGTATATCAGGTAATATTATAAAATGTACTGAGATCTTGTATTTCACCTCTTCTGTATGAAAATATTAGTTCTTTGACTATTATAAATTCTCTAGTTCTAGTGGCTGAAGAATTTCTTCTCATGAGAAGAGCTAATGTGCTATTCACTAAGGTGCCAAATAACAGGGACGGAACATTTTGCTATTACTCTGCCTCATTCCCACCAGTAGAGCTAAATCACAATCTGTCCTGATGAGAAATATGATTTCAGAATGGGTCTATTTCAGTATGGAGTGACCTTAACGCAGAGGTAAAGGTAACTGGCCCATCACTAGGGGACTTGTGAGAGACCCAGATACCTCCTACCCAGGGACGGATCCCAAGTTCTAGGCCTTCAAGCCAATATAAAGCAACTCTTTAATCTTTCCATCAGGAGGGGCCTGCCTGAAAAGGTAAGATCTGAGTTGTACCTGAAGCTCTTTTTGCTTATCCTAATATGACTCATGGCATAAACTTCATCAGTATATCGAGATGAAGTACATCAGAGAATTTTGCTCAGTGTAAAATTTTCACTATTCTACAGCAAACTTGAAAAGTTACCGGTTCTCCTAAAGAAGATATAGGTTTGATCTTTATGACAATAAGAACTAAAAGCAAAGGATTAAAAGTACTTGCTAATCGTTAAAGGAAAATGTTAAAACATCTATTATGTACAAGAGAGTTACTGTTGAAGTTTTGCTGAAGGGTAAATCAAACAAAAGAGTTAGGGTTTGAAACATAATGTTTAAATATTAACCACAAATGTTTTACTCTTTTAAAAATTATTTCTGTAGATCCCTCTTGCCTTTTTCTTCTTTCTTCTTTGGGAAAAAAAGTTTTAAAAGCCAACACCAGGGATATAACCTTATTTCCTGGTTATATCATTATTATTTCAAAATATATACCTATATTCATTTGATTTCTCTCTCAACTTCACATTCCTAAAATAGATCACTCATGCTTGGTGAAGTTACCCAGGACCCAAACATTCACAGATCCAAATGGTTCTTTTTTCTTTAAATAATTTTGTTTGTGGAAAATCTTGGCAATCAAATTTTACTCTTCTCAAAAAGTGCCTTGGCTTTTCTCCTCCAAATGATAATCCTTTCCATAAATCCCTCATTTCTGTATCACATATGTTATATAAATACCCTACAAATGAGTACAGGTTTACATTTAGAAAGTCCTCCAAGTGAAATAATTATTAGACAAGATATTTAGACAAGAAATAATTAGACAAGAAATCAGTATTTAGCCTTGGCGGGAGGTGGGGGGAGATTCTTCTCTTAATAAAATAAACTTGAATTTTGACTACATTCTGTGTAAGAAGGGTATCAGATGATTTGACATCTATTTGACTAGTGATAAATTAAGATCTAGAAAGTCTTAAATAACATGCCCAAGGTCATGTAATGAGTTAATAACGGCTGATGTGGGACAAATACGGAAGTTTAGCACTTCTTAATTCTGCCTTAATATTCTAAATCTTAAACTTAATGATGGCCTCATGATATTTTAAACCATCCGTGGTCTGAGTCTTAGATCTAATTATCAAATACGTAACTATGACATAGAGCACCATGCTTAAAAAAGCAACAAATGACATGCAAGACCCATTTATGACAAAGGGCAGGGGAGACTACCCTCAAAGAATATATTCATAGCCTATTTGATAAAGTCGGGCTAGAAGAGCAAAGGGTGGTAGTAAATAAATGTCATGCTCTAAAGCTGAATTTTACAGATAGTTTCAGCATGGTGTTTCTATGTTTCACTTTTCACCGTCAGCTGTGAGCTGTTTCCAAGTGTGAAATCGCCACAGAGAGGAAGCAAAGCTGTCATTTGACATCTGGGAGCGTGGAGATTGGGCTGCAGTAAAAAGCATTTTGGACTTCTTCAATTTACACACATATTCACCTATAAATTCTCAAGTCTGAAAAGTATTCGACGAGAAATATCAATGTAAATTTCAAGCATTTATGAAGGCTCATAGTGGAGTGGAAAATAAAGGTGAAGGACACACTCTGATAGGTACCATATCAACTTGTGAAGACTGGAACGGGAAACTTAAGTGATTATATTAGCATAATAATGAACATATACACAATTTTACTCACTCGCCTTAGACTGCATATTAAACTTTCAAATATAGTCTTTTGTGTTTTATATACTTAATACTACAGGTTCCATTTTCTAGCTGCTTTTTTTTATGATGAGAGTCAAAACTGAAAAAAATACTGGTAAAAAATACTTTCTTGACACTTCATTCTTCCTTTATACCTAAAATGCTGTAACAAAAATTTATTCTACATTATAGTAAATAGTTTCAATGATAAAGCACATAAAATCTTTTGTGTGTGCTGTACACAAATACAGAAATAAAATCAGAGTAATGACAAAGAAGTCCTCTAGAGAAGAATAATCAGTTTACTCCAGGTTTTATTCTATAACCTCTCACAATGAAAAACCTGTCTAAAGGTCTCTTCATAAAGTATCTAAAAGCCTCCCAATATGGAAAGTAGGCTGTGTCATGTTTATATTGCCATGCTATACAACCTATTCCCACTCTGGGGTCTATTTCTTTGCTCTTTCTCTTCCTGAACTCTGTCCTGTGTTTCTTTGGTATGAAAGGAACCCATTTACCATGAATGATGTTTATTTAAAATACAACCTTTCTAGAGAATCATCCTAGATCATCTAAGGGTACAAAGTGAACCTAAAAGGAATGGTTTCTACTTTGAAAACAGGGCTGGGCTTGATCAGTGAATTCGTATTCTCAAGACCCTGTTGATAGGCCTGCAGCTGCAGCCATTTATTTGCTGGCTTTTTCACAGATGTAGACAGAGAAAGCTCATTGGTTTTTGTCTTTTTGTTACTGGACTTGTTTTCCTTAATATAAAAGAGTGGTAACTTTTTAAAAAAGTTCTTGGTGTCATTGTAGAAACTTGTGAATATCAGATATCCTTGGTAGTATGCAGTGCTGAAACGACCATGACTTTTTAAAATCTAAGATGGCAAAGTTGGCAGAAACTCTACTTAAATAACAGAAGGTGATCATTTGCATTTCAAAATTTATCTATCTTGCTTTTCCCCTCAATTAGACCAAAACATGTTGATTCACAGGTTTCTGTGTGTGTGTGTTTTCTTTTCTAAACTTATTTATAGAGCAGAATAATGGCCCCCCTGCTAGTTTGGCATGTGCTCAAGTTTCTGTCCATGTAAATCGAATCTGTTACTGGAAATTTTTCTCAAAATATAAAGGCACATCATCCACAAGATAAAAAGATACATTGCTTATATTATAAAGTACAGGGCAGGTGGATAATGTTTTTAGGACAAATATGTGATAAGGATTCCCAGGAGGGAGGAGTGGTCGGGATAGAGGTTGCATGCTGTTTAAACAGAAGTGGATCGTTCTCATCATAATCTTATGACAACTTTACCTTCTAACCAAACATCAGCTGCTTAGCATGCCTTAGAGTTACTCGGACAATAATACTAAGGTTAGAGTTGGAAAATGTAAGGGCAGAGTGGGTGTGGGAGAGAATTACTGCAACTCTTAGTGTTTCTAAGAGTAGACTAAAAGATGACTTGGTGTCCCCATGTGTTAGTGGATTTGTGACTTCTAAGCATTGAAATATTAGTATATTAGCATTGCTCCCACCCTTTGAAGAGAGGAGGAAGCCCTATTTATAGTTTTTATCGGTAGCACTACTATTCACTTTTGAAACAAAGAGCAATTTACAATTTTTGGTTCCAATTCCCCTTGCATTGTAAGCAAGGGGTGGGAGAACCCAGACTTAACAGAGTTCTGTAACTCTGGGTTTACAATCATCTATGTTACAAGGCTAGCTCTACGTTTCAGTTAAGGCCATTTTGTTTTCTCCTGTTGACAAAACAAATTAATAGGTCCCAAAAATAGAAGAGACTTTCCACATTGTTCAATGCATGCTATAAGCCTAGAGCAGTTTTGCATCTCACAAAGCTTGGAAGTACAATTCTTTCATGCAAATAATTAAAACAAAGCCCTTCTTCAGACAGCTTGTTTCAAATGTTAGTGAAGGACAACCTGGAAGATGATAGCAAAAATGCATTAATGGTAGACTGCCACCTGCTGGTAAACTATGAGAATTGTGATTTCTGGGGAAAGGCTTAAAAATAAAAATAGGTAAACTGCTCTGCATTAAATTCACTGTTCCAAGTACACAAAATTAAAAGTATCTATTTGTTGATGAATGTGATGAATGTAGTATAGTTTCATTAAACACATATTAAAATTTTCAGGATGTCAACATGCTGTGAATGTTAAGTAAACATCGTGCACTGAAGAAACAATCGGCTAGAATGCCAAAGTATAACCCTATAGTTTTTAAGAAGAAAGTGATAATAAAAATAGGAAATAAGGAGTCAGTTATAAACACTAAACAATGCCTCATGAACATCTGGTTTTGATGTGAGGCTTATCCTGCACTTCATTTCTGGATTTAATACGTTTCATTTAAAAGAACTCCCAGATTTGGGGAACATGGGTGGCTCAGCTGTTAAGTGTCTGACTCTTACTCTCTGCTCAGGTCATGATCTCATGTTTTGTGAGTTCGGGCCCCAGGTTGGACTGTCAGGCTATCAGTGCAGAGGCTGTTTGGAATTCTCTCTCCTTCTCTCTCTGCCCCATCCCACTCATTCATATTCTCTCTCTGTCTCTCTCTCTGTCTCTCTCAAAATAAATAAATAAACCTAAAAGGACTCCCACATTTAATTTTGACCCTAAAACCTTCAAACTCATTATAATTAATATATGTACTTATGTTCACTGGCACCTGAGATGTTATTTATCAAATTATAAAAGGGGGTGAGAATTTAAAAAAAGAACCAGATAACCATAATAAAGTGATTTCACTCTGAAATTATTTTTGTTATCCCATTAAGTAAATCATACTAATAAGGCGTCCAAAAACAGCATAATATTATCTACTTGAGAGAAACAAAAAATGTAGGCATGCTCTACTGCCCCTAGGAAGAAATAAAATCAAACACCCCTAATTTGAGGGAAGAAAGAGGAAAAGAAAGAGTATAACAGTAAAAAAAAAAAATCCATTGGGACATTTATTTTGCAGGTTGAAAAACTCAGCTACTCCCCAATCCAGGAATAATTCTTAACAACGAAGGTTGTAACTTAAAACAATATAGCTCTTTCAATCCTAATTATAATCACTTCCCATTATGCAAGGAAACAATGTTAGCATCAATAATACACTGGTTAGCTAGAAAGCATTAAATACTGTATTAATCAACAACTAAGAAGATCATGTCACCATAATCAGCTTGAACCTCCTTTGAAAGCCAGTGGGATGACAAGTGAAGTAACTTGGACTATCCAAAGAGGCTGAGAGCTGGGCAAAAGGTGAACGAACTTTGGATTCAAATATAGCCCCATCTGCACTGACAGAAAGACACTAACTCAAATCCAATTCATATGCTTACGTGACCTGTAATTATCAGCAAAGGATCTAAGCCCCCCGAAATAAAGCTCTAATTTTTAAAAAATAAAGACAATGCAGTAAGAGCAAGCGAAATCTGTTGTGTCAAATATTTGGCTCAACTGGCTCTTTTAAAGCAAGAAAAACAAGCTTCCTAAAATGTCTCAAATACAGAAAGAACTCTAAAATCTGCTCTGTGTGCGAGGCTGGCTCATCACTGAAGTCACAGTACTGCATTTTCAAAAATTCCATATTCTTTCCAGTTTTATCCTTGGGAATTTTACCCTTTTAGTCAGCTACCTGTCACAGGGAATTTAAAAGTCCTTCTAAACACTGAGAAGTTAAGACATTTCTAAGACAGAATTACCTGTCTCTCCTAAGAGAATTACAAGCCCATTTAACAGTAATACACACACACACACACCCTCTGTAATATATAATGGTTTTATCCCCACAATTTCTTTTTTGAAGGATTCGAGAGATACCCAAATCCAACACCTATGTGAACTGCTAGTGAAAAATACAACTTCTATAAGGAAAAGAGAGACACTGAACTACTTTTTCAAGTGAAACATTTTATGGGACTGCTCTAACCTGGGGCACAGTACATTCTCTCCATGGCATCGCTGTCACAGGAATCTTCAACCTCGCTCCACCTGCTAAAATACGTTAGCTGAATGTGTCCTAAAAACAAAACGACAGGAGAAATCAAAACATTTTTCTCTTCCATTTTCTGCAGAAGTGAACTGTAATTACTCCTTTTGTAGCTAAAAACAGTATCATTAAGAATAATGGCATCATTAAGTACTAGAAGCTATTACTGGGGGTGAATTTGCCGCACTGATAATGAAGCTCTAGACAGGAAATGAAGATACTAATTACAAGATAAAACGCCTACTCAGTTAATTGGAAGCAACAGCGAATAAAAAGAAATGCATTTGCAAAAGTTCCTGACCTCTATCATTCAATAAGATGTTGTTTGGGTTCAAATCGCGGCACACAATTCCCTCTCTATGTAAAGCATCAAGGGCTACCACCATTTCAGCTGCCCATCTCTGAATGCAGCCCTCAGGGATGTAAAACCTGGAGTTTAGTGCTAATTTTTTATCAAGGTCCTCAAAAATCTGATGTATTTCCTTGTCTCCTTCTAGTGCTAATCCACTCTCTCCCTTAGTCTCTGAGTCTCTCTGAAATAAAGTCAGTTCCTCTTTAGCCAAATCCTCAGTTTGATCTGTAAACAGCAATACTTCTTCAGTTTTTAAAGTGTCTGTGTTTACATTATATTCATGAGCACCTGAGAGTCGGTTAGAAACATGGAATATGCTTTCTTCTGTGTTGTTTGCAGTAACTGCCGACTCAACCACTCCAAGTCCTTGGAGCTTAGGATCCGGGCTGTCTAACAAAGACACGTCTCCTGAACTACTAGGACCATCAGCTGCTACAAATAACATCCCGAGATCCCCCTGCACACTGTGTTTCTCTGCTATACTATGGGATTTAGGCCTGGAGGGATCACTCAATTCCTCTGTGCCTTTTTCCTCACTTGCTTGGCGTTGTTCAGTACTCAGCCTGAGGCATAAAACATCGGGGGCTTCCAACAATTTACTTTCAATTATGCCTATATTAGTCTGTGTAAACGGAGTGGGTCCCATTGTTGCACCGTCCTTGATGGGCTCCAGTTCACCAGGTAGATTTACAAGGAGATCGGGTCTTCCTTCATCAGTGCCGATGACATCATCAAAAGCAGCATCTTTAAAAGAAATAACTGGGACGGAGTCATCTGAGCCTCTGCTAATGGTGTCCTGAGCTATAAACTCTACCTTGCTTTCGCTAGTACTGAAACTCCTGGAAGTGCCGTCTCCACCTGGAAGAGTGAAAAATGGTTTCAAAGGCTCTGACTTTAGACTATACAATTTTTCTCCAAAATCAAGGCCTAGGAGTTCACTAGTGCTATCCTTACTGTCGATTCTAAAGAATTCCATGGGGCTGTTTTTAGATCTACTAAGGGAATCTGACGCTCTTGGAGAGCTATCTGCTTCTAGGTCATCATCTCCAGCAAAGAACTTCAGCTCGTGAGCTGCGTGCTGGGTGCCGGGGCTGCCACTGTCGGCAGCGAGGTGTGCTGGGAAGCTTTCCGTAACTCTGGTATCAACAGCACTCCCTCCAGTCTTCATGAAAGGCTCCTCAGTCAATGACCCTGGCTCTATCTTTTCTTGCCCATATTCATTGCATAGAGTCAAATAACTAGTTGTACACTCTTCTTCTGAACTTGAGCCAGAATCTGGCCATTTTGGAGAGCTATCTTGGCCTTCTTCATCTTGGTTGCTGTCATCTTGAGAGCTTGGAGTAAGACTAGTCTTCAGAGGCAGAACTTTAAGCATCGTTCCACCATCACTTCCTCTGGATTCAAAGCTGCTGCTGTCCTGAAGACTAGAAGTTGGCTGTGGCAGGTGAACTTTAGTAAGTGCAGATTTTTTCACTTCCCCGATGTCAAAGCTTTCTTCAGGGCTTCTGTTTAGAAACTTACTGATATATGACCAGAGTTTGCCACCTGTGAACAAGTGTAACCAAAAAAAATTTTAAGATCCCCAAATTAATGGTTACTTATTGAAGCCAATAGAAAAACAAAGAGTATTCTAAAAATCAGTCAAAAGCAAGTGAACTATACCCATTAATATCAAGTGTGCTATAAAACAAGCATTCAAATAAAATGTTTGTTTTATTTTTTGTGATTGCTGACTGGTGAGTATAGTTTTAAACCTATCTCCTGATACCAAGTATTTTTTAAATGATAACCTATTTCTTTCTTTGAAATTAGTTTAATACAAATATGAAATCCCACAGCTAGAACACTGCTTTAAATATAATTTAGCTGTTGGAACATGTGATTATGTTCTGAGCTGTTTATGTAATAATTTTTTCAAGCATGGTCCCTTGGTCAAGTGGAAATATATAAATAAGAGCTGCTTAAAACTTTATATACTATAGTGGGGGGAGGTGGAATCAACAATATTATTCCATTTTGAAAATGTGGGGAGATATTATTTCATTTGGAAAATGTGGGGAGATAGGACATCTGGTATATAATTATGTCATTATAAATGACATATTAATAACATTTTCCCCATTTTCTCCCTTCCCCATACACATCATGTATGGTAGAAGACCGAGTAAAGCAATTGAGGAAAATTAATTGGGCATTAATGAGGCAGGCTACTGCAATTCTGATTCTGTATTCTGACAGATATCAGAAATGTATATAAAGTAAAATCATAAAAATCAATTTCATAGAAATCAAATAAACACAAAGTAATCCAATGTTTTACCAGTAATACTTGTTAGTTATTTCACTTTATTTTTCTTTTGTTTTGTTTTAACCATTAAAAACTCAGCCCATTTTTACCCTTCTACACTGTTGGTGGGAATGGAAACTGGTACAGCCACTCTGGAAAACAGTGTGGAGGTTCCTCAAAAAACTATCAACAGAACTCCCCTATGACCCAGAAATAGTACTGCTAGGAATTTACCCAAGGGATACAGAAGTGCTGATGCACAGGGGCACATGTACCCCAATGTTTGTAGCGGCACTTTCAACAATAGCCAAATCATGGAAAGAGCCTAAGTGTCCATCAACTGATGAATGGATCAAAAAGATATGGTTTCTATATACAATGGAATACGGAATACTACATGGCAATGAGTAAGAATGAAATGAGTAAGAATGAAATCTGGCCATTCATGGCAACGTGGATGGAACTCGAGGGAGTTATGCTAAGTGAAATAAGTCAGGCAGAGAAGGACAGACACCTTATGTTTTCACTTATAAGTGGAACAGGAGAAACTTAGCAGAGGACAATGGGGGAGGGGAAGGGGAAAAAGTTGGGGAGAGGGAGGGAGGGAGGCAAATCATGAGAGACTCTTGAATACTGAGAACAAACTGAAGACTGATAGGGGAGGGGGAAAGAGGAAGAGGGGTGATGGACATGGAGGAGGGCACTTGTTGGGATGAGCACTGGGTGTTATATGGAAACCAACTTGACAATAAAGTATATTAAAAAAAACTCAGCCCATTTTGCTCATTAGAATCTTTGAATAAGTGACTATATCAAACTCCCATCAAAGCTTTACTGTATTACAAGAAGAAAGAATAGTTAAATTTGACCCAGAAATCTTATAAACAAAGTACGCAGGAGCATACTTCGTGAAGATACAACTATAGCTTCCAAAAGTGGGAAATAATGTGTTAAAAATGAATCCCCTCTATTAACATGGAAAAGGCAATTTTTTTCAGCACATTTTTAATGTCTTTATTAAGCATCCTATACCAAGGGTAACAATCATAAGAGAAATAATTACTGACAGTTAATTATTATGTATAAAAGGTCAGTGGAAGCATCCAAAAAAATCTTTTTGTACACTGCCATTTCATTTCATTTAAAGGGACTCAATAAATACATAAAGCACCCAGTACTGTGCCTATTATTGAGTAAATGTGCAATAAAGGGTAGTTGTTACAATATTAATCCTAAGATACTCAGACATCTCTCCCAGTGACCTAGTTAACAGTCTTCTCCCATTTTGATAATAATTAGTAGTATTGGACATTAGGCCATTTAACTTTTCACTCTCGTTTTTTTCTTGGCTAACTTTCTGTCCTCACTAGGTTATTCTTAATGTTTCATATCTCCTCAGAGTCAAACTAAAATTTAAGAGTTCATATAGAGCTTTGAAACACACTCACAAAAGAAGGCATGCATTGATTTCATCTTTTTTTTTTTTTTTTTTTTTTTTAGTTTTTTGACAACAATAACCACATTTCTCTTATCACCAACACCTATACTGTGGCACCCTGACAATGAAGCCTGAACCTGAAGCTGGAATTGTTGTATGCAATCCAACTACAGCAACGTGTGTTGTTTCCACTTCTCCTAGATGGGGACTCCGTGAGAACAGGACCGTCGTTTTCCTCTTTCTCTATCTACTGCCTGCACAGAGTGCAGGACACGGCAGGCATTCAGTCAGTGGTACTTTAACTCAGATGGTAACTCATTAGAATGTGATGTGCCGTCACAAAGCAGACAGTCATCGCAAAGTTCCAGTAATAGCAAGACGCACTAAAGTTCCAAGAAAAGTTTCATTCATTCTTAGGCCAATTTCATCTGAAATCTAAAATTCAGTGTGCTTAAATTCTTTTGTTTTGCCTCCAGATCACTTCCTCTTTCTGACCTCTAAGCCACTCTGGCACAAAAGCTTTGGACCAAACTTAGATTATTTTTTCCTCCCTTGTTTTTCTACATCTGACAAGTTTCCACGTCCTATAGGATATGCCCATAATGTTTCACATAATGTTTCACACAGTCTTCCTCTTCCATTCATTTCTTTGGCCAGTCTGCTCCTTGGAATTATAGTTACAACTAGATTCCTGCTTTAACTCCTTCCCAGACCACCCTATCGTACTAACTGCTGCCCAGTTAATCTTCCACTTTAGCCCAGATCTTACATCATTTCTCCATTCAAGAACTCGAATCCCCTCGACCCATTGAATGATATACCAGCTCCATAGAGGCACTGAACTCCTCAGTAATACAGTCTGTCAAGCTATGATTTGGTTCTCCGACTCAGCTCATCAAATAATTCATTGGAATTGGATTTCTCCAAATATAACCCATGCTGGGCTTTTGCTCAAACTATACCTACCACTTAAAGAATTAACTTTCTCATTAGTTTGTCCAATATCTGCTTGTCAAAATCCCAACTCTTCTTGATAGTCCCTCAGAATTTGTTTTCTTTTACCAATTTTTTTGCTATCCCCTCAGCAGATATTACTCCTATCTTCTCTGAATCTTTTATATCACTTAATCCCTCTTACAACATTTAAAATATTCTAGTTCATGTTAATATTACTTTTATACCTTTATCATCTCCTTTATCAGACTGCAGGGAGAGGATTCTGCCTAGCATGTAAAATATATGTATTAAATAAATATTTATTACATTGGGTTACAAAAAGATGATATCTTTCCAAGTATTTTGAAAACCTTTCAAGAATAAGGGTCTATAAATATTAATAACGTCATTAATTTTATCATATTTTATTCCTATTTTAAAACAAATATATGGTTTTATTATAAACAATTTAAATAAAGAAAAAGAAAAATATACAAATCACCTATAAACACCATTAACTATCTATACATTTATTTTCAGTCTTTTTATTTGTGACTAACATCACATCACATCATAAACATTTTCTAATTTTCATGAGGCTATGAACTTGAATGGCTATACAGCATATCCACGGGATAGATATTATGAGGTATTTAAATGTTCATCTATTGTGGGACATTCACATTGTTTCCAATCTTTTGCTATTAGAATTAAAATAATATGTACTTTTACATGGAAGTATTTGACATCTCTGACAATTTCATCAGGATAGAATCCCAGAAATGCAAGCGCTAGATCAAAAAGCATGAATATTTTTTAATGCTTCCAATATGTGCTATGAAGCTGCTTTACAGAAAGGCTGTACCCGAATCCACTCCCATAAGCACTGTGCACTAATGCCACTTGATAGCAACTTGCCTATATTGGATATTACCAAGTTGACCAATTTGATTAATCAAATATGGCACCTCACTTAATTTCCATTCTTTTCATTATTACACAGAATTTTTAAATGTGATGGTTGACACAGTCTTTATAAAATTTGTTCCTAGCCTAAACAAGCATCCTAACGTGGAGTGTAAAAACTGCGTTTTTCAAGACAACAAAACTGCTTTAGCCCTTTTCCACTGTTTGCTAGGTGCCCAGGTAAATTTAATACTTGATATGGAGCTATGGAAACAAAATTTGGGTATGATCCCATATTTTTTAATCAATCACAAAATCATGAAAAATCACAAAACTTACAAGAACACATTATTTCCATTGAAATTTCTCACCCACAAAAGCTGAATAGGTTTTACTTTCTATCAACTTAAGACTGGGCCTAACAAACAAACTTACACAAATGTCAACATTATTATTATAACATGAAAAACATTATCTTTTAAAAAAAAACCGTTATTGCCAAATCTCAAAATATAAATAAAAAATACCTAACACATTTATACGTTTTAACACTTTAGAAATATAAATGACACCTTTCTAAGCCCCATTGAAGCATATAAAATTGGAGATAATAGCTATTTTAAGTTACGAAATTTGCAATTCATAAAGTTTAATAAAAACTCTGCATCTCTCATTAAATTTTAATTTACTGGTTTTCTGAAAGACTGCAGAGAATATTTGTTAAATGTGCTTGGCCAGAATTAGAACCTGACACTAATAGGTCTGATAAAATACTGCTGGTAAAATGCTCAAAATCATTTTCTGAACCAGGAATTCCACTTCAAGAAATTCATGCTACAACTAGTTCTCAAAAAAGCAAAGAAAAGTACACAAAGACATATAAGCAAAAGCACTAGAAACAATTTAAACACCAGTTAATAAGAGAATAGTTAAATAAGTTATGATAAATCTATACAACCTAATATTCTTTATTCAAAAAAACAATAGCAATATTTGCAAATATAGTGAAACCTTGGATTGCAAGTAACTTGCTCTGCAAGTGTTCTGCAAGACGAGCAAACATTTCTAATAAGTTTTAACTTGATAAATGAGTGATGTCTTGCAATACGAGTAATACGGGACGCCGAATGTCACATGATCACAACTGAGCCAATGGTTCCTGAAATTCGCTTTGATATACAAGTGCTTTGGATTATAAGCATGTTTCCAGAATGAATCATGCTCTCAAATCAAGGTTTTACTGTACTTACATAGTGTTTACCATGTGCCAGGTACTATTCTAAGTGTTTCACATATATGAATTACTTAATCCTCACATCAACTCTATGAGGTAGATAATTATCATCCCTATTTTACAGATAAGGAAATGGAGGCACAAAACCATTAAATACCTTGCCCAAGGTCACACAAACTAACAGTAGTCTGACTCCAGATTCCCTGTTTTTAATCACTACACTGGCCTCTCTTAATGCAGACCTATATATACTGATAAAGCAAGTTGTCCAAGATACATTGTTAAGATGGGGGAAGAAAACAACCTATAGAACAATATGTAAGATCTATTTTTTTTTTTAACTAAACAGGTAGGGAGAATATGTTTATACACATGGGAAAATTTCCCCCTATTTCTTGAGAGTGGAACAGGGCATTAAAGTAACTAGGAGACTTTTTTATTTTTATGTACATAGTTCAAATGTATTGTTTTATATATTAGTTTCATAATCAAAACAAAAGACTAGTTAATAAAAAAAGAATAATTTCATCCCTTGTAACTTCACCCTAGTAACTTGGGGCAAAACTCTTTCCCATCCCTCATCTTTCCAATGTATCCACACGTACAGGCTTTCCAACCATTTCCTTCTAACCTAGGCATTCACCTTTTCTCTGACTCAGCAGTCAGCATTCTGCACTGAGCACCTCTGGGCACCAAGTGTTCTGCTAAATGGGGGGGGGGGGGGAATACAGATGATGAAAATGACATAGTCCCTAATCTTAGGAACTTCAAGTTTTAGTGACACACATGGCCTTGACTGAATACAATTATTTTCTCACCTTTTCGTCCCCAAACAGAATTAACATAAGGGATTCATTAATAGGAACAATAAACATTTTAAATCTCTCTCCTAAAAGCCTGTCTGCTATATCCAACTGCCCACGCAACACCACCTGGATATTTAATAACTATCTCAAACTCACAAGTCCAAAACTGAATCCCTGATTTTTTCCCTCCAAATCGACCCCTCCTACACCTTTCCCCATCTAAATAAATGGGAACTCCTTTCTTTTAGTTATTGAAAACCTTGTAGGCATGTAAAGCAGAATCAGGTCAGTTCTATCTTCAAAACAGACTGAGAATCTAATAATCATGCCTTACCACCTCCACCACTAACGCTTTGGGCGAGCCGCAATCATTTTCAACTGGATTGCCACAAAAACTTCCAAACTGGTCTCACTGCTTTTGCCTTTGCCCTCCTAGACGACATTTTCCACAAAGCAGCTAGAGTGAGCCCTGTCTTGCCACTCCTCTGTTCGATATCCCTCAATGACTTCTTTTTTGTTCAGAATACAAACCAAGCTATAAGAGCACAGAAGGAAGATCTGCCTGCCGGCCTCCCCACCTCCCCACCTTCTTCCCATTCTGCTCCAGCCTCGGTAACCTTGCTGTTTCCTACACCCCAAGTACACTCCTGGCTCCGGGCCTATGTTATGTGTTCTCTCTTGCTGAGATGCTCTTCCCTTACATATCCACAACACTCCCCCTCTCACTTCCTTCAGGTCACTGGCCAAACGTCCCTTTCTTAATAAGGTGACCACTAGATAAAACAGTAATCCCACCACACCCTTTTGGCATTCCCTTCTCCTTCTTTTATTTGACTTTTCTCCATAGAATTTATCTCCATCTGACATATATTTACTAATGTATTTGCTTATTATCTTTTCTGCTTCTCAGTGTAAGCTCCATGTGAACAAAGTCTTCCTTGGTTTTGTTCACTGCCATGTTACAACTAAGTCTGTATCCCAGTAAGTGCCAATATATTTCTGACTAAATTCTGAATTAAAAATGGAAGGAACGTTAGTCCAAGAGACTTAGGCGAATCTGAATAGTCCTGTAAGCAGGAGGAAGCCAAAGCCACAAATCACAAATATTCAAGCATTCATATTACAGAGAAAACAATTGTTCAACACTTATTTTTCAGGAATAGCTATTTATACATATGAAAGTAACGTGTTTGTGATTTATGCACAACCTTCTAATTCACAGAGGTAACAAAGAAAATACCACTCACATGTAAAAAATAGCACACTGCCGATCATACACCTCACCTGATTGCTCAAGTGAGTAATCCAAAAAATTCACCTGGATTCTTCTCTCCCTAACCTAGAATGCATCACAGGTCCCACTGAATCTACCCTCCAAGCATGATGGCTAGAACCCCAGAAGGCCATGCCACCATCATCGCTTGTCTAGACTTTACGTTGCTTGTAGCCTCGCCTGTTTGTAATCCATTCCCTATACAACAGTCAGAGTGATCTTTTTAAAATGTAAATCAGATCTTGTCACTGCTTTAGATATCCAGGAGTTTTCCAATGCACTTGAATAAAAGCCAAGGTCCTTACCCCTCAGTACAAGACTCTGGCCTATTTCTCCAATAGTCTCATATAACACGACTGCCCTCACCTACTATACACTCCAACTAAATTGTCTACTTTCTTGTTCATCAAACATTGTTTTTGCTTTTGATTTCTTACTTACACTGATCCCTATACCTAGAAAGTGCTTCCCGCTTACATCCAAATGGTTGTCATTCAGCACTCCTCTTAAATGGCACCTTCTGAGAGCAGGCTTCCCTGACTACCTAATCTAAAGTAGTCCTCCAGTCATTCTTTTATAGAGTTGTCTGTGTTAGAGATCACTGTAGTCCCTATTATTAGCCAGTATTATCAAGCTTTTGGTTTTCTGTGAGACTCTCCACAAGAATGTAAGTTTCAAAGGAGCAAGCTGTTTTCCTGTGTTATTCACCTAAGAGAGAGTCTAGTACATAATACATGCTCAATAAATTTGCTGACTGTTCAATGAATCTACAGTCCCTATTTGCACTTTAATATCTGTGTGTTACAAAATCTTCTTAAAATTAAACAACAGGCACCTGAAATGAATGGTCAACAAGAGATCCTCTCTCACCAAGTTTAAAAAATCCAGGACAAATTCTATGATCACATAGCCATACAGAGTCAGGTGTGGCCAACAGTACAGGAAAAGACGCTGGGTAAAGATCATCTAAAGCAGTGGAATTTAACTGATAAGATTTTCTCAGAATTAAAGTAAAATCAGTTGCAACAACAGCTTTAAGGAGTGTTAAGAGAGGCTGCGAAGATGGCAGAAGAAAAATGGAAGTGTGTTCTGGAGAAGGAAGAGAAAGAACAGGAAGAGGCTGCAAGTAGCAGAGGCAAACTAGAATCGAAAATTTGCCAAAGATAATCTCCAACATGAATAATCCACACTGGGTAATAGAATATTGCCTATAATTACATTCATCCTACTGACCTTGTTCTAAATTATTATGGATTATTACTACGCAAGTTATTTTGTTCCACACCAGAGGTGGCTGTATTTCGCTATCAGATGACATGACCTCTAATTCAATAATGTCTGTAATGCACTGGTATCCTCAGATAAAAGCTGTCTATAATGTCTGAACAAAGGTGAATTAGTTATCCAATTCACACACGCAATTAACTCTCTTAATACCTGAGAGACCATGGAGCCCCTTCTGAATTTCCTATTAAATACTACATATGGAGGTCTTCCCTCCATCTGTAGTTATCTTGTGCTGTACTTCATAATAAACAATATTAATAGTTTATTGCCCCCGTCAAAAATCTTGCATTAGTTATCATAAAAGACCTCATTCCACAAAGCAATGACTCATTTTCCTGGGAAAATGCATTAAATTCAAATGTCATGCCTATTAGTAAAACACAACACTTCTTTATTCTCAGTAATGTAAAAATAATAATAACGCCTTCGTGAAATATGGAAAATAATTTAAATTTTTTTTACTATTTAAAAAAACACCTCTTAAAAGCCTAAAGGCGATTGTTTATTACGTGGATTTATATTTATATGCTGTATTCAGTCATTCTAAATAAAAGACTATTTATTTAAATTCAGGTATTAAAGGGCAAAAACAAATCAAAACATAGTATTTTTTTGCCACCTGTTCCCTCTACCAAGAGCTGAAATTTCAGAAACAGTTTGAAGGCAGGGCACCATGCCTCTGCTTTGTACCCATATGTGATGCCAATGGCTGTATTAGTAAAAACCCAGATCAGAATAACTAGGTAATGTCAAATGTTAAGCAAATACCCATGCATTCTAAAAAAGGAGGTAATTAATTAATTCTTCAGGGGATGCTTTTTATTTAAGTCCTCTAACATTAACGTATCCTTTTCGGAGAGAACAAAATAAAACCCCTAAAATAAAGCCTAGCCCTTTTAGCCCGCACACACACATTCCTCTTAAAGTTCGCATCAGAGCAGATCAATTCCGGGAGAAAGGAAGTAGTTACGGATATCTAACAATGTTGCTGTAGTTCAAATGACATCTGCTGCTCACCTGGGTTTTCGTTTCCCCTCACAACTCAAAGAGAGCAGAGGAATAAGGAAACACTTTCTTACGTGTGTTTTGTATGTTTTATCTGCTCATGCAATGACAGGAGTAAGAAGCACATTATGGAAACGAAAAGCTAAGTGGACGACATTCTTTGCTCCATAAACAATTTAAACTACAAACTAACCTTCCGCGTGCTGCAGCACAAGAAATACCGACTCCTCAGAAATGATGTACTTGTGCAGACACACCATGTTGGGCACACAGCGGGGGATGATGGTCTTTCTGTTCCTGCTGTATTCACTGCTTTTCCTTAGACCCTGACAGAGAACAAAAAGGTCAGTTGTACCCTCAGTTGCCTTTGGAGCCTGCTGTGCTCTGTGTTTATCAACCAAACTAATCTATCCGAGTTACTCTGGGCTTCAGAGAAACCACTCATCTGCTGCTCTATGCCCCTCAGTCCCTGGAGGCTCTGCTGATGGCGTCTGGCGTGAATCCAGAGAACGGAAGATGCCACAAAGCTGCCATTAAAATCAATTACGTGGGTCAGTGTTTTTATTAGAGATGCTCTCAAACTAAGTCATCAGGATGACACACAGTTATTTCTCTATGACCTTTTCTTAAGTTTTATTTTACATATATAGAGAGATCTTTAAAGCAGTAGACATTGTGAGATCGTTCAAATTTCTGAGACACAAAAGGTAGGCCTACATTAAACAGCTGATTTAAAATTTTATGCCAAAAACAGTATAAAGATTATTTGAAGTCTTCTCCAAAGGAACGAGGTGTGTATAGTTTCTGGTGGCATACCCTGGTTTAAAAATCTGGGGAAATGCCAGTGATAAAGTATACCCAGAAAGAAATCTGTTTCAGTATATGTTAATGTGACCTACTGCCATGCTGTAAGAATCTGAAAAAAATATATATAAAACCAATCTGAAGTTGATTAACTCTAGATGCTGTGGAAATGATTAAATTAGGATATTTTGGAATAGGTACTGTCATAATCCATTTCAATTCTGAAATTACAAAATTGAGTGGTTTTTCTTTCCTTGTCCCTAGAATTGAATTTAGATTAAAAATAAATAAATAAATAAGAGGGCCAGGAATGTACGTAACACTTTCCCAAATACCTGAACCAGAGACTTTAAGGCAAAATTTCAGTTCTTAGGGACTGTAATCATAATCAAAGGGCAACTGTGTGCAGTCTTCACAAATTACACAAATGTTTTAGAGATATATTTAAAGTACACACTATATATTTAAATATGAGGGAATGAGTCTTCAACTTATCCAAATGGTCACCTCTAAAGGCATGCTATAAAGTATTTATCAACTGTGACCAAGAACAGGAAGTAAAATACATATAGACCACCACAACCATAAAAGAACATTCAAATACCCAGGAAAAAATATTAAATATTTTTCCTTTCAGAAGCATTAATTTGAAAATAAATTCCTAAATTCATTAAACATACAAATTCTACTTACTTTTAAAATGAATGTCTGTTCTGTCCTTGTGTCCATTACAAGTAAAACCTACATAAAAGACATGAGTAATGAATCATTCACAGTACAATGAAACATGGACTTACAACTTTTTGAAACTACACGTTAAGGGTTTCCAAGGGGAAGAGGGGGGCATTGGAACTGATTCCACCAAAATCGTTAATTTCTGAATAGATTTTTTTTTTTGAAAGCCATCAAATCACAGGATTGAAACAGTCCTATCTAAACTGGGTTTCACTGGGGTTCCTAGGTGGCTTAACGGGTTAAGTGTCTGACTCTTGATTTCAGCTTAGGTCACGATCTCACAGTTCGTGAGTTCGAGCCTTGAGTCAGGCTCTGAGCTGACAATGTGGAGCCTGCTTGAGATTCTCTGTCTCCCTCTCTTTCTGCCCCTCCCCAACTCACTTGCACATGCTCTCTGTCAAAATAAACATTTTTTAAAGTGGGTTGTATTACAGTTTCCTTTTCTAAAAATTCCATATTTTAGAAACATTTCTATATATTTCTCTCTATATAGAATATATATATAATTACTTATATTTATTTTTTTAAGAAATATACTTAAAACAAATCTAGGAATTTGTTTTAAAATATATTTCTTAAAAAAATAAATAAATTTCTTGGAAAAATTATTTTACAAAAAGAATTTTTCCTCATGGAATATATATGGGTAAGAGGAAGTAAAAAAAAACTACAGGCATTTCTGAAGTCTCATTTCTCTTCCTAAAACCCCTTATGTAGGAACTTGGTATAATGTGATCTCAGTGACTCAGGCTCCAACTTAAGACACCCTTTTGGTGCTACTTCTCCATCCAAGACTCATCCTAGCTCCTCTTTTTCCATCAGCAAATCCTGTCAGTTCTGTCCTCAAAATGTATCCAAAATGTGAACTCATTTGCACAGCTATTACCCTGATCCAAAGATCTACCTGGATTATAACAGCAGTCTCCCAATAGATTCCCTGCTTCCTCATTTGCTGCCCTATGGTCTGTTCTCTAAATAGCAGTCAGTGTTTTCTTTTAAAACAATAAACCCAAAAAATTTCCTCAAGACCCTGCATGGTCTCACCCAGTGCCCCCTCAAACAACCCTCTCCCCCACCCACCTTGATGGATGGGAAGAGTAACTGGAGATAGGGGATTATTCTACCATGTTACTACTTTATTATTTTGGAGACTGTATAGCAGAGTTGGCAAACTCTTTCCACAAAGACCCAGATGGTAAAGATTTTAGGCTTTGCCAGCCCAGGCACTCTCTTCTGGAGCTCTTCAGCTCCAGAAAACCAGCTACCACCATCTGAAACGGGCCATGTCCAGAGTAACCGGGAAACACTGTAAACAGGGCGTTGAGTTCCCCCTCCAGAGCTGAGAGTCAAGGACGAGAAAAAGATGTCAAGCTTGGGAAATTAAAAAAAAATGGTGAGAAGAAACAGTGGAGTTCAGATGGGGAACCAGCTTGAGGAGAAGAGGTAAGTTCGATGCTAGACATGATGAATTTGAAGTGATTGTGACCATTTCATCTTTGACCTCTCTTACGAGTGTCTTACCTCTCCTATTTAAGTCATCAATTAACTTCAACTGAATATTCCTACAGATACCTTATGAACTCACCCCTTCCTCTTCTCAAACCCTGTCCCCACTAATAATAAAACCAAACCCTGTTTCTGCTCCTACAGTATTGAATAACACTGCCATCCATGTGACACCCCCACCACCGAAAAGCTCTCTCAGTCACTATGAATCCTCCCCTGTCCCCTACCTTCATAACCAATGGCCAAGTCCAGTCAATTCTACTGAAGTATTTCTGCTATCCACCCTCTAGTCTCTCTACCTATCATGTACTAAGTGTTCACTATGTGCTATGCTTTAGCCATCAATGTTATTTGTTTCAACTACCCTATAAGATAATTTTACCCTTCCTATTCTACATGTGAAGACATTAAAACTTCATCTGTAGAAGCTACAATGGTAGATAATAATAGCATCTACCATTTGTGAGAATTTCAGTGAAATAATCTTGTAAAAATGCTTGGTATAGCCACTTAACTATTATTGCTATCACTATTATTGCTTCTTCTCCCTGACATGACCCCCCCCAGCCCCTTATCAAACAAGTATTCATCTTCAGCTCAAATGTCTATCTCTCAATAACATTGATTCTCTCCTTTCTTCGTTCTCCCACTGTATACATTACCAACCCCTTCAATCTGATTTTATTTGTTTATGTGCCTATCTTCCAAACAGATTTCAAGCTTTTTATGGGTATATTATAGGCTTGAAATTGCCAAGAATGTTCATGCCTTAATCTCCAGAACCTGTGAATATATTATGTTATGTTCCTGGCAAAAAGAACTTTGCAGATGTAATTAAGGTATAGACCTTAAAACAGATTGTCTTGGATTATCTGAACCCTGAAAAGCAGAGAACTATCTCTGGCCAGAAGTGTAAACACAGAAGTGATATGGCAGAACAGAAAATCAGAGAGATGTGAAGTATGAAAGGGATACATGATTGTTGGTGCTAAGATACAGAGCATCAGAGAAAGGCCACCAGGAGCTCGTAGCAAGTATGAGAAGGAGCAGACAGCTTCTAGAAGCAAAGACCAGTCTTCAGCTGATAGCCAATAAGGAAAAGTTCAGTCCTACAACGGCAAACAAAAGAATTCAATCTACAATCTGAATGAGTTTGAAAGTGGGTTTTCCCCTAGAGCCTTCATTAAGGAGCACAGCGCTGCCGGTACCTTGATTATGCCCAATGCGACCCGCGTCAGGCCTCTGGTCCAAAGAACCTTGACATAATACATTTAATTGTTTGAAGATGCTAGGTTTATGGTTAATTTGTTATGACAGCAATAGAAAACTAATACAGGGCAGAAATTTTATTTCCTCCAACACATAACACATCCCTCTCCCATAGTAAATAAATGTTCAATAAACATATGTGAACAAATTCAGATGTGAACACTTAGAAGACACATGGCAATATGTGAATGGAGCTTAGAAAATAAGTTGGTGGGGGGGGCGCCTGGGTGGCTCAGTCAGTTAAACCTCTGACTTCGGTTCAGGTCATGATCTCACGTTCATGGGTTCGAGCCCCCCGTCGGGCTCCGTGCTGACAGCTGAGAGCCTGGAGCCTGCTTCAGATTCTGTGTCTCCTTGTCTCTCTGCCCCTCCCCGCTCATGTTCTGTCTCCCTCTGTCTCAAAACTAAATAAAACATTAAAAAAAAAAGAAAAGAAAAGAAGTTGGGACTAAAGTTTTATATTTGAGCATTATCCATCAAAATAACAGCTTAAAAACATGAGACCATACCCCCAATGAAATGTTTACTTTATAACAGGCACTGTGTTGGGTTTCAAAGAATTAAATCATGTAATGCACTGAAGAATCCAATGAGATAGGTATATATATTTTTCCTTCGTGACTGGCTTTTTTTTTTTAATTAAAATACAGCTGACCTACAAAATTATTAGTTGCAAGTAGTGATTCAACAATCATATCATATACACTATGAAATGCTTACCACAAGAAGTGTAGTTACCATGTGTCACCATACAAAGTTATTATAATAATTTTGACTATATTCCCTATGCTGTCCTTTTTATTCTCATCATTTATTCTGTAAGAGGAAGTCTGTACGTCTTAATTCCCTTCACCTATTTCACCTGTACCCCCAACAACCCTCCTCTCTGGGAACCACAAGTTTGTATCTCCGTATTTGTGAGTCTGTTATTATTTTTTGTTTGTTCATTTGTTTTGTTTTCTAGATTCCACATACAAGTAAGATCAAATGGCATGTGTCTTTCTTTGTCTGATTTATGCCGTGTAGCATAATATTCTCTAGTTCCATCCATGTTGTCATGAATGGCAAGATTTCATCCTTTTTTGTGGCTGAGTAATTTTCCACTGTGTACTTGTACCACATGTTCTTTATACATTCATCTATAGATGGACACTTAGGTTGCTTCCATATCTTGGCTATCATAAATAAGGTTTCAATAAACATACAGACGCATATAGTCTCTTCGAATTAGTGTTTTCATTTTCTTCAGGTAATACCCAACGGTGGAATTACTGAATTGTATAGTATCTCTATTTTTAATTTTTTGAGGAACCTCCATGCTGTTTTCCATAGTAGATGTACCAATGTATATTCCCACCAACAGTACTTGAGTATTCCCATTTTTCCACATCCTCACCAACACTTATTATTTCTTATCTTTTGGATATGAGCCATTCTGACTATTATGAGGTGATACTTTCCTGTGGTTTTGATTTGCATTTTCATGATGATTAGACATGTTTTCTCATGTCTGTTGGCCACCTGTATGTCTTCTTGGAAAAAATGTCTATTCAGGTCCTCTCTCATTTTTTAATCAGATTTGTTTATGGTATTGAGTTGTAGGAGTTCTTTATATACTTTGGATACTAGCCCCTTATCAGATATATCACTTGCAAATATCTTCTTCCATTCAGTAGGCTGCCTTTTCATTTTATTGATGGCTCCTTCTCTATACAAAAGCTTTTTAGTTTAATGTTGCCCGATTTGTCTATTTTTCCTTTTGTTTCCCTTGCCTAAGGATATAGATCCAGAAAACTATTGAGACTGAGGACCGATTACTGCCTAAGGCAGTTAGGAAATTGTTGGTTAACTTTCAATACTGCATTATGCTGTGAACTAGTGGAACAGAAGCCAGACAGCTCTGAGTTAACAATGGGTGATAAGAAGATAGAAGTAGTATATATAAATCGTTCAATAGAGAAGTATGCCAAAAGAAGGAAAAAGCACTAAAATGGAGGAGTTAATGGGGCCATCAGGTTCAAACTATTTTCAGATAAAGTAGACCTATTCTCCCCATAATTTCCCTTTGAGCTATATTCATCACCAACCTTGAATCTCCAAAGCATGGAAACACATTCAAAGAACTGGAACTTTGAGATTTAAATTAACATATCATATGTGTAAAAGGAAGCACTTTGGCCCTCTCTCTGCAAAGGAGGGCTTAATAGACCTCCATCAAGTCTGTAAAGTAGTGTTCCTTTAATCCTCCTTGTTTTTGTATCAAGTTGTGACTCTTTTAAGGCACTTACCAGAATGCCAATCTTATTTAAATAAGATACATCTATATGAAATAGAAAATATTACAGTAGATAAAAGGTATGGAAGATGTACAAAGGGAAGAATGTCTTTCTTCTACCAGAAACCTCTTAACTGGCTGGACAGAATATATCCACATGAATCAGGAGTGGTATCTTTTCGCTGATCTTACTTAGCCATGAAGCATGAAGTGGATCAGATGAAAAGGCCAAATTAAGATCGATAAACATGGCTGGGAAGTACTGCTCTGTTTACATTTACTTTCTTCTCCTCCCAAGTTTGTTTGCAACTAGACAACGTTCACATTGAGGCAATAAACACAAGAACATATGTGATTTTTTTTTAAATGTGCCCTTTGACTGTCAATTTCTCCCAAACAGGTGTTGGCTAAATGATTATAAATTGGCCTCTGGATACACCTCTTCAACTGAGCCGTACAGGGCTGGTGATAATATAATTAGACCTAAAAACATCAGGCTGGTGAATGCTTTCCATCTGTTTGGCAATAATGTTTAGTTAACAATAGTCTTTAAAAGAAGCACCTTCAACTTCAGTTCTTAAAGTTATTTATAGAGCCATTCTTAACACACCAGCACTCCTGCTAACAAGAGCTTTAGCCACTTGGAAATTATTAGCCATACGGCTGTATACAAAGAGAAACGACTGCATTTAACATCTGTATCTTTCCAAATTTACATGCTTCAACCTCATTTAAAGTCATTTCTTAATGAACAGTGCTACGGCACTGCATTAATATTATAGTTGCATGCACAAAGATCATAAGGAGCCAAACATTTTTTTAATGCCAACAGTAGGCTAATCTGTAATGAAGCTGTCAGCATAAAGGACAAAATAATAGCTTCTTTAACCCTCAAACAGAATTTGTTCATTTGTGGACTAGAACACATCAATTTAAAAACTGCTCATGGGTTTGCTCACCTTTATAAAGACAAAAATCTAATTTGGTACTAATTTGATACAATTGTCTTTCCAATAAAAGGCTCCTAAAACCATCTTTTATTTCATGATAAAACAAGTACTATGACTAAAACTGTCATGAAATAATTACCTCGGATAGCATACCTTATTGAGAGAATACAATTAATGTATTTCTCCCTTTCATTTTTCACACTGACTTATCAGCACTATATTAGCATATGGTCTAAAAGAAGAGATTACTCCATCTTTGCCCGTAGTAATATATAGAATGACTGCCTCTAACTGGGGGGGGGGGGGGGGGGGGAAGCAGACAACTTATGCCTTAAGGATTAGCCTCATCTGTTCTTCAGTTCCACCAGCACAATGAGACTTGCCCACTCTTTGTTATAACAGTGGTAGGAAAAGCTCCAACTGATGATAGTCTGGGTTTTTCTGTCAATTACAATAAGGAAGGCCTGATATTTAACTAGATACCAGTTCTGGGAAGACAGGAGGGGTGGGGAAACTCCTAACTCCTAAAAACATATCCTATTTCAATGTGTCTAGTATCTGTCTTAACTACAGGCAAGTTGGTGCAGGAAAAGGGACGAAAGAACCACATTAGGAAATGCAAGCAACACAAAACTAAGCTGGTAAATAACTAATTTCTCTATAAGAAAACAACTAATTTTAGATTTCTTTAAATGCTCAGACATTTGCAAAGGTTTTAGTATGCTAATTTTTTAATTAAAAGATATTTCAGCAGTGAAAGCTCTTTCATATGCACTACTGATTCTTCATCAAACGTTAACTTTCCAACTTAACACCAGTATAGCCGGTGGCAGCCTGAAGGTTTACCATCTGCTGCTACCCAAAGTCACTGTGGCCACCTTCAGAACATATGCATCAAAGCCTGAAGATAAGAGACTGCCTAATACTGCCTAAGTCAGCATAAGGGGGATGACGGACCCAGAGGCAGGCAACAGGCAAGCTACCAGAAAATACAGAACATCATGAACCATCAGTCACCTCTTAGAATACGTACCCAAGGTCACAGGGGACTCTAGTGGTTGAACAGAAAGACAAGAGAAATACTCCCTCTAATGGGATTTACTTAAGTAAATTAAGTAAATGTGATGATTTTTTCCTTTAAAAAAAAGTTGGGGGGCCGGTTAGTCATATTTAAAGTTGCCCATAATTTTATTCAAAATAAGCATACAATGAATAAAATGAAATGTACAAGCTAAAGTATTTTAATCAGTCTACGAATAATAAGGTATTTTTTTATGCAGTCATATAATAAGGTACTTTGTTCTGAAAGGTTTGTTTTCTAGGTATCATCATACTCACAATCCAAATGCTACCCAAGGAAAATGTACTTTCTGAGATTAGGTTTTATAAAAAATACCTACAAAGTAACAACTAAAAAGCCTGATTTCTAAGGCAATGATTCTATTTGCCACAATATTTCATACAGAAACAAAATACTGTCGTGTCTTTTAAACTATGAAAAACAGAGAATTTCAAGAACCTGGCCATATTCGATCATAATACTGAAAAACCAGCATATATTCATCTTAAAAGAAATCAACTAATACGAAGCTTTCTTGTACATCATCTTTGCTTTCTGGGGTTTGTGGGGGTTTTTTTCCCATATTTTAAATGCAGTTAGGAGAAAATCAATATAGAAACTATTTTTTTTTTTTTTAGAAAATAATAACAAAAATACGTTTTAATTCTTGGCTTTAAAATGGCAACAGATGCATTTGGTTTGCATTAATTCTATATTAATCCAGATTTTAAAAAATTCTTCAAAGCTTCCATAGGGAATTAGTTATAAATTAATTTAAAACCAGGGCATTATTAAGCATTTATGTACCAGAAGAACTATCATAATGAGGCCCATTTGTCCTGCCCTCTAAACTGAACATAGCCCTACCCTATTGAGTGCAACTATCTATGGTCTCCACAATCTATGTGAACTCAACTCACACTTTTGTGTACTTAGTAACTTCAATAATAATTGTGATGATTTTCTAAAGATCATAGTTTGTCACTGTAATAGCTAAAAATAAATGCTACCAGAATAACTTTATCTTCCAAGATACGCTACTGATGAGAGAGCGTTAAGGCAAGCTGAGGGCAGAGTACAAGCTAGCATAACCCCACCCCCTCCTCAGGTGGGATATGTGTGATATTCCTGGGACCCTCCTGGCTGCCCAAGAACAAAGGAAAGAAAACAAATGGCTGACTGACAGAGATCACATCATGCAGGACAGGAGTCTCCTTCAGTTCATGGATAACTTAGTAAACTGCAAGAAAAAGGCACACTTATCCATAACCTAATCTTCAAAAACCTATAGACTCCGTTTCCTGAAGCCCTAATATCATGCTCATCAAGATGTAAGGGGGTTTAAGTGCTTGCCATGGTGATGTGGAAAACAAAGGCAAATGAAAAATTAGATTCCCTTACTGCCTACAGTCCCTTGACAAGTCCTTGAAACAGGCAAGAGTGACCTTCCTTTAGGAATTCAGCTGCCTCAATGATGACACTTTGCTGGGGGCAAAGGGGAATCTTGGCTTAAGATTATCCTGACCCCCCAGGATCCTGTAAGTCTCCTTAAACACATAAAAATTCCTTTGCAAACTTCATCTTTAACCCCCAAGTATATGTTGACAATTATACTCCAAGCAAATGGCCCCTGATATATATCTGAAGGGTCTCATGACTGAGGTTTTATAAAACAGTAATAAATGGTGTTTTCCTAACAACAGCTAGCCCCTCAAGATCCTGGAAACCTTGCTTCCAAAATTCCTTAGAGACTTACACTGTCCCTAAGCCCTTCCCAACTTGAAGCTATATAATCAGTCACTCTTCACAACCCCAGTGCAGCTCTTTCTGTCCAAAGGCCCTGTCCCCATGCTTTAATGAAATCACCTTTTTTGCACCAAAGACATCTTCAAAAATTCTTTCTTGGCAATCAGCTCTGAACCCCTACCTTCACCCCACAATCCCATCACTATGAATATATTAAGAATCATATAAGAAAAAGCAAATAAGTATATTTTGGTGGTGCTAAAACAGATTTGCACATACAAGTAATTTACTCAAAATGCAAAGGCCACTCATTCCTACATTGTTTCATTCCTTCAGGAGGCACTGAAATTGGGTTGGCAAAGCTTCTTTTGACGGACTAATATCAGGATCAGAAAAGATAAAAAGGATTAAAAAACGTTTCTCCATTTCCCATCTAGAAGTCACTCAGTCAAACCCCTGGATTATTCATCTTTAGGCAAATAGCTAACACTGGTCCAGCCCTAAAGCAATGCAAAATAGATGTGATTCTCTAGAAAATAATCCAGGGAGTAAATATTTCAACCGCAAACAGGAATTTAAAGTCTCTTATATTCCTATTAGCCAAATGTCAATGAATGTAAGCCATTCCTCAAAGATGTGTGAGGTTAATGATTTAGTGAACAATAAAGTTATCATAAAAATGCCTTTTATATACATACATGAAAAAAGTTTTACTTTGTATAATTTTTCAAATTCTAGGCCTATACATCTTAATTACTTCATGAAATCTGTTTCCAAAGGACATGGTGTGTCTTTGTAAGAAAACTGGATATAAATGTAGCAGAAGGCAAAATATAAAAGACAGAAAAATTGGGTTTAAAACAGAAATGTTGAAGAGCTACGAAAAACATCCACTCAGGAGGCTCTTCTCAGATCCAAATGCTTTAAAAGCTAGATCTCTACACCTCTGTCATTCTCATTTTGATTGTCTGTTTTCTGTTTTTGTGAAGCAATTTGCCCAAGGCCACAAAAGAGATTATGCAAAAGAGAGGTTAAAACTCTGAAGTTCTGGGTTTACAGGGCTAAATTCAGCTCATGCCATTCAATTCCATAATAAAACCATTTATTTTATTTCTCTGGTTTGAATTCTGAAGTTCACTTGGGATAATGATTTGACATTTAGACGTTAAGTTAAATTTAGATGAAAATTAATTCAATTAAAAGTATAGGGCACCTAGGTGGCTCAGTCAGTTAAGCGGCTGACTTTGGCTCAGGTCATGATCTCAAGGCTTGTGAGTTAGAGTCCCGCGTCAGGCTCTGTGCTGACAGCTCAGAGCCTGGAGCCTGCTTCACATTCTGTGTTTCCCTCTCTCTCTGACCGTCCCCTGCTCACGATGTCTCTCTCCCTCTCTCTCAAAAAATAAACACTAAAAAAAATTTTTTTAGGTTTAGTCTGTTTTATATAGCTTTAGAGCCTTCTTATTACATTTGCTAGAAAAACCTAATACTCCAGTACTGATATAAACTATATTCATTCATGCTCTGATTTAGTATTTCCATTCTGCTGCCAGACATGCTCTATAAATATGCTCAAATCAATTTATAGGCCCTGAAAAGTACAATTAAAGAAGCAAATATCTCCACATAGTTTTTACAGTGTTAGAATCAGTGCAGTATGTACTCAGTTAATAAATGCTATCTAATAACGATAATGGATACAGAGGCTACATCTTCAAGTCAATCAATACATAGCCAACTAAATTGCCAATGTCAAAGGTAGCCTGATTCCAATTCATAAGAAAATACCTCAAGAGCAAGGAAGCTTTAAATGCTATTATTTTTTAATGTTTTAAATGAGCTTCATACTTCTGTAGCAGATGGAGCTGAACTTCTAGTACTGATTAAAATTTAAGTGTTATCATATGACCAAGACAATTTATTTAATATAAGAATATAATGCGTCCATGTTTTGAAAAATTCCAAAATATTTTACAGCATGTATGAAATACAAAGACACAACACTCATTCTCAAACTGAAAATTTCAATGACTGCAACAAAGTACCCCAATAATCTATAATATAGGTGGTACTCTGAGAAAGAGTGGAAAGCGGGAGGGTGTGTGAAGAGGAATGTTTTGACAATTTTCAGTTCAAACCACCCTCCTACCCTCTTAGTGTGATCCAGCAGATATGGTACATTTTGAGGTGCAGATTCACACAGTATTTGAAACTTAAAACACATAAATTGTCTCTTTTTTGTTCCTTTTACAATTATTCAACAAGTATTTACTAAATCCTTACTGCATGGACAGTACTGTATGTAGTTAGGCATTATCAGAGAAAAGAAAGAGGAGTAAGATATAGTTCCTGCCCTCCAGGACAGGTTAACAATATATTTAAGGCAACTGAAGTCATATGAGTGAAAATAATACACAACTGAATGCTGAGCTTAATTCAAAGACAGAAAAAATGAGCATAGAGTCATGGAGGAGGTGAGCTTCATCTAAGTCATAAAGAATGGACTAAATATAGATAGGCCAGAAGGAAGAATCAAAAGGGCTGAAGTAGCTAGAAAGAAAGCATGCCCTCGAAGACTCCCATAACCATGTATATGCTGTTCTTTCAGCGAGGAACACTTCCTACTCATCCCTCCTGTCCATGTTTTGCTTACTCGAAGAAGCCCATGGAGAGCCCCAAGTAAGGTGGCCTCCTCTGTGTTCTCACAGTATCTTAGTGAACTTCCTTCACCCAAAGCACTTTTCACCCTGGGTTGTAATTCCAGTTTATTTATTTAGATTTCGCACTGGATTATAAACTCTGAGGGGGTAGAGATTAGGTGTGTTTTGTTCACCACTGTACCTGTGGCTAATACCACACTTGACACACAGCAGGAGCTCCGTAAATATTTGCTGAATGAATAAATGAGGAAACAGAAATGAAAAAAAAAAAAAAACCACAGAGAAATGGTGAGGAGACAGTCCAATCAGAATAAATTGCCTTCATATTTTTTGAGATAATGTGAATAGGGAGGTATTGTTCATTCATTCATTTTTTTCAACAACTTTATATATTGAGTATCTGTTATCTGCAAGCCACTACACTAAATGCCAAAAATACAAAATTAAATAAGTTATAGTTACTAAGCTGGTGTTTGACATGTTTTAGAGATTTATTCTCCAAAGACACATATGTTGAGCATAGGATTTAGACTACGTTTTCTATCTAATAGATGTCTGTAAATACTGTGCCAAAATGAAAATGTTAATTTAAAAAAAAGAAGAAAAATGCCTGGTCACTTAAGGTATATTAAGACTTGTTGGAGGCACAGAAGTAACACCAAAACTACCATCCAGGGGCACCTGGGTGGCTCTGCTGGTTGAGCATCTGACTTCAGCTCAGGTCATGATCTCACAGTTGGTGAGTTCAAGCCCCACATCAGGCTCGCTGCTGTCAGCGCAGAGCCTGCTTCGGATCCTCTGTCCCCCTCTCTCCCTGCCCTGCACTTGCTTATGCTCTCTTTCTAAAAAATGAATAAACATTAAAAAAAATAAACATAAAACTACTATGAAATATGAATGAATGCTATAACAAATAAGTTCAAGACATTCAAAGGACACAGCAAAAGATATTTAAATCAGACAGTACAGGTAAGCAAGGGAGCCTTCCAAAAGAAGACAATAATTATGAATGAGATGAAATTAAGTAAGGAAGACAAGCAGAAGTCACTCTAGGCAGACAGGTACATCATGTGTGAAACATGACACCTTATAAACCGTTCAAGTTCAATAGTGCTATAACCAGGAGAGCAGCTGTGGTGGTCTGGGGGTGGAGGAGGGGCAGTGGGGACAATCTGAGAATCAATCCAGAAAATAGGGGCTAGATCACAAAGGTCTTGGTAGGCTTGGCTAAGTTAGAACTAAAAACTATGTTAAAGTATTAAAGGATTTTAAGCAGAGTTTTTAGTTTTAGAATGGTCATTTTTCTTTTTTTTTTTAATGTTTATTTATTTTTGAGAGATAGAGAGACAGAGTATGTGTGAGTTGGGGAGGGGTAGAGAGAGAGGGAGACAGAATCTGAAGCAGGCTTCAGGCTCTGAGCTGTCAGCACAGAGCCCGAGTCCGGCTCGAACTCACAAACTATGAGAGCATGACCTGAGCCGAAGTCGGACACTTAACCGACTGAGCCACTCAGGCAGGCACTCCAGAAAGATCATTTTTCTAAAGCTTCAGTTTTATGAATTATTCTGGAAGTAGTGCTAACAATGAAATAGAGGCAAATGATAGTACATCTTATAAGGGGATAAAGAAAATAATATACACTTTGAAACTTACACATAATTTGGGATGCCTAAATTTTAATCTGAAATACAGCTGAAAGAAAGGTAGGTTAGCTGTACACAGTAGTACCTAGAGGGTACTGGGTCAACCTGAAATAATTATGCTAGCTGTATGTCACTTATAGTACTCTTTCCTATTTTGTTGAAAAAATTTGTTAACAACTTGAAAAAGGTCAACAAAGACATGTTGGTCAGAATTACAGATGCCAGGGCGCCTGGGTGGCTCAGTCAGTTAAGCGGCCGACTTCAGCTCAGGTCATGAACTCACGGTTTGTGGGTTCAAGCCCCATGTCGGGTTCTGTGCTGACAGCTCAGAGCCTGGAACCTGTTTCAGATTCTGTGTCTCCTTCTCTCTCCGCCCCTCCCCCACTCATGCTCTGTCTCTCTGTCTCAAAAATAAACAAACTATAAAAAATTTAACAAAAAAGAATTACAGATGCTATGAGGTGTGAGATGGGCTATATAATGTGTTAAATGTAACACTCTTTCAAATATAGGTCACTATCCCCTATAAAAATGACACTAAAGAACAGTAAACAAATTTTAGAAGATACACAATGATAACTACAAAGAAAACATGAAAGATGAGAACAGATGGCAAAATTTTAGAAGACGAAAAACATGCCAAATATCTCTAGGTAGAAAAACCAACAAAAAGCAAGCCAATTCTTACTGCAGAACTCCAGAAATAAGAAGTATCAGCTATTTCCTGAAAACAAGACTGGGAAAAAGTCTATACACTCCATGCTGCCTCACAGCCAGCCAGGCAGCTGCCCTCCTCCTCATTGGCAAAACACCAGAGGTTTATTCTCTGAAATGGGGCATCAGATAGTACAGGCATTGAAAGTGGAACCGAGGAATGGTACTGAAAACAAGGGCATTATGAAGAACCTGCACATGGAATTGGTGAGTCTATCACTCCCCCTTCCACCACTGGCTCCCAGAATGCTGCTGGTCTTCTACTAGCTCCCTAGGTAGGAGATGGTAAGGTTCTTTTCTAAGGAAACCAATTGACCTAAAAGATACACAGATTCTGGCATTCATTAGGTCTCCTAGTAAAACATCTGGATTGTTGTCCAAATTGAAGGCCACCAAATGCCCAGCTCAACAAACGGGAAAAAAAAAATCCTACACCAAAACGTATCATTGTGAAATTTTGGAACAGTAGGGCCAAAGAGAAGATTCTAGAGGTCTCTAGCAAAAGAGAGAGAGAAGAGAAAAAACAGGCCACTTACAAAGGATCAGGAATTGAAACGCAATATACAAATGATGAAGGGAAGTCTCAGAATGACAGGAAATGGAGGAATGAAGAGATGAGCGATGCAGCTGGCCGAGAGACAATCCAGGCTGGAGCGAACGAGGAGGGAGTCCAGGAGACATGGCTCCGAGAAAACCACAGACTTGATGGATTACCCGAGGTGTCTAACTGTATTGAGAGATGTTTTAAGGTTGTATCGGAGGGTTTAGGAATAAATGATAGGTACACGGAAAAAATTAAGCAAATTAAAAACAATGGGTAATTTATTAACCTAAGAAAAATAAAAATTTGTACAAGGAAAATCCAAAGATACTTCAACAGATTGGAATCTAGGCCAAATGTAAGTAAAATAAAACTAGAAGGAATAAACATACAAATAATAAAACTGGGAAGTCAACATAACTATCCTGAAATAACTAAAAGTTGGTTATCAGAGAAGGGCAGTATTCAGACCTAATGCAGCAGTATTTGGATCAAGAGAAAAAAGGACCCTCTAAGAGTTTCAAACGTGTAAAATGGACTTTATGTGTTAAATAGCTGTTTTAATTCATGCTTCTTTATAGCCCCTTCTATGCTGCTTTAGAAGTTTATGGACTAACTTATATCCCTCCTGCTAAACCAAAGAGAAAAACCATGTCTTTATAGCATCATATTCCCAGCACCTAACACAGTGCCTGCCACAGGACAGCATTCAAAAGAAGCTTGTTAAGTGGATAAATAAAAGGCCTGAAACTGAACAGTAGGGCACTAGAGATGGGCTGAAAGATCCATAACGCAATGGGTCAGATAACCTTAAAGTCCTTTTGAGGACTGAGATTATACCCCCAAGGCATAGGTAGTAAAATGAAACTACTCCCTTTACTTTGAAATTTCTTAGGCTGTCTTATTATAAAACTGCCATAAAAATATGTTAGAGGATCATACTTTAAATACTAGAAGAATCTGAGTTCTCTTGATCAAAAATACGCTATTTATCTAATAATTAACATTGAAATGACACATAAAGCATTCTGCAAGTACAGAATTCATTTTATATACTCTTTTTAAAATTTTTTTAAGTTTATTTATTTTGAGAGAGAGAGTGCCTGTGCACGGGGGAGAGGCAGAGAGAGGAGAGAGAGAATCCGAAGAAGGCTCCTCACTGTCAGCCCAGAGTCCCATGTGGGGCTCCATCCTATGAACTGCGAGATCATGACCTGAGCTGAAATGAAGAGCCGGACACTTAACCAAATGAGCCACCCAAGCACCCCTCATTTTATATACTCTTAATTATTATTAAGATGCGTATTTAAACAACAGGGAGACAGAATAAGATACCAAAGCACTGAACATTATGAGACACAAGTAAAACTCTTGTGTGTATATATCAAACATCTGGTTGTCCCTTACTTTAAAAAATAGGTATATTGGATATAGTTCCCTTAAGATGATATTATTAATATAATCAAAGCCTATTTTGATGCTATTTATAAAACCTATGGGTAAATTGCATTCCCTTCAACAATATGCATGAATTAGTTCGTAGTTATTAACATTACCCATACAATTTGGTCCTATTAGTGAATATTCTTTAGCCTCTTGGTCACTCTTAGAGCTGTAAAAGGACCCCCTCCCCACCCACATTACTAACATTTCAAACTGTTTTGTGCAACTGCCCTATCATTTTCCCCACATTCATAGTAACTGGTGCTCCACGGGATCCTTAAAAGCATGACTTCTGTCTATCCAACTCACTGCTGTCCTCAATATATAATGATCTTCAACACAACATTTCAAGTTGTGACTCATAATGGCTGTGTACTAATGAATTAGAAGGCACATTCTGGCATCAACTTCTTTGTATCATCCTCAAAGATGCATAAAGTTAATGGATTAAGCAAATGTAAAACACAACTCTACTTAGGGTGTCGATCCAAAAAGAGGTATTTCATACTATACTCATACCAAAAGCATCCTGGGATTGGTATCGTGTTCACAATGCCCAAAACAGTCTGGCCACTATTGAAATGGTATGTGTATATGTGCCAAATGCCACAGTACTTACAAAATCAATGAACTCCTTCAAGTCTATTAGAAAAACCAACAATTACATTAAAAGTTGTTTGTAGCAAATTGTGAAAAACTGCTTTCTTTACAACATTAGTGGATTTAGGCTTCTGGAAGAGACCGTTCAAAGGTATTTATGTAATCTATTCCAGTATACTCTTAACAATGCTAAAATGGGATTACTAATTATTTAATTATTAAATAATATATAATAACTATTAAATTAATTTAATTATTAAAAAGAAATAAATCAATAACATCAATAGCAATCATAAAGAAAAAAATGAGAAGATAACAAAAAATTTAACATCACACATGAAATTAAAAAGCAAACTGATGGGTAGGGGTCTTCTCCAACCCCCTTCATGCATTAAAATCTAATAAATCAACATATATTTATTGAGAGTCTGTTATGTGCAAGCACTGTACTGGCCATGGATAAAAGCACGATGAACACACCAAATATGGTCTCCACCCTACACGTGCTTAGAGTTGAACATGGGAAAGGGACAATCACTTAGCACATAGTAAGTGCTATGCTAGAGGGTGACGGTCCAACCAGGATGAGGAAGAGTGTCTAATTCAGACATGGGACCATCAGAGAAATCCTGGAGAAAAGAACAGGAGGTTCCAGTAGACGGCTGCAGACCCATTCTTAAATTCATATAAGGCCACAAAGAATCTCTGAAATACCTGTGGGGTGGGGAAGAAAGAGATGGAATTCCCACTTTGATGCAGGTAAGAGCTAAAGTCAGTATAATTTAGATGCTACTGTCTTTATAACTTCATTTGAAACCATAGGCTAATGGCGCTTAGGTGTATGTATAAACACACACAGAAAGACAGGAGGAGTAAGCAGCAACATGTAAAAGAGGGTTCTCAGTAGGTGGGCAGAGTTATAGCAGAATGGTGTCTTTTTTTTTTTAAGCTTATTTATTCTTTTCTTTTTCTACAAAGAACAATGTACACAATGAAAAATTTTTGTGTTGAAGAAACATGAGAAAAATAACACCTGGATATTTAAGACAAAGGCTTACAAATCCTTAAATAAAGAGAGAAGCCTTAAAAATCATTAATCCTCTAATCAAAAAATATAGAAAAAGGAAATGAAACAGTCATTTCATAAAAGGATAAATATAAACAGCCAATTAATGTTTTTAAAAATTCATCCTCATTAGCAATTAAAATTGCATATTAAAATGATAATGAAATCCAAATTTTCATCTAGCAAATTCCATTTGTTGGTAAGGATGTTAGGAACTCAGTCTTCTTATATACTTCTAGTAGGAGTACATATTACTATAATATTTCTGGAGGTGAACACACACACGTATACTCTTTGACTCATGATCTCCAACTCTGAAAAAGTACACTGAAAAAATCGTAATAGGAGATAATTTACCTCTAAGAATATTCATCACAGGCAGAGAAAAATAGGAAAACAACCTGAGGAGCCAAACAATAGGGAACTGATTAAATAAATTACAGTTATGGTAGTATAGTGTGAAACCATTAAGGAGAATAATTTAGAGTAACATTTCCCAACTGGATCACACAGAATTTCTGAGGTTCACACTTTACATGTGAAACCATGGTAATGGTGTATATTTCAATTTCTAACAGTTTAATCAATAAATATAATAATTATTTTAATATTTTTACCTTTAAACTAATATAGTTTGGAAGCATCAAAGTGTTTATGAAATAAGCAAGGCATGGTGGTTAGTAAGGATCCAATGAGACCCGGACTCAGGCATTCAATTAGTTACAACAAAACCCTATTAGTCACTGTGCAGGTTTTTGATTGCTATAGTTTTAAAAAAATGTTATTATTCATATATTAATTTATATTGATAAGGGTAAACTGATTTTTTTTTTAAAAAAGCAAAGCTGAAGAAATAATGAGCTGAAATATAAGAAGTTGATAAGGGACATAAATGTTATAATCATCGCATAAAACACAGTTCTGAATAATTACAAAAATCTCTGGTTTTGGAAAGAGACAGTCTTGGGGTCAAACCCCAGCTCTGCTACTTATTAGTGTCCCTAGACAAGATACTTAACGTCTCTGAGTTCAGGTTCTTTATCTGCAAGAAGAGGTAGTGTGTAATCCAGAGTCCGGCCTTAGGAAAACTCAGTCATCTAAAAAGGTACAGTGAACTGAAGCACCTCTGTAATAGCTTAACTGGCTGTCAGGACCAGTTTGCTCACAGTCACAATTTTCTCCTTTTGCAATTTTATAATTTTAACATCAACTATTATATGAATTTTAGGTGAAGGCACTGTTGAAGGTCCCCACAAGCTTTCACCAAACATGGTAATTACTATATTGATTTTTTCCTTTTATTTTTATTATTACTATTATTATTATTCAGAGAGCAGGCACAAGTGAGTGAGGGGCAGAAAGGGGGGAGGGAGAGGGAGAGAGAGAGAGCAGGGGGCTCACCCGGGGGCTCGTGTTCATCCACAGCGGGGCTCGAGCCCACTCGATTTGGGACTCGAACTCACAATCTGTGAGATCATGACCTGAGCGAAAGTCAGACGCTTAACGACTGAGCCACCCAAGGC
>CM053562.1:28774297-28880742 GCA_028646485.1 Cryptoprocta ferox
AAATAAATAGACTTCATATTTTAGAGCATTTTTAGGTTCACAACAAAACTGAGCAGAAAGTAGAGTTCCCATATACCTTCTGCCCCCAAACAACCACGGCATCCACTACTATGAACGTCATGCATGAGACTGGTACGTTTGTTCAAAGTGACAAATGTACAGTGATACATTATTGTACTCAAATTCCACAGTTTACAATAGGGTTCACTCCGTACATTCCATGGTTTTTGACAAATGTACGACATGTATCCACCATTATATCATACAAAATCCTGTCTCCACAATTCATCTCTCCTCCCCGTTGCTTGTCTCCACTGATTTCTGTACAGTCTCCATAATTTTACCTTTCATACAGTATGTAGCCTTTACTGACTGGCATTTTTCACTTAGTAATATGAATTTAAGGTTCCTCTGTGCATTTTCAAGACTTCATAGCTCACTTCTTATAATACCGAATAACATTGCATCATCTAGATATAATCCAGTGTCTTTATCCATTTATCTATTAAAGAACATTTTGGTTACTTCCAGGTTTTGGCAATTATGGATAAAGTTATTATAAACATCCATGTGCAGGTTTTGGTGTAGACATAAGTTTTGAATTCATTTAAGGCAAATACCAAGAAGGGATTTGCTGGATCATATGTTAGGACTATGTTTAGTTTTGGGGTTCCTGGGTGGCTCAGTCATTTGAGCATCCGAATCTTAACTCAGTTTGTGTGATCAAGCCCTGTGTTGGGCTCTTCACTGAAAGCGCAGAACCTGCTTGGGATTCTCTCTCCCTCTCTCTCTGACTCGACTCTGCTCTTTTCCATGTGTGCGCGCGCGCTCTCAAAGTAAATAAACTTAAAAAAAAAAAAGATTATTTCTCTCCCTCTGTCCCTCCCCTGCTTGCACTCTCTCTCTAAAAAGCAAACAAAAAATATGTTTAGTTTTGTAAGAAACCACCAAACTGTCTTCCAAAATGGCTATACCATTTTGCATTCCCACCAGCAATGAAAGAATTCCTGTTGTTTCACATCCTTGTCAGCATTTGGTGTTGTCAATGTTCCAAATATGGCCATTCCATCTATTTTTTTTTAAGTTTGAATATACCTGATGACGTATGATGTGGAGTATCTTTTCAAATGTCTATTTGTCATCTGTATATCTTCTTTGGTAATATGTCTGTTCAGAACTTTTTGCCCTTTTTAAAAAAAATCAAGTTGTTCATTTAGGTTTTAAGAGTTCTTTATATATTTTGGATAACATTCCTTATATGTCTTTTACAAATATTCTTTCCCAACACATACCTTGTCTTATCCTCTTGACAGTGTCTTTTGCAGAGTGGAAGTTTTTAATTTTAATGAAGTGTAGCTTATCAATTATTTCTTTCAGGCATCATGTCTTTGGTGCTGTATCTGAAGTCACTGCAATATACAAGGTCATCTAGATGTTCTCCTATTTTATTTTCTAGGAGTTTTACATTGTTATGGTTTTGTGTTTTCATTTAGGTCCATGATCTACTTTGAGTGCATTTCATTGAATGATGTAAGGTCTGTGTGTAAGTCCACTTTTTTATATGTGGCTGTCTGCTGGATGTGGAGTTCCAGCACCATTTGTTGAAGAGATTATCTTTTCCCCATGGTATTGCTTTCACTCCTTTGTTCAAGATCCCTAGACTAAACTCATGTAGATCTATTTCTGGGCACTCTAGTCTGTTCCATGAATCTGTCTATTCTTTCATAAAGGTCTTAGTGTAGCTTTATAGTAAATCTTGAAGTTGGGTAGAGACAGTCCTCTGAGTTTGTTCCTTTCCTTCTATACTGTGTTAGGTTTTCTTCAATATTGGGTTGGACTTTTGTCACTCAATAAAAGCCTTAGAATAATTTTCTCAATAGCCAAAAAACAACTTGCAGTGATTTTGATTGGGATTACACTCAATGTATTGATCAAACTGGGAAGAACTGACATCTTGACATTAATAGTCCTCCTGTCTATGCACATGTAATATCTCTCCATTTATTTAGTTCTTTTTTTATTTGTCCTTAGAGTTTTGTAGTTTTCTGCATGTAGATAGTATACACATTTTGTCAGATTTACACCTAAGTATTTCTTTTTTTTTCTTTCTTTCTTTTTTTTTTTTTTTTTTTTTTTTTATGTAGGCTCCACACCCAATGTAGGGCTTGAACTCATGACCCTGAGATCAAAAGTCGCATGCTCTACCCACTGAGCCAGCCAGGTGTCCCAGTATTTCATTTTTTTGAAATACTATAAATGATACTGTGTTTGTCTGTGTATATATAATATTGTCTATGTATATTTATTTACTTTGAGAGAGAAAAAGAAAGAAAATGAGCAGGAGAAGGGGACAGAGTCATGATCTCACGGTTCGTGAGAATCAAGTCCTGCATCAGGCTCTGTGCTGACAGTGCAGAGCCTGCTTGGAATTCTCTTTTCCTCTCTCTCTGCTCCTCCCCCACTCACATTCTCTCTCTCAAAATAAATAAAGGTAAAAAGATCATAGTGTATAGCTCTTTCTATACTGGATTCAATTTGCTAATATTTTGACTAGGGTTTTTGCACCTATGTTCAGGAGATATATTGGCCTGCAGTTTTCATTACTTATAATAGCTTTTGTTTTAGTATTAGGATAATACTAGCCTTATAAAATGAGTTAGGAAGTATTCCCTCTGCTGCTATCTTCTGGAAGAGACTATAGGGAATTCGTATAATCTCTTCCTTAAAAGTTTGGTAGAGTTCACCAGTGAACCCATCTAGGCTGATGCTTTCTGTTTTGGAAGGTTCTTAATTACTAATTCAATTTCTTTAATAGGTATAGGCTATTCAGATTGTATATTTCTTATTGTGTCAGTTTTGGCAGATTGTGTCTTTCAAGAAATTGGTCCATTTCATCTAGGTTACCAAATCTGTGCACATGGAATTGTTCACAATATTCCTTTATTATTCTTTTAATGTCAATGTCTATACTAATATCTTCTCTCTCATTTCTGATGTTAGAAATTTATGCATGCTGTCTTTTTTTCTTACTTAGCGGCTAAAAGCTTATTGGTTTTACTTATCTTTTCAAAGAACCAGCTTTTGGTTTTGTGCATTTTCTCTACTATTTCCTATTTTCAATGCCATTGATTTCTCCTAAAAATTTTTATGATTTCTTTTCTTCTACTTACTTTAAATGATCTTCTTTTTCTAGTTTCCTAAAACTAGTCAAAACTTCAATGACTGATTTTATATCTCATCATTTTTAATACATGCATTCACTGCTAGAAATTTCCCTCCAGCACTGCTTTTGCTGCATCTCACAAACTGTGATTATGTTTTCATTTTCATTGAATTCAAACTATTTCAAATTTTCTCTTCAGATTTCTTCTTTGACCTATATGTTACTTAGAAGTGTTATTGGGACACCTGGGTGGCTCAGCCAGTTAAACATCCAACTCTTGATTTTGGATCAGGTCATGATCTCGTTTGTGAGATGGAGCCCCGCGTCAGGCTCTGTGAAGATGATGTCAAGCCTGCTTGGGATTCTCTCGCACGCTCTCTCTCCCCCTCCTCTGCTCGTTGTGCATGTTCTCTTTCTCAAAATAAATAAATAAACATCTTTAAAAAAGATCCTGTTAGAAGTGTGCTATTCAATCTCCACATATTTGGAGATATTCCAGTTATCTTTCTGTTATTAATTTCTAGTTTAATTCCATTGCGGTCTGATAGCAAATATTGTATGTTTCTACCATTTTATGTATTTATGTATTTATGTATTTTTAATATTTATTTATTTCTGATAGAGAGACGGAGTGCGAGACAGGGAAGGGCAGAAAGTGAGGGAGACACAGAATCTGAAGCAGGCTCCAGGCTCTGAGCTGTCAGCACAGAGCCCGATGTGGGGCTCAAACTCACGAACTGCAAGATCATTAGCTGAGGTGAAGTCGGACGCTTAATTGACTGAGCCACCAAGGCGCCCCTCTATGTTTCTACCATTTTAAATTTGTCAAGTAGTGTTTTATGACCCAGAATGTGGTCTAACTTGGTGAATGTTCCATGTGAGCTTAAGAAGAAAATATTTCCTGCTTTTGCTGGATGAAGAAACCTACAGATGTTCAGCCATGTCCAATTATGCTGACTGATGGTGCCATCGGGTTCAACTATGTTCCAGTGATTTTCTGTCAGCTCAATCTGTCCATCTCTGATAGGTGCTGAAGTCTCCAACGGTAATAGTAGAAATACCCATTTCTCCTTGTAGTTTTTTTAGCTTTTGCCACATGTATTTTGACGCTCAGTGTTAGGCACATACCCTCTACGAATTGTTGTATCTTCTGGAAGAATCGACCCCTTTATTATTATGAAATGTCTCTCTTTATTCCTGATAATTTGCCTTGGTCTGAAGTCTGCTCTGTCTGGAATTATTATAGCTATTCCCACTTTGTTTGGATCAGTATGAACATGGTATAAATCTTTCTCTAACCCTCTACTTTTAATCTATATGTGTCTTTTATATTTAAAGTGAGTTTCTAATAGACAACAAATAGTTGCTTCCTATTTCTTGATTAACTCTGACAATCTCTGTCTCTTACTTCGTGTATTCGGAGCACTCATGTTTATGATTATTGATATAACTGGATATCTACCACAGTTTTCACTGCTTTCTATTCACCGCCTTTGTTCTATTTTTCCTTCCATTCTTTTTCTGCCATTTGTGGCTTTAATTGAGCATTTTGTATGATTCCATTTTCTTTCCTTTTTTAGCGTATCAATTATACTTTTTTCATTTTTCGTTTTAGTGGTTGCCCTAGAGTTTGCAATCTACATTTACAACTAATCCAAGTCCACTTTCAAATAACACTACACTGCTTCTCAAGTAGTGCAAGTACTTTATAATAGCAAAATATTCCTAATTCATCTCTCCAACCCCTTAGATCATTGCTCTTACTCATTTCACTTGCACGTAAGCATATATAAGTATACACATACACACATACGCACACATTACATACAAAGCACATGTAATTGAATGTTTCGTTGCTGTTATTTTAAGCAGACTGTTCCTTTCCCTTTCTTCTTCTTCTGCTATTCTCATTGCATGTTATGTTACACCTGTGCAGTTGTCCTACAGTTCTTGGATGTTCCATTTTGTTAGTCTTCATTCTCTTTGCTTTTTAGTTTTGGAAGTTTCTACTGAGATATCCTCAAGCTGAAAGATTCTTTCCTCAGCCCTGCCCAGTCTGTTTATGAGCCAATCAGGGCATTCTTCATTTCTGTTATAGTACTTTTTATCTCTAACATTTCTTTTTTATTCTTTTTAGAAATTCCATCTCTCTATGCTTACATTACCCATCTGTTATTTTTATTTATTTAATTAGTTTTTTAAAGTTTATTTATTTGAGAGTGAGTGGGGGAGGGGCAGAGAGAGAGGGAGAGAGAGAATCCCAAGCAGGTTCCTTACTGCCAGCACAGAGCCTGACACGGGGCTTGAACTCATGAAACCGCTAGATCATGACCTGAGCCAAAACCAAGAGTCAGATACTTAACCAACAGAGCCACCCAGGCGCCCCTACCTATCTGTTCTTACACACTGTCTACTCTTTCTGTCACAACATACAGCGTATTAATCATAATGGTTTTAAATTAATGGTCTGATAATTCCTACAGCCCTCCAATCTGAGTCTGGTTCTAATTCTTGCTGTTTCTTCAAACTGTTGTTGTGTTTTGTTTTTTGTTGTTGTTTTTCTTTGTTTGTTTACCATTTAGCATAACTTGTAATTTTTTGCTTAAAGTTGTATGTGATGTACTAGGTAAAAGGAACTCCAATAAATAGGCCTTTAGTAATGTGGTAAGATGCCAGAGGAAGGAAAGAATTCTACGGTCCTATGATTATGTCTCAGTCTTAGTAAGCCTGTGGCCCTGGACTGTGAACTTCATAAATTCCTACCAGATTTTTCCCAGCTTTAGGTAGAATCAAATGGCTGCAGGGGACTGGAGTTGGGAATTTCTCTTCTCTACCACCAGAAGGACAGAGGGGTATTTCCTTTCCCCTACACCCAAAACTAAAGCTGGCTGGAACTGGGATTTCCCTTCCCCAAAGCCAGTTAGGCTGTAATAAAACCTGAGGAGGTTAGGTTGTGGTAAAATCAATTCTCTTGAAGGCAAATCTTAAGAATAGAATGCTCTGGTATATTTCCCCCTCCCTTAAAGGAAGCCTAAGGGAATTTTTCTCCAATACTCACTATGAGAACCTGGCAGATCTGCAAAAGGTAAAAGTCAGAAAAGTATGGGGACATCCCCTGGAGGTTTTAACTCTCAGTCTTGTCCCATTGAACCTATTTGCCATTTAGAGCCTGGTTTTCTACCCAGGCAGTAATTCCCATGTAAGCAGTGATTCTCTGTATTTGTATGTCTGTCTCTCCAATTCTGAGGGCAGCCATTTGCTGCTTCACTTTTTAAGGATCTAAGAAGAGTTGTTGATTTTTCCGTTTGTTCAGCTTTTTATTTCTTATTAGGAAGGAGTGGAGACTCCAAGCTCTCTACATGCAGACCAGAAACCAGAAGGTACTACATTGATTTTTAAGTGTATTTTTAAGTACTTATAAACATAGGTTTTCAGTACCAAAATTATTAGTAGCATGTTATGCACAAAACCACAGTAATAAACTACTTTATTTTAAGTAGATCTACATTGAAGACACCTGAGTAGCTCAGTCAGTTAAGCATCCCACTTCAGCTCAGGTTACGATCTCTCAGTTTGTGAGTTCGAGCCCCACATTGGGCTCTCTGCTGTCAGCACAGAGCCCACATCAGATCCTCTGTCTCCCTCCCTCCCTTTGCCCTTCCCTTGCTCACACTCTCTCTTAAAAATAAACAAAACATTAAAAAAATAATAATAAAATAAAAATAAATATATCTATATCTATAGTATTGCTGAATATACTATAATATATTGAAACTATGGTTATATTTGTAGGTTCTAATTTGGGAATTGTTATTGTAAACTACTTTTACAATATGCTTATATATTTAAAGCATATACTAACAATAAAGTAGTAGGATGTATTATTTTCTTATATATATGACAAACTAATATACATTTATTACAAAGTAACATTCATGGGGATGATTTTTTTAAGACTCCAATAGAATAACATTTTTCAAAAAGTATGGAGCCATGTTAAAGCAGCTCACTTTTCCTGTAATATGTAATCAATAATTGTAGCAATAATTATTCATCCATATCTACCTTATTAGTAGTTTCTTTTATATGTCTTTGTCCTATACTACCTCAATTATTAAACAGAATGAACTATGGGAAATGAAGGAAGAGAAATATTAGTTTGGTCATTTTGAAAATGGGATATAAATGAAATCATACAGCATATAATTATTGGAAGGTGGCTTTTTGGCACTCAGCATAATGCCCTTGATTCATTCATCCCAGCAGATGAGTGTTTTAACAGTTCATTCTTTTTTATTGATGAGTAATATCACATGGTATTAATGTACTACAGCTTAACTGTTCACTTAATATATTTTGGTTGTTTCTATAAATAAAGTTTTCTAATAGGTATATAGAAATATCTCTGTGATCTTATTTTGCATTTCTTTAATGATTAGTGATGATGAACATCTTTTCATGTGCTAACTTACCATAACTTCATTTGGTGAAATGGCTTTTCATGTCTTCTGGTAATTTTCTAGTTGGACTGTTTGGGTTTTTTAATGTTGAGTTTCAAGAATTCTACGTATCTTTTAGATGAGTTTTTCTGTCACCTACACAACACGCAGATAATTTCTCCCAGTCTATAGCTTGTCTTTTCAGCCTCTTAATGGGTCTCTTGCAGACCAAAAGTTTTTTATCTTGATAATCCAATTCAGCAATTTCTCCTTTTATGGATCATGCTTTCCAGCACCGTTAAAACCTCTATGAGCCAAGGCTTGGGTCCTAAAGATTTTTCTCCTGTTTACTTCTAAAAGTTTTATGTTTTACATTTAAATGTGTGATCCATTTTGAGTTAATTTTTATATAAGGTGTGAGGTATGGGCCAAGATATTTTGTTTGTTTTTTTAGACAATGGATATCCAATTCCTCTAGCACTCTTTGTTAAAAAAAATCTATCCTGCCTTTTGAACTACTTTTGCACCTTCGTCAAAAGTCAGCTGGCCATACTTGTGAGCTATTTCTACATTCTCTATTCTGTTCCATTGATTTATGTCTCTCTATATCTCTATATGCCAATACCACACAGTCTTGACTGCTGTATCTATGGTAAAGTGATTGTACCCACTTTATTCTTTTTATGAAACTGTTTTAGCTATTATAGTTCCTATACCTTTCCATATAAATTTTTAATAATCTCGCCTACATCCACACATACACACGAAAACCTTCCTGAGAATCTGATACGAATTGTGTTAAAACTGTATTATCAAGTATGACTGTAAAAGGTACTGTCTTTTTTAAATGTTGTTTTAATTTTATTTTTAAAAGAGAGAGAGACAGAGTGTGAGTAGGGGAGGGGAGAGAGAGAGGGAGACACAGAATCTGAAGCAGACTCCAGGCTCTGAGCTGTCAGCACAGAGCCTGATGTGGGGCTCAAACTCAGAAGCCGTGAGATCATGACCTGAGCCGAAGTCGGACACTTATCTGACTGAGCCACCCAGGTGCCCCATAGGTACTGTATTTTTAATTCCACTTTCTGTGTGTTTATTATTAGTATGCAGAAATATAACATATTTTTGTATGCTCATTTTATATCTTGCAACCTTGCTGAATTCACCAGTTCTGAATTTTTGGTAGATCCCATGGGTTTATATGGGTAGACCGTCAGGTCATGTTCAAATACAGACAATTGGATTTCTCATTTTCCAATCCATATGCCTTTTATTTCCTTATCTTGCTGAAGAACATGGTCTAGAACTTCTGGTACTACATTTAACAGAAATGCTAGGAGTCTGCCTTGTTCCCAGTATTAAGAGTTAAAGCATCCCGTCATTCACCATGAAGTATGCCATTAGTTGTTAGGTTTTCTGTAACTATTCTTTACCAAATGAGGAAGTTCCCCTCTACTCCCAGCTTTTAAAGAGGGGGTTTTCCCCTCATGAACTGGTATTGAATTTTTCAAACTCTTTCTGCATCAGTTGATATGACTGTGTGATTTTTCTTTATTCTGATACTGTGGTTGGATTACATGGATTGATTTTCAGATGCTATATTAACTTTGCATCCCTAGAATCAACCCTACTTGGTCATAATACAGAATTCCTCTTAGATACTGCTGATTTCCATTTGCTAATATTTTGTAAGAATTTCTGTATCTATATTAATGAGAAATACTGGCCTACATTTTTCTCTTTTGTACTGTCTTTGATTTTGTTATTAGGGCAATACTGGCCTCATAAAATGAACTGGGAATTATATCATCTTATTCTATTTTCTGGAAGAGAATATGTACAATTGGTGTTTAATTCTTCAAAAATTTGGTAGAGGGGTGCCTGGGTGGCTCAGTTGGTTGAGCATCCAGCTTCAACTCAGGTCATGATCTGACAGTTTGTGGGTTCAAGCCCCGTGTCAGGCTCTGTGCTGGCAGCTCAGAGCCTGGAGCCTACTTTAGATTCTGTGTCTTCCTCTCTCTCTGCCCCTCCCCCATTCATGCTCTCGCTCTCTCTCTCTCTCTCTCTCAAAAATAAAATAAAAACATTAAAAAGAAATATTTTTTTAATTTCATAGAATTCTCCAGTAAAACCATTTGAGCCTCAAGATTTCATTTTAGGAGTATTTTCATTGTAAATTCAATTGCCTTAATAGTAAAGGGGCTATTCAAATTACCTATTTCATACTGGGTAATAGTCTACACTTTTCTATAAATTGGTCCATTACATCTAAATCATCAAATTTACATGTATAGGGTTGTTTGTACTATTCCTTTGTTTTCCTTTTGATACCCATGGGACCTGTAATGATGTCCTATTTCATTCCTGACAAAGTAATTTGTGTCGCCTTTTTTTCTGTCAGTCTTGCTGAAGGTTTATCAATTTTAGTTATCTTTGCAAAGAACTCACTTTGGGTTTCACTGATTTTTGTCTATGGTTTTTATTTGCAATTTCATTGATCACTACTTTTACCTTTATTTCCTTCTGCTTGCTTGCTTGAGATTTATATTGCTCTTTTTCTAGTTTCTTAGACTGGGAGCTTAGAGTGTTCATTGATTTGGGACTTTTCTTTTCTAATATAAGCATTTAGTGCTATAAAAATGTCTGTCAGCATGCTTACACTGTGTCCCATCCATTTTTTTCCCATCAATTTTGGTATGTTCTTTTGTATTCATTCAACGATATATTCAACAAATCGATGTTTGGTGTATACATACCTAGGCCTGCTGTGTGTTCTTGGTGGACTATTATCATTATATAATGTTCCTTTCTCACTCTGATCGTTTCCTTTGCCTCAAAGTTTACTTTATATTTTCTGTTTGTTCCTTCTGTTTTTTGTTTGTTTTCTTTTGCATGCCTTTGTGTGTTACTTCAATATTTTTTAAAATTCCATTTTGGTTTATCTACAGCGGTTTTTAGTGTATTTCTTTATATAGCTTTTTCAGAGTTTGCTCTTGTTATTATATTTACATAATATCACTGTCTCCTGGTGTCATCATCTTACCATTTCAAATGAAGTATAGAAAACTTACTTCTCCTCACTGGGTGTTATATGGAAACCAACTTGACAATAAACTATAAATTAAAAAAAAAAAAAAAGAAAACTTACCTCTCCTTATATCCCTTTATACTCTCTCATTTATAACATAATTGTCTTAAATATTTCCTCTACATACATTTAGAAATAAGTAAGACAGTGTTACAATTTTTGCTCAACAATAAAACATAATTAAGAACACTGAAAAGGAAGGGCGCCTGGGTGGCTCAGTCAATTAAGCATCTGACTTCGGCTCAGGTCATGATCTCACAGCTCGTGGGTTCAAGGCCCTGGTCGGGCTCTGTGCTGGCAGCTCAGAGCCTGGAGCCTGCTTCAGATTCTGTGTCTCCCCCTCTGTGCCCCTACCCCACTCATGCTCTCTCTCTCTCTCTCGCTCTCTCTCTCTCTCTCTCAAAAATGAATAAACATTAAAAAAAATTTTGGGGGGGAAAAACACTCAAGAGGAAAAGGAAAGCATTTACTCATATTTTACCCTTTTCTTTGTTCTTCCTTCCTAACGTTCTAAGATTGCTACTTTTAATATTTCCTTTGTGTTTAGAGAACTTAACTTTAGCTATTCTTTTAGGGTAGATTAACTAGTGACAAATTCTCTTAGTGTATTCATCTGAGAATGGCTTGATTTCCCCTTCATTTTTTCACGGGATATGGAATTCTGGGTTGACACAATTCTTTTCTTTCAGGACTTAAAAAATGGTACGCCATTTTTAATGGACTTAATGGTTTTTTCTGATGAGAAATCCATTAAGTCCATTAAAAACTGTTTTTCCTCTATAGATAGTGTTGTTTCCCTCACACTGTTTTCAATTTTTTTTTTTTGTCTAGTTTTTAGAAGTCTATGAGGTGCCTTGGTATGGATTTCTTTGGATTTATCCTTTTTTAGGATCTAGCTTCTAGAATCTGTAGGTTTATGTCTAGCTATCATTTCTTCAAATACTTTTCAGCTTCACTCTCTTTCTCCTCTTCATCTGTGACCCTAATGATACACATGTTACAACTTTTGATTTAGTCTCATAGGTTCGGGTCACTGCCCACTTTCCCCCTCATTTTCTCTCTATTTAGACTGGGTAATTTCTATTGTCCTAACTTCTAATTCACTGACTATTTCCTCTGTCCTATCATTCTGCTGTTGAGCTCACTGAGGTTTGTTTCCACCTCTCTTTCTTACTGTATTTTTCAGTTCTAATGCTTCCATTTGGTATTTCTTTGTGGAGACTTTCTATTTTTTTTTGTTTGTTTCATATGTGTTTGTAATTGCTCACTGAAGTATTTTTATGATGGCTGCTTAAAATCTTTGTCAGATAAGTCTAGCATCTATGTCATCCCTGTGTTGGTAACAGTTGATTGTCTCTTCTCAATGATATTCTATAGAAACCTGGATACTTCAGATATATTCTAAGACTCTGCATCTTGTAAAATATTTTATTTTAGCAGTTCTTCCCTGACGTGATTCTGATGGGGGAAAGACATAATCAGTCTGTTACTACCAGGTAGCAATGGAAGTTCAGGTTCCCTGTTTGGCTTTCACTGATATCTGGGGGAGGAAAGTGGCACTCCTGGTTACCGCTGGGACGAGTAGATCAGGCCTCTGCTGATACCACCCTGGCTGGGAAGAGCAGAGGGACCTCATTCCTATTCCTCATGTGGCCTTCACTTTACACCAGGTGGGAAGTGGCTTCATTACCACTGGGTAGTGGTCAAACCCTGAATCTCTACCAGTCCTCCTCTAACACTACCACAATGGGAAAAGGAAGGGGGGCCTCTTTACCACCAGGTAGGGCTAAAAGTCCAGGCTTTAATAAATAGTGATTAGTTTACAAAGTGTGCGACATCTCTTATAACAATGACTTCTAAAGCATCCTGTTGAAGTTGTTTTTCAAGGAGTGACAATGAATTTGAGCAACACAGCCATATCATCTTCACGCACCCACATGCAGGATGAGTCTGGCTACACACAACCCAAAAGAGTTAACTAGACATGAAGGGATCACATCTTGGTATTATTACTGATGTTCAAGTCAGCATCTTCCTAGCCCCCCCCCTTTTTTAACTCTTTTTAAAACTCACAGGGAGTTGCAAAAATAGTGGAGTCCCATGTACTCTTCACTCAGCTTCTCCAAGTGACGGTATTTTATATAGCTATAGCATAATATCAAAACCTGGAAACTGCCACTAGTACTTTACTGTTTACTAGACTATAGATTCCTTTATCCTTTTATTTTTTTTTTCATGTTTATTTATTTCTGGGAGAGAGAGAGAGAGAGTGTGAGCAGTGGAGGGGCAGATAGAAAGGGAGACAGAGAATCCAAAGCCAGCTCTGTGCTGACAGTGGAGAGCCTGATGTGGGGCTCAAACTCACAAACAACGAGATCATGACCTGAGCCGAAGTTAGAAGCTTAACTGATTGAGCCACCGAGGTGCCCTTCCTGTATCCATTTAATAGATAAGTTATACAATAGTCAAGTTTCTCAGAAACTCTCCCTACACTTGGGCATTCTAGTACTAAATGACCAATCCAGACTTCTAACTCAACTGCAAATACCTATACATAACCAATCCTTATACATACCTCATGCACATCACAAAAGTTTGCACCCGCACGTGCACAAATTTATGTGAAAACAACAGCAATCCATTCTTTTCATCCAAGTATTGGTTTTCTGCTAATTTCAACTTTCCCTTGCTATTACTACATGAGGACTATGTGTAAGTGAATCTAAGGGCTAAAAGAAATCTTTATCTAATGTAAAACTCCATCCAGCACTTGAATTCCTTCTACAACATCCCCACCAATGACCCTTCAACCTTTGCTTGAATATCTCTAATGACAAGAAACAAATAAGTATGATGAAATCCAGTCAGCCTTTGGTCAATCCTAATTCTCAAAATCATTAGCTAAACTTTGAAAACTTATACTCATTTAGTTCTGGTTGTACCCTGTGGGGATATTAACAAGCAAGTTTTATCCTTCACTACCTTTTTTCCAGGAAAACCAGACATCCTGGTTTGCCTAGACCTTAGTTTGCACCTCTTGATCTGGCATAATTAATATCCCCTTTCACCCTCAAGATTTGAACAAACACTATTTAATCACACTATCCTGGATAGCCCTCCAAAATTAGGAAGAACACATAAGTTTTGATCAGGTTAACCATACCTCATTTTTTAGCTATTCTTTATATGATTTTGAGGGTCTTCACTAGCCTGATCATATGTTCACAAGCTTATTTATATTCCAAGAGCCCTAATGCTTAAATTCCTTGTTGCACATACATATTAATAATGGATTTTGTCATCCCAATTAAAGAACAGGAAATCATTCATTTCCCTTTGAATACTAGACCAAGATACAGCTATGGCATTATTATCTCTGGGTACAGATACCTGAGTGTCTAGAGCAATGGTACTAGGGAACAGTCTCACATTATACCAGTAGGTGTCACTCTACATATGATGTATTTAAAATTATTTAAGTTTCAATTTATTCCTTCAACAAATATTTATTAAGCACCCATTAGGTGCCAAGCATGATTCTACGCACTGAGAAAGAACAAGACAGACAAGATCTTGCTCTCAGCTTACGGTACAGAGATCGATGAACAAATTTTGCTTTATTTACTTTCTATATAAAAGTCTGTAAAATCCTATTGCCAGGGAACTTTTATTTTCCTAAGTTAATAGACAGTAACACTGAAAATAACTCATAAAGAATAAATGCTGTAATGACACAAAATCAGACAAACTGTAGTCTGTATAGGCTAGATTAACATATCTTATGTATTTTCTAGTCTTTTCAATTTATTCAACACTGTTCTTACACTCTTCCAGTTTCTAAAACCCGAAGAGAAAATAATTTATCTTTAAAAAAATTCAAATTTGGGGGGTGGGGTGCCTGGGTGGCTCAGTTGGTTAAGCGTCCAACTCTTGGTTTTGGCTCAGATCATGAACTCATGGTTTGTGAGTTCAAGCCCCGTATAGGGCTCTGCACTCTGGGTGCAAAGCGTGCTTCAGATCTTCTATCTCCCTCTCTCTCTGCCCCTCCCTCACTTGCACTCTCCCTCTCTCAAAAACAAATTAACATTTTTTAAAAATTCAAATTTTAAAAAATCTATTCATGTTTTTATAAAGACTTAAAATTTTAAAAGATTATTTGCAAGCTTATTAATTCCCAAATACATATTTAGTTATCTCTACTTAGAAAAGTTAAATGTCACCTTCTCAACACCAAACATACTTCCCAGGTTAACAGAATATAGACAGTAGCAAATTATGCCTCAGGACACAATTTTCAAATTCCTCCACTGCTGAAAGTGCTTGTTTGGATAAACCTATGAGACTCATAGCTATTAGCAGGACTTCAAGGTGACTCACTCATGATTAGAGCATAGCAATAAAAGGTCATATTTTATCAAAACAAACAGATCAAAGAGAGGGGCAGACACTGCACATCAAAAAAGTATATTTGCTTGCACAGAAATCCAAGAACCTAGGACCTCTTCAGTTCTTATTTTGCTTCTCTGTACTCTCAAACAGAATGTTCTCCAAACTGGAAAATCTAAGGAAACATGGTTCTAGAAATATTTCAGGCTTAGAATTCTTTAAGTCAAAATTCGGTTATATGAATTTATTTGAGAACAACAATGCTTATAATAATAAGACACCTAAAGGTCATGTAATATTGAACCTACTGTTCCCTTTGGAATGCCTCAAACCATTAGCTCCATCTAAATTACCTGAGATATGTTGCATAGTCTTCAGTTTTAGCAACAAATCACATGCATACTTTGGAACACAAGAAATACTCAATGAACATTAAGTTACAAATGACCACTGAGGTACTTCATAAAAGATGGTTAATATATATATATATACACATATATATATATATAGACACACACACACACACACACACACGCAAAGGCCTACAACAGACACATGAAATGATGCTCAACGTCACTCATCATCAGGGAAATATAAATCAAAGCCACACTGAGATACCACCTCACACCAGTCAGAGTGGCTAAAATGAACAACTCAAGAGTCTACAGATGCTGGCAAGGATGTGGAGAAACGGGCACCCTCCTACACTGTTGGTGGGAATGCAAACTGGTGCAGCCACTCTGGAAAAAAGTGTGGAGGTTCCCCAAAAAATTAAAAATAGAACTACCCTATGACCCAGCAATAGCACTGCTAGGAATTTACCCAAGGGATACAGGAATGCTGATACATAGGGCACATGTACCCCAATGTTTATAGCAATGCTTTCAACAATAGCCAAATTACAGAAAGAGCCCAAATGTCCATCAACTGACAAATGGATAAAGAAGATGTGGTTTATATATACAATGGAATATTACCTGGCAATGAGAAAGAATGAAATTCTGCCATTTGCAGCAATGTGGATGGAACTGGAGGGCATTATACTAAGTGAAATAAGTCGGTTAGAGAAAGACAGATACCATACATTCTCACTCCTGAAAAACTTAACAGAAAACCATGGGGGAAGGGAAGGGGGAAAAAAGTTACAAACAGAGAGGGAGGGAGGCAAACCATAAGAGACTCTTAAATACAGAGAGCATTTATTGGGGTTGATGGGGAATGGGGAGAGTGTAAAGTGGGTGATGGGCATTGAGGAGGGCACTTGTTGGGATGAGCACTGGGTGTTGTATGGAAACCAATTTGTCAAGAAATTATATTAAAAAACAAAAAAATTAAAATTAAAAAATTAAAAAGGCCTAAATTAATTTATACCTTAATATTAAATAAAGCATTTTCTTTTACTCTGAAAGGTAAAGTGATAGTTGATGAAATACATTTAAAAATGGTTTGTGTGTGATTTTTATTTTTTATTTATTATTATTTTTTTAATGTTCTATTTATTTTTGAGAGAGAGAAAGAGTGTGAGCGGGCAAGGGGCAGAGAGAGGGAGACACAGAATCTGAAGCAGGCTCCAGGCTCTGAGCTGTCAGCACAATGTGAAGCCCGAATCCAACAAAACGCAGGATCATGACCTGAGCTGAAGTCAGATGCTCAACCGACTGAGCCACTCAGGCACCCCATGTGTGGTTTTTAAATTACACTTGTAGGGACGCCTGGGTGGCTCAGTCAGTTAAGCATCCGACTTTGGCTCAGGTCATGACCTCAGAGTTTGTGGGTTCAAGCCCCGCATCGGGCTCTGCGCTGACAGCTCGGAGCCTGGAGCCTGCTTCGGATTCTGTCTCCATCTCTCTCTGTCCCTTCCCTGCTCATGCTCTGTCTGTCTCTCTCTCTCTCTCTCTCTCTCTCTCAAAAAAAAAATAAAATAAAATAAAAAATAAAAAAATATTAAAAAATATTAAATTACACTTGTAAACTCTCTGCCAGTACTGTTAATTTTTGGCATATCTGAGATGTCACCAAATGTGGAAAAACTCAATAGCAGATATCTCTGTTATCTCTTTATTTTTATTCCAAATACAAAAGTAAAGGAGATGGGGTGGGCGGAGAGGGGGAGGTGTGTACTGGAAAAAACACTGCTTTTGGAGTCACAAAGAGCTAGGTTTGAACTCCAGCACTAAACCTAAGTTAGCCATGTGATTCCTGGGCAAGTTACTTACCTTGTTCTACACATCACTTTCCCACCATGATGCAAAAAGCAGGGTCGTGAGAAGGATTAAGCAAGTGTTTTATATGAAATGTCTGTATGCGGCCTGACACACTGTAGGTACTCAGTAGACTGTAGGTCTTAGGAGGGTGCCATTTTTCTTTATGATCATTAGATTGACTATACCAGTTAATGTTGAAAACTACTGACTAACAAGTTTTTGTAACTAACAAAAAGTATATCTTTACCCTGCTCTAGGTTTATAAAACCAAAACTCCTTACTCAAATGAATGCCAACAAATATGCACCTTCTCCTTTAGCTCAAATATATTTTGCATGACCTTACATGAATTGCTTAGATAAAAGCTTTTTCTTTTCTGCTTTTGTTATTTTAAAGTGCAGATGCATTTGAGTCATTTTCTCCTTTTGTTTCATATCCTTAAGATCCAAAGCTTCAAAGACATAATGTCAGCATGCAGTCGATTTATGACTGAACTCTTGAAGAGACACTGAAGAATTACCTTGTCAATCACCCCAAGGACTCTGAAGGCCTTCAGCTCCTCGGCAGGGCTCCTTAGGTTCCAAGGGGGCCTTGAACTTAGTGATCCTGGAGGCTAATGGAAGATATCAAAGATTACACATCAATCAGGGAGGTACTTGAAGGAAGACTGCCTGCTGAAGCAAATGCCAGGCCAAAGGAAACTAAATTTATCATAAATCAGAGAATGGAAAGATGAAAGGAGGAAGTTTCTGTTTGTCTGTAATGTAAAATAAAAAATAAAATCAAATCAAAAAGAAAGAAAATCAAAAAGAAAAAGTAAGAAAAAAGTTGCAAGTAAATAAATCATGATAACATAGAAAACAAAATTAAAAAAAATAATAATAAGCTGGTATAGTTTCCAAAGCAGTATTTCAATTCAAAACTATAGAGCTGTAATGAAACTTTGTAACAAATGGTAACTAAGACAACTATCCATCACAGCCTTATATTTACCCCGGATGGCCCAAGCGTAATTTAGAAGGGGGGTACTAAAAAACAATGTAATAATCGATAAACTGGGGGAGACAGGGACCACAAGTCATTTTCTCTCATCATGAAACTATAGTCCTTTAATATCACTTTATAAATATATACTTAGGTATTTTAAGAGGATTGGCAGATCCAAGTTTAACCAGAAGAACTGTCATCAATGGTGAAAAACTAAGGAACTCCACCATATAATCAATAATTGTTACAACTGAGGTTAAGCCTAGAAAAGAAATGATTTACAGGAGAAAAAAATATTTTTTAATATTTCAACATGTGTGATGTGGAAAATTAGGTCTGCTGGCACAAAAAAAAAAAAAAAAGATCAGTGAAAACAGGAAGGGATATTTCAGTACCACACATAGTAAAAGAATCAACCTTACTCCCTATCCATTGGTCTTAGTTTTTCCCCATCAGTAAAGTAAGACATTTTTTGTTGTCTGAAGTCTATCAGAAATGCAGGAACAGTGTTATCCCCGTGAATGGAAGACAACTATCCTCATTAATCAAATATCATGATTGATAGTTATTGAAATACCATTTTTGATACTTCAAGTCCTTGTGCAGACCAATATCACTAGACAGAAAGCTCCCTGAGAACAAGAAATGTGCCTTATTCATCTTTATATGCACAGTGCCTAGTGTGTTAGTCAAAAGGAGAGAGGAAAAGCAGAAGAGAGAGGAAGGAGGAAGAGAGGAAGAAAACAAGAGAAGGTTACATAAATTAATCAGGTGTCATTTGTAACTGGGAAAACTATCATTTGTGAAATTTCTAAAAGTAGCAATTCTAATTGCTTTCAAATATTTGTTTGTTTTTAGGTTTAGCAAGCAAATACTAACTTCAGTGTGCCTGAAGAGGTGATGTTCCCCAACTTCTTACTGTATTGCTTGCAGTCTTTCTACGCCACAACACATTCTGATCATTAAATATTAATCTCTCCCTATTCTATTATTAAGGAAGAGTAAGAACTGCTTATGATTTCTGGTAAGAGAAATGTTAAGGAAAAGTCATGGGGGAAAAGAATACCTTAAATTAATTGATAATTTATCCGTTACATTCATCTTTGAAAATATGGCCAAACGCATCTAACGTCATTACCTATTTATACCTTATACCTTTTTACTCACTGATGTTATCGGATCTTTCAGTTTTTCCAAAGAAAGATTTTGGATCACTGTAGTAATCTCAACAGCAAAGATAGCAAACTACAAAATCTTTATAAACTCCACCTTTCAGTGAATAATTACTATGCACCCACTATGTACATGACAACTGAAGGGATATAAACCATCGAAAGGCATGATCCTCTAGCTTTAAGAAGTTTATTACTTACTTGAAGAGATAGGGAAATTCATGAAAAATTAAATAACAAAACATTTTTTAAAAATTCAAGACATACACTTGAACTAGTATATGATAAACTGTGATCTCAGAAAGAAGTGGAACTAAAAATGATTTTAAATGCTATGTTGAAACTAGGTTAGGAAAAGGATATTATATACAGGACTGGAAGGAAACTGGCCTGGTGGGGAAAAAATGTTCAGATTGTAGAACAAAGGGGAAAAAATTACACACTTAGGGTCGGTCAGTTTTCACAGGCCTTGAATGCCAGTTCTGGACCATATTCTCCAGAGTTTAGAAAACAAGTTTTTGTATGAGAAACAACCTAATGAAAACAGTGATTTAGTAAGGTTACTTCTGCAAAGATGGGAATGGTGAAATTGTAATGGGGAAAGACCAAAGGCAAAGTGATCATTAAAGTTCTCTTTCCACTTTAACCATCTATAAAAGTTTAAGATCACAGAAATGAACAAAGAAAGATCATGAAATAAAATCATCAATAAAAAAATCCTGTATTCCTTATACGCAGCGTTTAAATTGGGTAGAATCCCTATAGATCTATTCCTTTTTTCAGATGGCAAAAGGAAACATAAATCCACAGAATTTTAAGAACAGAAAGAGACAGAGATCAAGTCCAACGTTCTCTCTTTTTTTTTTTTTCTGATGAGAAAACTGAGAAGCGGCAAGGTTAAGCAATTTGTCTAAGATGACAAAACTAGATAATACATAAGAAGGAATTACATCTTACTTATAAAATAATATAATATTATTTGGGGAAACTCCAGTCAATGGTAAGGGAATGGAGGTTGGGGAATACAGTGTATTTCTAGGAAACATGGCTGATTTCCTTAATGAGAAAGGTAAAATTTTCATGTACATATATTAACTACTGTAGCAGAAGATGCCTGGAGAAGCAAGGAGAAGTTGTATTCATCTATACCAAAACTAAACACGGGGGCGAGGAGGGGTAGAGGGTACATGATGGATCTTATGATAGAAGAATGTATGATGAACCAACAATCTTCAAAACTAAAGATGGCAAATACATATCCCTCAACCGTTTAAGCCCATGGCAGATCTCTCTGTTCATCTCACACTCTGTCTCACAATACAGTGTTCTTGGCAACCATGACCAGAGGATTGGAGTTAACACACTAGTAAAACCTATTTCCCGTTTCTGTTCTACATTCTCTAAATGGCTAGGTGACACTTATCCTTGCTTTGGCTGGTTTCTTTAAAGTTGTTATTTACCCTGCCCACAGTTGTCTTCACTTGGTATTATTCCCTGTTCTCAATGACATCTACCCCCATTCTTACCGAGCTGTTAGTGCAGTATTTAAACTTTAACATGCTTGCACATCACCAGAGGACCTTGTTAAAATGAACATTCTGATTCGGTCAGTCTGAGAGAAGCTAAGATTCTGCATTTCTAACAAGCTAACAGGAGATGCTGATGCCGCTGGTCCACCAACCACATTTGGAATAGGGTTAGCTACCTGTCCTTAACCTAAGAGTAAGTCACCATTTTGGAGTGGGGGAAGATAAGGGTAAAAGGAAAGCACTTTACAAAAAACACATTAAGAACGTACGCTCTAAAACCTTATGGCTAGCTACACTAGTTTCTGAACTTGGTTTCATCTGTAAATTTTTGGCTTTGCCAAGACTTTCACTGGTAACTTATTAATCCTGAAACCCAGTGTCCTAGGCTCTCTTCCATCACGTTTCAAGGATGTGTCTTCACTGCAGTACCATTACGGATGTGGAATGCCCCCGACTGCCATTTCTGCTTTGTCTATATCTCACTAAGGGTGACACAATACTCATTTTAAAATATTTTCTAGGGGCACCTGAGTGGCTCAGTAGGTTAAGCACTTGACTTCAGCTCAGGTCATAATCTCACAGTCCGTGGGTTTAAGCCTCACGTCAGGCTCTGTGCTAACAGCTCAGAGCATGGAGCCTGTCTTTGGATTCTGTGTCTCCCTCTCTCTCTGCCCCTCCCCTGCTCATGACCTATCTCTCTCTGTCTCTCAAAAATGAATAAACATTAAAAAAATTTTAATAAGTAAATAAAATATTTTCTAAAGAAGAATTGAGAAATATCAATACCAGTCAACAAAATGCACAACAGAAAAATATTTTCAGTATCATAGTAACTGTATTCAAAAATCTACAAATATTCAGGAAAGGCATACATTCTACATATTAATTTTCATTTACACCTTGTTTAACTGCATGACAAAATACTTATTCGTACTTTAGAAACTACACAATATTTTATGTCCTAAATTTAGACCATTTATTGTCTTTTTCTAAATTTCCATGACCTTGAGTTTATAATTCCTAAAGGTAAAAAGAGCAAAAATGCTTTTACAAGTGTTTTCCAGGAAAATCCCCTTTTAATATTAATTCTTGGGGCGCCTAGGTGGCTTAGTTAAGCATCCAACTTCAGCTCAGGTCATGATCTTATGGTTTGTGAGTTCAAGCCCCGTAACGGGCTCACTGCTGTCAGCGCAGAGCCCACTTCAGATCCTCTGTCCCCCTCTCTCTGCCCCTCCTCAGCTTGCGCTCTCTCAAAAAAATAAATAAGAACATTTAAAAAATAAAATAGTTCTTAAATCACTCAAAGTCCTCTCCAATTAAAAAAAAAAGGAAAAGGGGGTGCCTGGGTAGCTCAGTTGGTTAAGTGTCTGACTTCAGCACAGGTCATGATCTCACGGTCCATGAGTTTGAGCCCCACATTGGGCTCTGTACTGACAAGCTCAAAGCCTGGAGCCTGCTTGGGATTCTGTCTCCCTCTCTCTCTGCCCCTCCCCCACTCATGCTCTGTTTCTTTCTCTCTCTCAAAAATAAATTAAAAAGAGGAAAAGAAAAAGAACTCTGTCTGTCAGTTAAGACTTTACTTTTACTTTAAACAAAATTCATTTCCTTTTTTCCTGAAACCTCCCCTTAAGTTTATTCCTAGAGCCTATTAATAATGAAGTAATGAAGAAAACAAAGAGTCAAAGAGGACTTTTGCTCCTTTCTATCCTTTATAAAAAAAGGATATTATCATCAATGACTGGGAAATTTAGAACTTTTATTTTTACCACAAGAGTCTCATAAATAAATTCAGTAAAGCAAAAGCTTAAATCATCACAGAAAACACAGGTGGAGTGAGTCATTATCTGGACTGCACCAAAGGGGAAAACAAGAATCAACCAAAAAATTTTAAAACCAGAAAGGATTCCTTTATTTTCCTAATCAACCAGACTAGAAAGAAATGTTTGCACATGAATTCAAGAGACAAATAATATCTGCTTTTGCACAGAATTTAAGAGCTAATGGGCCTCAGAAATCATTTATACCAATCCTCTGATTGTGTTGGTTGAAACGGAGGCTCAAAGATGGTTAAAGAAGAAAATAATAAATTCACCAAGCCAATCAAGAACCTCTAGAAGACATTTAAGTTAAATAAGAGATAAGAAAATAATTGAGCATGCTCCGGACCTAAATAAGGGCCAGGTTTGAGAGCATAAAATACAGAAGTGAAATAAAAAGCAAATACTAACCATAAAATAGAAACATCTTGTTCTAGTAAGAAAAACTCTTGTAGCCTCCTTGCCTAAGAATTGAAAAAAGTCCTGGCATATCAAATTTGAATCACTAGTTAGTCCTTTTCACCCTTTCTGATACAAGTTCCAATGATTCTACATGGCTCTTACATTCTCTCTAACGTTTCCTCAATGAGGTACATTTTTTGAGTCTTCAATTATACTATACAGGGTTTGTAAAAGCAGAGACTGTGTCATTATCTTTTGTATAACTTCAAAGTAGATCTAGTTTGGTACTGTATACATACAGAGTCTTAACAGATGCTTAGTGAATTAATATATAATCTAATACAACAGTTCTCTTGTATTAGATTTCCTTTGTTTTATTTTCATTAGAAGCTATGCTCAAAGGGAATTTCTGACTGATCTACTTCATGGTTCCTTTCTCCAAGTCAAAAGCTCTACAGAAAGCTTTATTTATTTATTTGCCTAATAAATTATTGTTCACAGGGGCACCTGGATGTCTCAGTCGGCTAAGCCTCTGACTCTTGATTTTGGCTGAGGTTATGATCTCGCAGTTCATGAGTGAAAGTCCCATGATGGGCTCTGTGCTGTCAGCACAGAGCCTGCTTGGGATTCTCTCTCTGTCCCTCCCCCGCTAGCACTCTCTCTCTCTCTCTCTCTCTCTCTCTCAAAAATGAACATTAAAAAAAATTCTTGTTCACAGAAGTGATTATGGGAAACTGTACTAAGGGCTGCATAAGTAGGGAGTTCAAAGGAGTAAGTACAGGCAGAATATTCAAAGTTAACATTAATGCAAAGAATAGAATACTAGTAATTTTCTAAAACATTTAGAATATCTACATCTAAGATGAGTTAGTAAAACAAGTAAGTTCATAGAGGCCCATCCTATTTAATACTTTGATAACTGTCCCCAAATATGGAATTGAGAATGTACACATCAGGACGGCACACAGGGAGGGCTGTCAACCCCACAGAAAATGAGAATTGAATTCAAAGTCATCTTTAGATAAATATTACATTTTAAAAAGATAAAGAAATAGAGTTAAAAATAATCATACAGTTAAAACAACAATGATAGAAAATAGGAAAAGATTAGCAAACAGAGCACAGGATAGAATACTTAATAATCTGAAAATGAAACCGCAAATGTCTTATTTAAAGAACAAGTAACAAAAGTATATTACTTCTAAGCTGGAATACAAATTTTTTGTTCTAAAAGTAATGGTCAAATACTTAACACTGAAAATTTGCATTAATAACTATAGTTTTGATAACTGCATTTTTTAAAAGATCACATGCAAAATGAAAAGGGCTCAGAAAACCAGCAACAAAAAAAGTTCAATGGTCCAATGAATAAAGATGAAGTATTGGGCTATTTTAAAACTAGAAAACTGACACATGTTACAACTGGCAAAAAGTACATAAGCATTAAAAAATATGGAAAAAATTATACAAAGCAGTATATGAAGGGAGATGAAAAATAGGGCTAAAACTTATTAAGCTACTCTTTAAGCTTGGCTTATAGGCTGGTCCTTTTATGAGGTAAGCACTTGCATTGCAGGATTGGGTTTGGGGGGGGGGGTTGCGTGCGAGCGCACACACATGCACATGTGCACCCGTATATATGAGTGATTTTTTTAACTCATTTAATCCTAACAATAACTCAGAAAGAAATTACTATTATCCTCATTATTCAGATGTAGAAACTGAAGCTAAGAACTGGAGTTCAGTGTCTTGTCCAATTCTCCCTGGCTTCAAGGGGCAGAGGTGGGATATGAACAAGCCCACCCGCATCTTAGATCAATTAAGTTATAAAATAAGCATTTTCTCCCATCTCTAGAAGCTATGATTCTTAAGTTGTATCCATAAAAAAGAAAAACTTACAAAGAATATAATATAAAGAAAAAACAAATATATATAAAGAAAAAAACCAGAAAAGTTACATATTTGCCAAATCTAGATGGCAGAAAAACAATAATAAACCACAACATTTCCAATGTTTTATGCATTCACCTGCTTTCTAGACAAGACTAAGGATAGTCCCAAATAACACAGATATCCCCATTAGAATTATGCCTTTATAATTCTAGGTGATCTATAGCAGCTACTTCTAAGACTTATGCTTACATAATTAGTTTTAGCATGAATCAATAAAACTGTACTGGGATCGCACAAAAACAATTATTTAACCCTAAAATTTTCAAATAAAATTCAGTACAAATCACTGTCATTTTACACATGGAGTTTTAGGGGTAGAGTAAGGAACAAAGGGCTGAGAGGAGAAAGCAAGTCCATGTTATTCCACTTTCGGTGATTCGCTTTAATGCTTTTCTTCCCACCAACAACTCGTTAAAATATTACTGATAAAATTCCAAAGACGAAAATTCTCAAACATTGTAATTATAAATAAAGCCAAGAGACAGGACAGCAAAAATAGCTAAAGAAAATATAAAATGAAACTTAAGACATACCTGAGATGTATCATCAAGTTGAGGTTTTCCATAAAGGCTAGAGAGACTCTCTGCCCGCATAAGATATTCTGCTGTTCTTCTCTTCACAGCTTCTCGACGGGTAGGGCTTGACTCTCCTGAAAGGAGAAAACAAGGACAGGACATGTGAAAAATAAACTTTCATTTATCCAATCTGAAGATTAACTTTCTTTTACGCAGTTCACCACTTGTTCACTTTTTTTTTTAACGTTTATTTATTTCTGAGAGAGAGAGACAGAGCACGAGCAGGGGAGGGGCACAGAAAGAGACACACACAGAATCTGAAGGAGGCTCCAGGCTCTGAGTTGTCAGCACAGAGCCCAACACGAGGCTCGAACTCACAAACCATGAGATCATGACCTGAGCTGAAGTCGGACGCTTAACCGACTGAGCCATCCAGGCTCCCCAGCTACTTTTACATTTCTAACAAAAAAGAAGAGAAATTCAAAATCGGAACAGACATCCAAGTTATTAGTATCAGCAAGGTCTCAATATTACCACCATAAATATGATTTATCCAAATTCTGAAATTTTCCTATTTAAATATAGAGAGAGAGAACCTGATACCTTCTATAGGAGGAGTTGATATACAAGAAATGTAGTATAGGGGCACCTGGCTGGCTCGGTTGATTAAGCGACTTCGGCTCAGGTCATGATATCAGGGTTCATGAGTTCGAGCCCTGCGTTGGGCTCTGTGCTGTCGGCTCAGAGCCTGGAGCCTGCTTCAGATTCTGTCTCCCTCTCTCTCTCTCGCTGCTCCTCTCTCTCTCTCTCTCTCTCTCTCTCTCTGCCCCTCTCTCTCGCTCTCTCAAAAATAATAAAAACATTTAAAAAGTTTAAAAAAAAAAAGAAATGGAGTATAAAAAGCTCTGCAGACAAAAGACTAGCCTGGTCCAGGCACTATGCAACTGCCCAACTCAACAAATTGGGACTAAATGCAATAGATTTTTAATAAGAGCCGTGACATGGATATGATATGCTGCTAAAGCAGCACAAAACTGGAGAATAAAATCATTTAAGGGTAACTCTAAATTCACTCTGATTTTTGTAAGCTTCATGTTTTTTCATTAATAAAAAATTGTCACCCACCTTACAACTGAAAAATAAGAATCTAATTGAAATGTATGTTAACTAGCTGGAATTAAAATAAAGACTTTAAAAAAAGAAAAGGAAGAATGTAATTGAAATCTCTGTAATAGACAATTATATGAAAATGAACGAGTCATGTACCCTGTCTGGCTCTCAGTTTCTCTAAACAAAGGGTATTCAAAATGGCCTCCAAAGTACTCAAGACTTCAAAAACCAGCTGGTCCAGCCCATGAAGTACTGGATTCTCTCTCTTCTAGAGCAGGACAATCCTGTGCTCTTACCCATTTTATATACCTGTGATACATTTCATTTGAAGAAACGACTCCGTGACTGAGAGTTATGACGTTTGAAAACCACTGTACTATATAATCTCTAAGGCTCCTTTCATAAATAATATTCTATATTTTCAGGACTCATTTTTATCTAAGCACTTCATACATAGTATTTTTTTTAATAATCGCCCTATGCATCTTCTGAATGAAGTTAACCAAAAAGCGAGTATCATACAGTGGAAAGCACCCTTGATTACATTCCGGAAACCCTGCTTATCTAAATTCTGTCTCTGCCTTTCACTAGTCATGTGACCAATGGTACATCATCTCAACTCTCTGACCTCTTCCTCATGCTCTAAAATGGAAATATATACTTCAAATGACGGCAGAGATTAAAGGACACAATATACATAAAAGATACTACAACAAAGACAGTTGTATATAGGAAGCACTAAATTGTAAAGGTTTTTGATCTTGGTTTCTCTCTAAACCTAGTCCTACAAAATAATGTTCCTGTTTTGCTGAAGTGAACTGAACTGAATTACAGTTTATAAAGCAGGCATTCTTCCCCAAAAGATGACTACTAGAAAACCTTTATTTCTGCCTGCAATAGCATCTTCTATTTCTTCTGAGGAATGCTCGCTTCTCCCCTTTGTAGCTCTCCACCTTCAGCCACCAGTACCATCGCTTAACAGGGTGGTCTGAATGGAAACTGCTATTGTGTTTCAGATCTCAGTCCCTCTGCCCCGTATTACTATACAGTCAAGGGTGGGCCCTCTGTCACAAGTTGGGCCAATCACAGAACCCCACCCTCTTGGCCACGGTTGGAGAAGGGAGGAATTGGCTCAACACAAACTGGGCCAATCAGTCCCTCTTTGCTATTGAAGCTGGGACTGGGAACTGCCAACAGCCACAGTCTCTGCCAATGTGCTAAGAGCCAATCAGGGATAAGGAATTTAACAGAGAGAAGCAGTTATGAGAGACAAAAAAAGGAATCCTAGTGTGACTGGGGTCCCAGATTTCAGCTGAACCGACATTCCTGCCATTCTTTGCCTACTGGAGTTCAAATGTGGATTTTCTCACATGCAAACCGAAGAATCCAGACTGAATAGAGCCCTCAAAGGAAACCGGCAACAAAGTTGGGGGTGCAGTTTTGCTTAAAAACCTTCCCTTCGCAGCTTTTACATGACCGGTCCATCTCTTCTCTCCTTTATGAGTACTTCAAAAATGTAACTAGTCTTGGGGGCTGGTGGGGAGGGAGGAATCTTCTCAATTGCTTTTTAACTATGGAACAGTCTACATTTATTAACTCTCCAACTCCTCGAACTTCAATTAAAATTAAAATTTCAATGCGATCCCTGTCTCTGTCCTTAAAATGTATTTAATTTCAAAGCTCAAGCTTTTATTTTTATATAATCTATCTGTGAAAGTTACCTAAGTAATTGAAACATGCTGTGAAGGTAAAATGTGCCACAGAGATAAGAAACATTTACTATTTCTACACATTACTCATCCTTCAGTTTAGAGTTTACCTTTCATGGACTCTAACTGCTACTCCCATTATCATCAGTGCTTTATACCTTTCATGTCCTCATTTAGATCCCCCATTTAAAATTTCTGATTCATCGTAGGTAGGCTAAACTGCAATAGAAACCATGGCGATGTGTTCAATGCGGTGTGATCACAAGCTGTAATACAACTTTGAAAATTGCTTTTGTTCAAAGAAAAAAAATAAACGTTTCCCAAAATAATTTGAAATTCAAAACTGCCAAGACCGTGGAGCACCTATGTCAAGCTAAAACCATATTTTGTAATGAAATCATTGTTTTTTTAAACTTTTGGGGCCTCTGCCGTTTTCTCGAGGCAGTCTCCATAGTAACAGAGAAAACCGGAAGCCAGCAGTTGCAATGGACTCCTGCTGCTGATAGTGGTTCCACTTCCATGGAAACAACAATGGAGTGATGGGATACGGGAAGGCCTTTTAAATGTAACCTTCAATATACATATTATGACTCCTTCCTTACCGGCCCCTTAAAAGTGGGTCACAGGCACAGCTGCTCAAGAGTAGCTGCCAAGGATGAAAATCACCGCTTGCAAATTTCTACTGCCGGACACTTCCTGAGGTTTGTGAGTACTAGGAAGAAAAGATTAATCTACAGATTTCTGGAATAATTTTAACCGATCAAAATATTGATAAATATGACTTGAAACAGATTTTAACAGATTAAAAATTTTCAGTCAACCCTAACCTCAATTTCTTACTCTTTCTGTTAAGACACACATACACAGCCCATAATGATTATTTTTCAAGGAAAACCAGGTTATCTGAAATTCAATGCTTAATCCCAATTTAGGTCATGTAGCTATTATCGCTTCAGTATTATATCCAGGTAGACACCTAATAAATGCTTGCTTTTTTTTTTTTTTTTTTTTTTTTAGAGAAACAGTGCATGCGTGCATGCCAAGGAGGAACAGAGAGCGAGGGGGAGAGAGAATCTTAAGCAGGCTCCACACTCAGCGTAGAGCCCAGTGATGCAAGGCTCGATCTCATGACTGTGAGATCATGACCTGAGCTGAAATCAAGAGGGAGATGCTTAACTGACTGAGACACCCAGCAAATGCTTTTAAAAATCGATACATATTTTACATTATACCTGATAAACCAGTACCTTCAATAAGTTTCTCTACATTTCTACTAATAATTCAGATACAGTAAGAATTTCCACTGGGCTCTGGCATCCAAGAGAAAACATATTCCCATTATTTACTAACCTTTATGTCAAAAAGTTCCACTGTGCCAAAAAATACATCTTATGTATATCATGTCAACCTGTAGTTCTTTACCTTATCAATTTCTGATCACGAGAGAGGATGGATATAGGGTGATTATAGAGTCTGATCTGTGAAAAAATAGGATGTAGCTGAATAGAAATGAGGAGAAAGTCCAAAGTTGTTCTTGAAATTTTTAGAAACACTGGACTGCCTGTCCTGCATTTCTCAGAACACGAACTCTGACTTGCTCCTAAGTTTTATAGAAGGCACAGTCTATACATAATGGAATCATAAAATTCTAATTTATTCAAGAAGCCATCACTACTTGGCACTCCTTTCATTACATCAAATTCTATTTACAAGAGAGAGGTAACCTGCCTTATACGACTAAGGAAGTTAAGGCTCAGGGATGTGGAATGCCTTTCACAGTTAAAAAGTTAATATAATAGACTAAAACTGAAGCCAGGCCTTAGGATACCAAACTTCTGGTGACTGAATGTGAAGTGGACTGTGCTACTGTTACTGAGTAGAATGAGAAAAATACAGAGCACAGGACAAGTACAAGTGAGTATGGGAACAAAGAGGAAGAGAAAATAAGCATGAGGAGTTGAGACAGGAGCCTATCAGACAACACAGCAGAGGAGAGTCAGACAGAAAGAGACTGGAAACGACAGACAAGGGCACAGGAAAATCAGAGCTATGAAGAGGTATATTTCACAGAGTGTGAAAGAGAATGGGCCTTTCTGAGAAAAAGTGGTCTCAAAACATCCTTGTTACCCAAGGATTTCTTTGGAAAACACAGGTCTTTTCTCCTTTACCCATTAAAAAAAAAAAAAAAAAGACATTTTTATTCACAGCACTAGTGAAAATCAGTTTCACAAACTAGAATAAAAACTAGTTCTTCCAATTCTATTATTCTACCCTTAGTCACCAAAAAGAATATAGCTAATGCCTCATCATTGGTTCAACAAAAGAAAATCAATGCTGAAGTAAAAACTGGCCATGTGAGACTACTTGAAAGTCTGCCGACATCTATATTTTATGGAAAAGTTTAAGGGATTTTTAAGAGTATTTTGACTAGATTTTTGCCACATGCACAGACTTTAAGTCTCACCTAAGACCCTACGTAGGGAGGTCTTATATTCTTAGCTCTATTCCTCTACTCCAACAAACACTCTCCAGTAGCCCCTATGACACTACATTCTTGGTCAAACATGCCTGATTTTTACTCAGATTATCACATTACAAAGAACATTCAAATCAACCTGGCTTTAAGGGAATGAGCTTTTGTTTACTGCTGTTTTTTTTTTCATTACAACTTTAATAACAAAAAGAATATGATGGCCTTGGTGGTTACAGTTGGTTTTTTTTTTTAGTGTTGATTTATTATAGTTAATGGGTTTTTTGTTCTTCTCAGGTACAGCCTACCATTTCTGACTTACGTTAAGAGTTCTGACAACAAAAGGCAACCTTGAGAAAAACAGTAATTTATGGTTCTACATGTCTACCACAACTGGAGCCATCAGCCTTTCCACATATAACAAAACCGGGTCAATCAGGGAAACTGCTTCCCATTTGCATTTAACCAACTCCAGATTAATGTCTTTTCAAAAACCAAGTGTTATGTGACCCCTAGAAGTTCAAAGAGTCACCAAAGAATAGTAAAAGCAAAAGTCATAATAATATTCATGTCCAGGCATCGCCTCAATTATGACTCCTTTCAGTGCTGCTTAGTAGTTTTTCTATCAGTTAATACTGAATGAAAACTAACACATCATTAGATCATAGAGTGTTAAATGCCTACAGAGACAGTCTTCTCCTATATTCAACTATTTTTTTCCTGTTCCCTAACCCATTTTTTGTTTTGTATTTTAAGGGGGAGTATCCAAAAAACTAATTATTCAATCCCCTCCAAACAACATGGTCTGGCCAGTCTCTTTATGACAATAAACTCTTGCCTAGATAGATAGATTGACTGATAGATAGACAGATAGTCAATCCCTAAATGTCCCTTATGTTGTTATCCATGGCCTCTAAAAGATTAAGATAAAAAGTTTAAAAAGAGCTAGAGATACACTGAAGGTAAAAGGAATGAAAAATGAAAACTTAGAAGCTAAGATTTTGTCTTCTGAGATGGAATAAAAATAAGATAAGGGAAAAGATGGAAATGAAACTCCACATAGACTAAGAATTGTTTAGCTACTATACTAATAAATATGAAAAGTCCCCCAAGCCCCACAAAGGCTTTTGCTCATTTCTTTCACCAGCTATAAGTGACATCTTAAGAAGTAGTAAATCCATGGAGGACTCCAACAAACTGTTTTCTTGATATCATGATATTGGATCACATATTCTCCTTTAAGATGATGTAAAGCAATCAACAGAATTATTGATTATAAGCAGTTAATTCTTCTTAATCCTGGAAGTTTCACAGACTCCTTTAATGTATCCCCATCTTAAAAAATTAAACTACTTCACGTATATCACAATTAGATGGACTCCATTCCATTTCCAGATTTATTTAATATGAAGATATTTATCTCCACATTTAAACAATTCAAAGGATGTGCCAAGCGCTACTCCCACAGTATATCACAACTGAAGCCCATTTCAAGGTAACAAAGAAAATCCTCCCCAACGAGTAAGACCTGTATACATATTCCTGTCTCTCCTATCCTCTTCAGAAGGCAAAATGCCTAATAGTTACTGAGCATGTATTATGTTCCAGACACAGTTATCTCAATGTTTATAGTCATCTCAGTGTTGTCACAGAACATCACATATAGAAGACCCTCAGTAATATTTTGTTAAATAAATGAATGGGAAAGCAAATGAATGATTTGGTACCAATACTACATGGTCTGATAACAATGCCTTCATGCTTAGAGATACTATAATTACCTCTTTCTATAACTGAGTGCCTTTCTCTAACTTAACCAGTTACAATATGTGCATTTCAGAAAACGTCATCTGTAATTATTGTCTTTATCATCTATGTAGGTGAAATTGTAAAAAAGGAATATGGAGGAATATGGCATAGAAGTATGACTGGACTAATAGGACAATCTAATTTTATGAAAAACCGTCATGGCAGCATCATTGAAGGAAACACAAGCACAGATATTCCACATAATTTTAAACCACTATGTAAAACAGAATGAAGTCTGTGAACTTTTTATTGTTCGACAATTACAATTTTGGGAAATCTGTTTCTTCGCAGTTTATAAAAGTACAATATGCCTGAACAATGACCTGGTTATTTTTCAAATGAAACACACTTTGAGACCACTAATGACAACACAGTAAGCTCATGAGAAAAAGCAGACTTACATTTTCAAAACTTCCTAAAAGAAAATAGGTAAACTGAACTAGTGTGTAATTTACATAAGACTCAATATTTAACTATTACGATTAACTAAGCTGTAAGTTCAATACAACTATGTAACTCAAGTAATCATGAAATAATGATTGACTGTTTCTCAAAGTGCCTAACTGCTAGTACTGAAATAAATGCCAGCTTTCCATTTAGAGTTTTTAAGTTTTGTCTAATTTACTTTACAATATTCATAGATATTTGGGGTGCCTGGGTGGCTCAGTCAGTTAAGCGCCTGACTCTTAATTTCAGCTCAGGTCATGATCTCACAGTTCGTGGGGTCTGCACTGAGCTCTGTACTGACAGTTATCGAGCCTGCTTTGGATTCTCTCTCTCCTTCTCTCTCTGCCCCTCCCCTGCTCGTGCTCGCTTTCTCTCTCTGAAAATAAATAAACTTTTAAAAAACTGTTTTTAATTATAAAAAATAAAATAAAATACTCACAGATATCTATATTTCTTCTGACCAGAATTAACACTTTTTCCAATAATCACAGGAATTAAATCAACCCTCTCATTTTAATGTTTTTAAACTGTGTTGCTAAAGATATAAAAATGTGAGGATACTGATGACCGAGACCATCTACTAAAAAACCCTTTGAGAATCCTCATCTCTCTCTCTCTGCTTTTGCAATAGAGCAGCTGTGCCTCACACAGATTCACATGAATGAAAATATTTAGACGAGAAACCACCCACTTAGTTTATTTTCCATGCGACTTTCCTGTAATTATTTTGTAAACTGTTCACACAACAATACATAAAAACATCTGCAAAAACAGGTAATTAATGTGTCAAGCCAAACTAATGCATTTTTTATGGTGTCCATGCTTCGTCAACTGTAATTATAACTCTTTTTTAAGCAAATGATGATGTGTTTGTTGCAATGTGCAAGTGGTTATTTTAGATGCTCTGTTTACTGTTCATACAATCTGAATATAAAACTCCACAGCTACTTTACCCTTCATCAATGTTTTACCTAGCTTTTTGCAGAAGCAGGAGAGTGGTTCTCTTTTCCAAGCTATAATTTCCAGTAAACAGTTTTGTCATTAAAACATGAAACTCTCAACATGAAAGTTGATACCAAAATACCCAACAATTCAAGAAACATATGACAGAAAATGATTCACCCAGACTTTCTTCTTGCTACTGTAAACCTATGGGAATTATAGCACTTTATGCCCGTCAGCTTGCGAGATACTAAGCCTCCTGAATATGAGAAGTTTAGAAGGTTTGCTATTGTTTTTATGTATAATATCCATTCCATCTAGACCCACCAGACACATGTATCTTTGACATGAGACCAACAAAGGAAGAACCAAATATCCTTCCCCAAAGTATATTGTTTCGTATCCATCCATATGCTTCAGTTTTACGACAGGGCAGGTCACGCTCAGTATTATTACTATTACTCTATGCACCAACATTGCATAGCAATCATCATCCTCAGATGGCCATTCCTTAAGGCCCAAGGTTTCTGTTCTATAAAGTTCTGTTTCCAGAGCTAATAAAATCTCTAACATGAAGGAAGAAGCACAACCCTTTAATATTTATGTAAGGTCCTTTCTCTTTTTAAAAAAGGCAATCTTTAGGGGCACTTAGGTGTCTTGGTTGGTTGAGCATCCGACTTTGGCTCAGGTCATGATCTCATGGTCTGTGAGTCTGAGCCCCTCACTGGGCTCTGTGACAGCTCAGAGCCTGGAGTCTGCTTCAGATTCTGTGTCTCCCTCTCTGCCCCTCCCCCCACTCCGTCTCTCTCTTTCCTCTCTCTCTCAAAAATGAATAAACATTTTCCAAAAAACTTAAAAAGGAAATTCTTAAAACATCTATCGTGATTACCTATAGTTCAGAAAAACCCTCAAAATAAAGAACTCTTAGGAAACAAAGGTTTCTGTTTATTTATTTTCACAACCAAATTTTTTAGAAATAGTAGAGTTCACCCTTCCAGGTCCAAGCTTATGTAACTCCTTATTTTGATACAAATATTTCTAAACTGAGCTACTCCATTCTTCCCTTGAATATTAGCTACTGTGATATGCTAAAAGTGCCTATCCTCACCCTGTTCCCAATAAGAACATGAGGAAAGTATTACAGAAAATCAAGTAAGTTTCCCAGTTGCCAAACTTTAGTTTTAGGTTGAACGCTTATTTTGGAGATTTTGGGGTTGGGTCTGATCAAAACAGAACAGAGCTCCAATTCCAAGGATCCTGGAAAAGGAAAGACATGACTATGACAAGGTAAGGGAATAGGACAGAAACTTATTTATTAAAGCCAGAAATCAAACTCAGGGTCAGATGAGCAAGAAATCTCATACTGAGTTCTACTACTTATATTGATTGCTACAAATAGAAAATGTAATAATAAATATAATTAATGACATTTCATATGGCTGAATTCTAAACATTGTCAAACCTTTGGGACAAATATACTGATATCAGTGCACAGTACTGATATACCAGACAAGAAGCTTTTAAACCTATTTGTTCCTTTCAAAAACTACCTTAATGTATACTGGCTGTTACCTACACACACTTTAGTATTCAACTTTTTTATCATCTCCTGCAGAAGCCTTCCCTATAAGCCTTCTCCTTCTCCCTGGTCAAGTGCCCATTTATACTTATCTATAGAATCATTCTCATTCAAAAATATTTATAGAGAATCTCCTATGTAACAGGCACTGTGCTAGAAAATACACTCAATGAGAAAATGCCTTGCCTTCAAGGATATGACAAGTAAATAAAGAGATATTCATTCAGTAAATAACTGCACAAATAATTATTTCATTTTAAGTATGGTAAGTACTTGAATTGAAACAGTGTGCAATGACAACAATGTTCAGGAAATCTATTCTGGTGGGAACCGAGGTGAAAAAACGTTCACTTGAGAAAATATCACTGAAACTGAGACCTGATGAACAAGGAGGAAATATCAATTGAAAAAGCACAGTAAAGCACTCAAACAGAGCACAACTTACGTGAAAATTCGAACATGGGAAGGGTCGTCATGCCTTCTAGGAGATAAAAGAATGCCACTGTGGCTAAAGAAAAATAAGTGACTAGGATTGGTTCAATATGAGCCTGGAGAGAAAGGCAGAAACTGAATCATTCGTAGCCTCATAAACCATAATATCTTTGGATTTTATCCTCAAAGCAATGAGTTTAATGCAAGAAAGTGACATAATGAAGGTCCATTTTCAAAAAAATCAGACTATTGGTACAGATAGAATGGTTTAGAATCAAGCAAGGATGACAACAAATCATCAAATACATTTTAACAATAAAAACATAGAAACTGACAAAATCAAATAGAAAATCTGGAATTAAAAAGCACTCAACAGCACACTGAGATGACAGAAAAAAAGAATCAGCAAATTTAAAGATAGATGAGTAAAGATTATCAACTGTGAACAAAATTAAATAATAAAAAAGACTAGACTAAGACACTAGACCAGACTAAGACACCTGTAGATACCATAAAGCACACTAAAATATATATAGTGTAGTCCAAGAAACAGAAAACGAAAGGAGGGAAAAGGCAGAAAAATTATTGGAGGAATAACATGTGAAAACATTCCAAATTGATGAACATTGACCTACATATCAAGAAGACCATCAAATACCAAGAATAAAACAAACACCAAGAAGGATAAACCCAAAGAGATCCACATCTAAACATATAATAGCCAAATTATCAAAAGCCAAAACAGAAAATCTTAAATGAAGTAAAGATAATCTCATTTCTTCTGCAAACTGGTTTAAAGAATAAGTCCTCTTAAACTATATAAGACTACACTGTAGAGCTTATATAAAAAAGCGACATATGACAATACTAACAAAAAGATGTAGGAAAAGAAGAGATCTATACTGAAGTAAAGTTCTTATATATTACTAGAATTGAGGTAATGAAGTAGAATGTTTTAAGTTAAAGTACTTATTACTATAGTACTTCAGAAAAAACACTGTGAAAAATAAAAAACTCAAAATGTTAGTCTCCCAAAAAAAAGAATAAATGGTACACTATAAAAAATATATAATCGTGACACAACACAGTAAAAAACAAAAAACATACGAAACATAAAAAAAAACAATAGTGGGGCGCCTGGGTGGTTCAGACAGTTAAGCATCCGCCTTTGGCTCAGGTCATGAACTTTCTGAGTTCAACCCTGCATCGGGCTCTGTACTGACAGCTCAGAACCTGGAGCCTGCTTTGGATTCTGTGTCTCTGTTTCTCTCTCTGCCCCTCCCCTGCTCATGCTCTGTCTCACTCACTCTCTCTCAAAAATAAACATTTTTTAATTTAAAAAAACAAATAATTTAAAAAATAATAAAATTTAAAAAAACAAAAGCACAATGGCAAGCATAAATCTAACTGCATTATTAAATGTGTGTGATGTATATGGATTAAACATGCCATTGAAAAAGCAGAGTATAAGGCTAAATTTTTTTTTAAAAAGATCCAATTGTATCCTGTTTACAGGAGACATACTTTGATTCAAAAAAACAAAGAGATTAAAAGTAAATAACTTGGGGCACCTGGGTGGCTCAGTCGGTTAAGCATCAGACTCGATTTCAGCTCAGGTCATGATCTCAAAGATTTGTGAGTTAGAGCCCCCTGTTGGGCTCTGTGCTGGCAGTGTGGAGCCTGCTTGGGACTCTCTCTCTTTCTCTCTCTCTCTCTCTCTCTCTCACTCCCCTCCCTTCCCCTGAATGTACTGTCTCTGTCTCTCTCAAATAAAATTCTTAAAAATAGAAAAAAAAGTAAATAGTTTTACTAATATCCAACAAAATAGACGTTAAGAAAAATTAATGTTACTAGAGACAAAAACAGACATCTTACAATGTTAAAAAGGTTAAATTAGTCAAAAAGATACAACATTATGAACACACATGCATCTAACAGGAGTCCTAAAACAGATGAAGCAAAAAGAGAAATAAAAGGAGAATTTCAAGCTGAATAAAAATATAAGCAACATAATCAAAATTTATGAGATGCAGCAAAAGCAGTGGTTGGAAGGACTTTATAGCTTTATTAAAGTCCTATGTTGAAAAGATTGCAAATCAATAACCTAAGCTTCCACCTCTTCAGATAAAATAAATCTAAACAATGAAGAGTGAAATACACAAAAAGAAAGCAGGAGAAGCAGAAATGAAATAGAAAATTAAAAAATAGAAAACAAACAAAATCAAAAGTTGGTTCTTTGAAAAAGATCTGATTGACATTTACCTAGACCAAAACAAACAAAATACCACAATCAAAATAATGTACATATCCATCACTCTCAATTAACAATTCTTTTTTTTTTTTTTAAGTAGACTCCACACCCAATGTGGGACTTGAACTCAGGACCCCAAGATCAAGAGTCACATACTCTACTGACTCAGCCAGCCAGGCACTCCTCATTTGACAATTCTTTGTTTTGCCTTCATTTTTAAAATATACTTTCACTGAGTACAGAATTCATTTGACAGGCTTTTTTCCTCTATGTATGTTAAAGGTGTGAATCAATAGTCTCCTTGTTTGCATTGTTTCTAACAAGAAATCTGACATCATTCTCATCTTTGTTCTTCTGTATGTGTCTTTTGTTCTGCCTGCTTTTAATTTTAAGATTTTCTCTTTAATGCTGGTTTTGAGCAATTTAATTAGAATGTGCCTTGATGTAGGTCTTCATGTTCCTTATACCTGGGGTTTGTTGGGTTTCTTGGACCTGTAGAATATTTTCATCAAATTTGGAAAGCTTTCAGGCATTATTCATTCCAATACACTCCAGTCTCCCTCTTTCCCTCCCTTTTTAGAGGTTCCAATTACATGGAGAAAAGTGCTATAGCTTACTAATGTTATATTAATTTTTGCTTGATTTTTTCATCTTCATTTCATTTTGGATACTTTCTATTGCTATGTCTTCCAATTCATTAATCCTTTCTTCTGCAATGCTAATCTGCCACTAATCTCATTTCTTGTATTTTTAATTTCCCATACTGTAGCATTCACCTCTAGAAGTTCAATTTGGGTCTTCTGTAAATCTTCCATTGTTCTACTTAACTCCACATAATGAACACATTTCTATTAAGTTTTAAAGTCCTCATCCTTCCCTTCTAACATGTGTGTCAATTCTGAGTGAGTTCTGAATGACTGATTTTTCTTCTCACTACAGGTCATATTTTTCCTCTTTCTTTAAATGAACGGTAATTTTTTAAAGATGCCAGACATTGTGGACTTATGTTATTAGGTGGTAGATACTTTCCTATGCCTACAAATATTATTGAGCTTTGTTCTGGAATACAGTTATGATTCTTGGAAGCAGTTTGATCCTTTTACATCTTGTTTCTAAGATTTGTTAGGGTGGGTCTGGAGCAAACTGTTTCACACTAATGGGGTAAGACTCTTGAATATTCTACCCAATGCCCCATGAAAGAGGTTTTCAAGACTACCTGTTAGGAAGAGACACTATTCCTAGCCCTGTGTGAGCACCCGTAATGTTTCCCCTAATTATATCAATGGATCTCTCTCTGGCCTTGGGTAGGTTCTCCATGGCCATGCACTAATCAATATTCTGTTCAGTATTCCAAGGGATACTATGCAAATCTCTATAGAGCCATCTCCTCTCTAGATAAAACACTAGACAGCAGACAATGATCCTGTAAGGTCTACCTGCAAACTCTGCCTTGGCCTTGCTGGATTCAGCCCCATCTCCTCAACTTGGAGGTTTTGACACAATTCATCTGCCTTTCTTCTTCCTTAGCTACAACCTAGAAACTCAAGACAGCTGTAAGCTAAGCAATCATCAAGGCTCACCTTACCTGTTTTCTATCTCTCAGAAACCACTGTCTTTCACTGTCTAATGTCCAGTGTCTTGAAAACCACTGTTACATATACTTTGCTTGGTTTTTTAGTTGCTTCAATAAGACGGGTGAATACTGCCTCTGTTACCCACCTTGGTCAGCAGTGGAGGTCCTAATTTTTTGTTGTTTTGTTTTGCTTTTTATCCCTTTCACCTATTTCACTCATCCCCACCCACCCACCTTCCGTCTGGTAACCATCTGTTTGTCCTCTATATTAAGAGTCTGTTTTTTTGGTTTGTCTCTTTTTTTTCCCTTTGTTCATTTATTTCATTTCTTGAATTCCACATATGAGTGAACGGAAGTCTTAGTTTTAATGTCATTACCAGAAATTTTTTAAATTACATATATGTGTCACATTATATTTCTATTATACAATGCTACTTTACATAGTTACTGAAATTATATAATGTTGAAATCACCTAAGAAAGTAGGGTAAGGAGGCTAAGAAAGTTCACAATGAAGTCTTAATAAATTTCAACACTTTTTTTTTTTTTTTTTATTTTGAGAGAGACAGAGCAAGGGGGAAGGGGGAGAGTGAGAGGGGAACAGAGGATCCAAAGTGGGCTCTGTGCCAACAGCCTGATGTGGGGCTCGAAATCACAAACTGTGAGATTATGACCTGAGCCAAAGTCAGACATTTAATCGACTGAGCCACCAAGCACCCCTAAACTTCAACATTTAAAGGTCAAGTGGGGAAGAAGGAGCTGGCAGAGTAAACTTAGAAAGGTTAACCTAAGAATTAGAAAACTAAGAAAATTGTGGTGTCATTGGAGTAACAGAAGATTTAGGAAAGCAGAGGTGTATGAAATAGGTCACTGAAGAGTTAACAAAAGAACATTAAGGGTAAGTAACATTAATGAGAGTCCAGTTAAGATTAATAACAATGAATTCAATTTGGTTATCTGTCTGTCCAGAGTGTGTGGCTTCTTCAAATAGCACTCAGCTAGCTAGCTGCCCATTTGTTTGCCTCTGTAAGCCAGAAATAAGGGAAACATGGATACTTGAAAACAAATGGATAAATTAATCCAGGGCTGGGGTTTTGCCAGGTATGTATGATAAAAGATCAGAAGTAAGGGAGATTAAGGTATCTACCATAAGACTTTCAGAATCAATGGATCAATAAAATACATAAGATAAATAGAGAAATGGAAGACAGCTGAGAGATACTAAAGAGAAAAATGGAGGGAAGTATAAAGTAATGGCACTTTTTAAATTGTTTATTTACCACTCTCTCCCCTTCGATAACTTATAAGCTGCTCATTGATTTCAGTGAACATTAACAGTCATCCATTAAACTTTTGCTGAACAGAACAAAATTGACCTGACTTTCTAGATCACACAATACAAACTCTACAGTCTATTTCCTATCTTACTGGATCACTTCATTTAAAGGGATTATTACCATGCACTGACATGTCACATCTATGCCTCTCCTTATTTTTTCCTTCTAATTTTGCTTCTTGTTGCCTGGGCAATATTGGGCCTTTTATTACTAGTTCAAGTCAGAGTGTTGTCCCCTTCCCTGCAAACACCAAGCCAATTAACAAAATATTCAATTTGGAGTTCTCTGTTTCTAATCTCTGCTTTTATTTGTCCCAGGTACTCAAAGTCTTTGTTCATTATTGTCCTACGGTATACTTTTCTTTTGTAGGGTAATGGGTTATCACTGATCTGGACTTAATCAAGATTACTATTTTATAACATGCCTGTACATGTGAGCTTTTCACAAAACTAGGTATGCTTTCATTAGTCACAGAAAAATTTAAAAACATCTCATACAGATCAAAAATCAATCATAAGGAGCTATGACTATTCTGTTACTACAGAATGACTATTCTGTAAGGATTGGTTAACTACCTAAAAGAACACAGACTCTATACGATAATGTCCTATAAACAAAAGACAATAGCCATGTAATACAAAGTACCATGAAACCCTCAAATAATTTTTTGAAGGTAACAAGCATTCCCATTTCAAGGCACTATTTAAAATGATTAAATAGGCAGGGTGACTTGGCCATAAAGAAAGTTTCAACAAATTTCAAAAAACTGAAGTTATTCAGACAAAGTTCTTTGAACACCATGGAATTAAGCTATAAATGAGTAACAAAAAGGTAACTAGAAAAATCTCAACTGCTGGAAAATTAAATAGTATACTTATGATACACTTAGAAGTATATTACTGAGAAGTAATTCCCAGGTGCGGTAGACAAATGGACCCCTAAAAATGGCCATGTCCTAACCCAAGAACCTGTAAATATATTACTTAACTCGGCTAAAAGTGACTTTACAAACGTCGTTAAGGTTAAGAACCTTGAGATAGGGTGAATGTCTCGGATTAGGAGGGTAGGCCTAACCAAATCACATGGGTCCTTAAAATCAGATAACCTTTCCTTGCTAAGGATCAGAGTAAGATGTTCCTAGGAAAGAATGGTCAGAGGGATAGAACACTGCTGACTTGGAAGATGGAAGAAGGCATGCAGGTGCCTCTAGAGGCTGCAAAAGGCAAAGTTAACAGATTCTCCCCTAAAGTCTCTGGAAAGGAATACAGTCCTGCCCATATCTTGATTTTAGCTCAGTAAGATTCATTTCAGATTTCTAACCTACAAAACCATAAAATAATGTGTTATAAATTTGTGGTAATTTGTTACAGCAGCAATAGAAAAAAAACTATGGAACAAAGAAAAAATCAAAACAAAATAAAAAATATTTTGAACTGATAATAATGAAGCTATGACATATCTAAACCTATGAAATGTAGCTAAAGCAGTACTTAGAGGGAAATTTATCACCTTAAACATACATAGAAAAAAAGGCCAAAACTCAAAGATGTAAACTACTGACTCAAAAAATAAAAGTCAGACCGGGGCTCCTGGGTGACTTAGTCAGTTAAGCGTCTACTTTGTCTCGGGTCATGATCTCACAGTCCATGAGTTCGAGCCCCATGTCGGGCTCTGTGCTGACAGCTCAGAGCCTGGAGCCTGCTTCAGATTCTGTGTCTCCCTCCCTCTCTCTCTCTACCCCTCCCCAACTCATGCTCTGTCTCTGTCTCTCAAAAATGAATAAATGTTAAAAAAATAAATAAAATAACACTCAGACCTGAAGTTGAGTAGGAGAGAAATAAATAGAAATCCATAAAATAGAAAACTAACATCCAATAGTATAAACAAATACTCTAACATTAATAAAACTGGTAAATCCTCAATATGCCTAAGAGACTATAATAAATCATCAATATCAGGAAAGATCCAACAGAGATTAAAAAGATAAAAAGATACTATAAATAATTCTACAATCAATAAATTTAAGGGTAAGGCAACAAAAGTAAAAATAAACAAGTGGATATCAAACCAGGAAGCTTCTACACAGCAAAGGAAACCATCAACTAAATGAAAAGGCAACCTACCAAATGGGAGAAAAATTGGCAAACCATATATCTGACAAGGGATTAATATCCAAAATACTTAAGGTACTCATCCAACTCAATAACAACAATTTTTAAAAAAAAGATTTAAAAAGGGCAGAGAATCTAAATAAACATTTTTTCCAAAGATATATGGATGGCCAACAGACACATGAAAAGATGTCACATCACTAATCATCAGAGATTTGCACATCAAAACCACCATGAGGAATCACCTCACACCTGTTAGAATGGCTGGTCTCAAAAGGACAAGAGATAACAGGAGCTTGCAAGATGCAGAGAACAGGAAACCCCTGTGCCCTGTTGGTGGGAATGTAAATTGGTACAGCTACTATGGAAAACAGTATGGAAGTTCCTCAAAAAATTAAAAATAGAACTACCCTAAGTTCCAGCAATTCCACTTTCAGGTATTTATCCAAAGAAAACCAAAACACTAAAAAAGGTATCTGCAAACCCCATGTTCACTGCAGCATTGTTTACAATAGCAAAAAAATAGGAAAAAAGTGCCCATCAATGGATGAATGGATAAAGAAAATGTGGTACACACACAGAGGAATATTATTCAGCCATAAAAAAGGAATCTTGCCATTTTCAACAACATGGATTAACCCTGAAAGCATTATGCTAAATGATGTAAGTTATACAGAGAAAGAGAAGTACTGTATAATCTCATTTATATGTGCAATCTATTTTTAAAAAAAAAGCTCATAGCTACACAGCTACAGAGAACAGACTTTGTGTGTGTGTTAAATATTAATTAACTTAATATTTTATTATAAGAACTTTTATTATTTCCATTTTGCAAGTGAGGAAACAGGCACAGAGATAGTGAATAACTTGCCAATGTTTTCACAGTGGAACTCAGAATCATAATCTTCCTATTTTGATTAGGACTGCATTTAAGACAGTTTGTATTAGAAAGGATCAACTTTTTTTACCATGTTGTATCTTCCCACTATGACCAGAGATAATAAAACCTGCCTTATCAGGTTAATGGGAGGTTTACCCGAGACAACTTCCGACAAAGCCTCATAAGTGCCTAGACTGTGATTATAAAGAATTGACTTATTATTGACATTATTATTTCTTCAAATTTTTTAATTAATTAATTTATTTATTGTTTAATTTACATCCAAGTTAGTTAGCATATGGTGCAACAACGATTTCAGGAGTAGATTCCTTAACGCCCCTTACCCATTTAGCCCATCCCCCCTCTCACAACCCCTCCAGCAACCTCTGTTTGTTCTCTATATTGAAGAGTCTCTCATGTTTTGTCTCCCTCCCTGTTTTTATATTATTTTTGCTTCCCTTCCCTGATGGTCATCTGTTTAGTATCTTAAATTCCTCATATGAGTGAAGTCATATATTTGTCTTTCTCTGACAGACAATTTCACTTAGCATAATGCCCTCCACTTCCATCCATGTAGTTGCAGATGGCAAGATTTCATTCTTTTTGATCACCAAGTAATACTCCACTGTATATATATACAAAATCTTCTTTATCCATTCATCCATCGATGGGCTCTTTCCATACTTTGGCTATTGTTGATCACACTGCTATAAACACTAGGGTGCATGTGCCCCTTCAAAACAGCACACCTGTATCCCTTGGGTAACTACCCAACAGTGCAATTTCTGGGTCAGAGGGTAGTTCTATGTTTAATTTTTTGGAGGAACCTCCATACTGTTTTCCAGGATGGCTGCACCAGTTTGCATTCCCACCAGCAGTACAAAAGAGATCCTCTTTCTCTGCATCCTTGCCAACATCTGTTGTTGCCTGAGTTGTTAATGTTAGCCATCTGACCGGTGTGAGATCGTATCTCATTGTGGTTTTGATTTGTATTTCCCTGATGATGAGTGATGTTGAGCATTTTTTCATGTGTCTGTTCGTCATCTGGATGTCTTCTTTAGAGAAGTGTCTATTCACGTCTTTTGCCCGTTTCTTCACTGGATTATTCATTTTTTGGGGTGTTGAGTTTGATTAAGTTCTTTATAAATTTTGGATACTAACCCTTTATCTGATATGTCTTTTGCAAATATCTTCTCTCATTCCATCAGTTGCCTTTCAGTGTTGCTGATTGTTTTCTTCGCTGTACAGAAGTTTTTTATTTTGATGAGGTCCCAAATAGTTCATTTTTGCTTTTGTTTCCCTTGTCTCCGGAGACATGTTGAGTAAGAAGTTGCTGTGGCCAAGGTCAAACCACCATGAGGTTTTCTCCTCTAGGATTCTGATGGCTTCCTATCTTAAATTTAGGTCTTTCATCCATTTTGAGTTCATTTTTGTGTCTGGTGTAAGAAAGTGGACCAGGTTCATTTTCTGTCGCTGTCCAGTTTTCTCAGCACCAACTGCTGAAGAGATTGTCTTTATTCCATTGGATATTCTTCCCTGCTTTGTCAAAAGCTATATGTTTGTGGATCCATTTCTGGGTTCTCTATTCTGTTCCATTGATCTGAGTGTCTGTTTTTGTGCCAAGAGAACAGACTTTTGGTTGCCAAAGGCAGGGGGATGGCACGTAGGCAAAATGGATGAAGAGGAGTCAAAAAGTACAAAATACTTCCAGTTATTCGGTGTACAGCATGGTGACTATAGTTAACAATACTGTATTGTGTATTTGAAAGCTGCAAAGAGAATATATCTTTTTTTATTAATGCTTATTTATTTTTGTGAGACAGAGTACAAGTGGGGAAGGGGCAGAGAGAGACGGAGACACAGAATCCAAAGCAGGCTCCAGGTTCTGAGCTGTTAGCACAGAGCCTGACGCAGGGCTGGAACCCACGAACCATGAGATGATAACCTGAGCTGACGTTGTACACCCAACTGACTGAGCTACCCAAGTGTCCCTAGAGAATATATTTTAAAAGCTCTCATCACAAAGAAAAAATTTGTAACTATGTGGTGATGGATGTTAGCAAGACTTACTGTGATCATTTGCAACATATAAATATATCAAATCATTATGTTATAGACCTAAAACTAATACAATGTTATATGCTAATTAGACCTCAATAAAAAAAATAAAGGAGTAGAGAAAAAAATCAATTAATTTGATCATTTGTATAAAACAAATTCTTTCAAAAATACAATTTATCAGTAAGTTGATAGAAGAAGAAATATATACAGTTTTAACAGTAGGATATCTATTAAAGAAATTAAATCCTCTATTAAAATCATTTCCTTAGAATTGTTCATAAATTTGTAAAGTATGGGGGCGCCAGCCTGGTTCAGTCAGAACAACATACGACTCTTAATCTCAGGAGTCATGGGTTCAACCCCACATTGGGTGTAGAGATTACTTAAGTAAATAAAAACCAGAAAAAAGCTTTTTAAGTATGATACTTACATTGTAGATATGTAAAAGAATGTCCTTATTTTCTGGAAACATCTATTATATAAGTATCAAGACTATGATAGCTATAATTTACTTTTAATTCTGTAAATACATCTGTAACATATATATATTTGTATGTAAATATACGTATAGATACAAAAAATAACTATGAAAAATGAACACATACACTTATGCACATACCCCACATAAGTCTTGAATAAGTAATAGCAACCAAGCCCAGTGATATTAAAAAAAAAAAAGATACATTGCAACTAAGTGGGTTTATTTCAGGAATGCGAGGTTACCTTCAAAAAAACAATTAGTGTAGAAACCTCAAGTCTGGAAGATAATGACAGCCACCCAATTTCAAATCTCTTCCACATAATCTCTCAAAACCAGAAAACAAAACAAATGAAAAACTTGAGGGAGCAAATAAAACCACATAAGACCCACATCTTCAGCATTACTAAGAAAAAATACAAAAAAAAAAAAGTGAGAATACCATGACCTTCAGATTCTCTGTAAATAGGGAAAGAAACCAAATTACAACAGAACTCCGAGGGACCCACTACTGCAGGCCCGTGAATGTGGAAACCGGAGGAGAAAGAGCTTAAGAGATCCCTTAAAAAAAGTATACAGGGACATAGGACTTAAACCAAGAACAGGAGAAAAACAAAACAAAACATAAGCACACCCCCAGAAAGAGAAAGCCCAATAAAATGTCAAAACACAAAACAGAGGTTGGGACTTGGTAGTTGAAAACACAGGCTATAAAGAAAGACTTGGATGAAAGTCAGTGGAACCAAAAGTGAGAGCCCTAGTAAAGCTTTTCTTCTGGGGAAGAATCAGACATATAGAAAAGGGCGTAAGGTAGCAGTGAAGGGATGCAGGGAATAATAGAAAGGAGAGAAGAGAGGTAAGAAGCCTATAAAAACAAAAGAGAAACACCAGCTACTCCCCGTCCTCGTCCATGAAAGAAATTGCACAGAAGAGGACATCAACTGGAACTGAGACCTCACAAGAAATAACAATGGTAAAAGGCAGCCTTCATGCAATCAATGCTGTTAGAGATCAAGTCAGCTATCACCTTTGGAGAGGTAGTCATTGGAAAGAAACATAAGGAAGCTTCAAAAGTGCTGGTCAGGTTCTACTTGTTGACCCAGGAACCAGTAACACAGGTGTGTTCCATGTGTGAAAATATATCAAGTTATGTACTTACGATATGTGCTTTTCTATATATCCAATTAAAAATTTTAAAAAAATAGATATCATGTTTGTCCCCTACAGAATCTAAGTCTGAAAAACATATATGAGAAAACATATAAACTGTATTTTTTTTTTAACAGACAGGGGAAGAAGGCATATTCAGTGTCGGTGTGGGGTCAGGAAGGGTAAGTAGAGAATGACATTTTAATTTGTTTTGTTTCTGCCTCATAACTCCTTCTCATTTTAGTTCACTCCCTCACATTCTATGGCTACGCTGTTCAGTTCACGTGTTTCATCAGGAATAGCTCTGCCCACCTTTTCAGGGGTGAGTAAACAGCCTTACCTAATTAGGTTATTTCCTAGCTAGAAAATAAGACATGTGACCCATGTTGTCGAGTTGAGCTACGGGAAAACACCCTCTTCCTCTAGGACTCAGAGGAAAAAGCCTCTGTAAACCTAGAGCAGCTGAGGGGTTATCTTTCACACCACCTGGAGATAAAAGCAAACCAGAGAAAGGGTTTGAAAGTACAGGCCATGTATAAAGATAAGCAAACAGACATAGAGACCAGGTGATCCTCCTTGAACACCTGAATCTAGCGATACAGAACCACTCATTCACATGGGCTAAAACGCTTTCGTGAGTTTCTATGTGAGCTTCTTTGAATGGGTTTTGTTTCCTGTAACTGAAAAGAGTCCAGTATAACACAAAATCTGAAAGCAGGACTGATCTAACTACAGGATAATTTAAGAAGCAACTCTCTCTTCATTTGTGACCATCCAACCAAAGAATCACAAGTCTGCTCTTAGTTCATTCTGGCTGCCAAAAGAGAATACTGGGAGCTTATAAACAGAAATTTATTTCTCAAAGTTCCAGAGGTTCAAAGTCTGAGAACAAGACTCCCGTAGATCTGGTGTCTGTTAAGAAGTGGCTTCCTTGCTCACTGATGGCTGTCTTCTCACTATGTCCTCACGTGGTAAAACAAGCAAAGGGGCTCTCTGAGGTCTCTGTGGGCACTAATCCCATCATGAGGGCAGAGTCATCATGGCCTAATCATCTCCCAAAGGCTCCACCTCCAGTTACCATCACACTGAGGCTTAGGGTTACAAACACTTCCTAGATAACTAAAGAAAGAAAAAAAAAAACAGTAACGATGGGTGATTGGGACAGGAAAACAGAATAGGTGGTGTATATAAGGTTTCAAATCTCTATTTTTAAAATTAGAATTTTGCTGTTTTAAAATTTTCGTCTGGCCAGTTTCGAAACAGTTAAGATCTAAAAATGACTTGGGGTGCCTGGGTGACTCAGTCGGTTGGGCGTCCAACTTCAGCTCAGGTCATGATTTCACAGTTCCAAGTCCCACACTGGGCTCTGTGCTGACAGCTCAGAGCCTGGAGTCTGCTTCAGATTCTGTGTCTCCTTTTCTCTCTGTCCCTCCCCTGCTCACACTCTGTCTCTCAAAAATGAATACAGGTTTTAAAAAATTAAAAGAAGGGGCGACTGGGTAGCTCAGTCTGTTGAGCGTCCAGCTTCGACTCAGGTCATGATGTCACGGTTCGTGGGTTCGAGCCCCGCGTCAGGCTCTGTGCTGACAGCTAGCTCAGAGCCTGGAGCAGGTCTTCAGATTCTGTGTCTCCCTCTCTCTCTGACCCTCCCCTGCTCACACTGTCTCTCTCTCTCTCTCTCTCAAAAATAAATAAAACATTAAAATTTTTTTTAAAAAAATTAAAAGAAGAAAAGATCTAAAAATGTCTCAGCTAAGGCAATTTATTGAGTTATAATTTTTTTTTAAGTTTTTAAATTTATTTTGAGAGAGAAAGAGAGTGCACGCAAGCAGGGGAGGGGCAGAGAGAGAGGAAAAGAGAATCCCAAGCAGGCAGGCTCTGCATTGTAGAGCCCAATGTGGGGCTCAAACTCACGAACCACAAGATCATGATCTGAGCCGAAACCAAGAGTTGACGCTTAACTGACTGAGCCACCCAAGTGCCCCTATAATATTTTATTTTAAAACAGAAAAGGCAGTAGAAAACTTTCCCAAAAAATTATGAATTTGCTTACTACTGCTCTTTGAAAAGTAAGATTCCAATTTACAGATTAAGATGGACAATTAGGTTCTTCAATGAGCAGCCATTCTTCTCCAACTATATTATATATTACAGTGATGAACATCAAGAGATACTAAATGGCATAATTAGGTTTAAATATAAGATAAAAATCTCTGTGACAAGTGGGATTTATTCCAGGAATGCAAAGGTGGTTCGATGTAAAGAAAATCAATGTGGGGTGGCTGGGTGGCTCAGTCAGTTGAGCAACCTACTTCGGCAAAGGCCATGTTCTCATGGTTCATCAGTTCAAGTCCCGCACTGGGCTCACTGCTGTCAGCGTGGAGCCTGCCTCAGATCCCCTGTCCCCTTTCTCTCTGCTCCTATCTCACTTGGTCTCTCTCTCTCTATCTCTCTCTCTCTCAAAAATAAATAAACAATTTTAAAAAATCAATGTAATATATCACATTAACAGAATGAAGGAGAGAAAAAACATATGATCATTTCAATTGAAGCAGAAAATGCATTCGACAGAATCTACCATTCTCTCATAATAAAACCATCCAGAAAACCATGAACAGAAGGGAATTCTTCAACATGATACAGGGCATCCTTGAAAAACTAATAACTGACATCATATCATACTCAATGATAAAAGACAAAAAGCTTTCCCCCTAAGATCCAGAACAAGGCAAGGATACCCACTTTCCCAATGCTACTGAACATTTCACGGGAAGCCCTAAGCAGAGCATTAGGCAAGAAGAGATAAAAAGGCATCCAAACTGAAAAAGAACAAGTAAAACTACATCTATGCACAGATAACATAATCCTCCAGAAATCCAAAAGAATCCTCCAAAAACCTTACTAGAGCTAATAATAAGTGAATTTAGCAAGGTACCACATACAAGATAAAAACACAAAAATCAGTTGTTTGTATCCACCAAGAATGAACAATCCAAAAAGAAAATTTATGAAACAACTCCAATTACAATAGTATTCAAAAGAATAAATAACTAGTAACAGATTTAACCAAGAAGGTAAAAGGCATACACTGAAAATTACAAAACATTGCTGGAGGCAATTTAAAGATTTAAAGAATATCTGAATAGGGGTGGGCGCCTGGGTGGCTCAGTAGGTTAAGCGTTTGACTTCCAACTCAGGTCATGATCTCATGGTCCATGAGTTCACTGTGTCAGACTCTGTGCCAACAGCTCAGAGCCTGGAGCCTGCTTCAGATTCTGTGTCTCCCTCTCTCTCTGCCCTTCCCCCACTCATGCTCTGTCTTTCCCCCAAAAACAAACATTAAAAAATTATTTTAAAAAATATCTGAATAAATGGAAACTCATGTGTTCATGGGTTAGAAAACTTATTTTTAAGATGGCAATACTACCCAAACTTATTTAGACTTAATGCAATCCCTATCAAAATTCCTACAGCCTTTTTTGCAGAAACAGAACAACAGATTTTCTAAACAAAAACAAAAACAAAAGAGACAAAAATATTAAAAAATAAAATGTCAATTGCAGCTCATTTTTTTAAAGGTAATTTTCTAATTTATATACAGTTGTAAGGGGACCCAAGCAATCAAAATAATATTGGAAAAGAACAAAGCTCTCAAAGAAGATCATAAATCAAAACAGCTAGGAGCAAATGCATTAGAAAACAATATGATTACACCACCATTCCCAATTAAAAATTTAGCTTTTGGTGTTGTTAGCCTTAAACTATACCATACTTTGTAGTGAACTGGACAATCCCTAAAGGTAATTGTCTAAAGAGTTAGACAATATTTTCACAGTATCTTCAGAGTTAACAAACACAATAAACAAGTCAAACAATTTTTTTTGAGAGAGAAAGAGAGAAAGCGTGTGTGCAAGCAGTAAAGGGAAAGAGAATCTTAAGCAGGCTCCATGCCCAGTGCGGACCCCAGTGCAGGCTCAGTCTCAGGACCCTGAAGATCATGACCTGAGACAAAATCAAGAGTCAGACCCTTAACCAACTGAGCCACCCAGGTGCCCCTATTTTTAAAGTTAGACAGTTTCATTTGTGAAATTCAGCAACAAGCAATCATGTGACTTGCTTCCCTTTATCAAACATAAACTTACTACTACCTTTCTCATATACCCATTCATTCTAAAACTTTTCAATGTTTATTTATTTTTGAAAGACTAGAGAGACAGAGCATAAATGAAGAGCAGAGAGAGAGGGAGACATAAAGTTTGAGGCAGGCTCCAGGCTCTGAGCTGTCAGCACAGAGCCCGATGCGGGGCTTGCACTTATGAACTGTGAGATCATGACCCGAGCCAAAGTTGGACCCTTAACCAACTGAGGCACCCAGGAATCCTTATCCATTCATTCTAAATCAAACAACTGAGGTACCCAGGAACCCTTATCCATTCAGTCTAAATCAAACGACTGAGGCACCCAGGAACCCTTATCCATTCAGTCTAAATCAAACGACTGAGGCACCCAGGAACCCTTATCCATTCAGTCTAAATCAAACAAGTTTATACTTTGGGTTTCTTAATATTTGAATAACTGTTATTCAAATGAATAAATCAATGGCCAAAATTGCCTTTTACAGTATTTCAGTACATATCATCATGAATGCACAAGAGACTTAACCACCTTCATAGGGCCTGGACGCGTTCTAGAACCAACCCTACAATTCTGAGCTAGTCTAAGTTATTCAAAGGAAACCTAGAAATATACATGGGTTTGCGGTCTCCCAAGGAATTCTAGTCCTCATTATGGAAAGGGAAAAAGAACAGTTGAGACCCAGTAAGAAACCCAGAAAGATGTAGTACTCCAGCACACTAGGTCACAGTTTTTTAAATAAGTCTGGATATCTCTGAGAGTCTAGCACACATGTACCCAGGGCTGGGGTAAACTAAGAAAAATGGCTTTCTATCACCTGTTATACCATTTATTAGGAAGAAAATTGCAGAAGACTGTTTACATCTCTTAGCTGAGTAGTAACATCAGAAATAGTTTCACTGGTCAAAAATATCAACAAGATTATCAAAGGAAACTCAGATAGCAAGAACATCCAGGAATGTTTTTCAGTGTGAGATTTATAATGTATGCAGTAGAAATAAAGAGAAGACAATCTATTTTGAAGGCCCATCATTCAATTCTATATTTTTATTAAAAAACTATTTTATATTCACTATCACAATACCTAGTACATACTACTAATAAAGCTTGTTGAATGTTCAACTGGATGGATAGATGGATGAATGTGCAAACAAATGGGTAGAAGGAAAAAAGAATGAATATCAAAATAAAGTTTAAAAATATTTGATACTCTTGGGGTGCTTGGGTGGCTCAGTAGGTCAAACACCGGACTCTTGGTTTCGGGTCAGGTCATGATTTCACGGTGAGTTCAAGCCCAGCATGAGGTTTTGGGTTGACAGCATGGAGTCTGCTTGCGATTCTCTCTCTCCCTCCTGCCCTCACTCTGTCTCTCAAAATAAACAAACTGACAAAAAAAAAAAAAAAAAAAAGAACAAGATTTGCTTCTTCTCCATTTCAAAAACTACTCTAATTAGGGGAGAAACGTAGGAGAAGTAACATTGCACAGTTGAAAAGAAGACAAGATTTAAACCCAGAAAGACCTAGATTTAAATCTTAGCTGAAACTCAGCAGCTTTCAGTGGTGAGCAAACTGCTTACATTATGGAAGTCTTAGTTTTCTCCACCTATAAAATGGGGATTACAGTATCTACCTTACAAACACAATAAACCAGCAATTTTGGCACCTAGAACAAACTAAACAAAACCAGTTCTCAAATCAACTCTGTAATTCATAATGTAGCCCACAGATGGGTGTTACTAACAATGCTCGCCATCTGGAAGCTTCCTGTTTTAAATAATTATTCTTGCTAACTAGGTGCCAAGCTTTTAGAATCATTACATTAAATGTTTGCACCCTCTAAATTTTAGTGTCCTTAGACAAAGCCCAGTAAGACCAGCCATTGTTCAGCTTATAGGCTTGTTCTGAGGGTTAAAAATAATGTTAAGAAAAATCCCTTGTACAGTGACAGGCATGTAACAGATGATAAATTATTGTTATTATTTAAATATTTTATTAATACTTTTATGTCATCCATTTGCCACTCTACATTCTCACAATTATTCTAATAAACCCTCAGAGTATATAGGTTAATCATATCAGGCCACTGCAGAAATATATAAACAAGACAGAAGTAAAAGGCTATTTACTAGAAACATTCTCTTCAAAGATTCGAGTTGATTCCTTCAATCTTGATTTTTGGATTTTCTGTTTTAAATACATAAAGACCTCATGAGTTAGAAAAATAGATGGTACCTTAATTTCAGGAGCCATTCCTAGATTGAGGAAAGAAGTGAAACATCAGATTCAAAAGGAGAATTCAAAGTTACCACTATCAGGGTACGCTTCTTTGTTGGATGGGCAAATAGAACTGCTGCTATTGTGTTCTGCCTCTAGTCTCAGCTGTGCAAACACCAGTTAAGTAAGAAAAACATCAAGCCATCTTTATCAGATCTACAAACAACCCAGATAAACTCCTTTAGGATGAATAGTTAGTATTTAGAATAACAAAATTTGCCAAATCATAAGAACCCCTATATAAAGAAGCACTCCTACTTAGCTCTGAAAGATCATTTTCTCTGCATTATCAGATATCCAGAAATAATGATTTTATTATAGAGTATATCAAACCAAACCAAGGTCACGGATAACAATTCTATTTTCTTTTTTTTCTCCACAAGTAACCATTCTTATAGAAAGAATTAAATTTAAATGATTCATAGGTATTACTGGTTATAATGATGTTTCAATAACAGTTTTACCACCCTAAGACAAACTTTTCCTAAGAAAACATCTTTCCTACTCATAAATGTCAAGGCAGCTCACAAGCTAGATTCCCCAATTTCCCAACAAATTAAAGAATAAATCCATCATACTCAACATCACACTCAATGGTGATTAGCTCAAAGTGTTTCCTCTAAGATCAGGAACAAGATAAGGATGCCCACTCTCACCACTAGATTCAACATAGTACCAGGGGCGCCTGGGTGGCTCAGTCAGTTGAACATCTGACTTCAGCTCAGGCCATGATCTCATGGTTCCTGAGTTCAAGCCCCCGCATCAGGCTCTGTGCTGACAGCTCAGAGCCTGAAGTCTGCTTCAGATTCTGTGCCTCACTCTCTCTCTGCCCCTCCCCTGGTTGCACTCTGTCTCTCTCTCTCTCAAAAATAAACAAACATTTTTTAAAAATGTATATATATACACACACATATATGTGTGTGTGTGTGTGACTCAACATAGTACTAGAAGTCCTAGCCAGAGCAATCAGACAAGAGAAAGAAATAAAAGACATCCAAATCAGAAAGCAAGAACTAAAACTGTCTCTATTTGCAGATGGCATTATATCATATATAGAAAACCCTGAAGACTCCATCAAAAAACTGTTAGAATAACAGATGAAATTTGTTACAAATCATTGCTGAAAGAAATTGAAGGCAAAAATAAATGAAAAGATATTCCATACTCATGGATTGAAAGGATTAGTATCATTAAAATGTCTATACTACCCAGTGAGATCTATAGATTCAATGCAATCCCTATCAAAATTCCAATGACATTTTTCACATAAGTTGAAAAAAGCAATCCTAATGTATAGAACCACAAAAGACCCCAAATAGCCAACGCAATCCTGAGAATAAAGAACAAAGCATTTCCTTATTTCAAATTATATTACAAAGCTACAGTAATCAAAACAGTATGGTATTAGACACATAGATCAATGGGACAAAATAGCCCAGAAATAAAACCACATATATAGTCGGTTAATTTATGACAAAGGAGCCAAAAATATACACTAGGGACAGGACAGTCTCTTTACTAAAAAGTACTGACAAAAATGAACAGTCACATGCAAAAAACGTAACACCAGACCCCTATTTTACAACATACACAAAAATTAACCCAAAATAGATCAAAGACTTGAACATAAAATCTGAAAACATAAAAACCTAGATAAAAACAGCGGGGGTAAGCTTTCTTGGCATGATTTTTTTGGATTTGACAGCAAAAGCAAAAATAAACAAGTGGGACTACATCAAGCTACAGAGGTTCTACACAGCCAAGAAAACCATCAACAAAATGAAAATGCAGTCTACCAAATGGGAAAAAATATTTGCAAATCATGTATCTGATAAGGAGTTAATATCCAAAATATATAAAGAAAACATAATTTAATATTTTTTAAAAACCCTAAACAATATGATCAAAAAATGAACAGAGGAATTAAAAAGACATTTTCTCAAAGAAGACATAAAAATGCCAAACAAGCACATGAAAAGTTACTTAACATCACTCATCATCAGGGAACTCCAAATCAAAACCATAATTTGATATTACCTCACACCTATTAGAATGTTTATCATCAAAAAGACAACAGGGGTGCCTGGGTGGCTCAGTCAGTTAAGTGCCTAACTTCGGCCCAGGTAATGATCTCGCGGTTCATGGGTTCAAGCCCTACGGCAGGCTCTGTGCTGACAGCTCGGAGCCTGAAGCCTGCTTTGGATTCTGTGTCTCCTTCTTTCTCTCTCTCTCTCTCTCTCTCTCTCTCTGCCCCTCCCCTATTTGTGCTCTGTCTCTCAAAAATAAACATTAAAAAATTTTTTTTAAGATAACAGATAACAAGTGTTGGCAAGGACGCAAAGAAAAGAGAACTCTTAGACACTGCTGGTGGGAAAATAAAATTGGTACAGCCATTATAGAAAACAGTATGAAAGGTTCCTCAAAAAACTAAAAATAGAACTACCATATGTTCCAGAAATTCCATTTCTAGGTATATGTCTGAAGGAAACAAAATCACTATCTCAAAGAGGTATCTGCACTCTCATGTTCATTGCAGCATTATTTACAATAGTCAAGACACATACACACACACAGGAATATTATTCAGCAATAAAAAAAAAAAAAGAAATCCCATTAGTAACATGAATGGACCTTGAAGTCATTAGCTAAGTGAAATATGTCAGAAAGAGAAACAAATTCCATATGATCTCATTTATGTACAGTATCTAAAAACAACCAAACTCATAGAAACAGAAAAGAGATTAGTGGTTCCCAAAGGCAGGGGTGAGGGCTGGGTAAAGTGGGTGAAGGTGGCCAAAGGATAGGAACTTCCATTTATAAGATTAATAAACTCTGTGGACATAATATATAGCATGGTGACTATAGTTAAAAATACTGTATCATGTACTTGAAAGTTGCTAAAAGAGTAGATCTTAAAAACTCTCATCACAAGGAAAAAAAAACTATTAACTGTGTGAGGGAAAGGATATTAACTAAACTTATGGTAATCATTTCACAATACATACATACATCAAATCATTACGTTGTATACCTTTAGTATAATGTTATATGTCAATTATATCTCAATAAAACTGGGGGAAATTTTTTTTTTAAACCAAAATGTCCATGTGTCTGTTAGGAGGTAGCTGGTACGTTTTTAAATACGGACCAGAAGCACTGCTCTGACATTACACTGAACACATAGTTAAAAGTATAACCACAAGGACTGAAATAAAGGTTGTTTTACATATGGGTTAAAAATTAGAATTCTGTGATTGTGGTTCCCACAGTTTGTATGAATAAAAATTGATTACATTATGAATAAACAAAAAAGGACTGAAAAGCAATTAGTAAGGTATAAGTCTTTAGTTCTGATGGCACATTAACAACAAAAACCAGTCCAGGGCAGGAATGGGTATCGTGGTTTCAGGATATGTTAAACAGGAAAAAAGTGTTTAAATGGTAACATTCCTTAAGATAGAAGTCTACTATATTTAGTATCAAATTCTGGTGAGAAATAATTCACCATCATAATCACAAAGTAACTAACTAAATGAGATTTTTTTATCTGCTGATATGCATCCGTAATTCTCATTTTGAACTAAAGATTTTTATTTTTCTGGCGCCATCAAGTGGTAACATTATGAAGTGCTCTAAGTTTAAATCCAAATAACTTTAGACAGAAAAAGATCACACTGATATATCTATGTCAATTAAACGCTAGTGATTTTTTTAACACAAAATTATAAAAGAAAACGGGGGGGGGGTGGGAATATCAGAGCTAATTGCAACTCATCCCGATTTTAAACTCCCAACCCAAAATGAGAGTTAAGACAAAGAAGAGAAATGTGGAGATCTTTAAAGACCAGAATTCTCTACCAGCAAACAAAAAACCCCAACTAACTATGAAACTACTTGAAAAACAAAAATTTGTGGGGCACCTGGGTGTCAGTGGGTTAAGCATCCGACTCTTGATTTCGGCTCAGGTCAGGCCCTCACGGTTTTATGAATTCAAGCCCCATGTCAGACTGCGCTGAGTCTATGGAGCCTGCTGGGATTCTCTCTCTCTCTCTCTCCTCTTTCTCTCTCTGCCCCTCCTTGGCTCACGCTCTTTCTGTCTCTCTCAAAATAAATAAATAAACCTAAAAAAATATTTTTAAAAAAGGGAATCAAAAATTTGTGTCAAAATGATATATCAGTCAAACCAGGAGAAATGCCCCCTCCTGAAACTCCATTAACGTGGCAGTAAAAGAATTATTTTTAAGGCACAAGCCCCCAAGGACAAAGAAACCAAGAGAGAAGATTTCAGCAACAACATTTTACAAGCCCGAAAATAGATGGATGAGTGGTTATTAACTTGGGAAGCTCAAGAAAGCTGCCTGACTTAAATTACACTGTCAATCTCTCCAGAAGTTTGCAAACTCGTAGCACTGGGTAGCTTGGAAAAGACAGTAAGGGCCAAAAACAAGCGAATTAGTGAAAATTCTGGTTAAGAAGCGCTGATGCCACTGGACACGCTTCCTCTTCCCATCCATGCAGCCAAGTATTCATCCTATACCACACTGGAAGACTGAAAGTTAAACTCTCATAAAACAGACCACTTCTGGAGGACAGGACAGCAAGCGAGGTGAGGGAGGAAGTACGTGCTACAGGAGACTATGGTAATCAGAATGGTTCTAACAGGCCAAAGATCACAGAACAACAGGAAAAAATGATGATTTTCTGGAAAGAAAACTATCAGAAGAAGGTCTTATCAACCTTTGACTTGTGTGTCCAGAACATCATGTAACTAACTGTGGTATGCTTTACTCTGTTTCTTACAAGGAAAAGGCAAATGACTAAGAAAATCTGAGGCTTAAAAAAAAAAGGTTAAGTTCTACTTACAGACATTAGAAACATTCATCTCTAAATGTCCCAAATCATCCCAGTAATTAGCTGAGAATTTATGGCAACTAACAAAGAAAAGAACAGTAGGCAAATCCAAGAACCTTTACATTTCATCTCGTCTCTTCAGGCCAGCAGGAGTAAATGCACTAAAACTCTGTGAATACTCCTGTGAGAGGTAAAGGCTGATAACCAGTGGCCGTGTCAGAAAAAACAGATTATTATTCATACAAGAGGCATGGAGATTTGAGTTTTTTTTAATACTGTTTTTGTTGGTTAGTTGGTCAAAATAGAGCGATAAGTAGCTGATACTGCCTTCCCTTCATGTAACTAAAAGTTTACACTCAAATTTAGGTGTTTCTTTATGTTTGTTTATTTTTTGGGGGGTGGGGGAGCATGAGTGGGAGCAGGACAGAGAGAAGGAGAGGGAGAGAATCCCAAGCTGACTCCACAGAGTCAGCACAGAGCCCAACACGGGGCTCGATCTCACAAACTGTAAATAATGACCTAAACCAAAATCAAGAGTCAGACACCTAACTGACTGAGCCACCCCAGGCGTCCCCAAATTTAGGTCATTTAATCTTCAGTAATTTCTCATTTTCAGTCTTGTTTGGACACAGGATTATACACAAGATACAGTTACATGTATACACTTTCTTTCCAGATACTAACATAAGAACATTCCAAAACATATTAATACAGATAAAACTGTACCTTGAACACCTTCTAGGAGTAAATCAACTCCTTTCCTATAAAAGTCAGAAGCAGCTTCAAAGTCATCTTCTTCTTCCTTTTTTAAAGCCAGCTTTATTAATTCTCCAGCTTTCTCCAAATAATCTCTCTTGCCAAGCTTGGACTTTAAACTGCCAGGAAAGAGGCTACGACTTTCCCGGTCTTCTTCTGCTTTGTTCTGTTCGCTGTCAGAAGCAACGGCCCCTAATGCTGAAGGATCCGAAGAAAGATTGAGACCAAAAGTTCTAATGGGAGAGTTTTGATTGGAAGCCATTCCATCATCTAACTCAGCAAGAGAATCCACGTCCACAGTAAGAGATATCAAATCACTGTCACTGGAGAAACCTAGAGAATATGATCACAATATAAATGATATTAAATTAAGAATCAACCAAAAAGAATACAAATCATGCTGACTATTCATTTGTTCATACTATCCGAGTCGATTAGGAAGGCTGTCACTGCCTGATGGAGATCGGTGCCTGGCCATTTGTTTTAGCTTAACTGATTTCACTTCTGCATTCTCTGTCGCTCTAGAAGACAATCTCCTTTGCCTTAATTATCAAACTAAAACTGAAGACAAGTCTTTATCTAGTGTTGACAAAAGGAAGAGCGTTTACCACAAGACCTTTTAAACAGCATTATAATAAAGAAAAAAGAATAAGCCTCAGGGTAAGACAAAAACAAGTGCCTGAATCCCAGCTCTTAAAACTTACCATGTGACCAAGACCAAGACATTTAATTTACTTATGCAAGACTTTACATGAGGAATAGAATTCATGCATGTAAAGCATAATAGACTATCATTCAATTACAACTATTATAGCAATTATGTAATGATTATTTAACTATACTACAATGCACCCTCAGAGGTATGCTTTTAGATAATCCATATCTGGAAAATGTAACACCATTTGGGGGTGTGTGGGTGTGTGTGTGTGTGTGTGTGTGTGTGTGTGTCTTTTAGTAACTAAATTTTTAGAAATTTTTGTTCATTCTTTCCAAAAGCTTTTGGAGAGAGCTTTGGTCTGTATTTGCCTCTTAGTTTTCTGAAAGAAAATGATAAATAGCTGGTACTGAAATATTTAGCAATGAACGTTCTTTCTCCCATTTCACAGAACTGACTTCATGGTAAATGAGCATAACGTACAAAAGTTATGAAACTTTCTGGTGTTAGGACCTCCCTTTACATTCTTAAAATATTGACAACCTCAGAAAAACTTTTCTTTTTGTGGATTATACCTGCAAATATCTACCAACCTTGATATTAAAACAGACTAAAAAATTTTTAATTAAACATTAAAGCCCATTACATGTTAACATAATTTTTATTAAAAATAATTATATTCTCCAAAACAAAAAGGTATTTAGTGAGAATAGTGACAGTGTTTTAATTTGTGCAAATCTTTTTAGTTGAAGATGACTAGATTCTCCCATTAATTTTGCACTCAATCTATTGTCGGATGTTGTTCTGGTTAAAAGATTTGAGGAAAATCTCACATAGATATGTAATTGAAAATGGGGTGAATATTTTAGTAGCCTTTTCAAATACTTGCGGATATTGTTTTTTAATACTATACCAAAACTTGACAAGTGGTAGTTTCTTAAAGCTTAGTTGCCATGTAGAATATAAATTCTTGTCAATGAAATTTGTTTCTATTACATTCAAATCCATTGGTCTGTCTTGTCCACTGAATGGCTCTTTTATCCATGCATGAGTTTGTCACATCAGAGATTGGACATTTTGAAAGTACTGGTTCCCTGAGTTATAGTGACAAATCACATTTGTTACTATCACCACCAATCTCAATAGAATATTCTTTACGTCTTGGGGAACTGTCAAGCTCAAAGTAGCAGATACAAGTTCTCCAAAATTCAGGCATCTGGCTGGCTCAGTTGGTAGAGCATATGACTCTTGATCTCAAGGTCGTGAGTTCAAACCCCACATTAGATGTAAAGATTATTTTAAAAAAAAAAAGGTTCTCCAAGATTCTAATTTGGCATTGAAAACTCAGATTTTATCAGTGGCAACAAACACTGTCAGCTGTTTTCCTTAAAGTGTCAGCTCGTTTCGTTGCATTTGAAAAACCATTTGCCAAATATCCAAGTTTGAATAATGACAGCTCATCTGTCAACTGTTCTTTCAAGCAAAAATGGTGTCCCAAGAGAAAAGCTGCTAGTTCATGGCTCAAACAAGTGCTTTTCCTCAAGACAACCATGGTGCAATTCAGTTAGGCAGATGTGTTTTATGTATACTTCCATTTTATCACACAGAATATAAAAAGACATGCACCAAAGGGCTGAGATTTGATTAAAAAATTAATAGTTTTTACTGCTTAATCAAGGGCATTCTTAGGTAAAATTAGCATTGGCATCACTGCAAGTATGTGCCATGACTCCGGTTACAGTCTGGTATCACAGTCCTGATTCATGCTCCGCCAAAGCAGTTTTACCTATTGTTGCTTTTGCATCATGAGTGCAAACGTCAACACAGTGAAAAAGGCAAGTGAGTCCCTGGACAACTGCAAAAATAGTTTCTGCCTAGGGGACCCCCTGAAAAGATCTCCAGAATACCCAAGGGTCTGAAGACCATACGTTGAGAGCCACTAATCTATATCATTCAGTAAGTTTGACAATAGAGTTATGTACAAATTACATATGGGAAACACTATACAAAACCACATCACCACTCAATATTGACTTGCACGTTTCTCAGAAAAGAAAACGTATTAAAAAGAAAACTATTTCCTCAAGATCATATCCTAAGCCAAACTTAAAGGTAGATGAGACTACACAATTCTAGAACAGGGATCAGCAAACCTCTTTTCTGAGGACCAGAGAGTGAATATTTTAGGCGTTGTGGGCCACGTGATCTGTGTCACAACAAATCAACTCTGTGGTTGTAGTACAAAAGCAGCCATAGATAATATGTAAATGAATAAGCATGGCTGTGTTCCAGTAACACTTATTTATGAATGCTGAAATGTGAATTCCATATAATTTTCACATGCCACAAAATAATATCCTTTTGAATTTTGTCAACCATTTTAAAATGTTAAAAACCATTCTTGGCTATTAGGTCACATAAAAACAAGTGGCAGGTCAGATTTGGCCTGCAGGCCATAGTTTGTCAACTTATATAGACTTAAATTGCTTACTTCATTTCAAATAAAGTAAGTGAGGGTAAAAACATGTTACTGGCAGCTAAACTCAAATTTCAAATCAACTTTAGACACTACTTTGGCACCCTGTCAACATATCCTGTTTTCAGGGGCTTTTCTCAAATCCATGGAATGCCCATAAAGAACTAATTTTGTTCCCTAAAAGCAAAAGACTTCATTAAATCCACAAGCTGAGAGGAGATTCATTGGATCTGGTGGCAGTCTTTTCAATCTCTGACTTTTCAACTGTACAGACAGCACTTCAAATTCAGAATCTTTTACAGCATTCTACAAAATTATTTAACCACTGTTCTGAGAAATATATAAACTTTGTAACATTTTTGATGATTTTAAAATATCTTATATATTTCAATGTACATTTAATTCCTGAAATGGGGGCATTATATAACCTGGCCCATTGATGTTAATAAACAAAGTTTAAAAAACAAGTTCTGGTTTATACAGCTAATCATAAAAGAAAGGAAATGCTGTTATAGATCTTTTGTCTGCTCTCCAGTGTCTTGTCACTATAACCTTCACATCATCTATCACATTCTACCGTTTCATGTTTTGCCTGATTTTCCTTTCTAACAGGAACAAAAATACCAAAGGGCAAAGGGGTAAAATTATGTGTACTCAGTTTCTTGGCTTTTGACCACAAAAATCTAGTGGCATAGTCTTATTTCCTCTCTTATTTTTCCAATCTTATTTTGTTAGCAAAGGAAATCATGATTAAATAAAATTGGATCAGAAGAGTAAGACCATCAAAATACCTGAGAAGAATATCAGATAATGAAATAAAATAATAAATAATAATATTCAAATTATTTCATTTTCAAATTCTACCTACTTCTAAATGAACAATCTTTCAAAGTGAGCAAACAAAGAAAAACTAGCACATTAGGAAAAGGAATTTGTCTAGCCCAACTAGGAGAGAAGCAAAGGGAAGCAAAAAGACTTCTGATGTAGCCCTTCTGGAAGACAATTTGACAATGCATATCAGATGCAGAAAATATTCATACCTTTGACCCTGAAATTCAATAATTTATACCAAAAACAATAAGAGATATGATAAACAATCTATATCTGAGAATATTCATCACAAAAATTAGTGAAAATTTGGAAATAACAAATTCCTAACAGTAAGAGATTTGGTACATCCCTTTGATAAAATATTACACAGCTATTAAAAATTATGTTACAAAAGAATATTTAATGCTAAAGTATTCATGATCTATTATGCAAACACAACAAACTGCAAAGCGGTATATATGTATACTATGATTCTAATTTTAAAGCAAAACAGAAAAAAAGGCTAGAGAGGTATATTACATTAACAGTAATTTTCTCTATATGGTGGGATTACAGAGGACTCTTAACACATCCCTTTCACATGTATGACAAGCTCTTAAAGCTCTGTATTTTTAAGATATCAAAGGAGATGCAACAAGAGCTAAAACTGGGAATCTGTGAATGAATATATGCTATACAAACATAATTTCTCTGAGGCAGACTAACCCTTCACATTTCTTCCTCACCTATCTTCTTCCTTTAATTCTCCTCTTAAGATGCACCCTACCATATCTTAACCATATCATAAGCCTAACCCTAGCATATCTCAACCGTACACAGCAACCAATCATCTTCTAGGAAATCTGTTTTGCACTTAAGCAATTTATAAATTCCCTTCTTCTCCATAAAGTATTTCCCAACCACCTCAAGAACACTCCCCTTTCACTACCACAGTAATGAATTATTTATACGTACGTACACACACACACACACACACTCACAAATACTCAGTACCTAGTTTTTTCACCTTATATCCTTAACACATCTACATAACAGTGCTTGTTCAACTCCTTGAATTCATGGTCCTGTCATTCAACCTGTTTTATACAAAGCTACATAGAAATATCACGTGAAGTGGAGTCTAGCTTCCTAAAACCCAGAAAGAAAGCTACTAAGATACAGAGAGCAGCAAACAAGAGGCTCTCAGTTAAGGTGAGTAGGAAGAACACTGTGGATAAGGCAGGGCAACAATTGACAATTCAGAGACTATTTGTCAAAAGTTAAACCAACCTGAAGTCAATCCATGTTTAAAGGGGCCCTCTGGAGCCATCATGAGAGTAAAAGGTACATCCTTCACCAACACCATCAAGACAAAAACCTAAGCCTTTTTGGGAAGGGATGGGAGGGGGAAGAGTCAAAGGTTCTATGAAAGCGTTCTGCCTCCAGGTTCATATCACAGAGATTCAAGTCTCAGGGCTATTAGAGGGCCCCAGGTGACCAGTTAAAAAGCAGCTACAGACATGAGGGGTTTATATAGCATCCCAGTTCACCTACCTACCTTCACCTTCTGTGCTTTGAACTGCTCAGAGTAGGGCAGTCTAGTGAAATCTGTCTAGGACACCACCTCTGAAAGACAGGCACCAGGGGGAAAGGTTGAGTTGCTATAGAATAAATCTTTATACTATAAACTATCAGAAATCTGTATTTGAAGACCATCTGCAAAAAGAGATCAGTTTCCTTTAGAACAACAGGTGGTCTCTCATGGTCAACTATATATAAAATACATGGCCTCATTATTATTAGCTGATAGCTTTCACTGAGCACTGAGGTTCAGTCAACGAAAGGGAATTTCTACTTTTCCTAGTAGCAATGACTCATGCTTCACACACACAAAGCAAAATATCTAGCCAGCAGAACAAAGGTCACCCTGAGGTGGAAGACATACATATCAATCTCCATTAACAAACAAGCCCTTATAAATATGATTTTAGGTAAATACCTAAATCTAAAACCTGAAGCTATAATTAAGATTCCCGTACTTGATTACCAACTTATCATTTACAAATAGCTACTGTTACTAAAAGTGCCATTCCTCTGATTGTTCACATTTTTATAATGTCCTGGGGATAAGCCTTTGCTTCACTCTTCACCCTTGAAAATTTATGAAAAGAGCATCAGAATATGTACTGCACGTTTGGCGAAAAACAGAGTAAGTTCAGAGAGCAACACATCAATCAAAATTACAACCCTCATACTGTTATTTCATCATGAAAACAACAAAAATCTACGAGCTGGCTTCCCTTTCTACCTAATGAACTTTTTATGCTGCCACTCTCCAGAATCTGTGTGAATCCATCCTATTACCAGTGCCCAAGCAGCTCACACTGGGAGTTCAGTACCAAACACGCATTCTCACTGCCTCCCTCTCCATAAAACTAAATCTCTTCTCTCAAAATATATTTTCTATGATTGCTACTGAATACCTGGAGTGCCTCAGGGACATGGCTTAACTTCTCTGAAATTCCAATTTTAAATTGTGGAATAACGGATTTATCTGTGTCATTCTTGATGTTCTTTCTACCCTCAAACACTTCCCATAACATATTATCAAAATTTTTTATTTGCCCCTCCCAAAATCCAACATTATCCTCAATAGCCCTAGGGTTTTTACGAGTCAATATTTATCATTTGTTTCATTTGCTTTACATTCACACATACAATGACACCTTCTCATTTATGTTTATCTTGAGAATAATGATCTGTTCTTTTACCTATTTTAAACTCCTTCACCAAAGAAAATTCAACTAATAAGGGAAAATAAATAAACATTAGGCAGATAAGCACTTAAGGGAAAAAGGAACTTCAAACTGAATAAGCATACTCTATCATAATACAAGAGGGCCTAGAATAACCGCAGTAACAAGATTTAGGGTTCTCATGGTGCCACCTAGTGGACACTTGCACTAAATCCTACTTTAAATGTAAAATTCCTTTCAATTATTTTCCTGTATTTTCGTCATCTTACACTACTCCATGTAGTGCAGAGACTTCAAGTTCATCTGCAAAATAGATTTAGGCTATTAACTGGTGAACCAACTTAAGAATATTCCTTTTTAAAATCATCCTGCTTCAAAGCATCAACTTTAAATCAACAAAATGAAAATACAATAAAAATATGTATATAATAATAAAATGGCACTTTGATACAGATTTTTTTCAAACTTAAACAACTATATACATTTCCAATTAGTCTTCCCTAATGTTTTAAAATTAATCAAAACTATTCAATTTATTACAGTTTACCTTTAATCTTCAAGATTTACTGGAAAGAATTCTCAACCCGCCATCAAGTAAAAATACAAATCTTGAACTGAGAGTGATTTTAGAGATCCCTTACATAGACCAGCAATAGATGCTATTCTCAAAATGTACATCTCATTTACTCTAGAATAGCTAATTCAAGACATCTTAACAGATCCTTTCTTGTGTCTACAATTGCTACAAATGAACACCCAGGGAGCTCTTAATCCACAATTTACAAGCCTCCCCCCCCAAAAAAAGTAGATCTGGCTACTCCCAGGAGACATTTAAGAATATTCACTCCTTAGATCTTACATATAAGAAACTGATCTCTCAGTTTCTATTTCTGATTACGATCATCTAATTATTTTCTCTGGTTTGCTGCATACACCTGGAAAATGTCCCTCCCACAACTGCAAAGGAAGTCAAGTCACGTATTGGGAAGAGGAAATGACACAGGTTACCAGATGAGAGTCTACCAACATCAAAGGCTCCAATATCAAGGCCATCATGGCAGTAAAGCAACCTACATCCTTCAAACGGGCCAACAGATGAGAGAAACATGTCAAGCAGCTCAATTCTCATGCACCATTTTGGCCAGGTTTCCACAAATGTCGTAGTAACTTCATAGCTAAGTTTAATCAAACAAAAAGATGCAAGTTTAAAAAGGAAATAAGATGTTAACAATCAAGTAAATCTTCTTTCATCTTTAAATATATATATATCGTTTAATTTCTCTCAACAAGGGATATGAAAAGTAACCAGCAGTTCATTTTAAAAACATAAAACAACATAAACTTTTTATCTAAAAACCTACTGAATACTTTTATATTTCTCAATTTCATATTAGATAAAATATACTTACCAGTTAATCACCAAATGATTGGTTTTATGGAAGCTTACAGGGGTTTCCTCTATCCCATTACAATCAAATAATAATTTTTTTAAAAAGTCAATAATCCAGCTCTTTGTTTTCCTCAGAAAACTTTCCTTCAAGGTAAATTAAGACCTGTTGATTGCATTTTTATGGTGCTAATAAAAATAATGATCACTTAGCCTCTACATCTGTTCTCTGAGAGGTGATATACTTGCCATGTCATTCTTACTCTACTGAAGGACCTTGAAACAGCGGACTATATATTAAGATTTGCCCCTCTGGCTCATTTCACTGGCAAACTAAATCACAAGTGTGAAAAATGAATACACCTTTGGAACACCATTTAAAATACTACACTCAGAGGAGAGGTTATGGAGTGAATCACCTCCTCACATTTTGGCTCTAAATCCAAACCCTGAGCACTTGCCACCACAATCCCTCTACAACCCTGTTTCGCTGCATGCCGGTGGGGCCTGGCCGGCTGCCAGCTTTCTCAGCTCCTTTGCTGGCAGAGGCCCTCTCCTTTGGTTTTCTCCGGGGCTTGCAGACCTTTTGGTAGGAAAGTGTATCTTCCACCTACCCAGTATGCCTGACAATCTCATGATATTTAAAAGTCATTTCCCCTCTCAAATAACAATGAATGTGCAAGCTGTATGACACTCCGAACTGTATTTGTCAACAAGGTGTCCTTCAGCAGGATTAATTAGTCAGGCGTAAAGGGAAGGGGTAAAAAAAAAAAATCTAAGCATCAAGTGCCTTTCCACTTCCACGTTTTGCATTCTTCATGGATCACAGTGTGTTTCAGAGATGGTAATACAGTCGGAAAACTAAACTACGCACTGAAAGGGTAAAATGTCGGTATTACTTTTAGATAGCATAAGTCTTTTCTGGTGTTTTTAACAAAAAGATAGCCCCTAATTTCTCTCATAAAAGCATATTCCTGAAAGATAAATCCTTTCGTGGAGTGCCTGGGTGGCTCAGTCAGCGGGGCGCTGGACCCTTGGTTTCGGCACACATCACGATCTCATGGTTCGTGAGGTCAAGGCCTGCACGGAGGTGGGGAGGGATTCTCTCCCTCTCCCTTTCTCTCTCTGCCCCCACATTTTAACCCTGAACAGTCTTACATGTTTTAGAACACTATCCCAAGAAAAACTCATTTCTAATAATAATGCTCCTCCTCTTCTCTTCCAGACTGTAACAAAGGACAAAAGACCTCTGTATCATTCCCATACATGATGATGTTACACTATAATAGGCTCCTGAGATATACGTCTCCCACCGTGGCTGACTCTCACCTAGTAAAAAAGGCTTACTATGAATATCAAAAGAATATAACGATTCCCAAATCATGTAACCTTAGATTCCTGTAACAAAACACAAAAGGAGAGAAACTAAGAAACATTCTAGAATTTCTAAAAACTGTACTCCTCGTTGCACACCCTCCTATGAATCTCTGTAACTCTACTTGTCCACTATTGGATGTCACCAAATCAGCATATTTATAGGGAGAAAATACTCTCTCCCTCTTCTCAGAAACAAAGTATCTCTGAGGCAACAGCCAGAACTGGTTATCCCAAGTAAGTAACCTTCCAAGGAAACTAGCTCTAGAAACAGAATCACATTGGGATCCCCAGCAGGGAGTAGATTTTCCAAAGCCTAGCAAGGATCACAGATCAAAACAGGTCACGGGAAAAAGGGATTTGTTTTTCCCAAAAAACATAATGGATTGTAAATATGTAAATGTAAATAAACACATGTAAAAAAAATTACTGTGAGTAATGTTTTTCTATGACCTTGGCTGATTTGTGATTTAGTATGGAGTCAAAGGTATTGAGGAGCCAATGGAAACCCCGGGGCCTGAGGTGCCCATACACAACACGGAACACTTGGTGTAAATGAACAGACTTTGCTTTTAAGTCAGTGGGAATCACCATGAAAAACAAGAAGAGCTAATCACTTCTCAATGTGGTAGCACCAAAAGATTCAGCCTACACAAAGAATGGGTATTTGCTGCTCCTATCAAATTAAGATGCCAATTTACTGCAATACATCTATCATAGTTGAAGTATGACATCAGTACTCCCACAAAAGGATCACTGCAAGGAGATTATGGCTACCTCCCATATTAGTCATAAAGCATCCTCCTCTACCATAAACTGTTATGCATGAAAGAGATCAAGAAATAACTAGTCTATGATTTTACTTTTATATAAAACAAACCTAAGCTGCCTCAAACATATCTAAATACCTATTTCTAAAGACTCTCCCTCCCTGTCCCCAAGTATTTTTTTTAATTTCAAAATCTTCCCTGGAAGAAAACTAGCTTAAGGAATCTAAAGACCAAAATGTATGTATTTTAAATCTTAATAAAAAATCAAGGATGGCTTAACAAAGGAATAAACCAAGAGATTACGCTTTCTTGACTTAAAGTGATTAAAATTTTTAAAATTGCTTTGGTTTACACTCATGTTATTATAAAACATACTAAAGACACTAAAACTGCCTTAGGTTTACTCTTTCTAGGAACATGACTAAACTTTTAAAGCCAGCTTTGAAATTAATTATCTAAAAGTCAGATGATGCTCAATTAACTTTAGCAAGGCATTCTTACACTACACAATATAAATTCTGAACACTTATTATGCCCTACTTCATCAAATCTGCCATTAATTGTAGGATAAGTCATTATCTTATGTATCACTATGAAAGAAAAAAGCTGTCAATTAAATATAAGAAGGTATCATCAACCCAATATCACGCACATGGTATTAGTGATACTAAAATGTGAAGAGCAAAAAGCATCTTAGAATTGGTGAAATACTCTCAAATTCCTAGAGCCATCTACTCTTTTGCAATTCAAATATGATGTATAGTCTTCTGTAATCAAAACCACTGCCATGAAAAAACAATTAAAATACCCTACCTTCAGTACTACACTCAGGAAAGCTATCAACATGGGAGTCCGAATAAGCTTCAGCAGGTCCAATCAATTCAGAACCATCATTAACTATTCCACCCTAAAAAGAGAAGAGTAATTGTGTTTCATTGTCAGTAAGGGTATTTTTTAAATGAGTAATAAATGAACAATAGTCATCTCAACTGAGTACGTCTAAGGATTACAGAAACCATTCATCTGTTAAACTAGATTACATCTGCTTTTTAAAAATCAATAGGAATATCAATATTGATTCATCAACTGTAAAAAATGTACCACACCAATGCAAGATGTTAATAACAGGGGAATCTCTGTGAAAAGTAAAGGGGAGATACAGAAAAGCACTATATTTTCTGCACAATTTTTCTGTAAACTAAACTACTCTAAAAAAAATCTATTGTTAAAATCTAGTATTAATCTATTGGAATTCAAAAGGAATATTATCACGTTTGTAATATCATGTGGCTTTTTATAAAAGCATAGTTATAAAAATCTATCAAAAGTACTCATTTAAAAAATGCAGGGGGAAAAAAAAACCACCCACCAGCTAAAGACTGTTACTCGGCATCCTTAATGCCTGGTCATTCTAATTAGTGATAAATGATGGGACTCCATTAGAAATCATTTAATTTTACCAAAATAAACACTAAAATATATCACTTAGCACCTCAGTGATTCCAGAAATAACTTAAATTTGAGAACTATTTAGACATAAAACTAAACAAATATATTTATATTAAAGCAATACATTTTTTATATATTTTTAATGTTTTATTTATTTTTGAGAGAGAGAGAGAGAGCATGAGCAGGGGAGGGTCAGAGAGAGAGGGAGACAAGAATCTGAAGCAGGCTCCAGGCTCTGAGCTAGCTGTTACCACAGAGCCTGACGCGGGGCTCGAACCCATTAACCGTGAGATCATGACATGAGCCGAAGCCGGACGCTCAACCAACTGAGCCACCCAGGCGCCCCAAAGCAACACATATTTTAAACGTCTATTTATTATTTTTGAGAGACAGAAAGAGATCGTGCACTAGCAGGAGAGGGGCAGAGAGAGAGGGAGAGAGAGCGGCAGAGAGAGAAGCAGGTTCCAGGCTCCAAGTTGTCAGCACAGAGCCTGATGCAGGACTTGAACCCACGAACCGTGAGATCATGACCTAAGTCGAAGTCGGACGCGTAAAAGACTGAGCCACCCAGGTGCCCCAAAGCAAAACATTTTTAATAAATATAAAATTGATTCCTCCATGTGACTATTACTTTAATTCTATATCTAGGTTTGCAAATTCAACCTTCAAAAACCTGTTTTCTCTTACTCTGTGTGCAACTACAGAATGCTGCTTATCAGGTAAGCGGTGCTGGTATGTTGCGTGGTGTGGTTTTACAGACTGCTTCAATCACAGGTATAAGGACTTAAAATCCTTAAATAATTTAACTAACTAAAATAATAGCTCTTCTGCTCCATAACATCTTTCCTTCTACCTTCCACCAACAGTTCTATGTCCCCAAACAATACCGCCAGGATAGCAAACCCAAGAAAAATACAAGACCCCTTTTTCCTCTCTCCTTCAGCACAAAGAACTTAATTATCTTTAGGTGTAATCAAAAGTCTCCCAGCCAGCGTATCTTTAAGAAAGAGAAATTTGAAATGGTCCCTCTCAAATTACCAAATTTTACTTCCCAGAGTGTTAAATGAACTGGAACTTTAAAACAATTATTCCCTTTAGAAGCAAGAATTTATACACTTCATATTATTTGTTTATTAAAATATTCAAATCACAGCTTGTATCTGAATTTTTCTCCAAAAAAGAAGAGTCTTTATTTCAGACTAAGCCATAAACCAAATCTTAAGAAAATCTTCAAGTATTCTGAGAATTTTACCAAAGCTCAGTTTATTTACAATCTCAGTTTACAGAAAGTGCCTTTCAACCATTAACTACCTCTTCTACTACCAGAGATGTGAACTTTGTTACCTATCTATAAAATGGAAATAGTATTTATAACTCAGTATGTTGGTAGGACTAAAAGATTTCATGTATGTAAAGTGCTTAGAACAACATAAGCACTCATTTTTTTATTTGTTAACAATATTAGCTGATATAAGATCTGTTTACAAGATAAAACAAAACAGAATACTAGAGAATACAAAGAAAACCGTCTTAGCTCATAATCTTACAGAAATTTTATTTACTTTATTTAACAAACAATACTATATAAAATAAATAATACAGAATAAATCTTTAATTAAACAAAATAATAAAAACTGTTCCATAGGAACTCAAGGGAAGTAGTGGAGAAACATGCCACAATTCTATTTTAATCTCTACATTAAATCTCTAGACTAATTGCTATTTTGATCTCTCGATCAAAAACATCAACCACTTGGTGTTCTTTACGATGCAGTAGAAAGAAATTTATTACACAACATCTCAACATTTTTTGTTAATGAAATGTCGATGTAGGGGTGAAGGAGTTCAAGTATGATGAAATAAGTAGATCAGCACATGCTCTCCCCAAAAGACAATGCTATAACTGGAGAAAAATGTCAAAACTACCATCTGAGCCTCTGGAAGTTGACCAAAAACATATAACAAATGAAGAAGTGGTTACCCATGAAAAACCACAAAACCACAGGTAAGAACTGTGGGAGTCTGTGGCATTCTCGCCTGGGGTTGCTCCCACCCTCTGTCCCAGCTGGGTTGCCATGGTAATTATACAAGGGCGAGGCAAGCCTTGAAATTCAGCAGATTCACTTGCAGAGGAGGCTAGCATGATTTGGACTGCAGCACAGAAGTCCACCCCAAACAGTATCATCAGTAATAGTAGCGATCCCAGCGCCAATGCACGGTGGCTCAGCAAGCATGAGGTTGCAGCAAGCAAAGGACCAGCATACTAGCCAGACATTTCACGGGAGTTACAGAAAGTACACAACCGTAGAGGTTCTTAACAAGCTCTCTACTCACCCATACAGGAGAGACCAGAGAGGAATCAAGCTATCTACAAATCCCCAGCAAACCACGATGGTGCACACACACAGAGGAAATGCAAGAGATCTCAAAGGAAAGCAAAATCCATGGTAAACTTAAAAACTGCTTGAACTCTGAAATATATCAAGAAACATTAGCATATGGAAGAAGCATATAATGGAACACTGTTTAAATACAAAGACCAATCACTGGCTGACCACTAAGCTATGCTGTTACAGGACTAACCCCTAGTTAGCCAGGTTTAAAACTACAATAGAAATTAAAAATTGAGCAGAGATATCAGCAGTCACACACTGCCCATTAAATAGATTCCACAGATTCAGTACGGACATGCTACTAAACACACTAACAGAATAATGCTAACAACCCTCAGGGTAAAAATCAGAACTCAGATCTGCCATATTATCCAAAATTTCCAGTTTTCGACAAAAAAATTATGAGACATACAAAGATATAAGAAAGTGTGTACTCCATACCCAGGAAGAGTAGGGGAAGTAATCAGCAGGGATTAATTCTGAAGGGAGGTAAAGAAATTGGACTTAGAAAGCCAGACTTCAAAACCACTATTTATAAATAAGTTAAATAACTGAAGGAAGTCAAAGAATTTTTTTAATTTTTTTAGTGTTTATTTATTTTTGAGAGAAAGAGAGACATGGCACGAGTAGGGGAGAGAGAGAAAGAGGAGGAGACACAGAATCCAAAGCAGGCTCCAGGCTCTGAGCTGTCAGCACAGAACCTGACACGGGGCTGGAACTCACGAACCGTGAGACCATGACCTGAGCCAAAGTCGGACACCTAACCAACTGAACCACCCAGGCGCCCCAAGAAGTCAAAGAATTTTTAAAAGTATGATGTGGATGACTCATGAAAGCAAATATAAACAAATATAAATTATATAAAAGAACCAAATGAAGCATTATTCACATGAGTCAAAATGATGATAATTCAAATGTCCATCAGCTGATTTAACAGATAAACAAAATGTGGTATAGTCATACTCACCTAAAGGAATATTATTCAGCCATAAAGAAATGAAGCCCTGATACATGCTACAACATGGATGAACCATAAAAACATTAAGCTATGTGAAAGAAGCCAGATGCAAAAGGCCACATATTGTATGATTCCATTCATGTGAAATGTTCAGAACAGGCAAATCCATCAAAACAAAAAACAGATTAGTGGTTGCTAAAAGTTAGAGCAAGTGGGGACGGAGGAGTAGGTACTAACCGGCCTAAGATTTCTTTATGGGGAAATGAAAATGTTCTGGAAATGAATAGTGATAATGGTGGCATAACTCTGTGAATATACTAAAAAATCACTAAACTTTATACTTTAAAATGGTGAATTTTATGCTATGTGAATCTCAATTTTAAAAAGAGAACCAGAGAGAAATCATAAATTAAGAGATATAGTAACAAAATGCAATAAATTTGAGGGTGAATAATGAATGAACTTGGAGATCAATAATAACTACCCAATATGAAGGTCAGGGCGGGGAGGGGGGAGATCTAATTAACAGTAAAGAGAACCAGAGAGCTGTAAAGGTAATATTAAGCATATCAACTTACATGTTCCAGACATGAGACAGAAAAAAAAGCTGAAAAAAACCTGAAAAGATGAGGCACAAAACTTACAAACTCTGATGAAAAATAATAATCTACAAGAAGATAAATTAAACCCCAAATAGAATAAACAGAAAGAGATCAACACCGCGAGTCACACTGTTGAAAAACAAAGGCTAAATTCTGAAAGCAGCAATAGAAAAAGACTTACATAACAAAACTACGGTAAAATTAATATCTGACTTCTCATAAAGAACAATGAAAACCAAAATGATGAATTCAAAATGCTAAAAGAAACATTGTTTATCAATAATTCCATATATCCAGAAAAACTCTTCTTTAAAAATGAAGGGTAGAAATGCCTGGGTGGCTCAGTCAGTTAAGCATTCAACTTCAGCTCAGGTCATGATCTCACAGTTTGTGAGTTCAAGCCCCACATCAGGCTCTGTACTGACAGCGTTGAGCTTACTTGGATCCTCTGTCTCCCTCTCTCTCTGACCCTCCCCTGCTCGCACTCTCTCTCTCTCTCAAAAATAAATATCTGTTTAAAAAATGAAGGGTAAACAAAAATATTTCCAAAGACTAAGAGGAATCTGTTTCTAGCAAAGCCATCTTACACACAAAAAAAGAAACTACAGGAAAATCCTTCAAGTTCTAATAACATACAGTAATTCAAATCCACCTGAACAAATAAAGAACGCCAAAAAAAAAGGTAAATATGAGGGTAAATACAAATGACTATATAGACACATGTTCTTCTCTTTTCTACTCCTAACCTCCTTAAAAGACATCAAATCATAACACTATATTGTTGGGTGTATATTTGAGATAGCTCTATGATAATAATAACACAAAAAAGGAGGAATGAATAAAGCTTTATGGAGCAAACTTTCTATATTTTACTGGAATTAAGTTAATTTTAATCTCAAATAAATTGTCATAAATTAAAATGCATTATTTTAATCCCTGGAACAACCATTAAGAATATAATTTAGGGGCACCTGGGTGGTTCAGTCGGTTAAGCATCCAACTTCGGCTCAGGTCATGATCTCACAGCTCATTGAGTTCAAGCCCCATGTCGGGCTCTGTGCTGACAGCTCGGAACCTGGAGCCTGCTTTGGATTCTGCGTTTCCCTCTCTCTCTACCCCTCCCCTGCTCACGCTCTGTCTCTTTCTCTCAAAAATAAATAAACATTAAAAAAAAGAATATAAGTTAAAAAAACATAAAAGAGGAACTTAAATGATAAATAAAAAATAACTAACACAGATGACACACAAAGGAGAAACAAAACAACAAACAGTATATGAGATCTATAACATATAGCAAAATGGCAGACAAAAATTCAATCATATCAATAATTACTTTAAATATAAAAGGACTAAATACATCAATCAACAATAGCAATTTTCAGGCTGGATAAAAAAATAATATCAAACTATATAGTGCATGTAAGGGATGCCCTTCAGAGTCAACAACACAAATAGAATGAAAGCACAAGAATGAAAAGGTTCCATGCCAAATGTGACTGTTAGAGACCTACAGGGGTCTCTATTAAGAGAGGTCTATATACTAAAATTATACAAAATAGATGCTAAGACAATAAATATTATGCAATCAAAGCGGGACATTTCATTAGGGTAAAAAAATCAACTTATCAGGAAGATATAACCACTATATACATGCACATGCCAATAGAACCCCAAAATAAATAAGCATTAACAACTAAAAGGACAAGCAGAAAATTCAGGGACACCTGGGTGGCTCAGTCGGTTAGTGTCCGACTTCGGCCCAGGTCATGATCTCACGGTTCGTGGGTTCAAGTCCCATGTTGGGCTCTGTGCTGACAGCTCACAGCCTGGAGCCTGCTTTGGATTCCGTGTCTCCCTCTCTCTCTGCCCCTCTCTTGCTTGTGCTTTCTCTCTCTCTCTCAAAAATAAACAAACATTAAAAAATTTAAAAAAAAAGAAAATTCAACAATAACTGGAGGCTTCAATATCTTACTCTCAATAATTGACAGAGCTAGGCAGAAAACTAGCAAGGATACAGAAGACTTAAAGATCACGAACAACTAACTTGAACTAAAATTTATATAAAATTCCACCTGACAACAGAATATGCATTCCTTTCAAGGACACATGCAACATTCTCCAGGATAGTTCATATGCTAAGAAATAAATCAGGCCTCAATAAATTTAAAAGAATTGAAATCATACAACACGTGTTCTGACCACGACCACAAGAAAACAAAATTAGAAATCAACAATAAAAGAAACTTTAAAAATTAACAAATATTTGGTAAGTAAAGAACATTTTTCTAAATAACCAATGGGTCCACAGAAAAATCACAAAATGCATTAAACTGAATAAAAATCAAAACAAAGTATAAAAGGCTATAGGATGAGGCTCAAGTAGTGCTAAAAGAAAAACTTATAGCTATAAATCCTCACGTTAGATAAGAAGAACCATCTTAAATCAATCTAAGCTTCCACTTTAAGGAATTAAAGAATTCTAAAGCAAGCAAAAGGAAGGAAATAAAGTTTGGAGTGAAAACCAATAAAATAAAATAGAGAAAACAGAGAGAAAGTAATGAAACCAAGTTGGTCTTTTGAAAAAATCAACAAAAATATCAAACTTTTAGACAGACTGACCAAGAAAAAAATACACCAGATACAAATACAAATTACCAAAATCATGAATGAAAGAGGGGACATCACTAACATACCCATAGAAATTAAAGGCATTATGGGGGAATACTATGAACAATTTATTCCAACAAATGATATAATTCAGATGAAAATTCCTGGGAAGGGACAAGTTACCAAAGCTGATTCAAGTAGAAAGAGAATATCTAAGAAGATATTCTCTTGTTAGACCTACAATGAGTAAATAAACTGAATTAAAATTTGAAATCTTCCCAGATCAATTCGAATACTAGGTATATACCTAAGAGAAATGAAAAGGTATGTCCACACAAAAAACTTATATGCCAACAGTCATTAACAGCATCATTCACAATAACCAAAAGGGAGAGACAACCCAAATGTACATCAACTGATGAATGGATCAACAAAATGCAGCATATCCACTAGCCATACAAAGGAATACTATATAGCCACCAAAAAGGAATGAAGTATTGATACATGCTGCAAGATGAATTAAATCTGTAAAACATAATGCAAAGTGAAAGACTACAATTCTACTCACAACAGCTTCAAGAGAATAAAATGCTTAGAACAATTTTAATGAAAGAAGTGTCAGACTTATACACTGAAAATTGCAAAACACTGCTGAGACTAATTAAAGAACACCTAAATAAATGGAGTCATTTCATGTTCGTGGTTTGGAAGACAATGTTGTTAAGATAATAATTTTCCCCAAACGGAACTACAGATTTAATACAATTTCAACGAAAATTCCATCAGAATTTCTTGTTCATATGGACAAGCTAAAGCTAAAATTTTATGGAACTTCAAAGGATTCAAAATTACCATAACAATTCTGAAAAAGTATAAATAAAGTGAGACGACTTACACTGTCTGATTTCAAAACTTGTTATAAAGCTACAATAATCAAGACAATACAGTACTCTTATAAGAACAGGCACACAGATCAATAGAAGACATCAAAAGTCAAGAAATAAACCATTACATTTAGTCAATTCTATTTTTAGCAACAGTGCCAAGCTAATTCAATGTGGAAAGGATGGCCTTTTCAACAAACAGTGCTAAGACTATTAGATATTCATGTGCCAAAAGACAAATTTAGACTATTACTTCACACAATATATAAAAATTAACTGAAAATGGATCAGAGACCTAAATGTAAGATTAAAACTTCTAGAAAAGAACACAGAAGAAAATCTTGACTTTGGGTTAACCTAAGAGTACTTAGATATGACACAAAAAAAGCATGACTTAAAAAGAGAAAAAAAGTGATAAATTATACTCCATCAAAATTTAAAACTCTTGTACTTCAAATGATACCATTAAGAAAATGGACAAGCCATAGATTTGGAGAAAATATGTGCAAAGCACATATGCAATAAAGAACTTGTATCCAGAATATATTCAGAATACTTATAACTCAATAATGAGACAATCCAACCAAAACTGGACAGATTTTAACAGATATTTCACCAAAGTATATGAATAGGCAGCACATGAAAACAAGCTCATCATCATTAGCCATTAGGAAACAAATAATTAATACCACAGTGAAATACCACCACACACATACTAGAACAGCTATAAATTTAAAAGTCATACAATACTAAGTGTTGGTGAAACTGAGTAAGAACCAGAGCCTTCGTACATTGCTGGGGAATCTAAAACAGTACGGTCACTCTGGAGAACAGTTTGGCAGTTTCTTAAAAGCATAAACTTACCATAAGACCCAGCAATTCCATTCCTCAGATTCTACCCAAGAGAAATGAAAACATGTATCTACACATAGATTTGTACACACAGGTTTGTTGGCAGCAGTAAACAAAGACCCAAAAAACTGAAAACAAACCAAATGTCCATCAAGTTGTCAATGGATAAACAAAATGTGGTTATGATCTACATAACAGAATACTATTCGGCAACATAAAAGAATAGAATACTGATACATGATACAAGGTGGATAAAACTCAAAATGTTATGTGAAAACATTAAGTGAAAGAAACCAGAACAAAAGATCACATTTTGTGTGATTCCATGTAATTGAAATGTCCTGAAAAGGCAAATCTATAGTCAGAAAACAGGTAAGCAGTTACCCAGGGACGGGGCTGGGAAAGGAGACTGCCAGTAAAGGGGCACAGAGAAACCTGCCTAGGTGGCAGAACTGTGATAGTTGCACAACTCTATACATTTACTGAAAGTCACTGAATGGTACATTTACAACTGGTCAATTTTAAAGTATGTCAATAAAACCATAAATGCATGCATACATACATACATATATACATATATATACATAAATACCCAGCAAAGAATACGCATGGAAAGGTACAGATGAAATAATTTGGCAATATACTGATAAGTTTTTAAGATGAGTGATGAGTAAGAGAGGCTCATTATAGCACTTTATAGCACTCTTTCTACTCCTGTGTATGTTAAAACAAAATCAGATCAATTGGCTATACGGCCATCTGCAATGTGGTATCTACCATCAATGTTTTTCCACAAACACACACACATACAAATAAAAAAACCAAAACTTACGTATGTCATTGTACCACACCCTGTGACGTGGCTACCCAAAAACCTCCATTCATACCTTCATCCGCAATCAGAACTCGAAAGCTAAAAGAGTTCAGCTAAGGACAGTCCTGTGACCCAGTTCTGGACTACTGGATGGAAGAAGGTCTATCTCTAGGCAGAATTTCTACGAAAGCTTTTATAAACTGGCAAGCATTCGTTCTCTGGCCCCTTTCCTTTCACACCCCAAACCAGGAAGCTAAAGCGAAGGCTTTGAGGACTAATATTACTGAGCTCTGTACTGACCCTGTCCGGTCTTCCTCACACAACTTCCTGTTGCAGGAGACAAACCCCTTTCTTGTTTAAGCTAGTATGGTAAGCTTTTTTTGTTGTTTAGAGACTGATACTACTGTTGTGATGATACCAAATCAGTATCCCTCTTCTGCCCAGCAGACTACCTAAGGTATTTCTAACACATTTTCTAAGATTGGCTTGACTTCTCTTAAAGTACCCAACGTCTTCTTTCTCTTGTTCTGTCTCTCACTGCACAAACCCAAAAAGTAAGTATTATCCAGCACCAGTTATAACCAGGAATTGCCAGATCCAAAGGAAACAGAATGAACAGGTAAAGTCTAAGATCTGATTTCTATATTCCCTCGACTGATTTTTTTTTTTTTTAGCCCTTTGCATGTGATAATTTGCATGACGGCTTTTCACAATTTCTATAAAGCCATATCTTTCTTGCTTAATAATGCTGCCTTTTTCTGTAAGCATAGACTCCTTGCCACAGAGATAGGGTTGTAACCAAGAACAACAAAGGGCAAATACTGTACCAATTTGATTTGGCCTTTTATCCTAAAGATCTGCAGTGTACATAAACAAAGTCACATTCATCATCTCAGCCTAGTTCACACAGTAATGAAAAAGTAAGCAACAAAGTCAATCACTAGAAATCTTACTGTTACTATAAACTTTTCTATTACTATTTCTATTTCTATTACTGTAAAGTCATAAGTCTGCAATATTTTTTAACAAATCAAATTTCTTCAGTAAATTAAAATAGAATAAAAAATAAAATAAAATAAAATAAAATAAAATAAAATAAAATAAAATATATTTTCCTTTGGTAGATCCACTGACATCAGGAAATTTAAAAATCCCAGTACTTATATACCTCATTGGCTGTATCTTCTAACAAATTGCATTTATACAAATAAATTTCATTTGTACTAGGAAGGAAAGAAACAAGTTTGGCATAATCACCTAGATTTTTTTCTAGAAGTCTAAAGGCAATAGGAAAATTGTGGTCATTAAAGACATTGATATCAACTGACGACTTGCACAGGTTCAATGCAAAATAAATTAGAAAACTATTTTTTAAATGATAAAGAACTCATGGGATGCTTGGGTGGCTCAGTCAGTTGAGCGTGAGACTTCGGCTCAAGTCATGACCTCATGGTTCGTGGGTTCGGGCCTCGCATCGGGCTCTGTGCTGTTAGCTCGGAGCCTGGAGCCTACTTCAGATTCTGTGTCTCCCTCTCTCTCTGCCCCTCCCCGCTCACATTCTGTCTCTCTCTCTCAAAAATAAATAAACATTTAAAGAAATTTTAATTAAAATGATAAAGAACTCAGAATGAAAACCTTACATGTCCAGAAACTGAAAATACTAATATCCAACGATTCTGGTAACATTACTTGTACAGACCTACTTCTCTAAAATTGTATAGTGACCATTTTTGCTCTATCTCTAACACAAAGTAGTACAGTTATAACAAATTGAATATGAACTTTTGTGGTTTCTATCCCAAAGAGACTACCACTGAAAGACACCTCTAAAAGTGAAGGCAGCAACTGGAATTTCATGATTCCTAAATTTTTTTACTGTATTTCAGTTACGATAGAGTGAATGGGATAATCTCTAAGCCCTTTGCACCAATTTTTTAAAACCTATGAATCAAAAATCTTATACATTACTACACTAAAATCAGAAGATATGCCAGAGACGTTGTTTAGCTACTCACTTCTACTTATTTCAATGAGTAATGAAATTCAACAGTAAGTGACGTTTTATTAAAAAAAAAAACAAACTTGAATCCTGCCTTACTACAAATTAGAAAACAAAAATATTTCAGAAAGACTATCAAACCTTGAAAAAATCTTCAAGCTGTTTACTGTTGTAAAGAGCGGGGATATTGGCAGAGAACTGTAGCAAATCTTCAGCACACTGTCTTCTCTCTTGAATAACAGTTTCATCAAATCGTCCTGGAATGAAATAAGAATCAAGACTTAAGGAAGGAAGGATCGAAGGCCCGTTTGTGAGAGTTTACATTCAGAGATCCGAAAGAAGTGACAGGCCTGTCGCTGTCTTACTACACAGTCTTCTAAAGTCAAGTCTGCATAATCGGAGCAGTACTCTCACCAAGAAAGAAAATAATGTTTCTCATAAAACAAGAGGCAGAGGTGTCAACTGACAAATCGGTGGTGCAGCCATAATCGAAGGCTTGTCAATGTAAGAAACTTAACATTTAGGAAGCTGGTGATTTGAAACACAAGTTGAAAAGAGAATTATAAAGAACTGAAATGGTGTTCCGCAGTAATTTAATACTGTAATTACTCATATAATTTTCTCTTTTCCCACTCTTTTTGATTTATAAAGGAGCTGAAGAGAGGAAATTATGAGAACATCTGTATATCAGTGGGGTCAAAAACCTCAGCTTGAAGCAAAAAGCTTTTAAGCCAAACTCCACGTGCGCCGCTCTCAGGGTACATGACAGCAGGCTTGCGGGAAGAAAGACAGTACTCACAGCACCAGTGAGCTCTGATTTACAAGGTGATCGAAAGGTGGTTTTCATATAATTTTTTTAACACTATATGCAATTTGAAGGCTGATAAGACATTTTAAAATATGATCATTTTGTACTACTCTTAGATCAGATTACTGGTTGGCATTTATCACAGCCCATGTATCATACTGATTGCAATACAGGCTTAAAAAATCAAAAATCAAAAGAGGAGCATAATCACATTTTAAGTGGCTCTGTAAAATGTTAACCAAAAACTGAGGCACAAAGAGATTCCTCATTATATACACCAAGACAAGAATCTGAAACTGAACCACTAAATACCCTCACATGTCTCATGCTTACGGTGAAGTGTACTTCATGAAAACTAACAGAAATGGTCTTAGAGTTAGACCTGGGTGTAAATTCTAGCTCTATCACTCACTAGCTATAAAATCTTGGATAATTTCTTCATTTGTAAAATGGAGAAAATGAACAATGTACTTAAGACTTCCAGTTCCATGGCAGGCACATAGCTAGCACTTAATACATAAATCATGATGCCTCTGAATGGTCAAGTATCATCACAGTGTCTAGCATACAGAGCATGCCAATTAACTCATACTTGACTATATCAGTGAATGGGGGAAATTTCGAAAAATTTTCAGAAAGAACTGTCTTTTAACAGTGGAACATTCTATCCTCGAAAATAGTTATTTTTCATTAACAAAAAATCTTAACAGTGGTCCATAAATAAACTGCTCAGCTTAATGGAGGAGTTCCAAAGACAGCAATCCTACAAAATTACACACGTGTCCACAGGTACATCTAAGAGCCCAGGGCCCTGTAAAGGTTAACAGGCAAATGGCAGTCAATTAGAAGATCTCTAATATTCAGTACACTGCTTTATTTATACTATACAACAGGGTTGCCCTGTTGTATATATACTATATACTGCCAGCCCAGTATCTGCCAGTTGCCAGCCCAGTATCTGTTCTCACCTGCTTCCTTAGTAAAATAATCCCCAATTTCTAACAGCAGACATGGCAGCCCCATACTTCCAAAAAACCACTACATTCCCAGCTTACCTTGCAGTTACCTGTGGACATGGACTAAGTTCTGGCCAACAATATAAACAAAAGTTATGTTGTGGCTTCCTAAAAATCTCTTTAAGAGATAGCCCCTTCTTCTTTTTCCTTGTCCGTTTCTAGGAAGGACTGTGACGTGGGTAAAATGACAGCGCAACAAGGCAGGAGCTTGGATTCCTGACCAATGTAGAGTTGCCCTGCCTAAAGCTACTTTCAGAGCTCACACCATGAGAAAGAAATTGACTTCATTCTGGTTTTAAGTTTTGTCATAAGAAACCAAACCTAATATACATTACGCTAAATCTATGTTTCTATTAGTCCCCATGTCATATGCAACAATTCAATTAAACTCAATTCTCCCAATAAGAATTTAAAATGATGTGCTAGCTTATCTATCAATAATATTATCTGGAAGCAAACTTCCAAGAGCCCTTACCCATAAAGCAAATTTTCTGGTCTGAAAACAATCTAGGTTATTCAGTCTTGGGAAAAATCTCCTGGCCAAACAGGTTAAAATAACAGTTAAATATCCATTATTCCTACTCTTTTCTAAATAAGAAACTAAGAATACACTGGTACTTATGATTAAAGTCCAATATGTTTAATCTTTAAACAAAAAAGTTAATTCCAGTGCCTGTGAATATTAGTATTTTTGTGAACATCTATAATCTTAGAAAAATCTAGAAAATGCACACAAAAAAAAATCATACTGTGTTTCAACCCACAAGACCACCTGATATTATCTTTAAGTGCATTAAGTACTTGTTGAAAAATTTTAATAGGAAACTCACTACTTTTTAATAACACCCTAAAAAATTATTTAGTAGCTAAAACAAATACATATGAATTTGGGAGCCTCAATCCTAAGTGTAATCAATGATTCATCCCACCTCCCTACTAAGCTAGACTAAAATACAAGCAATGAGTGTATCAAAATTCTAAAGAGATTAAAGCACATCTTTGTTGTACTTTTAATAATCTATGCATTTCCATTCCACTGAACTTGGACAGGCAGAGATGAATTAAAATATTTTTCAGAACAGACCACAAGCAAAAATAAAAGCTTATGTATTAAAAGGTTCAATTACACTAAATCCTACCATCAGAACAAATACAATGAAAGAACATGCTCACTTCTTGTTCCTAAAATATTTCAGAATAACAGTAACAAAAAAAAATACTATTTGTAGCATAAACAAAAGAGAAGCAGATTAATTTTAATCGAACAACTACCGGCCTTATTGTACTTTACAAAGCCACCTAATTTTAAAATTAAAAAAAAAAAAGCAGCAAGATTCAACAGGCATCCTAATGGTAGCCAACACCCTAGCGGCTATTCTCTAGGTGTTAGTCCTTTAATAGCACCTAAACCGCACTCAAAAGCAGCAACAAAGAGAAATCATAAACAGATACTTCTTTATCACTGCTTTATATTTCCATTCACAGGGTCAATGTTTATTTTCCTGTGAACAGAGTGGAAAAATTATACGTAATTTGCAATAAAAAATGCAAAACACACTTTTCATAAGGTTTTTTTGTGAAATATTATATATTATATAGTATATCATTTGTGTGTGAATGTGTATACATTATATACAAGCCAGTCCCCCACCCCCAATTACCCAACAATGCTTTCTTTATTAAAAGCTGTGGGAGGAAATATTAAATTCAAACATCCTATTTAAGCTGGTGAATCACTGGAAATAAGGTCTTCTCTTTGATTTATAAGCTACCTCCGGACTATTCTCTTTTAGGCTAACAAGAAAGTCTGCACTGGAGCAGTACAACACTAAGTCAGAGACTTAGTACATTAGAGGTAAACTGAGCAGCAGAGGAGAGTTAACAGTACCAGGTGTGCGCCGAGCACTGAGCCAGACACACGGGAGATATAATCCACAGAACAGGAAGGTATTATCCCTATCTTACCAATAAGAAAAGAGAGTCAGATGTTAATTTGTATATAACCACAGTGCTAGTAAATAATGGAGAGAAGATCTGGGCCTAAAGCCATCTGATTCCAAAACACATGTTCTTTTTTTCACTATACCACTAGAACAGTCACTACATTTTTGATGGCTGTGTAAATTACAATAGTATTCTCTTTTGCTGCTGAGGGCAGCAAATGCTCTTATGCTGCTGCATACTAAGAATGTGAAAGTAGTTGAAAAGATAGACGATTAACCAACAATCCACCCCCCCACCCCCCCAACCACAGCTGCTGCCTGCAGGGTTCACTGCAGTTACCAAGTATTACAAATGGACTGTAGCGTTTATTGAGAGAGATAAATTGCTTCCTTATTAAGATTAATAAGAAACTCTCATTCTATAATATGTAAGGATGTGGAGAAAAGTTGAAGATAATCCATTAGCAACAAATTTCCACCTATTTAGAACCCACTCCCTTTCTCTCAGTGACAAGCTTATTGTTTAAGAAGCTGGGCTGTGTATCTCCCAATATTGAAGATAAATGCACGCAGTTAAATCCCACAGCATAGAAGGTATAAAATAAAATATCCCTCCTCCCACATCCCGAAGGGGTCCATACATTACACAGATATGTGCAGGTTATGTCTTCACACAATTACACATATGTCTATTCAAACACGGATGGGATCCTCCTAAATACTCCTAAATACTGCAAATATTTGTTTGCTGAGCCTTAAAAATATAGCTTGGACATCTTTCCACACCAGTATATTCCAAATAGCTAAAGAATTCCATTAATTGGAAAATTATGCCATTATCTGTACAATCACATAATAAGAAAATTGTTTGCATTCAGTTTTCTTCTACAAAAATGCTGCAAAGAACACCCACATGCATATACATATGTGTGCACATAACTGTGTGTGTGTGCATTCTCAAAATGTGATCTGGAGACTGCTGGGGGTCCCTAAAGGCCTTGCAAGGGATCGACAAGGTCAGAACCATTTTCATAATACTACTAAGACAGTAGTTGCATTTTTCACTGCATCGACATCTGCACTGATCACCTAAAAGCAATGGCAGTAAAACTGCAAACCTCTAAGCATGAATCAAGACAATGGCACCAAACTGTACTTACTAGTAATCACCATAATCCTACTGCCACTTATTCATACTAAAAAAATTTTTAAATGTCAGTTTCACTTAAGAATGACCTTGATGAAGCAATAAAAATTGTTAACTTTATTAAATTTCAACCCTGGAGATCATTTCTTTTCAAAAGTCTCTGGAAAAAAAATAAAAAACTACAACCACTGAGATTTGGATATCTGGCAGAAACTTCCTCAAAACAAAACATAAACAAAGTGAGCTGAACACCTCAAGGAAAACTACCAATAGCACTGTTGTCTATTCAGTGGAATTCAACCCATCAAGTCACTGTGACAGCCTTCCAATACTCAAAATATTTCCTTTAAAGATCTGTAGTACTAATGAGGCATCTGGGTAGCTCAGTCAGCTAAGCTTCTGACTTCAGCTCAGGTCATGATTTCAGGTTCGTGAGTTTGAGCCCCACATCAGGCTCTATGCTAACAGCTCAGAGCCTGGAGCCTGCTTCGGATTCTGTGTCTCCCTCTCTCTCTGCACGTCACCTGCTCGCATTCTGTCTCTCTCTCTCTCAAAAATAAATAAAACATTAAAACTTTAAAAAAAAAAAGATCTGTGGTACTGTTAACCATTTTTGGATATTATACAATGAAATGGGTCAACATGTGCAGATCTACATAACTCAGGGAACCAATATTTTTCACATGACCAATGCATGATATTACAAGCTCATGCAGAGGTAAAAGATCCATTCAAATTTAAGACAGACTAATGAATTTTAATACAACAAAGTCCCAAATAATGAATTTTTATATAACAAAGTTCCAAAGGTTTATTGACAGGATTTCAGATTCCATAATGCAACTAAACTTTTTTTAACATTTAATCAGTTTTTCCCCAAATTTCTTACTTATATTTTAATTTACATCCAAGTTAGTTAGCATATGGTACAACAATGATTTCAGGAGTAGATTCCTTCATGCCCCTCACCCATTTAGCCCATCCCTCCTCCCATAAACCCCTCCAGTAACCCTTTGTTTGTTCTCCATATTGAAGAGTCTCTTATGTTTTGTCCCCTTCCCTGTCTTTATTTTTGCTTCCCTTCCCTGATGTTCATCTGTTTTGAATCTTAAAGTCCTCATGAGAGTGAAGTCATATGATATTTGTCTTTCTCTGACTAATTTCGCTTAGCATAATACCCTCTAGTTCCATCCACATAGTTGCAAATGGCAAGATTTCATTCTTTTTGATTGCCAAGTAATACTCCACTGTGTGTGTGTGTATACACACACACATACACATATATATATATATATATGCACACCACATCTTCTTTATCCATTCATCCATTGATGGACATTTGGGCTCTTTCCATACTTTGGCTATTGCTGATAGTGCTGCTAGAAACATTGGGGTGCATGTTTCCCTTCGAAACAGTATACCTGTATCCCTTGGATAAATACCTAGCAGTGCAATTGCTGGGTCATAGGGTAGTTCTATTTTGACTGTTTTGAGGAACCTCCAAACTGTTTCCCAGAGTGGCTGCACCAGTTTACATTCCCACCAGCAGTGCAAAAGAGATCCTCTTTCTCCGTATCCTTGCCAACATCTATTGTTGCCTGAGTTGTTGTTAGCCATTCTGACCAGTGTGAGATGGTATCTTACTGTGATTTTGATTTGTATTTCCCTGATGATGAGTGATGTTGAGCATTTTTTCATGTGTCGGTTGGCCATCTGGATGTCTTCTTTGGAGAAGTGTCTATTCATGTCTTTTGCCCATTTCTTCACTGGATTATTTGTTTTTTGGGTGTTGAGTTTGATAAGTTCTTTATAGATTTTGGATACTAACCCTTTATCTGATATGTCATTTGCAAGTATCTTCTCCCATTCTGTAGGTTGCCCTTTAGTTTTGATGACTGTTTCCTTTGCTGTGCAGAGCTTTTTATTTTGATGAGGTCCCAATAGTTCATTTTTGCTTTTGTTTCCCTTGCCTCCAGAAATGTGTTGAGTAAGAAGTTGTTGTGGCCAAGGTCAAAGAGGTTTTTGCCTGCTTTCTCCTCTAGGATTTTGATGGCTTCCTGTCTTACAGCTAGGTCTTTCATATATTTTGAGTTTATTTTTGTGTATGGTATAAGAAAGTGGCCCAGGTTCATTTTTCTGCATGTCGCTGTCCAGTTTTCCCAGTACCATTTGCTAAAGAAACTGTCTTTATTCCATTGGATATTCTTTCCTGCTTTGTCAAAGATTGGTTGGCCATATGTTTGTGGTTCCATTTCTGGGTTCTCTATTCTTCTGGGTTCTGTTCCATCGATCTTAGTGTCTGTTTTTATGCCAGTACCATACTGTCTTAATGATTACAGCTTTGTAATACAGCTTGAAGTCTGGGATTGTGATGACTCCTGCTTTGGTTTTCTTTTTCAAGATTGCTTTGGCTATTTGGGGTCTTTTCTGGTTCCATTCAAATTTTAGGACTGTTTGTTCTAGCTCTGTGAAGAATGCTGGTGTTATTTTGATAGGTATTGCATTGAATACATAGATTGGTTTGGGTAGTATTGACATTTTAACAATATTTATTTGTTCCTCCTATCCAGGAGCATGGAATATTTTTCCATTTTTTTGTGTCTTCTTCAATTTCTTTCATAAGCTTTCTACAGTTTTCAGTGTATAGACTTTTCACCTCTTTGGTTAGATTTATTCCTAGGTATTTTATGGTTTTGGGTGGCAACTAAACCTTTAAGAATTACCACTAAGTTTCAGTGTATCAAAGACAATTATCTTCAATTATCTGAAAAACTATTAAAATATTCCTCCCTTTTTCGACTACATCATCAGCATGACACTAAATTTTCTCCATATACTTCAATCAAAGCAATCTATCACCACCAATTAGATCCAGAAGCAAATATGAAAATCTAGCTGTCTTTTCTTGATCCAAGCACTAATTCACAAATGTAAGTTAATGCCACTCTTATAATTTTTTTCCTTTAGAAAAGCTATTTTTCATAAAAATATTAATAATGTAGGGGGAGGCCTGTCTGGCTCAGTTGGTAGGGCAGCAACTCTTGATCTCAGCGTCATGAGTTTGAGCCCCACACTGGGTACAGAGGTTACTTAAAAAATTTTTTTAATTTATATATAAAATATTAAAATATACTCTTTTATTTTATATGATAATATTTTTACATTTCTAGTAAATATTAACAGGTCCAAGTACATAAACAGTATTTTGACATGTTCAATAATTTTTAAGAGTGTTAAGGAGGCTCCTGAGACTAAAACATCTAACAATCATTGATAAACATCTTGTTTTCGTTAATAAATATCTCTTATGCAGAGGTGAGAACAGATGTGTAGTAAAATTTACTAAAAATAGACTTGTTAGAAAAAGGTATTTTAAACTGATTTCTAAAAACTGCAAATTTATGCTCTTCCTGTTGTACATTTATATTCCCATACTAAGTATAATCAAACTTTTAAATTTTTGTCTTGAGATTGACTTTCAATGATATCATTGCCTGTAACTACTTTGTCTCTTAAATCCTAACTCATTCTTTCTTTTTGTTCAACTTATTTTCTAAGCAATTATGTGTCACGCTTGGCCCTATACGCTGACGATATATATATATATATATATAAGGAAGAATAAAGCAGCCTCTAATCACACAGTTTTGTCTAGGAAACAGAAAGGGGGAGGAAAAGAGTTAAGTATGAGGGAGATTTATTATTTTTTAGAATATACAAATAACACCTTTTGGTGTGAGTTTAGAAGCATGATTCTTAAAACTCCTCATATTGGTGAATTTTTTAAATTATTTGCATCTTTATAATGAAAATAGGTGTCACTGGGGTTAATATCCCAAATAGATAAAGAACTCATACAATTCAACACCAAAAAAATAAACGATCCAATTAAAAAAATGGGTAGAGGATGTAAATAGACATATTTCCAAGGAAGACACACAGATGGCCAACAGACACATGAAAAGATGCTCATCACTCTTCATCAGGAAAATGCACATCAAAACCACAATGAGATATCACCTCACACCTGTCAGAATGGCTGTGATCAAAAAGACAAGAAAAATCAAGTTATTAGCAAAGATGTGGAGAAAAGGGAGTCCTTTTACTTTTGGTGGAAATGTAAATTGGTGCAGCCACTATAGAAAACAGTACACAGGTTCTTCAAAACATTAAAAATAGAACTACCGTGGCACCTGGGTGGCTCATTCGTTTAAGTGTCCGATTTCGGCTCAGGTCATGATATCGCGGTTCGTGGGTTCGAGCCCCGCGTCAGGCTCTGTACTGACAGCTCAGAGCCTGGAGCCTGTTTCAGATTCTGGGTCTCCCTCTCCCTCCCTTGTTTGCACTCTGTCTCTCTCTGTCTCAAAAATAAATAAACATTGAAACATAATAATAAAATAAAACAAAAAAATAAAAATAGAACTACCATAAGATCCGGTAATTCCATTTCTAGGTATTTATCTGAAGAAAATGAAACCACTAATTCAAAAAGAAATATGCACCCCATTTTTATTTCAATATTATTTATAATAGCCAAGATCTGGAAGCAATCTAAATATCTATCAATAAATAAAATTATAAAGAAGACGCAGTATAGGGGCGCCTGGGTGGCTCAATCAGTTAAGCGTCCAACTTTTGATTTCAGCTCAGGTTATGATCTGAAGGTTATGATCTCAAGTTATGAGCCTCATGTCCAGCTCTGCACTGGCAGTGTGGAGCCTCCTTAGGATTCTCCCTCTCTCTGTCTCTCTCTCTGCTCCTCCTGTGCTCATGCGTGCCCGCTCTCTTTCTCTCTCTCTCTCTCTCAAAATAAACTATAAAAAAAAAAAAAGAAGGTGTGGTATATATACACATACATACACATACACACACACAAACACACACATGATGGTATATTACTCAGCCATAAAAAAGAATGAAATCTTGCCATTTGTGACAATACGGATGAACCTAGAGGGTAGTATGCTAAGTGAAATAAGTCAGAGAAAGACAAATACAGAACAATTTTATTTACATATGGAATCTAAAAACCAAAACAAATGAACAGACAAAATAGAAATAGACTCATAAATACAGAGAACAAAACTGCAGTTGCCAGCCGGGAGGGAAATTAGAGAGAGGCAAAATATAAGAGGTGTAAACTTCCAGTTATAAAATAAATAAGTCACAGGATATAAAGTATAACATAAGGAATATAGTCAATAATACCATAATAATTTGGTATGATGACAGATGGTAACTAGCCCCATTATATTGATTTCATAATGTATGTAAATGTTTAAGCCTTATGTTGTACACCTGAAACTCATATTACACGCCAACTGTACATCACTTTTAAAAAATCTTTAAAAAAAAAGTCGAGTGCCACAAAACTTAAAAACTTGACAGTAAGGATGCCACATACTGAAGCAATTCTCTTTCAGAACTTCTAGACCATGATGCTCACTTAACTATATAAGACTCTAAGTTTCAAGACAGGCTGAGTCATCATACCCACAGTGCCTATTTTTAAAATGTTTCTTGAATTAAGTGTGCCTTTAAAATTTCCAGATAAGTATGGTTGGGTTGATATTAATCAAGGAAGACTCTATAATAGCAGCAAAATCACGGTCCGAAGAGGTAGCAGTTCAATGGCAAAACACAAGTACACTTTTCATCCGAGAACTGTCAAGAAAATGGGTAATAGCAATGAACAGAAGGCACCAGAAATGTTAACACCATGGAATGTCGGGGCTCAAAGGCCAAAAGCAAGCAAAGATTAACAAGAGTTTATGGACTCCCTAATGCTTCGTAGGGGAACAACATGATGGTGTCATCAAAGCTAATGGTCCTATTGCTACTGACCACATCCCTCAATTGTTCTTCACCTAAGAAATTACAAACCTTTCCTTTGTAATTATGAACCTAAGATATCTCTTTATATTAATTATATTTCAAGATATCATTATATACCATGAATTGTTAATATTAAGTATTTGGTAAAGTTAAAGAATTGTAGCAAAAAGCTGTTAATGGCCACTCCATTCTGGCATAAAGGCATAAATGCCACTGATGTTACTAAACTATTATGTGTCTCTGTATCTTGTCCCCAGATCTCAAGGAGTTGTGAAACATGCAAAATACCCTGCAGAAGCAAATGTAAAGCTCAGTGAGTACTGTGGTCCTGCCATCAGCCTGAAAAAATCACTATTCCATGTAAACTACAAGCCAAAGAAAATTGGATAATTTCAAATAATTCAGAATTCTTCCTAAATCAAAGAAAGCATCAGTGGGGTTCAGTCCAGAGACCAAATCCACATAGTAATTTGAACAAGGAAAGCTTAACATAAAGACTATTAAACAACAGTTAACCTATTAAAACTCTGAAGAATACCCCAGGGAAAAGGAAAGTATCCAAGGAAGGAACAACCTGGAAGGGGAACCCCTCTCCAAAGTTGGGACTGGGATCGTCCTGGAGAAGATGTGGTTGCAGTCACTGAATGGGAGAGAAGTTAGCTGGGTCCCTTGGGCCACAAGTGGTCCACAGTTTCCAGGAAAGCAAGAAAGACCCCTCCAGAGTTCAGAGGGGACAAGACCGGGAGATGAGCAATACAGGAGAGTCACAATGCCGGAAGCCCACTTACCAGCAAGGTAACACACAAGGCCTGGGGTACACAGTGTCTGTGCTGGAAAGGCCAAGGGAAACAACCTTCTGGGGTAAATGCAGGCCGAGACTGCAGACAGGCATGCAGGGAGGGGGATCAGGAGCCTGCTCACCTGCAAACCAACAAGGTCCGGGGTTCATGATGCCCCCAGGGAGTCAGAGAGTCAGAAGCCCACTCTCCAATAGGCCTGGGGTGCCATGGTGTACTCACCTAAGTGGCCACCAAACTGGCTGGGGATGCAAGCCTATCAGCAGACTGTGCTTTAGGTGTATGGCTGAGGCAAATGCCTCTGGCAACAGCGCAGGAGTAGCAAAAAGAAAACCAAAATCCACAGCACACTGGAAGGTGGAAGAGAAGCCCCTTGCCCTCCTTCAGTGCCCCTTCCAGCATCCTCTACTGTGAACAGCATCCTCACTGTAAAGGAGAAATTCTTTAAAAGTCCAATCCATTTATGTATAACAGAAAATGAAAGAAGGAACTTGAAGCTACGAGGCAATAAATGGATAACTGGCATGGCTTCTTAGAATTACCAACAGAAAAGCCCTAGGAATTCCAGACCTATCTTGAAAGGCAGCAACTTCCCCAATGTCAATGAGAAATACAGCCGGTATCAGAATATACTTTACAGGGGCGCCTGGGTGGCTCAGTCGGTTAAGCGTCCGACTTCGGCTCAGGTCATGATCTCACAGTTCGTGGGTTCGAGCCCCGCGTCAGGCTCTGTGCTGACAGCTAGCTCAGAGCCTGGAGCCTGTCTTCGGATTCTGTATCTCTCTCTCTCTCTCTGACCCTCCCCTGCTCGCGCTCTCTCTGTCTCTCAAAAATAAATAAAAAACATAAAAAAATTTAAAAAAAAAGAATTTGTCTTTAAAAAAGAAAAAAGAATATACTGTAGAAAGCCACTGCACAAAAATCAACATGGTACAGAAATAGGTATTACTATAAGAATAAACAAATGCCACAGAAAAAAAACTTTTAATTAGTGGCAATGCATGTGAAAAGTTAATGTGTAATGAAGATGGCATCCATTTCATTGGAAAAAAACACATATTATTTAAGAAATATCTTAGATGTGTATCCATCTGAAAGAAACATAAAATGAAGTATCATCTGATATCCCATTCAAATATAAATTCCACATGGATATTAAAGAGAATTTTTTAAGCTCTAAAAATCATCTTACCAGCAAATGGAGGAATTAGGAGACATTTCCAATCAAGACCAGAAACTCAAAATCTTAGGAGATCGAGGGGGCAGGAATAGAACTGAACATATAAAAATTTGGTTGGTGGGGCGCCTGGGTGGCTCAGTCGGTTGAGCGTCCAACTTCAGCTCAAGTCATGATCTGACTACTCGTGGGTTCAAGCCCCATATCGGGCTCTGTGCTGACAGCTCAGAGCCTGGAGCCTGCTTCAGATTCTGTGTCTCCCTCTCGCTCTGCCCCTTCCTGCCAGCACTCTGTCTCTCTCAAAATAAATAAACAAAAAAATTTTTTTTAATTTGTTCAGTAAAAACTATTATAAGCAATTGTAGAATATGTACATGCAGTGTATATAAAAGTACGTATCACTCATACGCGTATGTATGCAGATGTGCGGATGAGTGAAGTATGTACAACGTATGCAATGTGTATAAATGCATGATGTTTCCTAACTCCATCTGCTGAAACATCACAGAAGCGACTTGCAGTGAGCATATATACTGCCCAGATACTGGTCTCTGCCGCAGCCAGAATCCACCCCGAAAAGGGAGTCCATACAGCAGCTTGAATACAGAAAGTCTTACCAAGAATTATTAACTATCTGCACAGGATTAACTACTAAGAGGGAAGAACAGAGAACTCTAAGGAATATCCTAGGGTTGAAGGAGAAAACCAGAGGCAGGAGCTGGAAGGAGCATCTCCTTCCCAAGCTGGAATTCACTCGCTGGAGATGGCGTGGCTGTAGCACAATGAATGAGAAAAGCTAGCTGGGTTCCCCCCGCTAGAGTTGTCCAACAGCAGGAAGGCCAAAGCTGACGGACAAGAATCTGCAGGCTGGGACTGATAAGCAGGAAAGTCTCTGCTGGCGTGTCAGCATGTCAAGAGCAGAAGGCAAGCAACCACAGGCAGGAACTGGCAACAGAATATGCTAGAGCGTGAGCACCACGAAGTATCTCTCCCACACACACCACTGGCAGCAGAGCAAGCAGGGGCAGAGTACTGGGACTCTCTGTGCCTCAGTTTTCTGTTAACACTTCGCAAAGCCATGAATCTAACAGGTGTTACTCAATCAGTAACATATCCAGAGCACCATCCCAAAATGTCCACATCTGGCCTGGCTGCGTGCCTCAAGCCACAACCATTCACACTGTGAAGGTATTAGAAAAAAAAAAGAAGGTATACAAAGCAAAAACTTTTCAAAACCCCCAAATTTCAGAACTATAAGAGCAATTCAATATCATCTCTTCTTATGTTCCCACGTTTGTTTGTTTGTTTGTTTTATTTACTTGACTGGCTGGAGTTGGGAGCTGTTGGTATGGTGTTGCTTCACGAAAGGGAAGAGTAAATGCATTCAGAGTTAACCAACCTATGCCACGAACATGAAAAAAATAACTTCAAGCGCTTGCTGCGTGATGTGAATGATCGTTATAAAGGGCTTATGACTTCACAGTACAGTATTTCAGGGTTCAGCATATACACGATTAGCCAATCATCACTTCTTAAACTCACAATTTCAAAACCGTCACTTACCAAACACTATTCCTTTAGCAAATGGAGGAAACAATTCTGAATGTCGGAATAAGTTTTTGTGAATTTGCCATAGTTCTTTGTGTAGTTTCTTAAAGTCACTGTATCTCTTCCATACGATTATCTAAAGAGAAAGGAAAATTAAATGTGTACCTCACAGTGAAACTATGTAGGTTCAGATATCTGAACAACAAATAATCTTTTCCCATTAAAGTGCTCAAAACTGTCATGCAAAGGCAAACAAATGTATGTTCGAACCAATATGGTTAACTGTCTGAAATTAAATAATAATAGTTGATATAAAAATACAAAGCAGCTGGGGCACCTGGGTGGCTTAGTCGGGTGAGCGTCCGATTCTTGATTTCGGCTCAGGTCATGATCCCAGGGTGGTGGGATCGAACCCTGTGTCAGGCTCGGCACCGAGCATGGAGCCTACTTAAGATTCTCTCTCTCTCTCCCTCTGCCCCTTTCCCCCGCTGCGCGCACACTCTCTCTCTAAAATAAAATAAAATTATACATACGCGCACATACACACACACACCACACAGAACAGCAATTCTTTCTCTAAATTTTCTGTTTTGATTTTTAACTTTCATTTTAAACAAGTACTGTTTTCTTCATACTGGAAAAATATTCAACCTGGTACAAAGTAGGTCTATATTATCTGAAATGTCTCTTAACCTCTTCAAAAATCAATTACTATTGGCCTGGAAATGAGCTAGATGTCAAAATACATATTGTCTCAAAAACAGCATGTTTTTAAACACAAAAATAGTTAACTTAGACAATTTTTAAACATCAAGTACCCACACACCATTTGCCTAAAAGGATAAACTAAATAATATGGAAGAAGAAATGGCTGGGTAGCAAGTAATTAACCTGAACTTTTACATTTCATAAATCTTATTTCGCAAATCTCAGTTAAAAGTAATAGTAAAGATTTCTTAAGGCAAGATGAATCCTGAACAGAATACCATTAAACCAAGTATATTTCAAAACAGAAAATAACAGTCATCTAGCTTATAAAACACATGAAGTTTACTTCCATTAACTTGAATTACTATTTAACCTTATTCAGATTAAATTAGTCAAAAGAAACACATTTGACACAACTTTGATATCGCTGATTCAGCCCCTCGATCTCCACAAAATAGGGTAAAACTGAGTTTTAAATTTCATTACCTGGCATACCAGAGTCTTTGCTTCTCAAAAACCTAACTGTCTCACTTCTAACAAACTCAATAGAGTGTAATGCTAATAAGCAAATCTTAAGGCAAGCAGGTAATCAAGTGTGATTTAAGAAACTCTTGTCAAAAAATCACTCTCTGCATGTGAGAAATTCTTCACTAAACTTTATCATACTGCCTAAAATTCTAGCATGATGAGTTTCGTGTTTTTAATATAGTAATTAATCCTAGGAGACTAGTCAGACTATAACATGAATTACTCTAAACTGCCTCCTCCCGATGCTTCCTTTTATTCGTTTACTCAGCAACAACAACAACAACAACAAAATCACCAAAACAATTATTTTCAAGACCCTATTCTGTGCTAGGCTCTTGTTAGCACAAAGGATGAAGAAATGAGAAACGCAGCACTTGCCTTCAAGGACTTCCCGGTCTAGTTGGGCAGGATAAGCCAACACAGTAAGGACGTCACAAGACAGTGTGATAGATGCAGACAAGGAAGGCAAGGCCCAGGGAGCTGTGGAAGGAGCACCTACAGAAGGTCTATCTTAGGTAAGCGTACTGAAGGGAAGTAGCGATTAGACCAACAAAAATAGAGAAAGAAGGGACTGCAGATGAAGTTTTTAGAAGGAGAGTGAGATGTCAAATATAATTACTAGAATTTGGGCTTTTGCAACTGGATAAATGGTGGTCCTACTTTCTAAAGTGAAGCAAAAAGGAGAAGAAACTTTTAAGATAAGAACAAAGTTCAATTTTAGACATACCTGACATAGGTTTGGAGTTCAAGAGTGAGAATAAGCAAGATGTATTAATTTGGGAATCAGCAGCAGAGAGGTGGCAATCACTCAGGAAAGGTTTCTCAACATTTGTAACGTGAGGAATCTAACAACAAAACAATGGGGAACCCTGACACTGAGAGGCCGGCCATAAATAGGGAAGAGAAAACCAAGTGCAAATTAGGTATTTAAGAAGCTTAGTTGTGCCATGACACAGGCCACCTGGATGGAAGAAGAGATCTTATTTTAAAAAGAAAGTGAATGGGACAAAAGCTGATCACAAAGAACCAACAGTCCCAGTAAAAGAGCAAGAGGAGCTAAGAGCTAAGACAGCCAAACCGACACTTGAAAAGCAAATGGTCTCTGGACAGTGAGATTATAAGTAATTTCAATTTTCATATTTTTTGCTTCTCTGTAGTTTCTAGTTTGATACAGGAAAAAAATTCTGTGATAGGGGGAAAAAACAAAGCTATTTTTATATTTTTAAAAGAGATCAAATTACAATGGTACCATGTTGCCAATGGCTTAAGGAAGAAATGGGTGATGGACTTTACATATGGTAAATGCCATCCTCAAAGCCTTTATAAACTAGATATATAAGAGCTATGCGAAAGACTGTAGCTCTTAGAAACAATTAAATCTGCAGATAAAATTTCTATTCTAGTTAGGGCCATTTTTTAATAAAGACAGAGTAACTTAAGGAGCAAAAGTTAACAATTTAATCACAATAATGATAATAACACAGTCTATAAACTGGCAGATAGTAAGATTTGAGCCCCCAAGGCGAGAGTCTTTCTTCATCACACCTAATTTATTCACTCACATACTCCTTATTCTCAACACTAGAGCTACAGAACCAAAATACCTAAGAGCAAATATAAACTCTCAAGAAATGGAGGAAACCAAAACATCCCAAAGTGTCACCATCTACTGCCTCCTTTTCCTCATACTCCTTTTAACCTTGAACATTTCTAGAACTCTTCCAAATGAAAAAGTAAACAAAAGTATACTTCGTTACCTTAGCAAGTACGGATGTTTATAACTGGACTACACAAAGTCACAAAAGATGCATGCAAAAAATTATTTTCTCTAATAATTCTTTTCTATTACAAAAAAGTTGCATAATAGCTATTGCTCTATTGAACCAACCCCTGCGGAAATTTCTTATTCATTCAAGTTACTTTTCATAAAATTCCTCAATAAAATATTATTTCAGTGACAATCATATATAGACTACAGATTTAGTAAAAGCTTAACTTTTATTACAAACGTTCCCTTAAATAATTTTTACATAAAATAAATGTTATCTTTTCAGATAATTTCACTTAATGATAGCAAAAACCTGTAGATCTCATAAACAAAGCCACTCCATTCAATTAAGTTTGCCCTCTCATAGAGTATTTTTAACTTTCTGGATCATCTTTTCTTGCAACCAACGTCACTACTATATTTCCTTATGGATTTTCTTTCTCCCCTTTTCAAGACCCTTTTCTTTCCCTTGACACATTTCTAAATGTTCTCAAATAGTTTTTATAAAATTATTTTAGTTATGAAATGACTTAACAGATTTCTGACGTGATAACATAGAAAGTTCTATTTCAGTTCTCCTTTCTCAATTTCACCACTGAAATCTATCTACAGAGGAATAGAGTTACAGGTTACTTTTTTTTAAAAGGTAGGGGAGGAAGGGCACAATATCTCTAGTTCTTTCTTTACTGTTCTGCAGATGTTCATGCGTTTGAGAATCTATTGAATGAGAGGCCACATTAACTGTTGCTGCCCCCTTCAGACTCTCCCATGCTGCTCTTGTTAAATAAAAATTTAGGGGGCACCAGAGTGGCTCACTTGTTTAAGCGTCCAACTCTTGATTTCAGCTCAGGTCATGATCTCACAGATGCGAGACTGAGCCTCGAGTGGGGCTCCGCACTGAGCATGGGGTCTGCTTGGGATTCTCTCCCTCTCTCTCTCTGTCCCTCCCCCACTTGGCTTTCTCTCAAAATAAATAAACAATTAAAAAATATATAAAATAAAAATTAGAGGGAAATTTTTTGGTTATTTTGAGTGAGAGAGAGAACATGAGTAGGGAAGGGACAGAGAGAGAGATAGAGAGAGAGAGAGAGAGAGAGAGAGAAAATCCCAAGCAGGCTCCACACTATCAGCATGGAGCCCAATTACAGCTCCAACTCCGGAACCATTAGATCATGACCTGAGATGAAATCAAGAGTCAGTGGTTCAATCGACTGAGCCACCCAGGTGCTCCTTTAGAGGAAATTTTTAAAGGATAATTTTTTTTAAGTCTATCCTGGATAATTTTTCAATTTACTCCATGTGAGTATTTCAGCATTCTTAGTTAGAAAACACTGCTACCTGGTAGCATGTGCGAAGATGTTCAAATACATCTATAAAAGAAAACCAGAAAAGGAAACCAGCAAAACGTTTCTGGTCTTAGAAGGATAGCATATTATTAGCCCTATATTTGGTTTGGACTAACACTGTATCTTCTAACCCTCAACAGCTTTTTGGGAAGCCTGCTTAAATTCTAAAGCAGTTAACTATATGAATCTGTTAACAGGAGAGAGTAAGTGAAAGGAAAGGAAATGGAAACAAATTCAAGGTAGCGAATTTCTCTCCTAAATGAGAATTCCAATGTTTAAATGAAATACATGAGAAGCTAAGTGTCGTTACAATTTCAAAGTCATTCTTCTATATAAGAAGCCAACGAGACAAAACATTTTTAAAATTTTTATACCATTTCTAACAAAGGACCATGCAATCGTCTAACTAAAGGACACTTACAAGAGTTTTCTGATGAATGGTTCACCAACAGTTGTTATTATAAAAGAGTTTTCCCCAAAAAAGGATTAAGGAAATGGCAGAGACTATGTTCATGGATGGGTTGGTTCAGGATTCTCCTGGAAAATGGGAACATCAAGCTACAAACTACAGCATAGCAATCAGACAGTGTATTCAAAGGAAACACAACCCATTTTTAATTTTAACAGAGGTGTAAAATTTCTAAAGCAGAATAGCCTATACTATGAATTCAACATCATTAGAAGAATCTTAAAGAAAGTTCATACTAACCAACTGACACTTAAGTAGAGAGAGTACTTTAAAGAATAGTGCAAATTACTTTCACTTCCTTTTGCGAATGATATAGATATAGAAACAGATATATCTTTTTCTTCCAAAATATCAATATTACAATATTCCCTTCCTGACTATTGAGGGGGAAAAGTGAGATATCTTAAAATCCCTAAGGAAAACAGTATGAACTCTTTTAATATCGTGTTTTATTGAACTCTTTTTAACCACAGGATAGGGGCGCCTGGGTGCTCAGTCGGTTAAGTGGCCGACTTCAGCTCAGGTCATGATCTCACAGTTCATGAGTTCGAGCCCCGCGTCAGGCTCTGTGCTGACAGCTCAGAGCCTGAAGCCTGCTTCGGATTCTGTGTCTCCCTCTCTCTCTGACCCTCCTCTGCTCACACTCTGTGTGTCTCTCTCTCAAAAATAAATAAACATTAAAAAATTAAAAAAAAAAAACACAGGACAAAAACAAATACTGGATCAAATATAGCAAGAAAGGGTAACACATAAAAGTTCAAATATTGTCTAAACCTGATTTCACACTCTCAAACCAACCAGTACCAAACAATCAACTTAAATGTATGAATCAAGCCAGGCTTGTTAAGTAAGGAGTAGTGGGACTTGTTAGAAAATACATACTCCACCTAAACACATTAAAATTCAAATGGGAAATAAAAAACTGTTGTAGAATCAAGAATGCCAATTTATAATGTCTTTTTTAAACATTTTAGTAAGAAAAAAAAATTCCCCAACATATGTGCTTCTAATCTTAGTGTAAATGAGCAGGTAAATGAAAGCAATGAAAGTAAATCAAAAAAATGTTAATAGAAGCAAGCTCCTCAGCTAGGATTCCTAAGGGTATATAACAAGCACAAAGTAATTACAAATAGAGAATTACATAGTGTTAAGCAAAAACACAACACGCTGGTATCATTTTAGAGAGGGAAAGAGTCAGGAAAAGAACTAACTACAAATTGAAAAAAGAAACAAACATCTACACCCAAAGCAGTTTTCCAAGGTGTCAACATGACAACTCAATATAAAAGTGAAAGTAAGGGCGCCTGGGTGGCTCAGTCAGTTGAGTGTCCAAATTCGGCTCAGGTCATAATCTCACCGTCCCGTGAGTTCGAACCCTGCATCGGGCTTGCGGCTATCAGCACAGAGCCCCTTTGGATCCTCAGTCCCCGCCTCTCTCTTCCCCTCCCGAGTTCATGCTCTCTCTCAAAAATAAATGAACATTTTAAAAAAGTGAAAGTAGACAGAAACCCATAATTTATTATGATGATCTTTAAAATTAATATTAGTTACCAAATACTTTTCATTATTAGTTACCATGATTTTGAAATAGATAAGAATTCTTAACATATACTGAAACCTTACGAACATTAGTTATCAAAAATATTATCACATTATTAACCAGCACAATTCCTTAAGTTCTTCCTCATAAACTTAACATGTACTTAACAGATCCAGACAAACCTATAAATACAGATATACCAATAATTCAGTTTCCTCAACAAAGTATTTAATTAAACTTGTATCAAATATATAAAATAAAATTTTCATATGTATAAACATGTTACCTCCTGGACATCCTCTGGATTTCTTCGTGAAACAACCTAAAACAAAACACACACAGAAATATCTCATCATTACCAAAATTTAAGATTTCACATTTGTATAATTACTTTCAACAGTATTTGTATAAAAAATTCAATTTCTTTAAAAGAAAAGAAATACCATATTTTATCACTTAACAAAGAACTCAGCTATATAACAACTTCACCATCTGAAACACAAGCTACAAATTTAAGAAAAAGGCAGCTAAAAAAACCCCACACACCAATATATTCACATCATTATATTCACAAGAGAATGCCTTGGCTTCATTCTTACTTGACACAATTCTAAAAAGCTTGTCTATTCCCCTTCAGAGCCTACGTAGAAGGTAAAAGCAAAAAAATCAGCTGTACCCACACAAAGCGTACAAGGGACAGCCCTGTATTACTTCTTATAACTGTATGTGAATCTACAATTAGCTCCATAAATAATTTCAATTTTTAAAAAAAGCAGCCACAATGCCCAGACAGACCAATATCTGTGAGAAGTAATCAATGACCACCTAATGATGAAGAAAAAAACAAAAGTAACTTACAAAAATTTGTATACCGCATTTGGGGACAAATAATTCTATCTATATCCCTGAGCAAAGGAAAGAGGGAGGATTTTTTCATCCTTTTCTAATTATAAAAGCCAAAAAGTCTAACACCATTTAGAAAGATTTCCTCACAAAACTTACAAAAAGAAGAAGGCTGGGTGTTTAAATCATCAAACGGCATTTTAGTGGGAAAATCTGACATTAGATACATAATACCATCCATGTAAATGTAAAATTCATGAACTTGATGCTACAATATATATCTTGCAAAGACAAGAAGAAAACACATTAAAATAGGTGCCTATGGATGAGAGGAAGAAAAAAGTCTTTGATGACTGGTGACAATACCATGAACTGAAGATGATGATCAACTCAACACTGTTTTGGACATCAGGAGTTTTGTCCAAAACAAAACAAAAACAACAACAACAAAAAAAAAAAAAAATATATATATATATATATATATATGCCATTTAAAGTTAGAGAGGGGCGCCTGGCCAGCTCAGTCAGTTAAGCATCCCACTCTTGATTTCAGCTCAGGTCATCATCTCACACATCGTGAGATCTAGCCCCGCAACCAGCTGTGTACTGACAGATTCTCATTCTCATTCCCTCTCTCTCTCTCTCTCTCTCTCCCCCCCCCCAAGCCCCTCTCATGCTCTCTCCAAATAAATAAATGAACTCAAAAAAAAAATGAACAAACTGAGCCTTCAGACCCAGACCTTTTAATGTTATATTAGCAATTATCTCAACAAGTAATATCAACTCTAAAAAATACTGTAACTTCTCTCTGATACAGGTTGCTAACTAGCAGTTAGTAACTTTTTTGAGTGAATTTCAATATGGTGTCATAAAATTCCGTCAATAAACTCCACAGAAGATAGAATTTAAAGTGATGATTTCTTCTGTTTAAATTTCCACTGCAAGCATTACCTATCACGGATAAGATACTAGACATTATCGTGAAAAGCCTCTTGCTATAGAGACTTCTATCACCAAGTCATCTTCAAAATTATTACCTTAAAGCAGGGCTTCACAAGCCATGCTGTATGGAATATTAATATTCTTTAAAATCAGCGCTCTTAAAGGAAGAGCTTAATGACCATTTCAGTTTACCTTTATTTAAAAAAGAAATGCTTTTTAGAGCAGAATTTCTAAAGGTCTTTAATACGTTGTTATGCCTAGTAAATCTCCAAAAGGAAAATATGTGGTATTCCCCAAGGTCATCTATCCACTCCACTTTTTATTTTTATCATGTTATTTGTTGTTATTTTATTTACTTAGTGCAACACCCACTAAATTTGGAATACAGTTGGGAAATGCTACTGTAATCTCTGTAGTCTCTGTAGTCTATCTGTAGTCTATCTGTTAATGCCAACAGCAAATTCTGAATTTAGGAAAACAAATAAGGGCTTACAGTGAAGGTAACTATCTCCTACTGTGCTAAGAAATTAAATCCTTTACTTCATTTAATCATCGCAACAACCCTGCCTGGTAGGATGAGATAACCAAGCCCAAGAGCATTACTAACACTAAACATATTAATCAGTTACAGGCAGGACTGGATCTCAGAGCTCCATGGTTCCAAACAAAGTACCCCTTCCAGAACATAACCGAATCAGCCCTCCTAGAGATTAAAATTCCAAGTATGCACGTAATATTCCTGATGCCTGTTGGGTAAGTCCATTTTGTCTTTTACAGGGAAACGTAAGTTGACCAAAAAACAGCAGCTGGAGAAGTGCATTGGCAGAAGAGAAGGAGCTAAGAAAGGGGTTTGAATACAGGCTCTAGTACTAGCCACGGACTGCTTTTCTGCCCGTTGGGTAATAAAACCAAAGAAAAAGCAACTCTTAAAATGAGCCCTCTTGGCTACCTTTAAAACAAAGACCTGAGCTTAGGGCTTGGCTTACCTCAGGACCACAACAATCAACAGATCATACGGTAATTAGGTCCTCTGTATCCATTTCAGAGTGTTAACTTATTTTATCTACTTTTTAATATTACCACGTTTCCTTAAAAGTCAAGTCTAATGAAGAGACACTTCTCCAAAGAGGACATCCAGATGGCCAACAAACACATGAAATGATGCTCAGCATCACTCATCATCAGGGAAATACAAATCAAAACCACACTGAGATACCACCTCACGCCAGTCAGAGTGGCT
>CM053562.1:28881242-28916173 GCA_028646485.1 Cryptoprocta ferox
CTCGAGGGTGTCATGCTAAGCGAAATAAGTCAGGCAGAGAAGGACAGATACCATATGTTTGCACTCATAGGTCTAACAGGAGAAACCCAACAGAGGACCATGGGGAGGGGAAGGAGGAAAAAGAGTTAGGGAGAGGGAGGGAGACAAGACACGAGAGACTCTTGAATACTGAAAACAAACTGAGGGGGGAAGGGGAAAACAAACACTGGGTGTTATATGGAAACCAACCTGACAATAAACTATAAAGTTTAAAAAAATAATAAATCAACTATTTTAAATATGTTCAAATTACTAAAGAAAACTATGTCCAAACTAACCAAAGCCAAAACCAAAACTGACAAGAAGAAACAGAAAATCTGAATAGACCTATAAAAGTAATGATACTGAATCAGTAATCAAAAAACTTCAACAAAGAAAAAACCCAGGATCAAATGGCTTCACTGGTAAATCCTACCACTGCTTAAAAAAGAATTAATACAAATTTTTCTTAAACTCTTTCAAAGAAATAAAAGATGGGTAAACACTTACTCATTTTATGAGGCCAGTATTATCTGGATATCAAAGCCAAAGACATCATAAAAAAGGAAAATTGTATCCTTTATGAATATACACAACCATCTTCAACTAAATGTTAGCAAAGCAAATCCTGCAGCATATTAAAAATATTAAATACTAATGACCAAGTGGCTTAAATCCCAAAAATACAAGATAAGTTTAACATATGAAAATAAATCAATGTGATAGACCATCATAATGGAATAAAGGGAAAATACATGATTATTTCATTAGATGAAGAAAAAGAATTTGACAAAATCCAACATCCTTTCATGATAAAAGCACAAACAAACTGGAAATAGAAGGTAAACTCCTCAACCCAACAAAGGGCATTGATGGGAAATTCATAGCTAACATCATAATAGTAAAAAAAGCTTTTCTTCCTAAGAGCAGTAACAAAACAAAGATGTATACTCTTTCCACATCTATTCAACATTGTACTAGAATTTCTAGTCAGGGCAATTAGACTAAGATAAAGAAACTAAAAGCATCCAGATTGTAAAGACAGGAGTAAAATTCTTATTTGCAGGTGATATGATCTCATATTTGGAAAATTCTAAATACACGTGAAACAAACAAAAAAACTTATTAGAGCTAATAAAGTTCAGCAAAATTACAGGATATAAGATCATTAGACAAAAATCAATTTTATTTCTGTACACTAGCAATGAACAATCTGAAAATGAGGTTAAGAAAATAATTCTATCATCAAAAATAAAACATTTGGGAATAATGTTAACCAAGGAAATGCAAGGCTTATATACTAAAAACTCTAAAATATTGCTGAGAGAAATTTAAGAAGACCTAAATAAATAGAAAGTCATCCCATGTTCATGGACTGGAATATTGTTAATATGACAATACTCCCCAAATTGATCTATAGATTCAATGTAATCCCTATTTAAATTTCAACTGCTTTTTTTCTAGAAATGGAGAAGCTGATTCTAAAATTCATGTGAAATGCAAAAGCCCTTGTATAGCCAAAACAATCTTTAAAAAAAAGTTGAAGGACTCACATGTCCTGATTTCAAAACTTACTACAAAACTATAGTTATCAAGGCAAATGTGATAGTGCCATAAAGATAAAGATATAAATAAATGGCATAGAGTTGAGAACGCAGAAATACATGCATATATTACAGTCCAATGATTTCAAAAAATATGGAGGTGGATGGTGTGGGGACAGACAGTCTTTTTCAACAAATGGTGTTGGAAAAACTGGACATCCACATCAAAAAGAATTAATCTGTACTCCTACCTAACAACATATACTAAAATTGACTCAAAATGTACCAAAGACTTAAATGTAAGAACTAAAACTATGAAACTCTCAGAAGGAAACAGGTGTATACCTTTCTACCCTTGAATCAGGAAATGGCTTCTTAGCTAGGACACAAAAAGCACAAGCAACCAAACTAAAAATAAAGTTATTTCATCAAAATTAAATGTTTTGTACATCAAAAGACTCTATGAAGAAAGTGAAAGGGAACCCACAGAATGGGAGAAAATATATGTATCTGAGAGGGTCTAGTATCCAGAATAATCTAACTCAACAATGAAGAACAACCCTATTTAAAAATAAGCAAAGTGTCTGAATACACATTTCTCCAAATTAGATATACAAATGACCAATAAGCACATGAAATGATGCATCATTGGTCATCAGAGAAAACATATCAAAACCATAATCTGATAAAACTTAACACCTGCTAGGATGGTGATATGGGCCAAATTGTGTCCCCCAAAAATCCATATGTTGAAGTTCTAACCTCTGTTACCTCAGAATGTAGGTATTTGGAGGAAGGGCCTTAAAAAGTGACAAAGTAAAATGAGATCATATGGTTGGGTCCTAATCTAATATGACTCATATTTTCATAAGAGGAGATTAAGCCACACATACAGGAAAGACCATGTGAAGACATAGAGAGAAGCTGGCCATTTACAAGCCAAGGAGAGAGGCCTTCAGAAGAAACTAACCCTGCCAACACCTTGATATACTTCTAGCCTCCAGAATTGTAATAAAATAAATTTCCATTGGCCAAACCACCCAGTCTGTGATACTTTGTTACATTAGCCCTAGCAAACTAATACGCAGTGCTATTTTTAAAAATAGACAATAACAAGTGTTAGTGAAGATGTGAAGTAATTTGACCCTCATACATTGCTTGTGGAAATTTAAAATGATGCAGCTCCTGTGGAAAAAATTTTTGTGATTTCTTAAAAACCTAAACATAGAGTTACCATATGACCCAGCAATTCCACACCTAACTACATACCCAAGAGAATTGAAAATATGTCCACAAAAAACTTGCACATGAATGTTAATAGCAGTATTATATACAATAGACAAAAAGTAAAAATAACCCAAGTGTCCATCAACTGATGAAAAGACAAACAAAATATGGTTTATCCAATACAATGGAGTACTATTCAGCCATAAAAAGGAATGAAGTACTAATACTTCAACATGGATGCACCTTGAAAACATTATGCTATGTAGGTGAAAGAAGCCATACAGAAAACTCTAACTAGCACATAATTTCACTTATATAAAGTATCCAGATTGAAAAATCTGTGAAGACAGAAAGGAGATTAGTGGTTGACAAAGGATGGAGGGAGAAAGGGGATAAGGAAATTGGGAGATATGGGCTTTCTTTTAAGGATGATGGGAAGTTCTGGAATTAGTGGTGATGATTACACAAGCTTGCAAATATTCTAAAAACCACTGAATTGTATACTTTAAGTGGTTAAAATGGTGAATTTTATGTTATGTGAATTTTATCCTAATTAAAAAAAATCACATTGAGATATCACAACCAAAACAATGGCTGACATTTTAAAGACTGGCACTATCCAATGTTGACAGGGACAGGAGCAACTGAAATTTCCGTAGTTTGCCAGTGGGAATTCAAGATGATTCAGCCACATTGGAAAACAATTTGGCAGTTTCTCATAAAGTTAAACATACATTTACTATATATCCCAGCAATCTCACTCCTAGGTATTTTACCCAACAGAAATGAATACCTATATCCATATGAAGACCTACATGTGAATATTGATAGCAGCTCTATCATAATAGCCCCCAAACGGAAACAACCCAAAGGTCCGCCTAACAGATTGTGGTCCCAGAATGACTAAAGGTAAAAATACTGATAATAATAGCAACTTCGTTCCTGGATATATACGCAAGTAAAGTGAGTATATCCATTTAAAAAGACACACATAATGGGGCACCTGGGTGGCTCAGGGGTTAAGCGGCTGACTTTAGCTCAGGTCATGATCTCACAGTTCGTGGGTTTGAGCCCTGCGTCAGGCTCTGTGCTGACAGCTCGGAGCCTGGTGCCTGCTTCTGATTCTGTGTCTCCCGCTCACATTCTGTGTCTCTCTCTATCAAAAATAAATAAATGTTAAAAAAATTTTTGAAAGTTTATAGCATTATTATTCAGAATGTCCAAAAATTTGCCACAACCCAAGTGTCAATTATCAGTAAAATGGAGTTAAATGCGGTATAAATCATACAATGAAATTTACACAGCAATTAAAAAGGAAGAACTACTGGTACATGTATCAATAAGGATGAATGTACACATGTAATGTTGAGCAAAAAAAAAGCCAGATGTAAGAGTACACACTCTATGATTCCATTCATAGAAAATTCAAGAAACTAAAACAATTTTATGGTGATAGAAGTCAGAATAGTGGCTATCCACAGAGGATGGGAGCGGGGTGGGGGTGGCTGTGAAAGGTACAATGGGTACTGCCTGAAAAGTACGTGAGAGATGTCTGGGACACTGGAAAGTTCATGATCTGGTTAGCAGTTGCGTAAGTAGACACATGAAAATTTATCAAACTGAACATTTAAGATTTATGTACTTTGTATGTTGTACCCAATTAGTAAGTTTTTAAATTTTTCAAAGAAAATAAAAATTACCCTGGTCCTCCTAGCTCCCTCCAATTCATTCATAGTCCCATTAAAATTATCCTTTCTTTTTTTTTTTTTTTTTTTTTGAGAGAGAGAGAGAGAGAGAGAGAGAGAGAGAGAGTGAGAGCGCACGTGTGCAAGCAAGGGAGGGGCAAAGAGAGGATCTTAAGCAGGCTCCACACCCACTGCAGAGCCTGACGCAGGGCTCCATCTCACAACCATGAGATCATGACCTGAACCAAAATTAAGAGTCAGATACTTAACCAACTGAGCCACCCAGGCGCCCCATATCCATTTTAAAAGAATATGTCATTATGTCACTCCTCTGTAAAACTTCGGTAGGTTCTGTTCCCATGATTTCGCTGTCATGATTTTTGGATCCATCATGTCCAGTCCCTGCTCACCTGTTGGTCTCATTTTTCTGGGTTTCAGCCAAACCCTTTGCAATTTCACACCTCCACCTCTTCAAACCAGCTGTTTCTTTTGAAACTCTCACCTCACACCACCAGCCTTCAGGAATCAGCTCACAGAGGATTAGTTTCCCTCTGAAGCCCTCTTTCACAGCCCCCATTTCCCTTTCAAGGAGAATTAGGTCCTCTTTTCTCTCCGCTACCACATCTCTATTCCACATCTCCACTACAACACCTGTTACAGAGTAGCGATATGTTGTGTAGGCCAATTGAGGGCTGACATGTTTTTATTCCACTACACTGTGAGCTCCTTAAAGGTGGGGCTATTCTTCCTCCGGTATTTGTATCTCCAGTATCTATTACAGTGGCTGAAAGATAAGAGGTATTTGCTAAACGCATGAATTTGAAAGCTCTAGTGATATTTTCCTGCCAACCCCATTAAATATATTAAGTTACAACTATTTGGTTTTCTTCTTTGCCAAAATCATAGACAAATAACTACTGATCTGTGCTTCTGACTGGATGAAAGAACAAATGTACCCATATTAAGCTCAGTCAAAAGCAAAGAAGCTCAAGGGTTTGGTAAATTTTTGCTTCCTTGTTGCAGAATTTTCTTCAATTTCTATGAGATTTTTCAAAATATTATAATAGCTCAAAAAGATTCCCTTAAATCTTTTTCTTTTTTGACATCCACGATCCCAGATTTCCCAAGCTTAAAGTAACTGTTTATGAACTAAAAAGTCATTAAAGAAAGTTAATACCTACCTTACACTTTGATGTTAGCCTTCACAAAGGACTCCTTCCAGCTAAATGTCCAGTGGCATGGGCAGAGTCAAAATACTTGGTAAAGTCGCCACCAACTAGCCATTGATTTTATTCATTATTTAGACAAACAAAAGACACGGTCCCTCTCTTCGAGTAGGTGGTAAACAACCACAGAGTGTTTTTGCTCTTTCTTACGTACAGCTTGCTCATGCTTTCCTCTGACGCTCCATTGCTCAGTCTCTTCATTCTCCTCTGTGACCAAGGAACCCCTGCCAAGGGCCACTCTTACTCCTTCCCAGAAAGATAACCCTAGGAGCCCTATAAGACCAAGCCAGGCAGCAAGATCGTTTGTCAGAGGCGAGCTCAATTCCATAACATCCACAAGTCTCTGCACCGTAGGGGCTCACAAATCTGCAAAGCCCCATTCAGGAATGAGAGATGGGAATAAGAAAGCATTTGGGGTAGAGAGGAGAGAAAGGCTAACCTAAATTTCATATTCTGACTACTAAACTCCTAGAATTGTACCTCTGTTTTAAAAGCCTAGACATCAAGAGTTCTTAATTTAATCAGTCCAAACAGGTTAGGAAAGAAATAGATTCTAGCAAGGGGTGAGTGCCGTAATGATTTCATCAAAGACGACTGCAGAACATACACTCATACATGCATTCCACCAGCTTTCCAGACTAATTTACTGACTATTATAAGGCCACTATTTAAATCTTCCCTGTTTCAAACTAAATCTTTAGTTTCCCACCACTCTAGCAGGCTAAGATGTAATATTAGGTTGGAAAAATGAGAAACCATATAAAAAAAAGAGAGGAAACATTCCACAACCATAAAGAATTAGGAAACCACTGTACCAGACTACAGGATTCTGCAGGGGAAAGAACTATGTCACCATGACAACCTGGGATATTTTTATTGAGAGAGTTGATAGGTTATAGAGAAACATTTTTCAGAATTTGGAGGTTGAAAGTGATGTATCAGAACATGTGTGGGAGTTGAGAGATTTTTCAAATTTGGATTTTCGTCTTTTTTTCTTTTCAGCTTTTTTTGTAATCTACATGTTGCCAAATCTTGTGTTTTAAGGGCAAAGGGATAAAAGTAATTTTTATATCCCATATTCATATATAAGCATTAGGGACATGTGTGTATATACGTAACTTCACTAGTTAGAAGGTTTTCATTAACAAAGAATGCAAAGTTTCCTGACAAGCAAGAGAAATTTATTATCAATTTATAGCCCAAAAGAGGTTATTATACATTCGTGTACCCATCCCTGGCTTAAAAATCTGAAAGTATGGGATGGATATTTCTGTCATGTATTGAATCCATACTATATTACTTCTCATTTGACTTTATAACATTTTTATCTTCTATTTTTAATTTCTTTTGTATCATTTCCAAAAGAATCTGCATAAAGTTATGTTACATGTATATTATCTACTTGGTATCTGCTAGTTTACTTAACAAAGTATATGTGTTCAATGTTATTTTGCCTACAAAGCGGATGCAAAATAAAACAAAATGTTTCTGCTTCTCTGTGTCTTATAACAGATACTTCACAGCTATCATTTTATTCAAGCTTCACAATATTTCATAGGTAGTATTATCCCCATTTTAGAGATGAAGTAACTGTTATCGAGGATGTTATATAATTTGCTAATTCCATAGGGAAGTGTTGAAACCCAGGTCTATCCGACTCTTGAGAGCCTTCCCATTTCCTATGTTACATTGAATCTCAATGTCTTCATAATTCTTGAGGCACAGACTTTGCACTTATAAATAAGCAAATTGTTTCTGGACAATAAGGTAATATATAATCCAATATATTTATACTTCCAGCTGAGACACCTATAAGTTCTTGTATTGAAAACATCCTCTGCTGCAAACACATAGCAATGACACATAAAATATAAAAAGAGATATTAAGAAACAAACAAACACAGGTACCTGGGTGGCTCGGTTAGTTGAGCATCCAATTCTTGATGTTGGCTCAGGTCATGGTCTCACAGGTTGTGGGATCGAGTCCCACATTGGGCTCCATGCTGGGCATGAAGCCTGCTTGGGATTCTCTCTCTCTCCCTCTCTCTCTCTCTCTCTCTCTGCCCCTTCCCTGCTTGTGCTCATTCTCTCTCTCACTCTCTCTCTCTCTCTAACTAAATTAAAAAACAAACAAATCATTATCATGCTCAGAACCCATATAAACCTCTCTGAGCCCCCAAACACCAAAGCTGAGGCCTGCTGGGCTCCCCATCTAGGAATTTTATTCTGCTGTGTAGAACAAATCCTCCCAAGAAAGGGAAGGCTTAGATTCAGGTTCACTGCTGAAACTAGGGGCTTCTTCACCCATGAAAAAGGTTGAAAACGGCTGCAGTGACAGCTTCTAGAGCCATGGCTTAGGGAGCAGGAGAAAGGCGACACAGCACCACATCCAGGACCTGGGCCAAGCTGCCCCCTAGACCAGAGACTGGATCTGTAATTTCTCTCTAATAGCACAGCCAGATAAGCCTAAGCCAGGAATATAAGTCCTGATTCTGGTCTGGGAGTCCCTTGGGGGAAAATGGAGGCAACTAAGAGTCAACAAAGAGTGAGAAAAGAAAACAAATTTCCTAATCAGGATGTCTGCATATCAAAATTCCAACACATATAAGGAAATTCATACTTAGAACAGTAACCAACAAAATTAAAAGAGAGGAGATAAATTCATTCCAGATGAAATGAACATAAGAAAATTATCTGAAAATGAGTTTTAAATAAGCCTGTAAGCATAGTTGAGTATTCTGTAAGAAAGTTAAAAGAAAAAAAATACAAGGAATTATAAAAGCAAGGAGAAATTTTTAAAAAAGGTTGACATGGAAAAGCATCTATTAGATATCCTGAAAACAACAAAATATAGTCATTGAAATAAACACCCAATAGATAAAACACACTCTAGTCTGATCTCAGTTGAAGAAAAAGTTTAGTAAATTAACAGAACTGAAGATTCACCCAGATCTCCACATAGCAAGATGAGATGAAAGAAGGAGAGGAAAGAGAAGAAGGAGGACAGGAGGAGTGGTTAAGAGTAGTTAGAAGAAAAAAGAATTAAGAGGATTTAATAGTGATCTAATAGGAATTCCAGAAAAAGATAATAGAGGAAATGGCGGAAAAACAATATTCACAGAGATAATGGGGTCAGCATTTCTGAACTGAACAAAGAAATTTTCAGAATGGAAGTTCACACTAAATGCTAATTAGTAAAAAGCAATTCCAGAGCACCTAGTGGCTCAGTCTGTTAAGCATCTGACCGTGGCTCAGGTCATGATCTCACGGTTCATGAGTTTCAGCCCCACATCAGGCTCTCTCTGCTCTCAGCACAGAGCCTGCTTTGGATCCTCTGTCCCCCTCTCTCTGCCCCTCCCCCACCTGTGCTTTCTCTCTGTCTCTCTCAAATAAAGAAATAAACTTTAAGAAAAAAAGAAAAAAGCAATTCCACATATATAAAGTAGATCTTAAAAACCAACAGGAGAAAGGACAGTTTAGCTGCAATGGAATGACATTTAGACTTACAGCAGACTTTTAATCAGCAACAATAGATGTTAGAACACAAGAGTAGTTAAGAATACCATGGAAAAATAACTGTGGGTCTCAGAGTGTACCAAACCCTAAATTATCATTCAAGAAAGAAACCAAAGTAAAGATATTGTCAGTGACACAAAACTAAGAGACTTTAATCACAAACCTTAGCTAAAAGGAATAACAAGAAAGAGCAAAGAAATTGTTATTAATATGTTGGTGAATTTGCTTACCATTAAAAGACTAATTTTGTGGGAACCAAATAAACTAAGAAATATGGTAGCAATGTTTAGTGAAAAATTAATGTCTAGTAAAGTCTTATTTGGGAAGAAAATAGAAATAAGATTTTTATTAGATATTTTGCTAGGAATAGAAATGAAATTAGTATTTGGCATAAGAGAATTTTTATACACCCCTAGTAGAAGTACAACCACTTTGGAGAGCAAATTTTAGTAAGTGAGGATGTATTCCCTCTCACCCAGCAATTCCAATTCTGGGCACATGTAAAGAAAACATCCCAGGGGTTCCTGGGTGGCTCAGTAGGTTGAGCATCCAACTTCGGCTCAGGTCATGATCTCACAATCGCAATTAGGTTCATGAGTTCATGCCCCACGTTGGGCTCATCGGGCTCACAGCTCAGAGCCTGGAGCCTGCTTCAGATTCTGCGTCTCCCTCTCTCTCTGCCCCTCCTCTGCTGGTGCTCTGCCTCATTCTCTTCTCTCTAAAATAAATAAACATTTAAAAAAAATAATAAAATGTTTAAAAAATCTCAAATGTGAGCAAGGAGACATACAAGAATACTCATAATAGCATTGGTAATAATAGTAAAAAATTACAAGCAACGTAAATATATATTAGCAGAATAAAGGATTAGTAAATTGTGATTTGCATTTGGAATAGTGTATGCAGTAGGAAAAAGTGAATGAACCAGAATTAGAGGTAGAAATGTGAGTAAAATCCTAAAATATAATGTTGAGAATAAAAAACAAGTTGCAGAAAGATACAGAGTATACCATCCTAGTTTTAAAATATTTTAGATAGGGGCGCCAGGGTGGCTCAGTCGGTTAAGCATCTGGCTTCAGCTCAGGTCAGGATCTCACGGTTTGTGGGTTTGAGCCCCGCATCGGACTCTGTGCTGACAGCTAGCTCAGAGCCTGGGGCCTGCTTCGGATTCTGTATCTTCCTCTCTCTCTGTATCTCCCTCTCTGTCTGACCCTCCCCTGCTCGCGCTATCTCTCTCTGTCTCTCAAAAATAAATAAAAAACATTAAAAAATTTTTTTAAATATTTTAGATAAAATATTATATGTTGTTTGTAATACTTAGAGTAAACGGAAAACTTAACAGTACATGGGAATGAAAAGAGCCAAAATCAGGATAGTAGTTACCTTTGGGAAGATGAAGGGGAAGGGTATTGTGTATGGGGTACCAAGAGGCTTCAGTTATATTTGTAAAATACTTTCTTTTTTTTAAAGTTTATTTTAGGGGTACCTGGATGGCTCAGTCGGTTAAGTGTCCAACTTCAGCTCAGATCATGATCTCACAGTTCATGGGTTCAAGTCCCGCTTTGGGCTCTGTGCTGAATGCTTGCTCAGAGCCTGGAGCCTGCTTCAGATTCTATGTCTCCTCTCTCTGCCCCTCCCCGTTCACGCTCTGTCTCACTCTTTCAAAAATAAATAAATGTAAAAAAGAAAAAAAGTTTATTTTCTTTATTTTGAGAGAGGGAGAACATGAGCAGGGGAGGGGCAGAGAAAGAGGGAAACACAGAATCCGAAGTAGGCTCCAGGCTCTGAGCTATCGGCACAGAACCGGACGTGGGGCTCAAATTCATGAGCCATGAGATCATGACCTTAGCTGGAGTTGGACACTTAACTGACTGAGCCACCCAGGTGCCCCTTGTAATACTTTATTTTTTAAGCTGGGTGTAGGGATAAATGAATAAATGAATGAGTGAATTAATTTTAACTGCAAATAATATTGGAGTATACCTGATAAAGAGGTATAACTAAAACAATATCTGGAAAGATTATTTAAATTGGAACTTAACAAACTACAAATGTTACGCTTTTGTTATGGTATTAATTTATTTTCTTTCCCCTAGCTTTACTGAGGTATGATTGACAAATAAAAACTGTATATATTAAGTTGTACAACATGATATTTTTATATATTTTTAATTTTTTTTTACATTTATTTATTTTTGAGAGACAGAGAGAGACAGAACACAAGTGGGGGAGGAGCAGGGAGAGAAGGAGACAGAGAATCCGAAGTAGGCTCCGGGCTTTGAGCTGTCAGCACAGAGCCTGACGCAGGTGAGATCATGACCTGAGCCGAAGTCAGATGTTTAACCAACTGAGTCACCCAGGCGCCCCGACAGATGTATACATTTTTAAATGATCATCACAATCAAGCTACTTAAATATATCCATCACCTCACATAGTTACTCTTTGTGTGTGTGTGTGTGTGTGTGTGTGTTGACATTTAAGATCTCTTAGCAAATTTCAAATATACAATACATTATTATTAACTATACTCATCATGCTATATACTAGGTGTCAAAACTGCTTTATCTTATAACTGCAAGTTTGTACCCTTTGACCAATATGGTATTACCTCCTGATTCTTCCTTTCCTCTGGAAGCTAGTGAAGGCTGTCTCCAGATGTGTCAAAGTAAAATGTTTCTGTTTCAGTTTGTTTTGGACTTTTCTTCTATCTCCTGGCTCTGCCTTGTTTGCTGATCCAATCTGGATGTCCCAGTCCAGATGCTGAAATGGTCACTTCCCTGCTCAAGGATTGGAAAAACAATTTTCAGATAAGTCTAAGTCCCTCTGCTATTGTTCAAAATTTGTATTGAGTATTATTTTCTCTTCTGCCACATTTCCATAGCTCTAGTCATCTCTAGTTCTAGTTGTACAGTATTTAATTCCTTCGAGAGCACAGCTGTACCTCTGAAAAATGCCTCCACTGGTGACTTACTCCTCAGAAGGAGAGACACTTTCTGACTTCATGCCACTGCATCTCTCCATCCTTGTCTCTGCTCCATAATCAGCCTTGGCAGTTTCAGTGGAAGAGAGGAGCAGTCTCACCTGCTTTATAGTTTCGGGCAGGAAGAATGTTCATGGACCAAGAGTAAACACAGAAACACGAAAACTCATCAGTCTAGGTATTAAAGAACTGTGCCCTTTCCCAGTGGGCACAGAATTCTTGAGAGTCCCCATATCACAGAAGTGTGGGATTTCAAGCACTTCCACTTTCTTTTAAATGTCAGTCCCACTGGGAGAGGTTTATTAACTCACACTTGACTGCCATATTTGCTACTCACACCCCAGCCCAGTCAATTCAAGTTCCTGAGGTCTTAAGCAGTCCCCTAGTAGCCAATGAATATCTGTATGCTTGTCTAAAAAACTTGGTTTCCCTTTAGTAGACAACTCGGACCCTGAGGTTTTCCTGACTGCCCTTCTTTACTGCCTCAATCCCTGACTATCTGTGCAATTACGATGGGATGGTATTTTGAAACATCAATGTCTCTACCCGTTTATTGCTAGCATTAAACTACTTCAAGAAAGAAATCACCTGCTCACTGGAGATTGATCTTCATTATGTAAACTTTGATTCTTAAAACATTTCTGATTTGTTTCTATAATATATTTTTCTTTTAAGTATATCACATTTAAAGTGTTTTTATTTCTTTTTTTCAGGTAATTTTAGGAATTAAATTTATAGAAGTGCTAGGGCACCTGGCTGGCTCAGTCAGCGTAGCATGTGACTCTTGATCTCTGGGTTGTGGGCTCAAGCCCCACACAGGGTGCAACGATTACTTAAAAATAAAATCTTAAAAAAAATTTATACAGAGGGTGTCATGCTAAGCGAAATAAGTCAGGTGGAGAAGGACAGATACCATATGTTTTCACTCTAACAGGAGAAACCTAACAGAGGACCATGGGGAGGGGAAGGAGGAAAAAGAGTTAGGGAGAGGGAGGGAGACAAAGAGACTCTTGAATACTGAAAACAAACTGAGGGAGGAAGGGGGAGGGGGAAAGGGGAAGGTGGGTGATGGTCATGGTGGAGGACACTTGTGGGGAAGAGCACCGGGTGTTATATGGAAACCAACCTGACAATAAACTATAAAGTTAAAAAAATAAATAAATAAATAAAATTATACAAGTGCTAATTTATCTCTATAAGCCAATGAGAGCACAGCTCCTTTAATAAGATAAACTTCATAATTTACCTTATTAATATCTTCCAGATGTAGGACATCTCATTTTCATAAAATGAAAAGTAAAGCCCTTCATAAATAACAGACACATAGACATCTAGAGAGTTTATGGGTTTGAGTATACAATTTCAGCCATGTGTCAAGAGTCAACACACAGAAACACAAAAACTCATTAGTCCAGATACCAGAGAGTTGTTCTTCCCCATGGGCACAGAATTCTTGAGCTCAAAATAGACAGACAGACAAGTAAACAAGAATAACAAACCAGATTCTCTGCTGTCTTTTACTCAATACAAAAAAAATCTCTGTAAGTCATTAATCCTTTTACAGAGCTCACCAAGTGGCCAGACCATACTACCAAATGGCCAATCACTGCTGCCACCAGAGAGGCATAATTTACTAACCATATACAAACCAAAACACAAAAACAGTGGAGAAGAAAATTAAAATTAGGAAACCAGAGATTGAAAAAATTTTGTTGTGCTTCTGAGTCACCTCTGAAAGCAGGAAAAGAAATACCTGGACTTGGCAATCCATGAGCTAGAGCTCTCTGGTCATGAGTTCATCTGGTTCTGTCAGATGAATACATTGGGCATCTTGGTGGGAACTGCAAAACTGTTAAAGGATAATTCTAAAAGAAATAATTTAAAAATAGTTATACAAAAGGATTTTATTTAACTCTTTCATTAACTCTCTCTGACAGATATTACAGTCTGTTCCATAAGAATCCAGAAAGCAGACAAAAAGCAGGAATATTGACCTTGCAAATGGATGCAAAACTTGCTTTTCTACAGAGAAGGAGAGTTCTCCCTCCATTGGATAGAACTCGACTCACATGTTCACAGATAATAATCATTTGTATTACCATCTGTTCTCTACAAGTTAACTTTAATCACTACAGAATTCTAAAATAGTCTGAATCGAGATAAAAGTGAGTATCTTTTAGGATCAGACAATCCTTGGGACTCCAGCATTCCATTGAAAGGACATCCATTAATCTTTTTTGCTTATTTCAAAGTGTTACATTTCTCCTTACACATTACAAACCAGAGGATATAGGATGTACTAGAGGGAGAAGTTTCTGTTCATTCACAGATCTGCTCTACTTCTGATCCTGTGTTAATCATTCATTCAAAAATATCTACATTCTATTGTGTACTTAGCACAGTACTAGGTGGAGTAAATTTTGAAAATAATGGGTCATGGTCCTGGCTCACAAGGTACTTATAATCTCATTATGGGAATAAGACATACAAGATAGTAACCAATAAATACAATAATCTGCAAAAGTTTTAGTACAACCAGAAAATGGGGTAATATAAAATAGAAATACATCTGACCATCATTATTCATGCGGTATGTATTTGTGAATTTGCCTACCTACTAAAATTTATCTGTTAACTCCAAAATCAATACTTGAAAGTGCTTTTGCAAATCATTCATGGACATATGCTGAGTGGTGAAAAATTTTGTTGTATATTCACAGCTGAGGTTGAAGGAAGCAAAGCTTGCTCTCTTGTTTCAGCTCTCACACTATAAACAACTGTCCTCTCCACAGTCTATTTAGTACCGTGTTTTTCACATTTTTGTGCTTTTTGTTGGTGATTTTGCTGTTTAAAATAGCCCCCAAGGGTAGTGCTGTAGTGCTGTCCTATATGCTTAGTCTTCCTAAGCACAAGAAGTCTGTGATGTGCCTTACGGAGAAAATAAACATGTTAGCTAAGTTTCCCTCAGGCCTGAGTTATAGTGCTATCGGCCACGAATTCAATGTTAAGGAGTCAAAAATATATACTAAATGATGTGTCTTTAAGCAGAAACACATAAAAAAAAAAAAGTTTATGCATCAATCAGGTGACTAAAATGTGACCAGAGACTTAGGGGAACCTAGCCCTGTACTGATTTCCACTAGAGGCAATGGTTTGGTATTCCCTAATTCAGCGTTGGCAGTACCTTTATAGAACATTAAGATCACAAATGATGGCAATCAACTATAGTTATACTGAAGGAAAATGTTTTTCAAAAACATCCAATTTCCTACATACAAGAGAACAATAAGCCTTCCCAAGAAATTACTCCATTCACTGCTCTCCCAAAGAGCCTAAAAAAGCAGTAATTCTGCCTTGCAGTAGCCTTTCCCCCCTCCCCACTTTATTCTTCCTTCTTCCTCAGTTTCTCTCCCTCCCTCCCTCTCTCTCTCAGAAGGGTCTCCCCCTAAAGAATGTTTTCCAATAATCTAGAATCCTATACTACTATTGAGAGAGGGACATCATAAAAATACGCTAAAACACATCTTTTTCTTCTTAGCTCTCCCCAAGTCAGCAGCTCCTACCCTCCGTAGGCCTACACAAAGCTGTTCGGCCCTTAGTTTAGTTCTTGTTTCTTTAAGACAGAGGTCGGGTGTTTGCCCTATTCCGAAATGGCCGTCCACGCTTCTCCCGCTCTGCGCATGCTTCTTGAACGCAATTCGGAGTTGTAATTCGCAGACTTTCGCGGCGCAAGATGGGGACTTGGCGGCCGGCGAGCCCGGACCTCCCAGCATGCCTTGCAGCCGGGCCCGGAGTCCCGTCGTCTAGTGATGGGGAGCCCCTGGTGCTTTCGGCCGCCGGATCGGGTGTAGAGGTTGAGGTTGAGCGCCGAGCCTGGGAATCGGACGTCCGCAGAGAGGAAAATGGAAGCATGGCGCTGTGTGAGGAGAGGCTACGGCCGCTGTGTGGTGGGAAGAGGCCGGTCAGTAGGGCTGGGTGGCAGGAGGGAGGAGGGAGGGGCGGGGGCGGGCGGCCCGGGTTAACCCGGGGCGGGGCGGGTTGGGGGAGGAAGGAGGAGGAAGAGGGTCCGGGCGGCGGTGCCGCCGGGACGAGCCTCCGGAGACCCCGAGGGATAGGTAAACCCGGCGCGCAGCCGGCGGGACGCTCGGCCGACAGGGTCCGGCCCGGGCCCGGGGCGATCGGTCGCCCGCAGGGCTCGTGCCTTCCCGACCTGGCTGGGCCTTGGAGCCCCGGCCCACTTCCCCCTGTCCTGCCCCGGAGCCAGCCTGAGCCCCCGCCCCGGTCCCCGTCCTCCTCCCAGACCTCGGCACCCGCCGGGAGCTGAGCGTCCGCGGGGAGGCCACTGGTCCGCAGTAGGTCCCGGGGTGGCCTGACCCGGAGAGTGGCGCGCGCGTCTCACGCACGCCCGGGGGTTTGTTTGTGAAGTGTCTCTCTCAAACTTCAGTCATTTGTGTACTAGCCTTTACGATTATTACCAAATTCTCGTTCCACACGTGTTTACTGCATTTTTCTTGAAATCGGCTTATGTTTTTTGAAAAAGCACTTCGGTCGTGCTGCCTATATGAGCATCGCCCCAAGCAGTATCCACGAAATCTTGGGTTTAATGTACTGATTATGGGGTTTTTCGTAATAAGTAGTCAGATGTGAAAAATCGAAAAGTTTAATTGTGTACAATATGAAACGGACTGGTGTACCGCACCTGGGAAACAGCACTGTATTAATTATTATGTTATGGGGATCCGGTTTTAATCTCCTATAGTCCGGGGCTTGATGACAGTTCATTTCAACAATGTTTTCCTGAGTACCAGCTGTCTGCCAGGCACTGTGCTAGGCATTTGGGAAGAGACCAGGATTAAAATGAGTAAGAAAGCTCTGGCCTTGAAGGAGCTTATCATCTTAAGAGAAGAAGACGTCTCTATAAGTAACTACAAATATAGAGAATAAGTTTTGCAGCACAAGTATTGTATTTCAGTATGGTAGCTTATTAGGATGGTCCAAGCACCCAAATCTCTATGGCTTTCAGAGTTGTCACAAAGCAGAATAGTCGGCCCATGTCATGCCTTTAAAGATTTACAATTAAGTTGAATTTAGAGAACAAATTGAGAATGCATAAACAGCAAAAGTATATAATAAAAATTGTAAATGCCTTTAAAATGAAATGAACATATAAAAGTTAAATAACAATAACTACTGTTTAAGCCAAATTTCTTTGGCGGTAGAAGTGGACATTATTAACATTATCTTGACAGTATACCTTTAATGAATTCTAGGAAAGGATAGAAGTCCTCTGAATCCAAACTTCTTGCCAGAATAGTATGGTAAGAAGATGGTGTTTGAGTTGTATTGTTTGAGAGAGCCTGAGAACAATATGTCTATTCAAGTTAATGATAACACTACTTTGGAGATATTTTGGATGATCAGTAAATTGGTGCTGTTGGGTTTAGAGTGTTGTTGAATTATTAATGAGTAAGCGCTATCCCATTTCATTTCCCTCAAGGAGAAGCATGCTGTAAAAAAAAAAAATTAAAAATTTAAAAATTAAAAAGATGGAAACATGAATTATCCACCTACTGATTAGCAAGAGAGGTAGTTTGGTGAAGTGGTGATAGGTTTTTGTTTTCCTAGCTATACAAATGTTTGGAAAATGTAATACTGGTTTAAAAAAAAAAACTGTTCAGAAACCTATTTTTACTCCAAACCCAAGTTGGAGGAGAGATCGGCTTTACTTGTAGTCAGCTTATGTATTCTGTAGTGATTTAACTATTATGTTTGCTGTGGGTTTTATTTATCCAGAGTTAATTAGATACTAGAAAGCGACTCTGAAAACCACTTTGATGGTTAATCTCTCAATTGAACTGAGGACTTTTTGAAGTGTATGTGGTGTTTTGGGAGCCTGGTGGATTCTGTTAGGTACTTAGAATACCGTTCATAGGTGTTGAAGGACTGCTCTGAGATACTGCTACTGATAATTAAATTATGGCTGCTTTCACCTGTCCTTCATAGAGCTTGAAGATTTTTTTTTTAGATTCATATTTTTTTCTTTTTTAGAGAGAGAGAGAGCACACGAGTAGGGGAGAGAGGTAGAGGGAGACAGAGAGAGAGAGATGGAGAGAGAGAGAGAGAGAGATAGAGAGAGAGAATCTTAAGCAGGCTCCATGCTCAGCTCGAAGTCCGCCGAGGGGCTCAATCCCACCACCATGAGATCATGACCTGAGCCAAAATCAAGAGACGGGCACTTAACCAACTGAGCCACCCTAGAAGTCAGATTTTAAATATCAGACATTATTTTTCCTTGAGGAAACAGATTTGGATTTTATGTGCTATAGCTGAACAAAAAGTGGTACCTCAAGGAGTGTATTTATTTCTTTTAGATACCCCATGTTTCCCCATCACCAGAAGAGTCTGGGCAGAGATTGGACTACACCGTGGGAGAATCTGCAAAGGTGTTGCTGGAACAGACATATTTCTAGTTGTATGAGGTGGCCTGGACATTATTCTCGTGCTCCTTACCCATACTTCAGTAGTAGGCATTTTTCACTACATTGGAGACCACCTTGTTTGTTTGAGTCTAGAACTCCGTTTCAGTACTGGAACTGGAGACCTGACAGCCTGAGCCACACCTCTTTGATTCATCTCTCTAGTTACATCATGAACTCTGAGGGAGATGAGCCTTCATCAAAACGAAGAAAACACCAAGGTAAAGGTGACGTTTATCTTGGTGGAGAAATAGACGTCAGCCATAGAATGATTGAAACTTTCCTATCTAATAATCCTTAAAACCTCCTCCAGGTTTTGGAGGGGTTCAGTATTTATTTTCCGCCAGTAGTTTTCTATTAGGAAAAAGGAAAAAAATGTTTAATGACATTTTGATTTATATCTATTTTTATCTTTTGTGTATTTCTGACAGTAAAAATAGAAGAAACCATATATATAGATAGAATGAGGTTGGGAAAGAATGTAGGACTAGATTAAAACATTAAGTTTAATTTAAGAATAATGATCAAATCCATTGTTTTTAAAAGAAAGATCCTTAGACTTTCTAGAAATTGGTTTATGTTCTTCAGACTCCACAGATCTATAACAAATTACATTTCAGGTTCTTATTATTTACTTACATACTTTAAAGATTTTATTTTTAAGTAATCTCCGCACCCAACATGGGACTCGAGCTCAGAACCCCGAGATCAAGAGTCACACGTTCCACTGACTGAACCAGGCACCCCTCATGTTTTTATTTTTAATGCTAACCTTTTTATGTAAGACCAAAGGATATTCTTAAATACACACAACCATTAAACAAAAGATATTTTTTTTTACAGAGTAAGATTTTAGCTTATTCAGTGTATCTCTTTTCCTGGGGTTTTAGATATAATCTTGAGTCTGTGGGACATTTTATCTTTTAATAGGGGAAGCACCTCTTATTCAACTTTGAGAATGAGTTTTTTCTAAATATGTTCTAGTTTTGTCAGATTCTTTACAATCCACTAGACTCCCTCTGTGCTGCCTCCTCTCCCAAAGCATATATGAATTATCTAAGGGGAAATTGGAGTTGTCTTTCTTACTGAGCCATGGTTTTTGGGGAAGATAATTCCTCTGGGGATATTTGAAAGTAGACTGTGTGTTTCTATGTAGAGAGCTGACATAAGTTTGTCAAAGGAAGACATACAGAGTTAGTCTCACTTGGAAGTCAGAGCTTGAAGGTTAGCCAGAGGATTAATTAGTGCTCTTTTAAGTAGAAATTCTACTATATATTTGAGTAGAAATTGTAAGCACTGAAAGTGTGGAAAGTATAATACTTAACCACAGCATATGTTTATAAACCAATATTCGTTTGAATGAACGACAGGTGTACTTAGAGGCATTAAAATTAGGTTCCTAAAGAACAGTCCATCCATAACCTGTAAATCTAGGGCTGTATGATGACATGAGATTGCCTTTCATTCATGTATTCATTGTTCATCAGGTCAGCACACTGCTCTCTTGCTTGGCCTTCTGTAAATCTGGTGTGCTCCCAGGTGGAGCTGTGGCTTACTGACATAAGCATGGGCTCAAGAACTCCCTGCTGTCATTTTGTCCCACCACTAATTGTGTCAACTTGGACAAGTTATGGAGCCTCTCTGCTCCTTGGTTTCCAAGTGTGAAATAATGCCTACTTTGAAAGCCTGTTGAGGATGAAATGGGACATGTCAAAGTGCCTAATACACTGTTGGCTTCATAGTAGGTACTCAGAAAATCGTGGTGTTGTTTTCCCTTTAATGGATGGGGGATGACATACTGATAAACTTTGATTGCGACCTGACTTTTTATATGTCCATTCTTCCTAGGTATTGTGAATAAGGAAAATGCTCTTCGTTAAGCCATATTTGTGACTTCCGATAATTCACTAATACTTTTCAATCAAGAGAACAGCCTTCTAACTTGCCTATCACTTTAAAGTGGTGTTTGAAGGAATTCTGTGACACAATTATGACTTTTTAATTAGGCACCTTAAAAACCTGATCAGGCCTATTGCTTACTTTCTTTGATTCATCTGTCTTCTCTGCTGTGATCACCTTGTTCCTCCTGACATGGAAGGTATATAAGCTTTTGTAGTGTGACTCTATGTTGTGAAGTGTACGCAGGCCAGAGACTGTCCTCTCTATCAGTTGTTTTCAAATTGTCTTCCATGGAACCCTAGCTCTCAAACACATTTCTGTATGTTTATTAAAAGCAAATGTGGTCAGGAGGAAATAAGTATTTACCCCATCATCCCAGCCCCAGTCTATCAGGGATGATGGCCATGACACAAAAAGTAATGCCAAGGAGTCGTACAAGTCCTCGAAGTTTGAAAGCCACTCTATTAATTAGATAATCTGTTGGTTTCACTTCAAAAAAGGAACTGCAAAAAGAGTTGGCTTACAAACACTTGTCAGGACTACACAAATCTCAATGCATTTATGTGCCCTTACATACACATATTTTATAGGAAAATATGAACAACTTTTTTAGACCTTCATTTTTCATATCTTAATATGATGGTGGCACCAGGGTAGGGCTGTAACTTTGTGATGTTTGCATGACTAGAGCCCTTTACACCTCATGTACATATGAAGACTATGATTTGTGGCTAAAAACCATCATAGACAGTCCCCAATTTATGAATGAATTGTGGTCTAGATAGTTAGTTCTTGAGAGTCAGTTGTTGAGCATTGGTTTCCATTTTCCCCATACAAACTGTGTTACAAATGTCAGAGTGTCCAGTTAGCTGTAGTTCTGGGCCTTTGCAAGTAGGATTCTCTATATTCAGTGAAGGATAGGCAAGAGGATGGTTTCTATCCCTTTCCTGGGTATAGAACAAGCTCTAGGCTAAGTTCTGTAATCATTGAAGGCTTTTGTTTAGTTTGATTTTCTTTCCTTCCACCTTTTTTTCTTTACCCTCCTCTTCAGGCTCTTAGTGCCTTCATGGTATTGTACCCAGACCTCTCTATTCATAAAAATTATCTTCCTCTTCTACCCTCTGGTCAAAATCTCTATTCCCTCCATGCAGCAGATATTAAACATGTTTACCAGAGGGTATTTTTAAAATTTCACTTTATTGGCATTTCTATAGAGTATATTGATATTCTGATTGTAAATATATCATTGTAGAAGATTTAGAAAAATCACCCACAGTCCTTCCACTCAGAAATAACCGCTCTTAAATATACTGGTGTTTCCTTTTGGTCTTTTTCCCCCCCATGTATAGAATATTTTTCCTCAATTTAATTTTGAATTAGTGGAATACTAGCCATTGTAATCCAGTGACGCGAAAACCTTCCCGCAGGAGAAGGGGGATGTTCTAGGGCTGAGGTTTTTTCTGTAATCTTAAGCATGCTTGAAAGTCCATCTCCAAATCTGTTTTCCCAAGTTCTTCCCTTGTTTTCCCCTTCTGTTGAGCTCACAGAATCTCTAAAAGTGCCACATTTTTCCCCATGGTTTCCATGGCCGTAAGAGTATCCTCGTTAATGGTGGGATGAGGGAGACAAGGTCAAAGGGGTGTATGTATGTACATTTGTGTGTGTGTATGCAGCTCGTTTCTACGTCGAGGACTACCTATGGCTGCAAAATCTCATGCTCTTGGATTCTCCTGTCATCACTGTGTCTTCGCAGAATGTAAACTATCACACATTCCTGGTTGCTCGCTGTATGCTGGGTTCTTCAGCCAGCCCTTACCTAGCATTCTGCACCTGTGTTCTCTCACTTTTGCTTTGGTGTCCATTAAAAAGAATTCTCATATTCTTTTTGTTGGCATTGTTCCACTAAATACTGCTTCCACATATTGCCATCATACACCCTTCATTCATGTCGAAACCAGAATTCTGAGATAAGTTCTTGCTAGAACTTAATCATTTGGTGATCTTATCTTACTCAAAGGAAATAAAATACAGTGTGAAATGATCTTATTGAAAAGCCAACTGTAACATACAAATACAGTTGACCTTTGAACAACACACAAACCACGTAGGTCCACTTACACGTGTACTTTTCTGATAAGTACGACACAGCACTGTAAATGTATTTTCTCTTCTTTATGATATTTTTTTATGTTTTTATTTATTATTGAGACAGAGAGAAACAGAGCGTGAGTGGGGGAGGTTCAGAGAGAGAGAGAGACACACAGGATCTGAAGCAGGCTCCAGCCTCTGAGCTGTCAGCACAGAGCCTGATGAGGGGCTCGAACCCACAAACCATGAGATCATGAACTGAGCCAAAGTCAGCTGCTTAACCAATTGAGCCATCCAGGCGCCTCACTTCTTTATGATATTCTTAATAACATTTTCTTTTCTCTAGCTTACTTGATTGTAAGAATACAGTATATAGTATATATGTTGTATGTTAATCTACTGTTTATGTTACCAGTAAGGCTTCCAGTCAACAGTAGTCTATTACTAGTTAAGTTTTGGGGGAGTCAGAAGTTTTGTGCAGATTTTCCACTGCAGGTTGGGGGTGCCCTTGACTCCCCCACTCCCCCGCATTGTTCAAGGGTCAACTGTATGTTGTTATGATGAGGAAGTTGCTGAGCTTGTCTGGCAGAGCCACTTCTTAACCATAAGTAAGTGAGAAACGAGGACCCCTATTCAGTCTTAGCTTTATTAACACTCTGTCTCCAAAGTGACTTGCCAGATCCTTTTAAACTTGTTTTGTACCTGTTGGTCAGTTATTATATCATTTTACAGCCTTTGTAATCAATTTGATGACAACTTCTAGTTACTTAGGGCTATGTTGTCATTTCCTAGGGGAAAACATTCTATTCATTGCCTGTAGGAGTTTTTAAAAGGCCTTAAGGAAAAAACTTACATACAGGAAAATTTATGGTTTGTTTTTCATTAACTCTTTATATGTTGTTCAATGTATTTTAACAGGCACAATACAACGGCATTGGGAATATATATGTAACCATAATAAAGACAAGACGAAGATCCTAGGAGATAAAAATCTTGACCCCAAATGTGAAGACAGCGATAACAAGTTTGACTTTTCAGTGATGTCCTATAATATACTTTCACAAGATTTATTGGAAGACAATTCACACCTCTATAGACACTGCCGGCGGCCAGTTTTACACTGGAGTTTTAGGTTTCCCAATATTTTGAAAGAAATTAAACACTTTGATGCAGATGTAAGTGCAGAATATCTTCAAAATTCTTCACATAAGTTCACTTGTGCACTGAATGGTTTTATCCCTTTCGTTTGTGGTAGGAGAAGGTTTTTGGTTTGTTTGTTTTTTAATTTTCTGGGGGGGTTTATTTATTTATTTTTGAGAGAGAGTGAGAGAGAGAGAGCAAGCAGGGGAGAGGCAGAGAGAGGGGGAGGGAGAGAGAATCCCAGGCAGGCTGTGTGCTGTGTCAAGCCCCAAAGAGCCTGATGTGGGGCTTGAACTCACAAACTGTGAGATCATGACCCAAGCTGAAACCCAAGGGTCTGACACCTAACTGACTGAGCCACCCAGGTGCCCCAGAAGGTTTGAAACAAAGTGATCGAACAGTTTTTAACAATGTAACATGACTTCCAAAGAGTCATTTGCTAATGGTTGTTGGTATAAATAATCATTAAATTTTCAAAAAGGATCCGAAAAGTTCTACTTATCAGTCAGTTTTGAGACAGGGACTGGCAATATATTAGGTATTTAGTAACTGTTTCCTTTGACTTGAAATGTAAATCATTCTTGTAAAAATCTAGAGGATGGCATTCAAAGAAATCACCTCGAGAAAGTACTAGGACTTAGTACTAAGGAACATTTTAATTCAAGAAGGACTTAGTACTAAGGAACATTTTAATTCAAGAAGGACTTAGTACTAAGGAACATTTTAATTTAAGAAAAATACCCCACATGTAAATTAAAATATTTCTTTTGGGAAATACCAGTTTGGGATAGTAAGAGAGAGAGCTTCATATATTTAAAGGCCAGGGTTTGGGGAACTGATCAAATTTGGAAACGTTAATTTGAATATTGAAGAAAAGGTTTATGTCTTTTATTTCAAATTTCATTAGGTTTTTAGAATTTTAAAAGCCTGTTTTTAAAGATGAAAGCACCAGAAAGTTCATATTTGCTCTCTTTGTTTTAATCAAACCATTTTTTTCTTCCAAGGTACTTTGTTTGCAAGAAGTTCAAGAAGATCATTATGGAGCAGAGATCAGACCAAGTTTGGAGTCTTTGGGTATAATGTAACTTTTATTCTAGCCAGATTTATTTTGGAAGATTTGTGTACTATTAAAGCCTAATAGTGTGGTATTTTGGGCAAAAAAATGTTAATTTTGAAAAAACCTAATACCCATTTCAAAAAGTCAGGAAGAGATTGAGATATTTCAAGTGGAAACTTTTGTGTTGATACAGAATTTTAATTCAAACAGAAAAGCATGTAAGAATCTCTTAATAGCTTCCTTTTCAGTAGTTGCTCTCCCCACAACTAGACCTCTCAGATTCCGAGTTCCGTATCAGAGCCTGGTTAGCTAATGGGAAGAAGCTAAAAACCTGCTTGATGAGTGAACACTTCGAGAAGCTATGCATCTGTTTGAGAAATGCTGCCTACTTTGCATTCATTCCTCAGCAAATATTTTTTGAACACCTACTATATCCTATGCAGTGGTCTAAGCTGTGGTGGTATGGCAGTGAGCCAGATAGAAGAAAAGTCTTTATCCTTATGGAGCCTATGTTTTGGTGGAAGAAGGCTGACAACAAATAAATACTTAACTAGCACATTAGGTAATGATAATTTCGGAGAAAAGCAGGAACATGGAATGGATCAGGTTTCAATTTTAAACAATGATCAGAGAAGGTAGGTAACATTTGAGCAAAGACTTAAAGGAGGCAAAGGAACAAGCCACGCCTAGAGCATTCCAGACAGCGGAAATAGCAAAGCAAAGGCCCTGAGGTAGCAGTGCTTCAAGGCAGGTGAGGAGGCAGGTGGGTGTTGACAGTGAAGAAGAGTTACAGGCAAAAAGGTCAGAGATGTGCCATGGTGGGAGTGGTAGATTATCCGAAGCCCTATAGCCTTTGTCACAGCTTTTCCGAGGATGGAAATGAGAGCGTGAAAAGGCACACTCATATACTGAAGACTAAAGTCTGCAAGTAAAGAGACCCATTCCGAGGACCTAGACCCACCCAGTCCCAAACTTAACATCCTACATTATTAATGTTTCGCAGAATATACTTTGATAAACGTTGTTCAAAGGTATCGGGAGAGCTGTGTTTTGCCATATATGTTTGTATGGCAGTCCCTCGTGTTAAATTTAGTCCTTTCTTACAGGTTATCACTGTGAATACAAGATGCGGACAGGAAGGAAACCCGACGGTTGTGCCATTTGCTTCAAACATTCCAAGTTTTCACTCCTCTCAGTGAACCCAGTGGAATTCTACCGCCGTGATGTTCCTCTGTTGGACAGAGACAACGTGGGCTTAGTGTTACTCCTGCAGCCCAAACTTCCAAGTGCTGCCTCTCCTGTGATCTGTGTAGCTAACACACACCTGTTGTATAACCCAAGGCGGGGGGATATTAAGCTGACCCAACTGGCGATGCTTCTAGCAGAGATTTCCAGTGTTGCCCATCAGAAAGACGGCAGCTTCTGCCCTATCGTCATGTGCGGTGACTTTAATTCCGTTCCCGGGTCTCCACTCTATAGTTTCATAAAGGAAGGGAAATTGAATTATGAAGGACTCGCCATCGGAAAGGTAAGTGCTTGCCTCACCATTAGGAGGAGGCGGACTTAGTCTCTCTGTTCACTGTAGCGTGAGGATCGTCGTCACACGGCTGTTTGAAAACCTCAGATGACCCAGTACCCTCAGGTCACCAAGCTATGATGATTTTCCCCAACTATATGATGATTTTCCCCAACTGTTAATGAATAATTGTGTTCACGTGGTTGAATTTCAGCTTTCCTGTCTATCCACGGCAACATTCTGTGTGGAGGAAAGGGCAGGCAGCACACACTCCTAAATGGGGGAGAAGAAGAAAAAATAAAAGCATTGACAGATAGTACTTCGTAAAGGGGCGCTTGGCCGGCTCAGTTAGTAGAGCATGTGACTCTTGATCCCAGGGTCATGAGTTCAAGCCACGTTGGGTGCGGAACCTACTGAAAACTAAAAATTAATAGAAAATACTTCGCAAATAAGGAACTATTCATGAGGGGGCAGAACGGAATTTTGAATGCTGGATGTGGGCAATATAGTTGGCAAAACAGTAATTTAATATTTCTTTAGTCTGCACATCTTCCTTTTCATAATGGTAAATATTTTCATTCCTTAGCGGACTCTATCCCCTGTTGATCCCATGTTTTTTTCTTCATTGTGCTCTCTGATGCTTGCTTCAGATCATTTATTTGATCTTCAGGATTTTAACCAAAATAAACTCTCCACCACGGAGTTTTGAGTGATAGTTTAAAATTTTGCAAGAGTTGATCTCTCTGAGTATTTTATATAATAGGAGCTCTGTGGCAGCTAGCAAAAGAGTGGGGGCAGCATTAGTCCAAAGCTGTAGACCATGTAGATGGCCAAATTCGAATAACGTGTATGGGAAAAGACTGCCATTTTTATGTAAATAGTAATGTTTTTCTGAACTGCATTTGAACAAGATTTTATAAGCACAAATAATCACTTATTATGATAAGGAACGGCTAATATTTACCATCTTGGATTTCCTCTTCTTATGTAAGACATAAACTTTTCAATACAAAAACTATTTAAAATCTATTCACTTAAGATCCCTGTTGAAATTTTGTTTAGGTATCTGGCCAGGAACAGTCTTCACGGGGACAAAGAATTTTATCTATTCCAATTTGGCCCCCAAACCTAGGTATCTCACAGAACTGTGTGTATGAGGTACAGCCGTTACCAAGAGTAGGACAGACAGGTAAGTGTCCGCAGTATATTTTGGCAGTGTCCTTGATAATCGTGTTCCCTTTGAAGACATAAAACTAAAGTTTTCAAGGGATACCATCTCAGGAATGAATATTCATATACAAAAACATAATGCCTACTTGCTTAATTCTCTTTTAAAGAACTCTCAATTTACCATCTTTAAGTTGACCTTCCAGAATTATCTGCATGAATTACTTGCATGTTGTTTTGGAAATTTGCCTTTCAGTTTTGCTAATTATGGAGACCATCAAAACATATAGATTCCCGGATGAAACATTTAACTAGGCATCCTGTCTAAGCTAGATACATCTTAAATATTGTTCCTAGAGTAAGAAGCCTATTCTGTGGCAAACCAGAACAAAACAGTATATTGATAGTTTAATAATCTCTTTGTTCTTACAGACACTGATCGGACACAAACAGAGCTGGACAAAACGGAGGTCCTAGTGACGGCCGAAAAGTGAGTTCTGGAAAGCAACAGTAGGCGTTTACTGACTCTAGATGGGTAAAAAAATCATTTCTTAAAAATCACTTTGGATAAAAAATGAAAATTATGTTATTCTATGCTGGTGAAGAATGCTGGCTCTTAAATCAAATAGACCTGCGTTCCAGTCCTAACTTTGCTACATTTTAGCTGTGTAATTTTGATCAAGAAACTTAACATCTCTGAGATTCAGTTTCCTTATCTGTAATTTGGGTAGTTGTGAGGATTGCATGAGACAAAGCATGGAAAGCTTGATGTTTGACTCATACTCGGGGCTTACGCAGTGTTATTTAAAGCAAACAGCCTGTCTTCGGACCTGGAGCAGGTAGTACTCTGAAATTGATTGCTATTACATACTTAAACAAAGGTCAAGATCACAGGAAAATACCTTAAGATTTCCAGAGAATGCTTAGCCTCCCTTGACTTACCAGATCTCAAAACAATCTGTAGGAGAATTGATCCGAAAAAAGGATATGCCAGTATAAATAATTCTATTTAGATTTTATAAGTACTTCATAAAAATATTTATATCTCTTAAACTACAGGAAAAGGCTGTCAAAGGTGGAAGGGTGAAGGTACCTGGATTACCTAGTATTAAAGACGCATGAATATTTGGGGCTGTGGTTGAGAAACAGATGCTTGTTAAAACAACAGGATGGAGACTCGATCTTGTCTCTGTGGGACAGTCTGGAAATGTCTTCACTTTGTATTGTAGCTCTTTTATTACTTTTTAAATTTTTGTTTTAACATTTACATTCACAGATTAGAATTACCTCTTTCTCATTTTATCTGCTTTCTTGTCAGTCTTCGTATATTTTGTATACCTGGTTTTGAGAAAACATTCTCTCATATATAAGAACCTACTAAGATAGGAAATAATATTTTTTGAATTTTTTAAAAAAGAATTTTTAAAAATTCATGATTAAACCTTTCAAATGTAGTAAAAACTTCCCTGAGTAAGATTAATAAAAAGGCTAATGTGACTAACAAATATTTGCTTTTGAATAATTCTAAAACATTTTTATACCAAAATGAGATATAAGAAAAGATACTTTTAAGTGTCTATATATAAATATAGTGTGCTTACATGCACAGCTTGTAACTACAGACCAAAAAATTGATAATAGAAAAGTTTGCAGAAAACCTATTATACATTAAATAGTATCGTAAATACAAGTCTGTAGACGTAAAATGTCACTGAAACTGGAAAGTAAGGGCATTTTGAAAGAATTACCTTTGTTCTTTGACATTGAGCTTTTTTTTTTTTCTTTTAAAATGTTTGTCTTTGAGAGAGACAGACGTACAGACAGTGCGAGCAGGGAAACGGCAGAGAGAGACCCAGAATGTGAAGCAGACTCCAGGCTCCAAGCTGTCAGCACAGAGCCCAACACAAGGCTCGAACTCATGAACTGTGAGATCATGACCTGAGCTGAAGTCAGATGCTTAACCCACTGAGCCAGTCAGATGCCCCTGACATTGAGCTTTTTAAAAAGCAGGGCAGCATCTTTACATGTGTATCTTAAGCACCTAAGATAGTACTTAGAACTTAGTAGATATTTCTTAAATGTTTGTTGAATTTTAAAAAGTTAAAAAAAATGTTTTTTCGTGATATAAAAGATCTCTAATCTTCAAGGTTAGAGCAAAAGATCTCTAATCTTCAAGATGTGTTTACAGGAAATGATTTTTAAACCCTTTATTTAGTACATAGGTATTTGTAGCATGGGATAAGCATAAACCGTTACTTATAGAAGCTGTTTTAAGATGCAGTACAAAATTATCTGTTATATCATAGCAAGAATAGAAAAAGGTAGCCCCTCTGACAGGGAAAGTCTGGCGGGTTCTAGATAATGTTCATAAAGGTCACTTTTTCTTAAAAACACAACAGGAGCGCCTGGGTGGCTCAGTCAGTTGAACATCCAACTCTTGATTGTAGGCTCAGGGCATGATCTCAGGGTCGTGGGATTGAGCTCAGCATCAGTTCTGCACTGAGCATGGATCCTGCTTAAGAGTCTCTCTCTCTCTCTCTCTCTCTCTCTCTCTCTCTCTCTCTCTCTCTCTCTCCCTCTCCCTCCCCCTTCTCCCTCTGCAACTCTCCCCTGCTCCTGAGCTATCTCTGTCATTAAATTAAATTAAGTATCCTTTAAAAAATACAACAAATAACTTATAAATTGTTTTAGGATGCATATTAGTAAAGCTCTCAAATATATCACAATTAATAAATCACATTAATATGTTAATTATTGGGCTTTTTTCCCTCTGTGTGCCACAGCCTTGTTAATGGGTTTTGGATATATCTCCGCATGAATAAATGAATGCCACATTGTGATACTGTCTCTTTTAAAAAGCTTGTCTGAATGCCTGGCTTTGTCTGGAAATTGAGAAAGTGCTTTAAAAAGGAGGAATTCTAGGGGTGCCTGGGTGGCTCGGTCAGTTGAGCCTCCGACTTCAGCTTGGGTCATGATCTCACAGTTCGTGGGTTCAAGCCCCATGTCAGGGTCTACACTGACAGCCCCGAGCCTGGAGCCTGCTTCAGATTCTGTGTCTCCCTCTTTCTCTGCCCCTCCCCTGTTCACACTCTGTCTCTCTCTCAAAAACAAATAAACATTAAAAAATATATATAAATTCATAGGAGAAATTCTCAAAATCAAGAAAAACTTGACGGATGCTCAACACTTACTCTTTTCCTTTTAGATTATCTTCACATTTACAACACCATTTCAGCTTGTCGTCTGTTTATTCACATTATTTTCCTGACACTGGAATTCCAGAAGTGACCACTTGTCATTCCCGAAGTGCCATAACTGTGGATTATATTTTCTATTCTGCTGCAAAGGAAGACGTCGCTGGGCAGCCAGGTAAAGAGTGCGTGTGGTCTGCCCTCATGCGTGAGGACACAGTAACTAAAAACTCAGGGTCAGCCAACCGTCTAGGTGACGTTCTAGATTTAAAAGTTTAAAATATTTTGAAGTTGGTACTATATTTGAGCCAGTCAGCTAATCACCTGCAAAACACAGAGTCAGTGATGCACCTCAAAGCAAATTATTGCCTAAGAATTCTGTCCTTCGCACGACCTTCCAGTTCCAGTCAGCTGCTGAGGTATGGGTCTCTTGTTCCCTTGGTTTTTATTTTATTGATTTTACTTGCCATAAATGTACCGTTTCTCTTGCGACAGCAACATCAGACAGTTTTGTACTTAGCTGTTACTAAGACATACTACCTTCATTGGAGGACCTTTCTTATACTGCCAGCAGTAGATAGTGTTGTCATCTCGACTCTGGAATACTGGATCTTTCCGGAAAGATAAGTCCGTCACGTGAATGTGGTTTCAAAAACCGAAGGTGATAAAACACTTTTCCTTGTATGATTCAATGAAAGTAAGATTTTAAGCATTAACCAAAGGATTTGATGTGGAGAAGAAAATGCAGTTTAAAATGACTGGAAGTCAAAAAATACCGTTCAGAAAACTTCGGAAGTCCAAAATGTGGGCAGCTGTTTTGTCTTTTCTGATCCGCCCCCCCCTTTTTTTGTACTACTTGCCTTTTTCTCCTTTTTCTCCTGTTTGTGTTTTCCTTCCTACTGAGGATAACTTGATTAGTAATACTCAGGAGACGGTTTGCCCCTCCCCACGAGATCAAGTCTAGGAAATAGTCCTGCTGCTTTGAATTTGTTGTAGGAGTAGTTGTCATGCTGTAAGTGTTCACTAGGTGGCGGGAGTGTGCCATGGTCCAGCATCTCCAATGATCCCCTTAGAACGTGTCCTCTTTCTCTGTTGTGGGCACTGACTCTGTGGCACCAAAGTATACTAATTTTTTTTCAGTGTTTATTTTTGAGAGAGAGCGCATCAGCAGAGAGGGGCAGAGAGAGAATCCCAAGCAGGCTCTGCGCTGCCAGCAGTCCATGCCACCCAACTGGTTGAGGCACCCAGGCACCCCCAAAGTTTACTAATTTATTCTCCAGTCACCTTATAAACTTCCTACTCCACTGTGGCTGAATATTTCTGTTTTATACAACTACAGAATAGTTGATGAATGAATTTATGTAGTTGTCAATCCCAAATTACTTCTAACATTCTTATTGATACTTTCATCTAGCGATTATTTGCAGGGGTATCTGGCTGGCTTCGTTGGCAGCGCGTGTGACTCTTAATCCCAGGGTCATAAATTCAAGCCCCACACTGGGTACAGAGATTCATAAAAGAAATAATAAACTTTGAAAAAGAAGATTATTTGTAGAACTGAAAACAAAATCTGAACTAGAAAAAACAAATATCTGAAACTGCTATGTGTCTAAGAGTTATAATTAGGTTATAACTCAATACGAAATTTAGTCATGGAGCACCTGGGTGGTTCAGTCAGTTAAGCATCTGACTCTTGATTTTGGCTCAGGTCATGATCCCAGGGTTGTGGGATCAAGCCCCGCATCGGGCTCTGCACTGACAGCACGGGGCCTCCTTGGGATTTTCTCTCTCCCTCTTTCTGCCCCTCCTCCACTCACACGTGCACTCCCTCTCTCTCTCTCCCTATCAAAATAAATAAACTTCAAAAAATTGAGTGTAATTTAACCATATTCTAAAAACTGTTTCCTATTAGATTTCCAGAGGGATCTGAAATTCTACATCATCATTTTTTAAAAAAAATAAAGACTTGTATGATTCATTTACAATGACCTGTTGACACAGTTTCACTAAATATTAATGTGTTTCTTTAATGTAGGAGCTGAAGTTGCTCTGGTTGGTGGCTTGAAACTTCTGGCCAGACTATCACTTCTTACGGAGCAAGACTTGTGGACTGTTAATGGACTTCCAAATGAAAATAACTCCTCAGATCATCTGCCTTTATTGGCTAAGTTCAGACTTGAGCTGTGACTCTTCTTTGATTATATATATACTTTTATGTCCAGTTTGTATTCTTTTTCAAAAAGTGTAAAATAGTTCTTGAGAGCTTGCATGTTTATTTTTGCGCTGTGGAGTTTCGGAAGAGGTTCTGTTAAATGCTTGAAACAGATGTCCGAAGAAACATGTTTACAATAATTTCCTTTGTATTAATGAAAACATATTTTCCTGCCAAGTGCGATCTAAATGCTCCTTATTGTAAAAGAGTTGTAAATATTTTTTATTCTAAATCCCAGTAAAACTGACAGGGATTTTTAAATATAGTGCATCCTCTTTAGTTAGTACAGAATTTCACTTGATGTTTCTGGCAAGCTTTACAGTGGATCCAAAGTATCTTTGAGCTCTTGCAAACCACAACTCATTTCCCTTCCAGAAGGCCTGATTTCATTGTGCGGACCATCTGTCTGTCAAGTCCTAATTCATCTCCGAAATCACTGGATCGTTCACAAGTGTCCAACCAACCAATTTAGTTTGGTTTTGAGGGGGCTTAATAATGCTTTCTAAAATTGTACAAATTGCTTAATCCATCTTATTAGTATCCTGAGCCATGTAATATGTCTACATTTTGTTGGGAAATGTAGTAGATGAGTTTTACACATGCCCTCTCTTTTCTATCCTGTGAGACAGACCATTCCAGCATGCCAGAGAGAGGCAGAGACTGGGTTATAACACCTTCATTTCCCTAGCAATTTTTTTTTTCCTTTTTTCTGTTCAGTTCCAGGAAGCCATCCCTAGGTAGGGGGAGAGACTTTATTTTTCTGAACCAGTTCTGTAGAAATTTATTATATTAGGAAGCTTGTCTTTAGAACAGAGTGGCAGCTCTAAGATTATTTTGGTTTTGCCTCAGATATTTAGGAAGCCCGCAAAACTAGTGGGGAGATACCAACTTGGAGACCTAATACTCTCAAGTAGTAATTTTAACTGTCTTAGTGGTTTTGTTTCTAAGACGTTTGTTACTTTTTCCTTTATGATGAGGCCGCAGTGTGCGATGGTGCTGACCTTTTTTTTGTAAAGTGGTTAAGAGCAGTTCTAATTAGTCCCAGAGCTGGCACTTTGTGAATGTTTGAATCACAAGTTTGAAAACCGAAAAAGTGAAAATTTCCCCTTTTTTGAGACATTAGGATCAAAGAATTATGTGTGTTTTTACTAAGTAGTAATTTTATATTTGAATTACACTGAATTATAAAAGTTTTTACAATGAGCGTTCCTCATAGAATGACTCCTCTGAAATTAGAAAGCAGTAGTTCCTCCAAGTCCTGGACTTCAAAGGTTTTTGTATAAAAGTATATTGACTATAGTTATTATAAGAAAATAAATCAGATGACTACCTGAACAAGGCATGTGGGTTATAAGGATTGGCCTAGTAAAAATTGTAATTTCTTACTTTTTTGGGTTTTTACTTACAGTATTAACTGTAGTTCTAAGATTTTCCACATTTTCTAGTTAACCGTTTGCAGAATATTCACGTTGTAATTAGCAGATATTGTTGCTGTCAAATAATAATAGTGTAATTAGTTCCTTTTAATAATTAACTGGGGAAAGAGAAAGAAAATTCATTAAGTACTGCTTTGTGTTATGTGAGTTTATTAACAAATAATTTTGTGTATAGGTCAGTGTTGACAAACTGACATCCCTGAAAACCTCTGTGAAAATTTAATGTTTTACATCCTGATTAATGTATTGATTTTAGGCCCTTTTCATGTGCTTCACTTTGTAGAGTTAATCCATAAAAATGCTTTCTACTTTAGCCTTTAAAGCGTAGTAGTATTTTGTGAACCGGCCGTCAACGTAACCTTCCGACAGGTTTTTAAAGCTCCACTAAAATTAATGATATCTACTCGTCTTTACTTTTTACGGTCAGAAGAGTTGGTAACTCTGTTGGAATCTTGTATTTACCTGCCAGAAGCATGTAAGTCTGGTTCATTGCTGCAGCCGCATCCCCCACAGTCTGAAGTGCTGTACTATCCAGGTTTTAATATGGAAAGA
>CM053562.1:28916673-28947560 GCA_028646485.1 Cryptoprocta ferox
GCCTCACGTGGCGCGTGAACTGACACCCCTGAGATCAAGAGTCACATGCTGTGCCGACTGAGCCAACCAGGTGCCCCCATATTATTTTAATGCGACCCCACATTTTTAAAGTGATATCTCAGGGTGCCTGGGTGGCTCAGTCGGTTAAGCGTCCGGCTTCGGCTCAGGTCATGATCTCACTGTTCGTGGGTTCGAGCCCCGCGTCGGGCTCTGTGCTGACGGCTAGCTCAGAGCCTGGAGCCTGCTTTGGATTCTGTGTCTCCCTCTCTCTCTGACCCTCCCCTGCTCGCGCTGTCTCTCTCTGTCTCTCAAAAATAAATTAAAAAACATAAAAAAAAATTTATGATCTCTCATCCCAGGTAGCTAGGAGTAGGTACGGTACTTTGAGTTTTCCCATTGTCTCAACCTTATACGGCTTGCGATTCGTTCACTTAATCCACATATACATATCAAGTTCCAGTAGTGCTCACCACTGCAACCTAAGCCTTGAGAGTCTGGGGAGAGTGAACCATCACCTCGAACCCCGAGACTCTCACACACCCTGAGGCGGCCTCGGTGCCCAGGAAGAGCTTGGCTAGATTGGATGTTGGTGTCAGTGAAGCCACAAGGAAGCTCAGAACTAGAAAGCTCATGGCAGCATATCGGGGACAGAAGTGGGGCCCTCACATCCTAGGGCTGAACATGCCAGCTGCTCTGTGTCTGTGTGAGGCTGGGTTTAGAAGAAGAGAAGAAGCAGGAAGAGGAAGGAAAGCCAACAAGATCCCCCCTAAATCCCCAGTCCCCTTTCTGCACCACCGTGTAAGGCCTATGTCTGGGGCAGCTCCTCTCCTCACTTCTCAACGCCCGCCCCCTCTCTGCTAGGCAGCTGCTGGGGGAGCGAAGGTCAGAGAGCCTGGGTGTCGGCCGAGAGAACAGTCCCCTATAGCTTGCTTGCTACTTTTTCACCCACAAGATTTTTTTTTTAAGTAGGCCTTAGGGTCAGCATGGAGCCCAACACAGGGCTTGAACTCATGACCCTGAGATCAAGACCTGAGCTGAGATCAAGAGTCAGATGCTTAACTGATTGAGCCACCCAGGTGCCCCAGCCCACGAGAATTTATTAAGCAGCACTTTGTGCCAAGTACCTCGTAGATCTTGGGGTTAATATGATGAATAGCCGTTCCTGCTTTCCCTGGAGCTGAGGTCCATTCCTGTCCTTCGGATGGAAATCTGCCTCTTGCTTTTGCCATGTGAGGATACACAGCCCATCTATGTCTAGTTCAGGGCTGCCTGATTGGGACACACAGGCAACCACTATTCGTACTGCTTACTCCTGTGTCCCCTGAGGTCACAGCCCCTGCAGGTGAGCAGTGTACCTGCCCATGTGTTCATCTACTCACCCTCCCACACAAACACCCCCATAAGGACCATATTCTCTGTGGACTCAGGATTCTATTAAGGCATATACAGTAAGGTGCAACTCTAACATTGACCTCTCGGACCTCAGTGTTAAGGGTGAGGAACATACTAAATCAGTGATGATGCTGGCCTCGGGTTTACTAGTTAAAGCAGAGGCCCCAGGCCCTCCTCTCTTGTCTACTCTGGCAGGAATCAGGTCATGCTGGGCACCAATTTGGGACTTATGACCTATCTGGGTAGGCCTCAGCTGGAGGGGCACCAGGAGGAGGGATTGGTTCCTTCCCACCTGTCACCCTCATTCAAAGCCAGTCCTGCTCCTCGCTCACATGCCCTACTTCCCAGGATGGCAGGCCCCTTCGGGCAGCTGCAGGGCCGAGAGCTGACATTGCTACGTAAGCAGACAGGCCTCCAGCCCAAGAGAGTCATTTCAGAAGAGATTCTCCAGGACCTGCTCCTTCTTTCAAGTCCTCTTGAGGTAGGAGGCTCTGGCCAGAGACCGAGAGCCACAGGCTGCTGTTTGCAATTCCCCTCCTTGCTGTGCCGGACAACGCCCTCTAGGACTCCCAGTGCTGTCTGACCTGCAGGAGGCTCTCCGCTCCCTCAGCCTCAGGAGATGTCTCCTGTTAAGGCTTGCCATCCATCTTGGTTTCTCCAAGCGTCCCCAGGGACCTTAGACCCTATGAAATCCCAGGGAAGCTAAGCTGGGCAGTCCTCTGAGTGGGAAACTACCTTGTCTGGGCTTCTAGAAGGAAACACCACATCATCCAGAAGGCCCTACTTCTTCCTCTCCTTCCACAGCCTTCCTACTTTTTGTGGGTGGGGGGTCCCCTCTACTTTCCATGCTAAGGAAATTTTCTCCTTTCCAACTTGTGGGATATTTTCTCATTTGGAATCCAAAGAGAATGACTTCTTAGGCCTCATTCAAAATATCTTCCATGCAATTAGACCACAGAATCAAAGTGATTTCTCTGTGACTTCATTAGGACATCATGGCCTCACAGGAGCAATTGCCTGGAGGAATAGTGATCCTTCAAGACAGAATAGAGCAGGACCTCCATTGTGGGGCTTGGGGCCAGCAGTAAAAGGAGGGAGATCTTAAGCTGGAGCTTAGTAACCTCTGTGAGCCTCAGGGTCTCCAGCAGAGGGAGCAAAGCCCATGAGCATCACAGACCGCCACAGAGACAGATGACCAAGAAGAGAAACCAAAGAGGAAGAAACCGGAAGGAAAAGGATTCTAAATAGCAAAGAAGAACAGAGGAGGGACGGAGGAGGAAAAGGAGCCAGACAGCAGACAGAGAACGGAGACATTCTCACAGGCCCTTAGGGACTCTTGCCCCGCTTGAGAAGAATGTGCCATGTGGTGGCTCCAACTGGCATGAGCTGCTTTCACGCTGACACAGGCAGCCAAGAGCTGTGGACTGTCTGAGACAGAAGGACACCCCCCCCCACCGCCGGGGGGCGTTCATGGTTCTCAGGAGGGCAACTGTTGGCATTTTAGGTGGAAAGCTTCTTAATGGAGGAGGATGAGCTTTGCAGGAAGTGTACCATCCCTGGCCCCTGGGAATAATCACTGCGATAAGCAAAAACTTCCCTTCCCACCGAAGGTCTATCCTGTGTGCCCCCCAACACGCCCCCATCCTGAGGGTGTTCTGACTGCCATTGAGAAGCACTGTGACCGCCCTCAGTGATGAGCTGCAAGGGGACAGAGGCCCAGTGTGGGGAAGGAGTTTGTGGAAGTTCACAGCAGGCCTTTCATACGTGGATTTCGACCCCCATCTTCCTCTTTTAGAACCGCAGGAACCGACTTAACTGTTCTGTGCAGAGTGCTTTAAACACTCCTAGGGGAGCGGAGTACGACGAAGGACTCGTGGGTGGAGGGTGGGGGGTCCCTGCCTCCCTCTGGAAACCTTGCCTGAGCTGGCTGACACTAGTGCAGTCTTCGCTGCTCGGTCTCCCACCCAGCTGACTCTTCTGTCAACCCAGGGACACCGAACCTCGTTTTCAGGATTACTCAGACAAGTGCAAAAATGGAGAGGAATGCAGGGCTGGAAGTAGCTTCAGCTGTGGGGATGAGGTCGACAGGGATATAAAGCCACTAAAATTATCCCAGCACCTAAAGGGGCTGGGACCCCACAGCTGATGGGCCTCTTGCCTGGTATGGTAATATTCCACCATTTGGGCCACTCCCAAACTTTGTTACGGTGCCCAACACATTTAGAGATGATTTGATGGCCTTACGTAATGCTAAAAAAATAACACAGCGACAGAGTCACAAACCCTTCCTAGTCCCGGCCATTCTGCTGTAGGATGGCCAGAATTTGGCAGAGTGATTGGGTCACAACCAAATGCGTCCCTTTCTCGTTTCCTCACCAAATCAAGATTACTTGGAGAAAAGCCTGCGTGCCGAAGGCCATGGGGAGAAGCTGAGAAGCTGCTCTTCTCCAGACACACCTCTGGGAACCAGGGTGCCCTGGGGTCTAGTCTGCAGCAATGGCAGAAGCTGGGATCTGGAGAGGGAGGGAGGGGCTTCTGTCCTTCCTGTGCGCCCTTGCCTCATACAGCCCTTCATTTCTCTTTCAACTCTTGCTTCTCTGTCCCCTCTCTCCTACCCAGTAGTCCCTACCCAGCGCTGGAGCTCAGACAGCAGAGTTTAGGAGGAATTGGGGAAAGAATCTTCTCTCCCTGTAACACCTCAATCCACTTGAAACTTCAACCAAGATATCCGCCCTCTAGATTCCCCTCTTGACCTCCAAACGGGGACAAGAAGTGGCAAGGGCTTCGACTCCCAAGGATGGCCATGGTCTTCCTGGATTTGCTCATATAAAATGGTCCACAGGAACCCATAAGCTACCTGGCCTCCCTTGACACTCAAACCCTTCCAAACCCACCTGGCCCTGGCTGTGAAAAAGAAAATCCTTAAAGCCTGACGCCCTGGGGAGAGTTGATGAAGGAAGACACCTCGGAACCAGTGTTGTGCCCAGGAGAAAGGGCTGTTCGGACAGGGTAAGGGTCTGGGGGGTTCAGGGGCTGGTTGTAGATACTCTCCACCATTTTGGAAAAGTTTATGTTTTCACTGAACCATGAGCCATCACCTCTGTGCTCCTGGGGCCTGTCTTGCTGGGGCTGGGATCGACTTCGGGGCATGGAGGGAAGAGAGTGGTGGAACCAAATCCCCATCTTCCTGCAGGTCTTCCGTCCTGACCCCTCCAATGACTACTCCCCTCTCCCTGGTGACTTTCTCCCCATTCCCAGGCCCACTCCAGGCTTCCGGTGGACAGGAGGGGAGAGGGTGAGTGGGGCCCCGACACTACACGGTGGCTTTACACTCACAACTGCGTCAGTCTGAGAGCCGTCCTCTGCAGGCGCAGGCATGGTCTCTTGCCTTGGCTGCATGACAAAGTAGCCAGAGATTAGGTTCTGGGCATGGCCTGCGGGTGACTGAAAACCAGTTTCTCTATCTTGCCCCTAGGAGGGTGACCAGCCGGGCTCCTCCCAGAGCATCTTCAGCGGAGCCCCACCATGGAGGGTCAGGCTGGGGTCATACCCCCGAACTCACCTCAGCACCTCAATCTCTAGAGGCCAGGCCGGTCTGGACAGAGCTGAGCCCTGGAGTCATACTCGGCCTCATCTGTCCCCCTCAGCAGACCCAGTACCTTCATCTGGGCATTCTGCTGTGTTTTAAAGTCAACCCCCTTGGGGCACCTGGGTGGCTCAGTCGTTAAGCATCTGACTCTTGAATTCAGCTCAGGTCATGGCCTCATGGTTGTGAGATCAAGCCCGGCATGGGGCTCTGCCCTGGACATGGAGCCTGCTTAAAATTCTCTCTCTCTCTCAAAAAATAATAATAATAATAAAATAAAGTAAAAAAAAATAAAAAATACAGTCAATCCCCAAATCAGTTCTCTCATTCTGATTGATCAAACCAAGGATCTCCAGGAGCGGCTCCTGGACCCGTGGCATCAGCCTCACCTGGGAACCTCCCAGAACAACAGGTTCCAGATGTGCTGGATCGCAAGCACTGGGGAAGGGGCCCAGACATCTGTTTTAACAAGCCCTCTGGGGATCCTGTGCTTGCTCGGGTTTGAGGACAGGGTGCAGGATCTTTCTAGCCATCTTTAGCTGGGCCCCATGCTGTGTGCAGCCCCTTATCTGTACCTTGTATGGATAACCCACCTGCTCTCTCACTCCCACCCGATGACGCACGTCCTTCACCAGGATAAAAGCCATTTAATGTACAGTCTGTCAACTTCTACCTCTTCATCTACCTTACACCCTTCCTCATTTCCCTGCCCGCCCCCCTTCCTTTGCTTCTACGATCTTAACAGCTGTCTTCTGCAGGTGCACGCAGGCTCCTTAACACTCCGGATCCATCCTCTCTGCCTATTCTTTCCCCATCTCCTGCTCTGGTTTTTCTTCCTCGGGGCCACTCAGGGCCTGCCAGCACTTCCTTCCTTCCTCACCATCTTATCCAACTTTCACTTCAACTGTTGCTTCTAAGTAGATGGCACTAATGTCCTTACCTCTACTCCTCACCTTCCTCAAACTCCAGATCTGCATTCTCAGCAGCTTCCAGGACACTGTCCCAGGATGCCCGAGAAGCGCCTCAAATCCCACAGTCTGGACTCTGATGCACCTTCCTCCTCCACTGTTCTTGTACGACCACCACCTAGCACATCATCCTGACCACTGTCTCCACAACCAGCTTCTGAGATCTTGCGGGCTTTACCATTCCTGGGCACTCATGGTAACTTTTTCAGGTTAAAAACTGAACGTGCCTTGGACTGCAGAGTTCCCGTGGACGCAAGCAAAACGGATCCGACAGGGATCGTCTGAAAAACCCATAGCTGCCCTTCTGTGCATCAATCTGTGACACAGAATGCTCCGGGTTTCACATGCTCAGGGCTTGAGAGGGCAAAGCAGGGCTTTACAGACTGCTCAATGTCTGCTGCAGACTGGGAGCTCCGAAGGGAAGGACTCAGCCCTCCAGGGACAGCAAAGCTAGCAAATCAAAGAAAAGGGCCCCTCTCCTGTTTCTTTAGTAACCAGGTTCCTACTTCTGGAATTCTATGCTACAGGACCCTCTGGGAACGGTTGACACGTTCATGGTCCCCTGAGACAACTGCTACTTTGTTCAGGGACGCCAGTGGATGGATGACTGCATCACAGCGCGGGAGAGATAGGGTTAGGGTTAATTTAAGACCAGGGTCAAGAGTCAAGGGTGGTGATCAGCATCAGAGGCAGGATTAGGGTCAGAGGCATGTGTGAAAAATCTGAAGCCATCCTGCTCCCTAAAAGGACAAAGCCATGCTGAAGCCCCCCCTCCCCCGACCCCATTCTCTAGCTTCTCTTGTTACAGGATCTCCCAACCCCCACCCACCTTGTCATCCCTCCCCTTTCAAAGCTGGGACACCCGCCATCTTAGCCAACGCCTTTCTGGCTGTAGACGCTGAACCCTGGGCTTGCCAGTGGGATGTGGAATGAGGACCAATAGGGAACTTTCCTCAGAACCGAAAACATTTCATCCTGACCTGTTCTTCCAAAAACAGAACCAACACTCCCCTGCTCTGCCACCGTCCCAGAGCTGACTTGGGTTCCAGCCCCAGTCCCATCACCGACCAGCTTACAAGACAGCACTAGATAACAAGCTTTGTGTACCGCTTTCTTCCTTTGAAAGTGTAAACTACAACTCTCCCTTCTTACTCCACAGCCTGGGCGTGACAATAACAATGTGCTTGTGTAAAAGCGGTTCACCACGAATAAACCTTTCTCACTACAACTTCTCCATTGATCTTCACGACTCCTTGTGTGATGGACGGGGAAAGCATTTTTATCCTTTGGAGGGGCAAACCCTCCTGAAGGCTTTCCCCAAGCTGCAAGGCTAATGGGCAGCACAGCCTGGGCTCAGCCTAGACTGTGCGCTGTACCCACATCATCCCTGGTGCGGCGAGGGATGTACCCAGCACACTGTTGGTATTAATAAAAGTAGTATTTTTTCCCTGTTTAATTATGGCCCAAATATTTGCCAGTGGATTATCGCTGGTTACTTTGGGCTTCCTCAGCTTCTCCAATCTGTCACTTCTCAAGTGGCTCATTTTGACCTAAGAAGTAGGTGTGGCACCACTAGCCTCGGGGCTAAAACAGGGGCGCTAGAGTCAGTAAAGAGGAGGAAGAGCCTGTGGGTATTTCTGACGCTGTGATCCAAAGAATGATCACGCTTTCCGCTGGGCACAGAGGGCTACGGGTGTTAGGAAAGTTTTATCAATTCTAACAACCCCATCTTCTGGCTGAGAGAACGTAAGCCCAGGAAGGTTACATGACATGCCTAACATCACGTAGCTCAGAAGGCGCTGAGCTGGCCCCAGCTGGCCCCTAATTCTAAATCCAGTACTCCTCCCATGCTGCCAGGATTTCAGGCTAGCCTTCATCTCTGGCAGTCCGGGGCTTGGCTCTCCATCTGAGTCTACAGCTGACAGGTGGTGGCATCAGCGCAATGGGAGTGATGGGCAGGGTGGATCCTTCTCTACCGGGGATGCCCCCTGAATGAGGGGCGGTTCTCTTGGAGATCTCGATCAGCTTCAGACGCCAAGCCCATGACACAGCTTTGTCCCCATGGGTCAGGACAAAAGCCCCCCGGATGTGTGTGTTGGGCCTTGAGCTGGGAAAAAGGAAATACTACTCACGACTTGTCTCTCCTGCCGAGCCGTCTCGGGGGACTTGCCTGTCTCCTTCTGGGGGACAGGGATTTTCCCCGACTTCTCACTTGGGTTGGAGAATGGGCACTTGCAGGTTTCAGGATCTGAAGGAGATGTAAGGAGTTACCACACTGGCTCCTAAAGGACCCCGCCCTCGTGTTCTCCCGCAGCATCCCAGCCCTCAGCCCACCATGATCCCGTGGTTCAGAAGGCACTGAGGCTGGAAGGCTTCCAAGGAGGTGGTCTGACAGATGCTCCTCTCTCGGTCTGCACCGGCAAGGAGCAAAGGTACCACTTCCCGGGGGCTGAAATGATTACACTGTGCCCCCATGTCCACAGCAGAGGAGCAGAGCCCAATGCCTCAGCCCCCTGGGGCTGCGTCTGGGTGCTGGGTGCCATCTTGTGAAGGCAGAGTACCATCTACCTTGCCCCAGAAATCAGTTCGTTCTTCCTCTGACTCTCCTATCCCACACACATGCACAGGGTGGTTTCAATTTATCAAGAATCTCCGTTTCCAGGTCCCTGAGAGTGAAGATGACAAGTCCCCAAGAGCTAAACAGAACTAAGCCTGTGGTTAGCATAATCCCTTTTCCCCTGTGGTCCTCAGTGTATGCACAGGCTTTCTCTCAGAGACTCCACAAGCCCTGGAGGGACAAGGAAAGGCAGGCATCATGTCACCATGGAAGTGACACGGTAGAAGGAAGAAGGATTTATGAGTACAGTTTATACAAAGCCAGCACACTGAATGCTTCTTTGCTATTGTGACACCAGGTCAGGATTTTATGCCAAAATGCGTTGCAACTTACAAAGCAAAGCAGAGATATAATGTGACTCTGTAATAGATGATAAACTAGGTGACCCACTCATCCTGCTATGCACGGGACCTGCTGGTTTTAAGTACTAAAAATTCCATGTCCTGGGAAACCCCTCATATTCAGACAAACTGGGTGATTGGTTGCCCTATTAAAGATAAAACATAACAAAATGATAACCTTCATCTAAAATGACTAACATTTTAGATTTGATTGCATAGAAGGAATTGTAGGCCAAGACACTGCTTTCACTATAACATCCAAATTGACTTTAGCTCCGGTGTTTGAAGTAGCGTATGCAAAGAGAAACTTTAATTGTCCATGTCAAATAGCGAATGATTTCTATTTTGTGTTTTAATAGGGTGGCTACTAAGCTAGATAACCTCAAGAAGCTTTTGACCATCCCAGAAACACGGGGCATGAGGCAAGAGGGAGACAGACACAGGACGGGGATAGGACTCTCTGGCATCGCTCATTTGCCTTCCCAGCACCTACCTTCATTCTCATGTCCCTGGCATATTTCTCCAGCTCCTTCCTTATGTCAGCCCTCAGCATCTTTGAGACATTGAGGACCAGCTGCTTCCACTCAATGGGCTGAAAGCTATGAGGCTCATGGGGGACATACAGCCCAATCTTGACCTTCTTGACTGTGTGCAGGTACTTCTTGTAGGAGTCTTCAAAGTCAAAGATGAGGTCACTCAAAGTCCGAAAGGTCAATGGCTTGTCCATCAGCTCAGCCCTTCGGCTCATGCCCAGGGAGCCATAGCGGCCATTGCAATAAATCCCCAGCACAACATGGTGGAAGTAGTTTCCTGAGAAGTAGGTTTTAAAGCTGATGGGGAATCGTTCGATGGAAGGCTGTCCATTAGTTAAATATCTTAGACCATCTGAGTCAAGGAAGAGAAAGGAGGCCTTGAAAATTCATAGAGCTCGGACTCCCAGGAATGGAAGTGGCCCATACGGGCAAAGTGTCCATCCCTCTGCCTCTGAGCAGGCCCACACCTAACTTTTCTGGACTAATCCTTTTAGAAAGGATTCACTTGATATCTTTGAGTACCTGTTATACAGTGCATACCAGAGCCAAGTTAATATGGCACAAAGAGAAAAACTTGCCTTCTACTTTAGCAATTAAATAAATACAAAACAAAACAATGATCTTTCCCTCGCCCTCAGTTTTCTACAGGGCATGATGAGTATTAAAGACTTTTTTAATGGAATCAGAAGATGTTCTCAGACATGAATTCTGGCTGGAGCATGTGGGACAGACCAGGACCTGAAGGCCTCTGCAATGCTCCAGATTCTGGAAATGAAAACCAGAATCAAGGCAAGGCAATGTGGACATAAAAGAAACAGACCAGTGGATTATCTGGATGGGAAGGTGTCAGAATAGGTCATACCTGCACCTCATCTGCTCCTCTCATGGGCCCTGGCACACCCAGGTCAACAGCCTTGGGTACCACACAGAAAGTGGCCCCCAGCACCCGAATCGCAGGCCCCCGTTATCCCCAATGCACTTGGCATCACATCTTGGCTTTCTTCACTTATCAGCCCATTTAGATTGATTAACTCAGCCTCTTACCATTACCTCAGTTTGGGACCAGTAACCCCACGGAGCACGGCACCAAGTAAGTACCCACAATGACTCCACATGCTGGAGTAAAGGTCAAGAAGTACCACATCCTCAAGCCCATCTCAAAGTCCCAGGATAGCCCTGGCCAGGACCTGGTTTTCTGGAGAGTGATGTGGAAAACTCATGGGTGTCCCTTTTCTGCTGAAAACATTTGGTGACTCCAGAGTGTTTCTAAGGTAAATAATAATCCTGAACATGGTGGCCAGGGCATGATAAGTGCTCAGTTAGTAGAGACGGTCCTCCACTCTGTGAGAATCTGTCTTCACCATTTCTTGCCCCCACTCCAACGTGCTTTCCACACAAAGGCCAGAGTGGTCTATTCAAGCCAAAATTTGGTACGTGTCAACTCTTCTGCTTAAGGTTTCAGTGTCTCTCATCTTCCCCAGACTTGGTCCAAATCCCTTACCAAAGTCCTGCCATGATTCAGTCCCTGCTCATTACTCCTTGGTGCAATTTCCTTTCCCCCACACCCTGGACTAGCACACGGACCCACGGTCCAACCATGACATTTTGAAGGATACGCCGGGACTGTAAAGAATCCACACCTGCATCCTCAGCACATATATTCCCTCATAATGTGAAGTCAAATGTAACTGAAACTCTTAAATGACTTTTAAACGACCTTTACATTACAAAGCTGGGAGACCAAAGCAACCTATGAAACTTTCGATGAGATGCCACGAAACACACTTTGCACTACATGACGGCCCTACTGTAGTATAACTTTGTCTTATGGCTTCGCTGCATATCAGCCTTCTAGGGCAGGGGATTCAAACCTGGCACAGATCTCTGGGAACTCCTAGCAATCACGAGTGGTAAGGATGCTGTAGGCCCTACTCTCTTAACACAGGCTGCACCCCAACTGGAACAGCCTCATGGCTAGCCCCTCCCCCTTCCTCTCCCTTCCCTGCCCTTCCTCTGTGTGGTTAAGCACCACCACCATCCCCACTCAAGAACCCCTATAGTACTTGGTGCTTTATCACCCAGGATTGTAATTGTTTGTTTGCATCTCGTACAGAGTTGTGTTTTGCCTGCTGGTGTTCCCCAGGGCATAGCGCAGGCCTGGCACACAGAGGTGCTTGGTTAATGCTGGTTGAACGGATAAACCTCTATAGTGAGCATACATTCCTTACACTTAAAAAGACTGCGTCAGGGGTGCCTGGGTGGCTCAGTCGGTTAAGCATCCGACTTTGGCTCAGGTCATGATCTCACGGTTTGTGGGTTTGAGCCCCACGTCGGGCTCTGTGCTGACAGCTTGGAGCCTGGAGCCGGCTTCAGATTCTGTGTCTCCCTCTCTCTCTGCTCCTCCCCAACTGGTTCTCTCACTCTCTCAAAAATAAATAAACATTAAAAAAAATTTTTTAAATAAAAAATAAAATAAAAAGACTGGCCAGTGGGGGCCAATCCAGGTTCCCCTGAAAGACGGGCGCTTACAGAAGTCAGCCCACAGCCCTGAGGCCAGCCTCGTCCTCTGCCTCAATTTAGGCACAGGTGATTCCTCTCTGTAAAAATGGTTACCTGTTTTCACTTCCTCATGTGACATTAACCGGCAGGAAGGGAGAAAAATCAGATCCTTCTGAGCCCTCTTACATCAATTCTTGCTTGTTTTCCAGGGGGAGCTCTCTGGGGCTAGAATAAGGGCATTCCTTAGTTGTTAGAGTCAGTACAACAAGCCCTTACTGGGTGCACAGCTCCTGTGCCAGACAGTCCGCAGGTGGGGCTGTGGAGCCAAAGTAGAAGAATCCAACCCTTCTCTGGAAGTCTGTCAAGGAGACAGACTCAAAGTGGACACAATACGATCAGTACAGCAGTTCCTCAAAAAAAAAAAATGAAATATACAATTGCTATATGATCCAGCAATTCCACTTCGGGGTATGTACCCCAAAGCATGAAAAGCAGGGACTCGAACAGATAGTTGCACAACCATGTTCATTAGCAGCATTGTTCACAATAGCCCCAAGGAGGAAGCACCCTGAGTGTCTGTGGATGGATGGATAAAGGAAATGTGGTGTATATATATGATTGAATATTCAGCCATAAAAAGTTAGGAAATTCTAGGGCGCCTGGGTGGCTCCGTTGGTTAAGCATCCGACTCTTGATTTCAGCTTGGGTCATGATCTCAAAGTTCACAAGTTTGAGCCCTGCGTCAGTCTCTGCGCTGACAGTGCAGAGCCTGCTTGAGATCCTCTCTCCTCTCTCTGCCCCTCTCCTGTACTCTCTTTTTCTCTCTAAATAAATAAATAAATAAATAAATAAATAAATAAACTTCTGAAAAGGTTAGGAACTTCTGGCACATGTGACATGGATAAACCTTGAGGACACTATGTTAAGTGAAATAAGCTAGCCACAAAAGGACAAATACTGTACAACTGAACCTCATGAGGTACTTGGAGTAATCAAATTCATAGAGACAGAAGTAGAATGGTGGTTGCAGGGGCAGGGGAGAGGGGAGAAAATGGGGAGTTAGTGCTCAATGGGCGTTTCAGTTGGAGAAGATGAAGTTCTGGAGACTGAGGGTGCTGACGGTTGAACAAAAGTGTGAATGTTCTCAATGCGACTGAACTGTACACTTAGAAACAGTTAAAATGGTAGATCTGTGTTATGAATATTTTACTGCAATTTAAAAAAACCCACATTCACAGTAGATGTATGTCAAGCCATTATGCCGTTTCCCCATAAACTTACACAGTGCTCTACATCCATGGGATCTCAATAAAATGGAAAGGAACCACCCCAGTGTGATGTGTGCTGTCAGAGAGGCAAGGCCAGTGCCCATAGGGAGAGCAGAGAAGAGGCCATGAAGGGACCACACCGAAGTTAGTCGTGTGGGACAAGTAGAGTCAGCCACGTGGAGAAGAGGGAGTGAGGAGGGTGCACGAGAGACCAGTCTCTAGGATCCGTTCCATCTTGATGGCAATCAGGAAAGCCTTGGTATCTGGAGCAACTGGGCTCTGAGAGGGACAGGACAGGGAAGTGTGGATGAGAGTGGAGAAGTGGCCTGGGCTTTTCTAGGGGAGAGGGAGGCAGCAGTGCCCAAGCTCCTGGAAGACCCACCTGGCATCTGGCCGGCTGGGGATGTGCCTAACCTGCCTCTAGGAACACACCCGCCACTTGAATCAGCCACAGCACTTTGGTACCATGTTTAAGCCCCTCCGGGGTCAGCGAGGCCCCCAAAATTGCTGCCAGGATTTGGAAGATAACTTAGAACCAAAGGTCTATCTCTCCGGCAGGCATGTGAGCGTGTGAGCACACACTGAGGCAAGATAGAAAGAAGGGGCTCTTCATGAATGAAACCGGAACTCTGGACTAACGTCAGAGGAGAGGAAACAAAGCAGGACAGGACAGGGGACACAGGGCCCCAAGCAGCAGCTGAGCTGACCTGTTTCAAAGTTGCTGAGGTGCAATTTGCTTCCCAGGATCTGCAGAGGGGCCTGTGGGGGACGCGGACATCTGACCCGAGCCACGTCCTTCACTGCGCCCACGAGAAAAGTAGGCCATGGGGATGCTGACAAAGGGCAAAGGGAAAAGACAAAGACGCTGTGACTTTTAGAATTCAAGTCTGTGGTTCTCGTCTGTGTCCAAGAGTCAAATTTCCCTGAGTTCAGCAGCGTGAGCCACGTTTCTGCGCCCTTCCCACCTTCTCTGCACTTTTCTAAAATGTCACACCAGTAAGAATGAGGCAAAACCAAGAGCCGCTGTCCTCTGATTCGGGCTGGCCCAGACGCCAGGCACAGGTGTGTCCCTCACAATCCTGAAAGAATTTAAGTAATCCCAGTAAGCCGAAGTCATGTTTGGGTTTATACAATTGCTCAGGGACAGGCCTTACTGTGTAAGGCTACTGTGTATCTTGCTACTGTGCAAGATGACCTCGGTCCAGGCACACCCCTGGTCCACCCAGGGAAGGGCCCGTGCTCGTGCTCTCCCCCCGGCGAGTCTCCAACAACTGTTCACCCCCTTTAAACACGCAGGGGGGCTCTGCCCAACAGCTGTGGCTGACTCCTGCCACAAAAGGGCCTGAGCCATCTGCTGTCCCCACCCCGTTCTGCCCTCCTGCTGGGCTCCCCAGGCACATGTTTCATTTCCTTTGTGAGGAGCAGGGAGGAGGTATGACAGGAGAGTGGGCAGGGCCTCCGTACAGCTCAAGTTTCCATTTTTCAAATGACAGCCTGGGCACCTGTGGACAATCGTGTTTCAGACACGGCCAGAAACTCCCCTTCCGTGAAAACCCAGCAGACCAGGGCGCCTGGGTGGCTCAGTCGGCTGAGCGTCCGACTTCTACTCAAGTCATGATCTCATGGTTCACAGGCTTGAGCCCCACACGGGGTTCTCTGCTCTCAGCACAGAATCTGCTTGAGATCCTCTGTCTTCCTCTCTTTGAACCTCTCCAGCTTGTGCTCACTCGCTCTCTCTCAAAAATAAATACACATTAAAAAAGATTTTTAGAACACGTCCAGGAGACCAAACCAACAGACTGCACCCGTCCTACTGTCCTGAGTCCGATTCTGAGCCACCTGTCCTTCCGCTGACTTCGGAATCTTCTTTCTCTCCTGGTTTTCCTTCCACCTCTCTAACTTCTCTGTCTCCCAGGCTTACCATGTCCAACCAAACCAAAATGTGGTGAGAATCCATCCTTGATCTTTTCCCCTTCTTACTCCTTCAACACCAGCTACCACCCCCTAAACACTCACAGCTCTCCAATTTCTATTTCCAGTGCAGAGCCCCTCCTGAGCGCCATGGCCTAAATACTCCCTCCCCCGACAACCTATAGGTGTCTCAAATGGAATCTGAGCTCATCTCCCCCTAAATCTGCCTCTCCCCATTATGTCCTTCCCTTGGGCTGCAGCACATTTATGCGATCATCCAATTTTCCAAGCCAGCAACGTGGGCTCATTGCCTCAGTCTCCTCTAACTCTTACGCTAATCAGCCCACAGGTGGTGCCGATGACCCCCCAACTCCTTTCTCCACCTTTACGGCTACTGGGCAGAAGTATCTCACCTCTCAGTTGCCCTCATCCCACCAGCCCATCCTCCACAGACTGTCACCCAATCCGGAATCCAGAAATCTGTATCGATTGATTCCTTCCTCATCAACTCGTGCACTCAGTTGACCTCTAAGACCTCTACATTCTGTCTCCTTGCTGTCCCCTCATGCCCACTCCCATGGCCAGGACCATGGTTTAAGCACCGCCGTCTCCCTCATGGAACAGCTCGATCTGCCCTTCAATCTGCCTTAAGAACCACCTCTCTAAAGTGCACGCCTGATCATGTCACGTCTCTGCTCCGGATCTTTCCTGGGGGCCGCCCACTGCCTTTTGGAGAAAGTTCCCACTTCTCAGCACAACTCTCAAGGACCTAACCAGTCTTACCTGGGACCATCTACCACGTTCACGTCTTGCTGCATTTCCTTGGTCACTGCCCCTTCCAGCCGTCCACCCCGAAGGACCATAAGTTTCTTTGCTCTTGTACCAGATCATGTTCTATCGCCATCATCACTAAGTAAGTCAGTGCCGTCACAGCTTTTCTGGACCATATTCCCCTTAGGCTAAGGGGCCAGGAGTCTGGGGAAAATGGAACAGAACATATGGGAGAAACCAGACCCTTGTGTTCAGCTCTATGTTCTGTGGAGTCAGGACTCTACACCATTGCTTGGTCTCCTCCACAGTCTACTCTTAGAATCTTCCCCAGAGATGCATTTGGATAATCCCAGTCCCCCTGAGTGTCTATCCTGTTATAATGCCAGATGAATGCAAAAGACAATGATACATACTCTCTCTCTAGTCCCTCTAAGTTGGAATTCTCCTTGTGACTAGAGGATATGGCCTAAGCTAGTGGTGCTGGCTTCAGCTAATAGGTTACGTAGACAATGGTCCAATCAAGCTCTGATATGGTTCAACTCCAGATGGTGAAAGTTAAAGAGAGGCACCAGGGAAGCTTACCAATTTCCCCCGAGGAGAAAATGGGTGTCGTCTTTGTGAATCTAGGACAATGAAGGCACAATCGGCCTCACTCGGAGGCCGCCATCTGTGGAGTAAACTTAAGCAAACATAACTCAAAGGATACATGCCCAGGATGACAGCTTCAAGGCATTTGATAGGCAAGGACTCCCGAGTCATTTCTTTCGCTGTTTCCATTAACCTGTAGGATAGAGCACAGCAACGCATCTCAGGACTCATTTCATCATGCGATCAGTCTGTCTGCCAATCCGTCAGCGTGCCTGTCTCCACATTAGGTGCCATGCAGGATTGTAAAGGGACAGGGGAGAGCTCACTGTGGAGGACAGAGTTAGTTAGTTCCTGGAGGTTAGTACCTATATTCCACAGCATCCTCCCAGTGCCCGAGGACAAGGGCCATTACAAAGAGAAAGTAAAGGAGGCCACATAAAACTAATTTCACACGCCTCCACAACCCCTGGAAGAGTTAGATTCCACCATGGAGCTCAGCTATAAGAGTAGCCCAAGCCCTAGCCCCACCTCCAACCTGGCCCCAGGGCACCCCCCAACCCCAGCCCCTTATAGACCAGGATATATGAGCACTGGGACACAGGGATAAAGAGTGGTATCCTCTTTATCTACTCTTTCAAGTAGGAGAGAGGTCACCTGGCCCACAGATCATGCACCACTTACCCACTCAGCGGTCTCATTTTCCTAATTTCAAAGAACTGGGTCCCTGTATGATTGTATCTGTGTGAAGTATGTAAAGGGAAAGTGACAGGAAACTCCAAAGGCCCCAGTAATCCAGCAGAGGAAGCTGTACATTGACTTCTCAAAGGGATGAAGAAGTGAGGGGCCTTCCAGAAAGTGTTCAGTAGCCAGAAGGTAGCCAAGAGCCTCTTACTCCTCATTGTCCTGCCCTGAAAATCCAACTTTTAACTCAAGCCCCAAAATACCTTGGATCTTTATAATAGCTATTTTCAATCTGCTCTGTATTCTGTTTGGTTGAATATATGTCTTAATTCACCTACTAGACTACAAAACTCTTGAGAGTTGGGACCATTTATTTATTATCTTTATGTCACCCATAAAGCCTGGCACAAGCCCAACATATTCCAGTTAGCATTATTATTAAATGCATGAAGAATAAATGAATAGATGGGTGGACAGATGGATAGATAAGTGGGTGGATTGGTGGAAGGGTGGATGGATGAATGGAAGGAAGGAAGGGTGGAAATGATGGAATGGAAAGGTGGATGGTGGATGGATGGATGGATGAATGGAAAGAATGAATAGAATGGAAGGGTGATTGATCAGAAGGGTGGATGGATGGACAGATAATAGAGCTGGATGGATGGATGGATGGATGGATAAATGGATGGAAGGAGTGGATAGATGGATGGGTAGGTAAGTGGATGGCTGGATGGGCAGATGGACGGATGGAATGGAAAGATAATGGACAGAAGAGTGGGTGGATGGTAGGGTTTCTCAACAGTGCACAGTCTCTGCAGCAAAGCTTACTGTGGAGACCTCACTTTAAATTCACTGGACTGAGACTAGACAATGATTATGAAGTCTGAGAAGATGACACTATTACCCACAACTTGGGGTTTAGCTGCTTGCCCAGAAAGTGTCAGGGACTGGCAAGCCTGCACCAGGTCCTTCTGAAGGGGACCAAAGATTCCTTGATGTCGTGCTCTGAGACTGGATCTTGACTTTTCTCAGAGCCTAAAGAAAAGTTGCTTTACACATTTCTCTTTCCTTTCTCAAAATCCTACAGAAAAAGTGCGTGTTGGGAAGATGCTAATGAACCATGAACTTGTAACCCTGGCAGCGTATACGAGATTAGATGTGTGACCCTACAATGGTACAGGCAGTGGCAGAAGGTGGTGCCAAGCACCTAAATGCCCGGCACACCCTTCCTGAGGAGGGTGAGGATTCCCCTCCTGGCACAGGCATGCCTAGCCACTCACACACAAGCATACATAACAACTACCAGGGGCGGGGGAGGGGAGGCAGGGGAGGGAAAGGAGGGGCTCATTACAGGCAGATTCTGGGCTCCACCCCTGGAGACTCCAATTTCAGGCTAATGGTTTTATTTATTTATTTTTTAATGTTTACTTTTTGAGAGAGAGAGCTCGAGTGAGAGCAGGGGAGGGGCAGAGAGAAAGGAGACACAGAATCTGAAGCAGCCTCCAGGCTCTGACAGTACAGAGCCTGATGCAGGGCTCGAACTCACAAACCACAAGGCTGTGACCGGATTAACCTACTGATCCACCCAGGCGCCCCGGGGCTATGGTCTTAACTCTAGATGTCATTTCAAGTCACCCTACCTGGGACTGTTTGTTGGAGGCTCCAGGGTGAGAGTCAGAAGATGATTTCAACAAGCTCACCAAGCTGAGCCATAAGAACAGTCAACAACAATACAGGCTTGCCCAGCTTTTGAAAAATACAATTAAAAAAAAAAAAAACCTTAGAGGTAAAAGAGAAAAACAAGGGGCTACATAATCTCATTGTGAAGTGATTTTTTTTTTTTTTTTTTTTTTTTTTACCAAAGAGATCATTCAAGCAGTGAGATTCCATTGCACCTCGGTGGCTCAGTTGGTTAAGCTCTCAGTTTCAGCTCAGGTCATGATCTCATGGGTTCGTGAGTTCGAGCCCCCCATCGGGCTCTCTGCTGTCAGTGCAGAGCCTCCTTCGGATCCTGTCTCTCTCTCTCTGCCCCTCCCCGGCTTGCACAAGCTTTGCACTCCCTCTACTCCCTCTCTCTTTCTCTTTCTCTCAAAAATAAACATTAAAAAAAATTTTTTTAAACCAGTGAGATTCCTGGTATATTTAGAGAAGAATTCAGTGAGCAAAATTCTATTTATATGCCTAACTTTCTTCCTTTTCATGCATCTAGTGTGTAAAGTGAGACAAACCTATAATAAAATAATAATAAATTGCCTGGCCTTGGGGCGCCTGGGTGGCTCAGTCGGTTAAGCATCCGACTTCGGCTCAGGTCATGATCTCACAGTTTGTGGGTTTGAGCCCCGTGTCAGGCTCTGTGCTGACAGCTAGCTCAGAGCCTGGAGCCTGTCTTCAGATTCTGTGTCTCCCCCTCTCTCTGACCCTCCCCTGCTCACGCTGTCTCTCTCTCTCTCTCTCTCAAAAATAAATAAAACATTAAAAAAAAATTGCCTGGCTTTCTTTGCTCAGTCCCTTACAGTTATGAGCTCCAGAAAGTGAGCTGGAAAAGAGAGCCTCTTGTAAACATGACCTTCAGAGGAAGAGACTTACTGAGCCTGAGGCGACCCTCAGAGGGTCTCTCCCCATGCAGAAAGCTCAGGGGGCACCTGTCTTTCCAGAACCCTGTGCAAGATCCACTGATGGCTGGCACTCTGAAGCTGTCAGAACTTGTCCTCTCTTATCCCCAAACAAGCCCGTCTATAGTCAGGACTGGCCTGGTGCCCAGTCATGTGTTCCTGTGTCCAGGACAAAGCAGTAGGAAGTCCCGAGGAACTAAATACAAGCATTGCATTGCCCTTTGCTTTACTGCCCTTCATAGACACTATGGGGTTTTTGTTTTTGGTTTTGTTTTTTTACGGACTGAGGGTTCGTGGCAACCCTGTGTCAAGCAAGTCTGTTGGCACCATTTTCCAACAGCCTTTGCTCACTTTGTGTCTCTGTGTCACACTTTGGTAATTTTCGCAGCATTTCAAACTTTTTCATTATTATTATATTTTGTTATGGTGACCTGTAATCAGTGATTATGCCTCACTGAAAGCTCAGATGATGGGGAGTGTTTCTTGACAAGAAAGACTTTTTATTTTATTTCTTTGAAGTTTATTTATTCTGAGAGAGAGAGAGAGAGAGAGAAACTCCAAAGCAGGTTCCACACTGTTAGCACACAGCCTGATGTGGGGCTTGAACTCACGAACCGTGAGATCATGGCCTGAGCCGAAATCAAGAGTCAGACACTTAACCAACTGAGCATCCCAGGGGCCCCTAAAAACTTTTCAGTTAAGGTGCATAGATTGTCATTTTAGATGTGTTAGCATATTGACGGTAGGGCAGTGTATACATACGTTTTATATGCACTGGGAAACCAAAAAATTCATTTGATTTGCTTTATTGCCCTACTCGCTCTATCTCAGTGGTCTGGAACCGAAACTGCAAGGTCTTCGACATCTGCCTGTAAAAGCGTGGTCAGAAGAGAAAACCACAGAGGTCACGCTCTGCCTTCTTTGTGTGGTGGCTCCATTGGCCAGGTGACCGGAGCGCAGGATCCCAGCAGCTTGTGATGCTTTCCCTCTTCTGGCCCTCTCGGCAGTCAGTGGTCAGGTCAGTGACCAGCGTCATGGGTCAGAGAAGAGAATGGAAAAGCAGATCCTTCCAGGCAACAATGAAAATTTAGCTGAGAATGTGCTGCAGGGCATATGGGAGAAAGAGCACATGATATGTAAAGCACATGCAAATTTGCCCCTATCAGGGCATTCAGTCCCAGCCAGGCTCATTCTCTCTAATCTCTGGCTGGATGATCCTTGTGAAGACTGTGTCCTAGATAGAAGTGGGGAGCCAGGAGCCAGGGGCACCTGCTTGGCTCAGTCAGTTAAGCATCAGACTTCGGCTCAGGGCATGATCTCATGGTTCATGAGTTTGAGCCCCGCATCGGGCTCTCTGCTGTCAGCACAGAGCCACCTTGGATCCTCTGTCCCCTTGTCTCTCTGCCTCTCTCTCTTTCTCTCTCTCAAAAATAAATAAACATTAAAAAAAAAAAAAAGAAGTGGGGAGCCATTCTAATCTCTGGAACATGTGTGCAATGTCCCCATGAAATCTTTTCTGCTGAAGGAAGGACAGAGGTCAGCAGAGAATTGACCTCCCAATGTGCTGGGGGCTGAGGCGGCTGGTGCCAGCTTAGCTCTGAGATGCTCACTGACTTGAGCAAACGGTGCGTCCCTCCCACAGACAACTCTGTCAGCTCAGCTCCCATCTGATTCCTCTCCCTGAAAAAAATGCCAGCAGGGGCCAGTGGACCACCCACCTCTGCCCCCTTGTTCTTACAATGTTGCTGGTATGGCACACAGGACAGATTCAATCTTGGTTACAAACAACCTGAGGACATTGGCGGAGAGAACGACCCAAGTCCGGCTAGTCTGAACACAGCCTGGACCCACAGGGCTCCTCGGTGCTTCTTCAAACTCACCCCCATCCCAGAACCCCAGGTACTCCTGGAGAAGGGAGCAAGGCCAGCAGTTGGCCAAAGGCAGGGCCAAGTGGGCCTCTTCCAGAATATGAGTGGTCAGGATGAAGACAAAAAAGTGAGAAAAGAAAGCAAAAGAGCGGAAAGAAGCCCAAGAAGGAAGATGAAGGAAGACAGACGGTAGAGGAAGAGAGGAGGAGGGGAACAAAGAGGACTAAGGGGGGGAGGTGGAGAGACAGGAGAGGAAGGAAAGAAGAGGGGCTCCAGGTGGCCACGGTTGCCTTGCTGCACCTTGCTGTCCTGGCCAGCCCCTGCCTAACGGGGGAAGGGTCTGGCCATTGCAATCACACCCTCTATTATGGTGCCTTCTAGGCACTCACACTGGGACCTCCCTTCGTGCCCGGCCTCACCAACCTTCGAGAGCATCTCCTGACCAGCTGGGGACAGACCTGCCGCCAGACAGGAGCTCACCACGCCTGTCCCCTGGCCGGGTCTGCCCAGTCCCTGGTTGGAAGGATACTGTAGTGTCTTCATATAGTTCTGGATTGCCTGGAGCCAGTCTGGGATCGTCATCGACAGCCTGTAGTTTGGAACCTGGGGCACTGAAGGCTGCAAAGAAGTAGAGAGAGAACTCTTTATCAAGGAGATGCCCTGGGGCCCAATTTCCAAGGGCAGGCACAGGCCTGAAAGCATCAGAGAGCTGCTCCTGACAGCAGATAGCCACCTGCACAAGGCCCCCCTAGACCAGCTCGTCCTTGGCTGAAGTTCTTCTTCTATGTTCCCTCCAATACACACCTGCCCTGGGTCATTGTGGCTCTCTAGGGCCCTCTGTGTGTTGTGAATGTGAACACAGCCTGCTTTCCCACGGGAGCCTCGGCATCTCCTTGAAGCCAAGGACTATGTCCTGCAGTGTCCCCCACCGAGCCTGGCCCAGGACGTTCACAGCAGTGCCCCATTAACCCTCATAATTTTAGTGCAGGGACTGCACGTTTTGCTGCATGGCTGGTATGACCTGTTATGTTCCAGGGGACCACTGAACACAAGATGAATGGTACCCTGAAGAAACGCAACATGGCGCTCCACGCGCGCCATTTCTCCTCAACACCACGCCCACTGAGGCCCTTCCCTGAGTCTGGCCCAAGCGGATTAGTTGAGATTCCCCTCATGCCCCGACTCGTCCCAGTTAAGTGCAGCCCCTGTGACCTCTAAGCCATCTTACCCTTTCACCCTTCACAGTCTTCCTTTCCTAGTTTGCCTCTTGGTCAACACTCACCTCACCGGGTCTACAACTGAGCGCACAAAGTTCTAACCCCTGCTGGGAGGAGAAAGGAGCAACAGCAAGCAAGGGCAGGAAAGGGGGAAGTAAGTGCCTCTTTTCAGGAATTTAGAGCTAAGACACCAGCTCTGAGACACCGGGCAGCTCTGAGCAGCCTGCCAACGAGGCCAAGAGCAAGAAAGAGCAGAGACTTCCAATCCAGCCACTCCTGGGAAGCAAGGGACCGTGTGTGCTTTATTCCCCCTGTTTCTTAGTCTCTAAGGCTTGGCCTCTGGAGGAGGGGGGGGGGCTTTTGGTGACAGAGACACTCAGGCTCCTGCGAGCAGTGCCACTGCCAGGAGGGAAACAGGAGGCTCTTCCAGGCTTAAGCCACTTAGGGAGGAGCAGAAGGGGCCCCAGGGCGGATTAGTTCATCCTCGAGGAAACAGGGAAAGGGAGGCCTTGGGGATTTAGTGCTTAGCTGATGGAAGGTGAAGCCGCTGGTGGAGAGACTTGGGGACAGCGCCGGGCAGCCTGGCTGGGCACCAGAACCAGACACCGCTGAAGGACGTTCCCCGGCTCTCCCCGGCACTCAGGCCCCACAGTGATGCGCCCCTGGGCCTGCAGCGGGTCGGGATGGGGGCTGTTCCATACTTCTCCACCGTCCACACTTGGGCTGCATTGACTTAAAATGCTACTTGACATTCTTTTCCTCTCAGTGCCTCTCTTCTCTCCCAGCGTGGCAACTAACTTCCTACTTGCCAGCAACTGCCCCTTCAGCAGAAAGGAAACTAGTCACACGTCCTACTTCACAGCCAAGGGACTGGGCGTGTGTGTGAATGTGGGAGGTGTATGCATGCATGCACAGCTGTTCTGCGAACTACATTTTGTTTACAACGTATCAACTCAAACCACATTCCCTTCTGGGAGAGTAATTTTTTGGAGCAAAGTGTTCCAATTTGACCATTTGCCTACATGACCCTCGACATGTGCAGGTGCACACACACGGAGTCAAAATATGCAATGTGTCCTTGTATTCCTGCCCTTACAAACACTAGAAATGTCAAGCTTGTCCTTGTTTTTTGCAGTAACACCTACTGATCGACCCATACCTGGAATTCTGTGTAAGAATGTGCCAGAGAGTTCACAGGGAAGTGAGGAGAGAAAAGGAGATGTAAACAAACATTTCTTTAGCACCTGCTGCCTTCCAAGTTCTAGGTACAAGATGAGGGAGGGGCGGGGCACAGAGACGGAGGAAGGAGGGAAGGTATACAGCATTAAGGCACAAGCATCTTTCCATCCAGAAAAGTGTTACTTGTACCTATCTAATAGAAAAGATGGTAAGTGTGGGGAAATGTCCCAAAGAGTCACCAGCCACCTAAGGGATCCTTGGAGGGGTGTCCCTTGGCTGGAGCCCTGCCATAGGCAGAGTGACTTTGTTCGGAGGTGACTATAGGGGCCAACCACCAAATTATTTCAGCTCCCCCAAGCCCAGCAGAGCCCACAAGAGCCAGATGGTGGGGTGGGAGTCAGGTGGCAGCTGGTCCTCAGAATAGCAAGCCCAGTGGCGCCCAAGGGCTTTTAAAAACAGCTGCCTTGTTACCTCAGCCCCGGCTGGGAGAGTGCAGGAGCGGTGGCCACATTCCCTAAGTCCCAGCTGGGGATCAGGGCTGTGGTGGGGAAAGAAGCCGCCGAGGCAGCTGAGGGGATGATGTCATCAGACTACAACTCACTCTACTGTCTGGGCCGGCTGGCTGGGGCTCCGGCCGGGGGCCAGCTCCCAGCCAGCAGCTCAGGCCACCGATGCCCCCACAGGCCGATGAGTCTAAACCAGGTGGGCTCGTTGGCAGGTAATTACGAGACAGACACAGGCCTGAGTCCCTGTTCTGCCACCGACTAGCTGTGGACCCTCCTGGCCACATTGCATGACCTCTCTAAGCCTGTTTCTTTCCTCATAAAATAGGAGAGTATCACCTACTTCAGACCTTCTGGGCTGGTTGTGAGGATTATATGACCCAGTGTGTAAAGCAGGCAGCTTGGGGCAGACACCTGGGTGGCTCAGTCAGTGAAGCATCCGACTTTGGCTCAGGTCGTGGTCTCGTGGTTCATGAGTTCGAGCCCTCCATCAGGCTCTGTGCTGACAGTGTGGAGCCTGCTTGGGATTCTCTCTCTCTCCCTCTCTCTCTGCCTTTCCCCACTGGCGCTCTCTGTCTCTCTCAAAATAAATAAATAAATTTAAACTAAAAAGCAGGCAACTTGGGGATTGGCACTTGGTGCTCTTGAAGGCTATGTGATTATTATTGTTTTATTATAAATTTAAAAAACATTTTTTAAGGTTTTATTTATTTTTGAGAGAGAGAGTGAGACAGAGTGCAAGCAGGGGAGGGGCAAAGAGAGAGAGGGAGACACAGAGTCCAAAGTAGACTCCAGGCTCTGAGCTGTCAGCACAGAGCCCGATGCAGGACATGAACCCACAAACCATGAGATCATGACCTGAGCAAAAGTTGGATGCTTAACCGACTGAACCACCCAGGCGCCCCAGACGGCTATGTGATTATTCATCAACAACGGGTTCTCAGGATCTAGACTGGGGAAGCCTGGATGGTCTTTGCTTTTCTGGAACTGGAAAACAGAATCAGCAGATCTCTGCACACTCGGAACATCATGAAGATGCCTTCTCACCCTAATGAAAGAGGAGAAAATATCCACTTCCTCCTGGGGATACCTCCTGACCATAAGTTATCATCCTTAATTCACGAACGGTTCATACAAAGTGATAAGAAAACTCTTCAGGGGAACCTGGCTGGCTTAGTCAGTAGAGCATGTGACTCTCTTTCTCAGAGTTGTGAGGTTGGGCCCCACTTTGGGCATAGAAACTACTTAAAATTATAAAAAATAAAAAATAAAACTGTTCAGGCATTCATGAAAAAAAATGGCCCCCAAAGGTAGAAGCAACCCAGATGTCCACTGACAGGTGAATGGATACACAAAATGTGCTACAGGAGTGCCTTTTGGCTGGGTCAGTAGAGTGTACAAATCTTGATCTTAGGGGTCATGAGTTTGAGCCCCACATTGGATGTGGAGTTTACTTTTTAAAATGTAGTATTAGGGGCACCTGGGTGGCTTAGTCGGTTAATTGTCCAACTCTTGATTTTGACTCAGGTCATGATCTCACAGTTTGTGAGTTCAAGCCCCGAGTTGGGGCTCTGTCCTGATAGCACCATTTGTTTGAGATTCTCTGTCTCCCTTTCCCTCTGCCCCTCCCCCACTAGTACATGTGTGCACTCACACACACACACACACACACACGCACTCTCTCTCTCTCTCTCTCAAAAATAAACATTTAAAATGTAGCATATACATACAATGGAGTATTATTTGGCCTTAAAAAAAAGGACATTTTGACACAAGCTATTACATGGATGAACCTTGAAGATGTTATGCTGAGTGAAACAAGCCAGGCGCAAAAGAACAAATACTGCATGATACTTCTTATCCAGTAGCTCCCCCCTTATCGACAGGGCATACGTTCTGAGAACCCCAAGAGATGCCTAAAACTGCAGAGAGTACCAAACCCTATATATATTCTATATTTTTTCCTACGCATACATACCGATGATAAAGTTTAACTGATAAATTAGGACAGTAAGGAGATTAACAACAATAATCAATAATAAAATAGAGCAAGTATAACAATATATTGTAATGAAAATTATGTGACTACGATCTAGCTCAAAATCTCTGACTGTAGCGTACTCACCCTTGAGATATGAGATGATACAGGGGCTACATAATGAAATGAAATGAAATGGGGTGAATGGCGAAGGCACTGTCACATAGCATTAGGCTACTATTGACCTTATGACCAAAGGTCAGAATGAGGATCATCTGTTTGCAGACCTCGGGTAACCATGGGTGACTGAAACCATAGAAAGGGAAACAACGGACAAGGGGGGATAGCTGTATGAGGTTCTTACAGTCATCAAATTCATACACACAGAAAGGAGGAGGGTGGTTGCCAGGGACTGAGAGGAGGAAGAAACAGGGAGTTAGCATTTAATGGGTACAAAGTTTCAGCTGGGAAGAAGAAGAAGTTCCGGAGGTGGAATGTGGTGGTGTTGCACAACTGTGCGAATGTTCTTAACGCACAGAACTGTACACTTAAAAATGGTTAAAATTGAAAAAAAAATGGTTAAAATTGTAAATTACATGTTATGTATATTTACCACAATTTCTTTAACAGACATGAAAAGACAATGCACAAAAGAAATGCAAATGGTGAATAAACATTTGGAAAACATTTCCAAGCTCACTAATAATTCAAGAAATGCAAAGTAAAGCCACTGCTAAATGTCATTGTTCACCTGCAGTTAGCTGAGATATTCTGAAATGTGGACACTCAAAGCTGACAGGGATGCTCTTATAAAGCACGTTGGGGACATACATTCGTATGGTCTTTTTATAACATGTCCATGGCACGCTACCTTTTTATCCCCCTCCTTGATGCATCCTGAGAGTCCCTCCTCATGGTAGTTTCTGCCCTGTTTCACCTGAAACCCTGGCCTAGATTTTCCATGGCCCTTCCCCTCAAGGTTCCTGCCTCCTGCCGCCTGTGACCAGCCCTTCAAGTAGCTGCCCACTGATGAAGGTGGAATCCAGAGGCAAGGGAGCAAAACCAGCCTCTCCACACAGGTGCTGTGCCTATGGCCTGGGGTTGGGGCCCTTGGGGGGGGGAGCAGGGAAGAGGTGGGAGTGGTGTAGATGGGAAGATAGTTGTTCGAGAATAATGAAACAAACCACAGGCAAGGCTTTTGTGGTCAGGCTCTTTCTAATCCCATTCTTGGCAAACATAATTACCTGTCCAAAGAATGCTGGGAGAAGTGATGTGAAGGGACACAGGTGTGTAACTGGCATCCTCAAATGCAAGCGAAGGGGGAAAAGGAGCCGGGAGGCAGCCAGAGAGCTTAGCATCAGTAATCTTCAACAAGAAAGAACAAGGAGAAAGCAAAGCCTTTTGCTGTCCCTGCTCTAGAAAACAGAAGTGCCTGTGTAGGCACCAGGCAGCAGAATCTTCTCTGGCAACTTGGAGAAGCACAGAATGTCACAAGGGAGCCCCGGATGGACCCCAGGCCCCCGCATCAGGGGCAGCCAGGAACCTGTTGACAGTGGCCTGGTATGGAAGTCCAGGGGTCTCAACCTTGGGCCAAGAGGGAAAGACAGACCACGGTTCTGAATCCAGGACAGAGGAGGGAGTGAGCTCCCCGAGGGAGCTAGTGGGGGCGGGTTGGGGGGGGGCAGGAGTGGGGCCCTGACTGCACGCTCTCACCTCACAGTCTCACACTTCTTCATTCAGGCAAAGCTGAGTCCTAGAAAAGTGAATTCCTTCCCAATTTAGAATCAATGTGAGAATGAGGCACAAAACCATGGGGCCCACAAGAAACAATTGTTTCCTGCTGAATCCATCCTGGCTGCACGTTGGAGAGTCAAGAAGCAGGAGGAGCAGTTTCCTAGCACACACTGTGCTGTGTTTTCTAGGCCAGCCACTCTCTCTGCCTCTCCCTTCCCTTCCTCTATCATCCTCCAAGTGACCCTGCTACTTTCTCATACTTTCCCTGAAAAGCCCTGGCCTTCACCTAGTCAAGCTGCAGACTTGGACCCAGTAACCACCAGAGGAGAGGCCTGGAGTCACAAACTGAAAAGGAGGACTGCAGAGGAGGCGAGCCCCCCGGGTGGGGGCACCCGGGCCTGTGGGCAGAACTTCCCAAGGCTGCTAACAAAATGCCTCGCAAAGAAGGGTCATTCAGTTTTCCTCTTAAATCTTTGGCACTTTCCCCTGTCCTTCTCTTTTGCTTCTTCGTCCATATTCTTTTTTTCTTTAATTTTTTAAAAATGTTTTTATTTATTTTTGAGAGACAGAGCACAAGCAGCGGAGGGGCAGAGAGAGAGAAACACACACAAAATCTGAAGCAGGCTCCAGGCTCTGAGCTGTCAGCCCAACATGGGACTTGAACTCATGAACCATGAGACCATGACCTGAGACGAAGTTGGCTGCTTCACCCACTGAGCTACCCAAGGGCCCCTTCTTAGTCCATGTTCAGTTGCCAAAAAAGGTTAGTCTGTCTGAAACTTTCTAACCCTTCTACCACTCCTCTTCTGTACAAAGTCCTCAGCAAGACTCCGATTAGAGGAGAAAAAGGCTTGGACTCTAAGGAAAAAGTCTGCCAGGCTGAGTGCAAGAACAACCTTGTACCAGAGAGGGGTGGGCCTGGTAACAGGAGCTGTTTGGAAGCCAGCCGTTCCCACCTTAGGACCTAGGTAGGGGTGAGGGTTTGGGGAATGTCAGGACCTGGGAGAGGAGGGATGTCACGATGGAGTTGAGGGTGGAGAACCAGCTATTATGATGCAATGTAAGAGAGAGAAATGTTAAGTTCTTAATTTAGGTTCAAAACACCAAGGCCCACCCATGTTCGGCCCAGGGTTTTCCTGGCTTGGCAGGGGTTCTCCTGTGACCCTGGGTTACTGTGAAAGTACAATACAGTGTGGCTGCTATATAAAAAAAGGGTCTTGTTTTATTGTTTTTTTAAAGAACAAAACATTTAGCCACAGGTATAGGTCTCAGGGACTAGTAACCTGTGCTTTAAACCGCTCAGAAAACATTCAGAATACTGTGTTTTGGGAAGCCTGGGTGGCTCAGTTGGTTAAGCATCCAACTTTTGATTTCAGTTCAGGTCATGATCTCAGGGTTCCAGGGATCGAACCCCACGCTTGGGATTCTCTCTCTCTCTCTCTCTCTCTCCTCTGCCCCTCCCGCATCTCTCTCAAAAATAAACATTTAAAAAAAGAGAATATTGTGTTTCATATATGCTTATTTTAGAGGACTAGATGGTGACAAACTAGCAAGTGTCCCAGAAAGAAGATGAGAAGAGTGTTTTGAACTGCAACTGTGATACCTAAGAAACAATGAAAGGAACTACTGTGGACAAAGAACTAAAGGAAGATGCAGAATGACAGAACGTTACAGTCCTGAGGATTCCTTCCAAGGCACCTCTGTTGTCACACACGTCATTGAAAACCTGGAGATGCCTGAGTCATATCATCAAGGGATTAAAGAGTAGGAAAGAAGTTCACATGAAATCTGGTCTACTCCCATTTTATAGATGAGAAAACTAAGGCCAGAGATTTTTCAATGAGTGACCGAGGCCAAAAGCCAGAGGTAGCACAACCAGGACTAGAATCCAGTGCCTTGATTTTTACTCCAAGTCCCTTCCCTACTCCAGGAGCACCATGTCATAATATCATCCCAAAGCAAGTTGACGTGTGTTGCCCTGATTCAAAGGGCAACACAAGAATCAGTGGTGATGAGCCGTGAGGGTGAAGAAGGTGAATTTCTGTTCCACCTAAGAGTTGCCTGACCACCAAAACCCAAACCTGGCCAGGCTGGGACAGCTCTGTAAGGTAATAAGCCCCCCAGGCCCAGGACATCTTCGAAAAGAAGAAGGAAGCCTGGTCTCCACCAAAACGAACATTCCTGATTCCCATAGAGAAAAGGGATCCCCACACACAAGACCAGGAGGATGATGAAGCCACAGTTAGAAGCAGGGCTGGTGATAAGGAGGCTGAATTAGCACAGCAGCATGGGACAGCAGGAACAGGCCTCTGTCCCCTGTGGCCACCTCTCTTCCAGGTATAAAGAGCTTCCAGCTCCTCCTCAAGTAAAGCAAGGCTCGCTCAAGTAAGGGCAAAATCTGAAGTCAGAACTGCCAGCCAAGACCAATCTTGTTCTTGTGCTCAAGAAGACCTCAGCAAGGGTAATTACAGCTGACACTGAAGCAGGAAAGATTCTCGTTGGGCATAATGAAGATGTCCTTGACCTACTGGTAATAAAACACTAACTGACTGCAGCAGGAAGCTTAAGGGCTCTGTCACTTCCCCCAAGGGCACACACAGCTTTCTGGCCTGCAGAACTCAGATGCTCAGATCACCAGATG